>CM040124.1:110689707-111302597 GCA_022559845.1 Amorphophallus konjac | reverse complement strand
CAAGAGGAGATGCTGCCGAAATTTAACTGGAATTATTTATTCAATCATCACATGCTCATTTATCTTTCCGATGCTTATTTTCATCTTTTCTTGATTGCAGTCACTGACATGGCTTCCAACTCTTCTGTTGCGGCTTCCATGACTGTGGGAGCGAGTTCATCGGCTCAGTCGGACATATCTTGGGCTTCAGTCAACTGGCTGAATGTGAATAGTCTGAGTTCGGCTATAACCAGATCGCCACTATCGACGAGTCCTCTGATTCTGAGACTGACACAGTGCCGTCTTCCGGAGTCTATTCTTCCACAGAAGGTATTGATTTCAGAAGGGCTGCTGACTAATGTTCGGACCTGCCGAAGGATCGTCATCTGCTGCCATTTATCCGAACCTTCACCATAGGTGGAATGAGGGATTTCCTGCTTGCTCGGTCTGTGGAAGCGGCAATACTTGCTGACAGGGACAGCATGAAGGGTTCTGTCTATCGCGCCCGAGCTATATATCTCCCCGGTGAGCAGAGGGACTGGAATGCCGTGCTGGGCATTTCTGAATTAGAGCCGGAGAAGAAGATGCTGACCCGGGCTCCAGAGTTTACCCCGGCAAGGTGGGACCATGCAGCCGGTCGCGTCCATCGGGAGAAGCCCAACTTTGGACTTTTTCTAGCTCCTGTGAAGTGGGGTTATAGGGACGAGCCATTTATTCTGAACTATCTGGCCGTTCAATTTAGATATCAGCTAGCTGCCGGCTGGTTTGGAGATGCTAAAGTGACAGACGCCCATCTCTTCAGGGTAGGAGTAGTGGAGTTTACAGAATTTGTCTTGAAGGAATACGCCCCTTTACTGATTAGAGCTGGGGTATATCATAGTGTATTTGCCTCTAGGTTCCGCTATCCCATCTCTCGGGGATTATGTTGCGGCATGCTTGAAGTGTTCTGCCCACAGTTTAATACGTTCTATACAGCAGAAGGCGAGACTTCTCTCGATCTTTGGAGTCTTGCGCAGCTTTCAGGCCTGCCTATAGATGGGGAGCCATATGAGGAGGTCTGTCTAGACAACTCTGTAAAGGACGCCTCTGATGGAGAGGGCAGATATTCTTTTGGCTACGCATACCGGTACTTGATGAAGGCTTATCGCACCATCTGTCTAGCCTACAGCAGGGGATCTTCTAAAGGATATCAACCCCGGGAAAAGAGCAGCAGATTGAGAGTCCGTGTAGGACAGTGGATACAGTACTTCTTCGGGGGTCCCTTGAAGTATACAGACTTCCCTTCCGTGGGACCGACTCCCGGTAAGCAGATCAGGGCCCCTCGTTACAAATCAGCCTTGCCGGCTTCACTGCGCCGAGCAGGTGTAGACGGCCCGAACCCAGCAGGGGTTGACCCCATTACTCATTGTGCAGCTTATCTGACCTTCTGGCTGTGCACTTTCGCTCTCCCCCAAGGGGACGAGATGACTATCAGACCGGAGGCTGTATATCCGGCCTGTCAGATGGCCTGGGGGATGAGACTGTCTTTGTGCCCGACGGCTTTGTGTTTAGTTTACAAATCGCTGGGAGATTTGCATAGACATCAGGTTCCCCGTTCCTTACGGACTGTAGGTCCATTTCATTTCTTCAATGCTTGGGTTTGCAGCATTTTCCCCGAGCTGGCCCCGAGAACTTTGCAGTCAGACACACTGCTCCCTCGGATGATTGAGTTTGCTAGCGCCGAACCCGGTCTTTTCTCAGAGCAGTTGTTTAAGATCAGGGGCCGGTTGACAAAAGTGCCTGTAGATGCTCATGGTAGCATTCATTTCTGGAGCTTGGCAGCAGGTTCAGCTCCTTTAGTAGACCCTCAGAGGGAATACAGAATGGAGGAGGTAGAAGTTTATGTTCATCCTGTTTCGGGGGCCAATGCCACCCGGCCCATATTAGAACCAGAACTGGTAAGGTGGGCTATGGCCATCCGACCCAGTGTATTGGTCTTCAGGAAGGGAGGCTTGCTCATTTTGGAGCCCTATTACCCATTCCGTTTTAGCAGGAACTTTGGCTACGATCAGCATATTCCCCCATCAGCTGCTCAGTTTCCTTTGGACAGCCGTGCCAAGCATGGGTCCTCCATTGCCAGTGACGATCGGATATGGTGGGATTTCTTTCATCGCCGAGAGGGCGTAACTTTCAGGGTCCCGACCGTATCCAATCGTATTCCCCGTGTCACATCAGAATATATTAAGTGGTGGAATACCCGCACCAGTTTCTATAAAGACGGTAGAGGCGCCTTTTGGGATGTGGCCGAGCGCTCTTTCTTAAAGCGGCAATCAGGGCCTGTGTTTGAAATTGATGAGGTTCACCTGAAAAGGCTCTATTCACAGCATCCGAGGGAGGCGGAAACATATATTGCCAGGCTTTGGTCCCTAAAAGAGGAAGGTTCTGAAATACCCACTCCTGTCTTTTCTGAGATCAATGAAGATGCTTTTACAAAGGACTTGAGGCAGCTGGGCCACATAGGGAGTATTCATGTGGAGGTGCAATATCCATTTCCCCCGGAGGAGCCTCTCCGGACAGCAGCCCCTGGAGGGTCCCGGTAGACAGATTTCACCCTTATCGGACGTTTGTGCGGAGGGAAGACCGCACCAAGACATATTATCAGCATACTTCTTGGCTTTTTGTACTGCTGAATGTTCACGGGCTGTCAGTAGATAACCCGATAGCTGGCATTCTGAGTAAGCCAATTTTCATTTCTTTTCATTATGTCGACGGATGTTGCATGGATTATCTCGGCCTGTTTCATTGCCTCGACTTCCACGGACATAAAGATTTGACTGCCTTGACGGAGAAGTGCCAGACCATTGGTGACGTATGCTGGCTCGTGAAGGAGGCTGCTTCCCGCTCGAAGGAGGTGGCTTATCTGTATTGGCCGCTTTCCACCTTCTATGACGGCCCAATAGGTATGATCTTTTCTTACTGACTGTAGTGCTTTCTGTTTTGTATTTAAACTCTGCATCTACTGATCTCATTGCTTCTTTGATGTCTTCAACAGACAAGCCAGATATAAAACGACAGGGGCTTTACAGAAAAATCATTGCGCAAGCTGAGAAGCCTGCTCATTTCGAAGTCCCTACAGCAACACCGACGACCACTCCCCTACCTTCGGGCAAGAAGAGAAAGATTTCTGCAGTGAAGACTGCAGTTGGGAAGGCCAGGAAGGCTAAGAAGGCCAATGCTCGGCAGTCGGCTTTGGCAGTGACGGACCCTGGGACCCCACTTCCTGATATCCCCTCATTTGATGAGTTTGAATCTCAAAGGGAGGGCGCCCAGACGTCAGTCAAGGGTAACATCAATAGTCTGCAGTTGTATCTTTCATCATCTTTTTGCTGAATTTCAAAGAAATCCTTGAATCTGACCCCCCCCCTTTTTGCACAGCCCAAGAGCCAGTTGTGACACCTTCTGTGGTGGAGACCAGATTGCCTTCTCCCACGCCGGCCAGTGAGGCGGAGGGTAAGTGTTCTTTCTCATCTCTTCTCTTTATACTTTTATTGTTATTCTTTTCCATTATATCCCTCAGAGTTCCCCTTTTGTTGAGGTGACAGTCAGGGAGCAGACTGAGGCCCTGATAGCAGCGGGAGAGTTGCCTCAGCCACAGGAGGGTCACAGGATTCAAGCAAGACGGAGCCCTGTCCCGGCCAGACGTATAATCACCCGGTCCGCATCCCGGCATGCTCTAGAGGTGACCCCGCAGCATATAGCCAGCGTGGAGGTATCCTCGAGCAGCTCTGAGACCGTCCCCGATAATGAGGAGGAAGTGACTTTCGGCGACAGTGAGGAGGAAATCCTAAAATCAGAAGCCTTGCCCGTATTTGCAAAAGGCCTTCTGCCTTTTCAGCCCCCTAAGCTGCTGATGCTATCTTCTGAGGAGGAATTGCAAGAGGAGTTTGCCGGGCTCGACACTAAGGTTGACATAACCCCTCCATTTGTTGCTTCAACAATGGAGCTTTCTCCCCTTTTGTCTCATTTTGAGGATATAGACCCCACTTTAAAGGTAAGCTTCTTTTTTGTTTGCTCTATTCATTTTCTTTCATTCATCGCTGAAGATCATTCTGCTTTTTCCTCAGGATCCTGTCATTACCAGCTCAGACGCGGCCGCAATTTCTATGGACGTCTCATCTGCAGATTTGGTCATCATCCCTGCTTTACCTTCAACTTGCACGGAAATTTCTGAGGTTATTCGCCCCGTGCCAGTGAGAATACAATCTTCAACTGACTTAACATCACTGGAATTGGGATCATCAGGAGAGATTTACATCCCTTTCAGGGCCTCAGAGTTCAGAGCCGAAGTAGACCCAGCCAGAAGCTCCGCTTTTATACCGGCCGCCGTAATGTCGATTGCGCCCGAGTCAGCAGTTCCAGCCACAGTTGCTATAGAGACTAGATTTCTGCCTCTACAGACTAGGGACCTGATGTGACACCACCCTTGGACCTATTTGCAAGCATTCAAGTTTGAGCAGCGGACTCACACTAGCGAGCTCACCCGTATGGCGCACACTAGTGCCCGATGGCGACTAGGCGATGTTGGAGAGGGTCCGAGGCGGGACCTTGAGGCTCCAATGGTTGGCTAGATTGGGGAGAACCCCAAATGGGCCTAGGATGCCCATATCATGGGCAGCCAACACACCAAGGGTGTGGGTTAAGTGGATGCTCTCACAACTCGCCCGCGGTGGTCACGCAATGTACGAGCAATTTGGGCCGAACTCTCACTCTCCGTCCGACGAAGCAATATCAATAATACTAAGCTAAGCAAGTAATTAACCCAGTAAGAGAGGGACTGAGGCTCACCTAGCCGGCGTGAAGATGCCGACTCCGGCCGGAGACGGGGGCGAGCGGGGAGGCGAGGGTATGTACCCGCACGACGCGTCGATTGAAGCTTCAAACCTGCGACTTAATAATTACATGAACTACACCCCATGCAAGTGGGGGATATTGGGGTGGGGATTATGCTTAATACATCCAAAACTACCTCCACGCAGGGAGGGGCCTTCAGCCGGCCAAGCGGGGTGGGGAGATATGCAAAGAGAACCGACTTCCCGAGCTTCACCGATTCTGCCTAGCTTCTGTATTTCTGGACAGAGAGTCGATGTCGATGCTGCCAATAATTCCACCAAGCTCAGAATCTGATGAGACTTGTGCCAAAAGCTTGCTAACAGATTGAGGATGATGTCTGAATTTTGGCAGGAGCTCTGGAACTCAGGGCTGGTCGGGCCAGCGACTGGAACAGGTCAGCAGCTTCTTCCTCTGGCTGGTGCAGAAATGGTACAGAAGGTTGCAGAGGGTACCACGGACTCTTCTGAACTCCAATGTGACGAGCCTGGCGGTGACGTCCTCGTGGTCGGAGCAGCTTCGAGCAGGAGTTGACGGGGCCCCAATCGGAGGTCAGAGGGGAGAATGGAGGTCGGATATGTGAGGACAGGTCAAACCTGGACGTGCAGGTGGCTGGCTGCGACCTTTGACGAAGAAATTAGTAACTGATAGCTCCGGTGGCCGAATGAGGTCCTTCTTCTTGGAGGTGAAAGCAAACTGGTAATAGTTTCAGCCCTCCAAAATTGGCGCTCAGATCCCTCACGAGCTGGCCGAGGTCAATAGTTGAACAGGAGCTCTGTCTCTGGTTCGGACAGGAACAGTTTCCCAGCAGCAGATTGACAGTAATGCCACGACCGCTCCCAAACTCCAAATCGAGCGCCGTGAAAGCCGTTGGTTCGGCTGTCGAGTCTTCTACGCAGAAAAGTTAACGGGGAAGCCAACCGATGCCAAGGTTGGCCGGTAGCCTTAGATCATCGGTGAAGGGTCGCTGCAGACTGTGGGAGGATAGAACTTATACTTCGGGGGAGAAAAATGATATCTTCCAGATTCGAATGCCAAATGGAGCTCCGCTTTCTGGGAATGAAAGAGGATTCAGAGAATAAGAATTTTGATGAAGAAACTAAGCTCTGATTCTTGCTAGGTTGGCCGTGGTGAAACTTCCAAATGCTCTCTGGTCTTCAGCCTGGGGCAGATTGCACAGTCGCACAAGATCTGCTCCACCGCACAACTCCGAGCTCGGATGGATGCGGGACAACTCTGTTGGAAAGAGGACTCAAAGACGATTCCAACGATGTATGAAGCGCCTTCAGAAGCCTCAGGATGACGATGTGACACCTTCTGCAAGTCTCTAGACTTCTGCCACCTGCGAACTGTAGGTGGAAGGTGGTGGGAGAAATGGGGTAAATGTAAGTGGAAATAGGGGTGAATAGGTGTGGGAGTGACCCCTAGTTGTGAGGGGGCCTAGGAGGGGGTGTTCTAAGGTGTGGGAGAGGGAGAATGGGGTCTGGAATGGGGTATTTTCAGAGGGTGAGAGAGGAGCTACGAATTTGGGCCGTGAGGGAGGCACAAGTGGGTGGAGGGAATGTGAGTTTGAATTTTCTTTGATGGGGAGTGATCAATGGTGGTCTTGGGGATGGGAAGAGGTGTCTTGGGAAGGTGGAGTGAGGTTTGGGGAAGGGAAATGGGTAGTTGGGGGTTGGAAGGTGGAGTGGGGATTGGGTGGAGCTCTCTTGGGACTAGGGGGTGGAATAAAGAGGGTTATGGGGAATGGGAGAGGTTTAAATGGGGTAGGTGGGAGATGGGGTGGTTGGGAAGGTGATTGAGTGAGGGGAGGAGAGTTAATGAGAGGTAAATGGGGAGGAGAGAGAAAATTCCGAAAAATGGGAGAGAGAGAGAGAGAGAGAGAGATAATGAGAGAGAGAGATATTGAGAGAGAAGGCTAGAGGGATTTGGAGTATATCTGGAATTCAATATTCATGCATTAGTTCTTACATATGAGGAGTGGGGTGGCCTATTTATAGGCACATGACTTTTTTCACAAAGGACCCTAACAAAAGACACAATGACTAATAACCGAAGGGAAGGGGGGCATCCATGGGCCTAGCCCAATGAGATGGGCCCAATAACCTATCAAACCAACATAATGACTCAATACTTAGGAAAATGACTCAACAACCTAGGTACATGACTCAAATAAAGGGAAAATTACATGATATTGACTCAAAGAAAATGTGAAGATTACATAACTAGACTCAAAAATACATGACTAACATAATGGCGCTTGCCGACGGGGCCCCAATCCGAGTCTGGAGAAAATGTGGAGGGGCAAGGGATGCCCTCATCATACCCCCGGGGTGGGGAAAACTTGACCCCGTCGAGTATGGGTCCACCAGGGAAGTAGTACATCGAACTGTGGCTCTGGGTGATCCTCGATCTCCATACTCAACCCGCGACCATAGTCGGGGAACGGCGCTTCAGCTCGACAAAGTGACTCGGTCATACCCTCATGCTGGCGATGGGATCTTGCTTGCCTAGTATTGCCGCTGTGTGCTCGCATCGGGCTCTCAGGCTATTTGTGGTGGCACTCCGAGGGTGTCTCTCACAAGGGTAGGTGTATGCTGGAGGCACTCACTAGGATCCACCGCGGTGCCCTTATAAGGTGCTAGATCCGCCACATGAGAAATGGGGAGAATCCCAAAACCCTTTTTGAAAGTTCAACCCATAAGCCGGGTTGCCAAAGCCACTCGGAACTTGGCAAGGTCCAAGTCCTCGTGCCCTCAATTTGGAGGTGACCCTGGGGTAGAGCCACTCCAAAGTCATCATCATCAAGTTACCAACTTGGAATTCCAAGTGGCGCTCATGAGTTTTTGCTCGCTTGTTGTGAATATCACCGCTTGTTGCTTGATATGTGCTTGGATGCATATGCCATGCTTGATGATGCGATGTGAGTGGGCAATGTTTGGTATGCAAAGGTGGTCCGGGGCAGCCACATGTAGATCGATCATGCTTTGATGCTATGAAGATTATGACAGACTCAGGGGGGCCGGGACATCCATAGATGAACCTTTTATGCATGGGTATGACAAATGTCGGGGGACACGGACATCCATGTATGCTCCTCTCATACTTAAGACTCATGATGAATGAGGGTGGGCCAATACATCCAAATACGGTCCACTTATGCTTCCTACTTGACATGTGGGTGATGTAAATGAATGTACCCGACTTATGAATCATGCCAAGTGGTGTTGTATGCCAAGACTTATGCACTCTTGTGACAAAGATGTCTCCTATGTGTGGGCCTTTGGACTTCCATTGGAATGGGTCGAAGGGGTCTAGAAAGGTGGATATCATGAGATGGGGCACTTCCTCGATCCCTAGGTGTATACCACCCAAAGTCATGGTTCCCATGGTGTAACCCGGGTCTGGGATGGGGTGGATTGGATCAAACATGGTAGGTTGGGGTAGGGAAAGGTAGGTGGTAGTTAAGGTGGTTGGGTTACTCGGGTTCCTTGACTCCCATTGGAATGGATCATAAGGATCAGAAAGTGGGTTACCAAGGGGCTCCATGTCCTCAAGGTCCTCAAAAGATGATGAGTCGTCTTCTTCTAGTGGAATTGTTGGGCCGGTGTATGGGGTGGGCTGGTTGGTCAAGGTTTTAGGAATCACAATGGTAGGGGAGTGGACCAGGATGGGCTCTTCCACTATGGGGAGAAGGAAAAGGATGTCACTAGTGTAGCAACCAATAGTGCAAACCGAGGAGATAGACCCAATGCATAGGTGGATGAGGTTAAGGCTCTTGGGTTGGTCAGCTCCTAGGGCCAATAAAGAAGTCAAGTCTGATTGCCACTTTAGACCTTTGAGGAGATCATCCCAATCTTCTACCTCATAGTAGGATTGGATTGTGGTGTGATAGGAGTGGAGGGGAACAATTTGGGATGGATATCCCAAAGGTGAGAGAGGTGGGGGTGAGCTAGGAAGGGTGGGTCCTTGCTTGAGCCATTGGAGTATATGCTCATTCATGGTGAAGGTGGGTGACTCTTGAGGATCCGGGCTATTTGAAGTGGTAAAGGGTTGAGGCTTTTCCTTACCATTGGTGTGATCTTGGGCTTCCTTATGGGTGGGAATGGGTTCCGGACTAGCATCTACTCCCATGTGGAGGGTTGTGGAAGTTTCAATTCCTAGTGTTAATGGGTTGGGTAGGTCTAATGCGGGAGAATTGGTGATAGCTGGAGCATGGTGCACTTGGGGTAGTGGGCAAGGGTGGACTTGAATCGGAAGGGGAAGTAGAGGAGGCCTAGGTTGGGGAAAGATTGGTGTAGGAAGCGGGAGGTGAGTTGGGTGAGGGGTTTTGGGTTTGGGGATGGTGGCCATTATGGGCCTTGGTGGAGGGGTGGACACGGTGTCCACATGGTTTTTAATGGTGAGGGTTGGATGAGTGGTGGTCACCATGGAGGGAATTGGGTCGGTTAGGGGTCTCTTGCCCTTGGGATTATTTGGGGTGGAAGTGGGGGCTAAAGAGGCTTGACTAGCGTAGGTTAGTGAAGGGGGTTTTGGTTAGGGTGTGGGGGCCCTCATGGGATCAGGTGGGGAGGTGGAGGCCTTGGAGACTTAGGTTCTAGTGGTAAGGGTTTGGACGGGTGGGTTTGGAGGAGTGAGAGTGCTCCTCGAATTTTGGTAACCCGGGTAGGAAGGGGACATATATTTTGCTCTAAGTTGCTCCTTCATGTCCTTCCAAGTGGTGATGGGAGTTTCCCTTCTAAGTATCTTTAGCCCGACAATTTGCATCCAATAAGTTTCCGCCCGTTTGGTAAGTTACATTTTGGCAACCAATGCCTTTTCATCCTCGGATATATGATACCAAGTGAAGTATTGGTCCATTGTAGCTTCCCAATCTAAATATTCTCTAGGAGAGGTTCCATCAAAGGTGGGAAGTGGGAAAGGGACCATTCTATCGTCTGTCCTTGGGGCGGGCCTATTTTCTCCAAGTTGGTTGAGTCGGTCCGATATGTTATCAAGCCGCTCATTGGCATAGGTCAAGGCTTTCATGAAGTAGTTGACATGGCCAGGGAAGTTATTGGTGTTAGTGGTAGGCATCTCTTGGTGGCTTGGACTTATAGAGTGGGCCAATTGGTAAGGTTGATATGAGGTGGCCATACTAGGGGACAAGAGTGATGCACTTGAAGACTCTAAATGCATAGACATGCCCTAGGACCAACTTGATAGAGACAAGTTGTGAACTTGCTCTGATACCACTTGATGTGACACCACCCTTGGACCTATTTGCAAGCATTCAAGTTTGAGCAGCGGACTCACACTAGCGAGCTCACCCGTATAGCACACACTAGTGCCCGATGGCGACTAGGCGATGTTGGAGAGGGTCCGAGGCGGGACCTTGAGGCTCCAATGGTTGGCTAGCTTGGGGAGAACCCCAAATGGGCCTAGGATGCCCATATCATGGGCGGCCAACACACCAAGAGTGTGGGTTAAGTGGATGCTCTCACAACTCGCCTGCGGTGGTCACTCAATGTACGAGCAATTTGGGCCGAACTCTCACTCTCCGTCCGACGAAGCAATATCAATAATACTAAGCTAAGCAAGTAATTAAACCAGTAAGAGAGGGACCGAGGCTCACCTAGCCGACGTGAAGACGCCGACTCCGGCCGGAGACGGGGGCGAGCGGGGAGGCGAGGGTATGTACCCGCACGTCGCGTCGATTGAAGCTTCAAACCTGCGACTTAATAATTACATGAACTACACCCCATGCAAGGGGAGGGATATTGGGGTGGGGATTATGCTTAATATATCCAAAACTACCTCCACGCAGGGAGGGGCCTTCAGCCGGCCAAGCAGGGTGGGGAGATATGCAAAGAGAACCAACTTCCCGAGCTTCACCGATTCTGCCTAGCTTCTGTATTTCTAGACAGAGGGTCGATGTCGATGCTGCCAATAATTCCACCGAGCTCAGAATCTGATGAGACTTGCGCCAAAAGCTCGCTAACAGATTGAGGATGATGTCTGAATTTTGGCAGGAGCTCTGGAACTCAGGGCTGGTCGGGCCAGCGACTGGAACAGGTCAGCAGCTTCTTCCTCTGGCTGGTGCAGAAATGGTACAGCAGGTTGCAGAGGGTACCACGGACGCTTCTGAACTCCAATCGGAGGTCGGAGGGGAGAATGGTGGTCGGATATGTGAGGATAGGTCAAACCTGGACCTGCAGGTGGCTGGCTGCAACCTTCGACGAAGAAATTAGTAACTGATAGCTCCGGTGGCCGAATGAGGTCCTTCTTCTTGGAGGTGGAAGCTAACTGGTAATAGTTTCAGCCCTCCAAAATTGGCGCTCAGATCCCTCACGAGCTGGCCGAGGTCAACAGTTGAATAGGAGCTCTATCTCTGGTTCGGACAGGAACAGTTTCCCAGCAGCAGATTGACAGCAATGCCACGACCGCTCCCAAACTCTAAATCAAGCGCCGTGAAAGCCGTTGGTTCGACTGTCGAGTCTTCTACGCAGCAAAGTTAACGGGGAAGCCAACCGATGCCAAGGTTGGTCGGTAGCCTCAGATCACCGGTGAAGGGTCGCTGCAGACTGTGGGAGGACAGAACATATACTTTGGGGGAGAAAAATGATATCTTCCATATTCAAACGCCAAATGGAGCTCCGCTTTCTGGGAATGAAAGAGGATTCAGAGAAGAAGAATTTTGATGAAGAAACTAAGCTCTGATTCTTAATAGGTTGGCCGTGATGAAACTTCCAAATGCTCTCTGGTCTTCAGCCTGGGGCAGATTGCACAGTCGCACAAGATCTGCTCCACCGCACAGCTCTGAGCTCGGATGGATGCGGGACCACCTCTGTTGGAAAGAGGACTCAAAGGCGATTCCAACGATATATGAAGCGCCTTCAGAAGCCTCAGGATGACGATGTGACACCTTCTGCAAGTCACTGGACTTCTACCACCTGCAACCTGTGAACTGTAGGTGGAAGGTGGTGGGAGAAATAGGGTAAATGGAAGTGGAAATGGGGGTGAATAGGTGTGGGAGTGACCCCTAGTTGTGAGGGGGCCTAGGAGGGGGTGTTCTAAGGTGTGGGAGAGGGAGAATGGGGTCTGGAATGGGGTGTTTTCAGAGGGTGCGAGAGGAGCTACGAATTTGGGCTGTGAGGGAGGCACAAGTGGGTGGAGGGAATGTGAGTTTGAATTTTCTTTGATGGGGAGTGATCAATGGTGATCTTGGGGATGGGAAGAGGTGTCTTGGGAAGGTGGAGTGAGGTTTGGGGAAGGGAAATGGGTAGTTGGGGGTTGGAAGGTGGAGTGGGGATTGGGTGGAGCTCTCTTGGGACTAGGGGGTGGAATAAAGAGGGTTATGGGGAAGGGGAGAGGTTTAAATGGGGTAGGTGGGAGATGGGGTGGTTGGGAAGGTGATTGAGTGAGGGGAGGGGAGTTAATGAGAGGTAAATGGGGAGGAGAGAGAAAATTCCGAAAAATGGGAGAGAGAGAGAGATATATATATATATATATATTGAGAGAGAAGGCTAGAGGGATTTGGAGTATATCTGGAAATCAATATTCATGCATTAGTTCTTACATATGAGGAGTGGGGTGGCCTATTTATAGGCACATGACTTTTTTCACAAAGGACCCTAACAAAAGACACAATGACTAATAATCGAAGGGAAGGGGGGGCATCCATGGGCCTAGCCCAATGAGATGGGCCCAATAACCTATCAAACCAACATAATAACTCAATACTTATGAAAATGACTCAACAACCTAGGTACATGACTCAAATAAAGGGAAAATTACATGATATTGACTCAAAGAAAATGTGAAGATTACATGACTAGACTCAAAAATACATGACTAACATAATGGCGCTTGCCGACGGGGCCCCAATCCGAGTCCGGAGAAAATGTGGAGGGGCAAGGGATGCCCTCATCAGGACCTTTCGCCCCCATTATCAGAAAGAGCAGCTGAAGATGAAGCCCTTATTCAGAAGACTCATGAAGATATAGCTCCATCGTTCATTGGTCCTCCCTCTGTGGATGTTCAAGCCTGGTGAGGACACGCGTCACACTTTACGACGGAGTACACGGATCTCGCCGGCATCCCTTTGGCTCGGCGACCAGTTGACAGATTAGCGGAGCTATCATCACTTATTTTATGCTTTGGGCCATGTTGGGCCTTGGTTTAGTCCGTGTGTGGACAATTTTCTTTCAGTCATGGACCTTTTTTAGGCCAATTAGGCTTTATTTGTGTTTTGTAGGCTTGCTAGAGGCTAGGGGGGGTTATTGGGCCACTTCTTGGTTCACTTCTCTGGCCCACGAAGGGCTGGCCACTTCCCCCCCCCCTAGGCCCACCTTGGGAGGCGCGCCCCACCTAGGGTTAGGGTTGGGGGCGGACCATTCCCCCCTCTCTTGGTGGGAGTGGCAGCCGCCCTTTCCCCCTTGCCCTCTCCCTCTTTTGGCCGCCCCCCCCCACCTTTCACTCCTAGAATCTAGGAGATTTGAATGGCCTTCCTCGATTGTGGCCGCCCCCCCCCATTTCCTTTCCCCCTTGGCTAGGGTTTAGACCTAGCATTTCCCCATCCCATATAAAAGACCTTGTATTTTCTTTTCAAAAGAATAATGAAGAATTTGATGCTTGAGTGTTCGTGTGGAGTGCCACATTGCGAGAAGGGGCGACCCCTTCTTCTTCCTCCTCCTTGAGGGTGCGACGCCCTCACCTCCTCTCCAGTCCTTGGGTGCGACGCCCAAGGGTAGGAGATCTCCCCCAAGGGATTCCAACGCCAGCAGCCTTCAACCATCGTCCACGGCGACGAGTTCGGTGGAGCGACGGTGCACGCAGGATCGTCTTCCTCTTCCCCGGGCGTCCCTGTGCTGACAGCAGATTTGGTGTCCAGAGATCGGTCCGGTGCGTCCGTTTCCCGGCAGCGTCTCATCCAAGTTTCTTCACTACTTTCGTACCCCTTCCAGTCATCTTTCCAACCCCACCGGCCTTGGCCAAAAATTCCACCCACAGAGAAAGTTGTCTTTACAGAAACTTTCGTCGCGCTGTCTGCCTCCCTGACAGTCTCACCTGTGATCGGAGATGACTTGGGTCACCGTTTGCATGCCTCTCCTACCACCAAACACCGCCAGTCCCTTCATAACATTTGTTCCCCTCCCAGTCACGAATCCAACCCCTCTGGCCTCGCCTTCAAACTCCATCGGGGTAAACTTTTGTCTTCAAGCACACTTTTAGTGCGCAATCCTGCGCTACAGTACCCGAGCGGGACTGTCAGCAGAGGGCCTCCAAAGGGGGTACCACTTCCCGTCCTCGGATCGATCCGCAACTTGGTAGGTCGATTCCTCACATCCCACCACACCTCCAGTAATCATCTCGGGCCGGAACTCCTTCTGTACCCTTGCGCCATCACCACCCCACCCACGGTCACAGATCAGACTGCCCTGAAGTGCTGTCTGTGCACCCCTGTTGTCACCCCCTTCGCACCCAATTCCTCCACAGGACCCCATCTGCCACCACTGCCCCTGGAGAGCCGCCCCTGTCAGCCTTCCACCAGAGAAGACGCCGCCACAAACGCTGTCCGGACGGCCGTGTACCAGCGCCATCTCTGCCCGCTGTCACAGGGACCAGCCAGCAACCTCTCGTCGGACCGACATCCTCCCTCGAGGCTGTAGCAGCAGCGTGGCCCCTCCATCCGGTCCGGCATCCCAGCAGTGCCCGCGGCGACGTGGACCTCCTCCTCAAAGGCTACTACAGGAGCGATCGGCATTGCGAGGGTCGGCATCCGGCTTCATCCCCGACCTCGGCTGCTGCCCGTCAACCCGTGCGCCGGCCGCCCCGTGTGTAGTTGTGGTTGTAGCCTATTACCTCCCTGCGAGGAGTGGGCCCTTTTGATGTTTGTATTAGTTTTCTCACGCGTGTATCGGGGTGGTTGGACTCGGCCGGGGTTCCTTCCCCACGCCTAGGCGTGGAGGTACGTGTCTCGCTCCCGCCCGTAGTACTTGCTTATCACGTATATGATTGATTGTGCCGCGTGAGTGAGTGTAGGGTCTAGCTAGTTTCATTTATTACTGCTGGTTGAGAGAGACGAGAGCGGCCCTTTTTCCCTTGGCCCTAGTCGAGCACCGAGCTCGGACTAGACTCCCGTGTCGTCCAGCGGCTTCTCGCCCGTTGTGACCCCGTTACGCCTCCCTCCGTGGGACGGCCGTGGTTCGGAGTTCTGTTGAGAGACGCCTCCGCCCGGAGGGAGTTCACGTTAGTCGGTCACACCGGCTTGCCTTGTCTCGTGCGCGTGCTGGTCGCGTTCTTTAGCATCCTAGGTTAACTAGCGAGTCAGTTGTCCCGCATCAAATTTTGGTATCAGAGCATAGGGAACCAGTTTGTTCTTACAAATTGGGGTCTTAGGCCATTTGAGTCATTAGATTTGTCTTAGGTTCTTTGCATCCTTAGTAGTCCTAGGCCAATCGAGTCTCATCTTGCATTTGAGTCTGTGTTCCATTTTGTGGTCGTGTCTATTTCACCCTTGTTCCCTAGGGTCTTGCATGCCCACCCGGCGTGGTACTTCCTACCACCGCCCGCCCCCTATGGCTGATCCTAGGAACCCCGTACCCAGCGATCTCTCCATGCAGGAGATGATGCAGACCATCATGGAGTCCATGAGACATGAGATTAGGGGTCAGACCGACCGGATAGAGGGCCAGTTGAAGGTCATGGAGGACCGAATGGGAGATATGGAGGACCGGATTGAGGCCTCTAACCGGACCATTCAGGGTCTAGTTGATCGCCCCCAGGGTAGAGTCCCACCCATAGATGTTCCCGAGCAGGCCCATGGCCAACGTGACCCTGCTCCTCGACCCAACCAGCCTAGGGGAGGCGACGGTCATAACCGTGGTCGACAGGTCCACGCACGTGAGGTTGAGGACTTTGGGTCCGACAATGAGAGTGAGGGTTATGGCCGTGGACGACAGGGCCGACGGTACCATCGGGATGAGGATGAGGAGCGTATCCTCCGATCTGTGCGAGTAGATCCACCCTCCTTTGATGGGTCCTTGGACCCTGACCTGTTTAGTGACTGGGCCACTAGCATGGACCGCTATTTCGAGTGGGTAGACATGGCCGAGCATAGGAAAGTCAGGTTTTCCAAGATGAAGCTGGTTGGCAGGGCCCAGACCTACTGGGCTACAGTTGAGAGTTTGATTGGGCAACGGCATGAGCCCCCGATTGAGACCTGGGAGGAGATGAGGGCGAAACTAGAGCAGAAGTATGTCCCCCGATCCCACCGCCACCGGCTCATTGATCGGTGGCAGAGTCTTACCCAGGGGAATCGGCCTGTCATGGAGTACATTGCCGAATTTGATGAGTGCCTGCTGAGATGTGGGGTCAGGGAAGAGACTATCATGACGGTAGCTCGATTCCGTCGGGGTTTGAAACGGCACCTTCATATGGAGTTACTCCGCCGTCATGTGCAGACATTAGAGGAGGCCTACCAAGTGGCCCGCGAGATGGAGCAGTTCGAGTTAGATTTTGCTCCCGCCCAGCGCCCCACACCCACCTATTCTCGAGGAGCGGATCCTCGCGCCACTACGGGGCAGTTTTCTAGGGGACCCTTGATCCGACCTCAGGATATTGCTAGGGAGACCCCTCGCCAGGACCTTGCCCCTAGGCCTCGACCTCCCGCCCCGAGGGACTTCCTCCCTCGACCCCAGGCCCCTTCCACCGAGGTTCCTCGCCCTCAGCAGCCTGCCATTCCTACTAGGTCCCAGTTTCCACCTCCCCCGGCTCGTCGTGACGACAAGGGGAAAGGGCCGATGACTGGTGGAGCACCGCAAGGCCCTAGGCCTCGTGGTGATTGCTATCGTTGTGGAGGAGCCGGTCATTACGCTGTTCAGTGCCCTACCCGACAGCAGACCGTGGCTCTAGGAGAGACATCCGCAGGGGAGACCATACCTGAGGTTGAACCTGTTAGCTATGAGGCCGACCTTGAGCTCGCGGAGGAGTTTTTTGATGAGTTGTTAGAAAGCGAGCAGGTCGACACCCAGGGTACGCAGCACCAGGATGATGTTCAGCTGGGAGTTGTTAGGTGTACTTTGACCCAGCCTTTGGTGAGTGATGACTGGCGTCGCACCACCATCTTTCATACTTTCTGCAGACTAGGAGGGAAAGTCTGCAAGGTGATTATAGACAGTGGGAGTTGCATCAATGCCATCTCCACGGGCACAGTGAAACGCCTAGGATTGACCCCCGTGGACCACCCCTCCCCTTACCGTGTGTCTTGGGTAGACACTACCTCCATTCCGGTCAGACAGCGTTGCCTAGTGCCCTTACAGTTCCACGCCTACCAGGATGAGATCTGGTGTGACGTCTTGTCTATGGAGGTAGGTAGTATCATTCTAGGGAGACCTTGGTTGTTTGATAGGGATGCCACCCTCCATGGTCGTTTGAACACATGCACTTTTGATCACAGCGGCCAGAGGATCACCCTTCACCCTTCCCAGCCCACACGTCCTCCCGTTCGGGGACCCACCGGTCCTAGCACTCCGAGCACTGATGTCCAGGGGCCCAGTGCCCCTTCCCCAGCCCAGGACCCAGCCCCACCCATTGCTACCACTGGTCCTCCGGCTAGGAGGTTGATGTTAGTCAGCTCCCGGGAGATGGAGCGCGACTTTGCGAGAGGAGATCCCATCTTTGCTGTAGTAGTCCGCGAGAGGCCTAGAGAGGCAGAGGGGGAGTCCCCACCCGATGTGGCTGCTATTATTCAGGAGTTCTTCGATGTTTTCCCCGATGACCTTCCCGAAGGTCTTCCTCCCATGAGAGACATCCAGCATGCTATAGATTTGATACCGGGGTCCTCATTGCCCAACCTGCCACACTATAGGATGAGCCCCACTGACCACGCTGAGCTCCAGCGCCAGGTGAATGAGTTGATGTCTAGGGGATCTCTCCGAGAGAGTATGAGTCCTTGTGCCGTCCCCGCCCTACTTGCCCCCAAGAAAGACGGTACTTGGAGGATGTGCATAGACAGCCGTGCTATCAACAAGATCACGGTGAAATATAGGTTTCCCATTCCCCGTCTGGATGATATGATGGATATGATGGCGGGAGCCACTGTGTTCTCCAAGATTGATCTAAAAAGTGGCTATCACCAGGTAAGGATCAGACCTGGAGATGAATGGAAGACGGCCTTCAAGACCAAGGATGGTCTTTATGAGTGGCTGGTCATGCCCTTTGGGCTGACCAATTGATGAGGACATCTCCCAGTATTCACTATGGCACGAGGCGTCCCCGACTTCGTGACCCATTGGAGAAGTGGTTCTCATATCTATCTTTATTTTCTTGCTTATGTATTTTCTTTTATTTGAGTCATATCAGGTGTAATTGTCTTTTATTTGAGTCCACTATCTAGGTTTAAGGATTAATTAGCCATAGTGAGTCACTTGGGCCCTTAGTTGAGGGTGTTAGGCCCACTTAGTGGGCTTGGGCCCAGGGGCGCCCCCTTCTTGACTCATAGTTTTCTGTAGTTGTGTTAAATGTCAGGGGGTTTTGTGTAAAGGTCCTAGCTCTATATAAGGACCCCCCCTCCCTCCTTTGTAGCAGCTTTGATGAATTAAGAAATTTGCCACCCAATATTGTCTCTAGCTCTCTCTCTCTCTCTCTCTCACTCTCACTCTCTATCTCTCTCCAATTCTCTCTCATCCCCACCCCAAATTCGGAATCCACTCTCTCTCCTCTCTTTCACCTCTAATTAAGACCCCTCCCCCTTCCCTATACCCCTCATTTAAGTCCCCTCCCCTCCCCTAGGTAGAACTCCCACTCCCTAGGCATTCTCTCCCCTTCCCCACACAACCTTTCGTCTTCCCAGGCACCCTTTCATCTCCCCAAGGCCCAATTTCGAATTTGGGTGTTCCCTCCTCTCTCTCTCACCACCCCATTACCTCCCCACCTCCCAAAAGTACCCCCCTGCAACCCCAGCCACGTCCATCCCCCCCCCTCCCTTAACCCAAACCCACAAATCCCTTCCATCCCCCTTAATCCCCCCTCCTCAATCAGCTCCATTCGCAGGCAGAAATCAAGCCCGAGTTGCAGTCGATATTGGGAGCAGTTCCAGGCAGAATCGACTTCCGGGTTCTTCATCAAAAACGTACGTTGGCGAGTCTTCTGACCAGGCGAGGTGGAATCGTCCGGTTTCGACTTCGTGGCCATTCAAGACGGCGATTCTCCCACGACTGGTCCAGTTGTCCCCTGCAGAGGACCTGAGCTCGGTGGAAAGCTGCTCCACGACCAACGGTGCCGGAATCAGACCCAAGTCTCTTCTACGAAAATACTCCTCCCCCTGTCTGAGACCAAGATCAAGAAACAGAAGTGCGTTTGGTCCCCGGGAGCGTGATTTCTGATTTTTCCCCTCCAGACACTCGGGGCAGTCTGCTCAGGTCTGCTTCGACCCACAGTCAGTCAACAACGGCCCCCGGATCACTCCGACCCCGGAAGACATCCCCGCCAGTTTTGCTGCAAGGGGGATTCGACCACGGTTCCAGATCTTCAAGCGGTTCGAGAATCGGAGTTCGGGAGTCCCAGGTACCGTTCCTGCAAGCTACTACAACAATTCTGTGGGTACCGGCTCTCAGATCCTACCTCCAGTTCGCACTTCTACCACGGCCAGGGACTGCGTCCGATTAAATCAGTAAAATTCAGAGGTGTCCCTGGCCCAGTCACGAAGACTACGCAGGTGGTCTCGCCATCGGCAAAATTCCTGAGGGTGAGATACGACTACTGCACCGCCTCCTGCCCCTGTCCACAGCAAGCGAGCAGAATCGACGGAGACATCCGCTCCATCGTCGGGGGCACATTTCCCCCACCCGCCTGGCCGGCTTAACGCCCCTCCCTGCGTGGAGGTACATTTTGGTTGTAATAAGTTAATCCCCACCCCGAGATCACCCCTCCTGCGAGAGGCGTAGTGGTGTAACAGTTAACCCGCAGGTTGAAGCTACCCCGCCGCGGCGTCCGGGTACATACCCACGCCTCCCGGCGCGCCCGTCGTCTCCGGCCGGGATCGGTGTTTTCACACCGATCAGGTGAGCAGCTGGTCCCTCTCCTGGTCCTTTCAATTGCTTTGCTCGTTTAGTATCGTTTCCTTAGTTCGCCGGCGGTGAGTGAGAGCTTGAGCATGAATGTTTGATTTCGCCGTGAGTATCCACCGTGGTAAGTGAGGGAGAGCCAACCTAAACCCACGCCCCAGCGTGCTGGCCCGCCCATAAAGGGGGCATCCCAGGCCCATTAGGGGTCAACCATAAGCCCACCAACCGGTGGAAACCTTGGGGTCCCACCCCGGACCCTCGCCGTCATCATTCGGGCCCACCCGGGTGCACGTGTGCGTCGTGTGAGCTCGGCCACTCGGTGAGCCATTTGAGTGCTTGTATGCTTGTGGATTGGTAGGTCCAAGGGTCAAACATCTCATTAGTGGGCTGTGCCACATCAAGTGGTATCAGAGCCAAGTTGTAGGTTTGTCCCATCAAGCCTAGTCTTGGGTCATTTGCATCCTAGGTCTTAGGTGCATATCGTTCGCCGTTGCATAGCCCAACCTTGCATGACCACCCGGAGTGGTACCCCTTACCAACATCATTCAGCATCATCTTCCCAAACTACAATGGAGCCCAATCCCCATGAGGAGCCCGACCACAATGGAGCAAGACACCCCGATCCCATGGGCTTTGTAATGGAGGGTATGGCCGACATCATGGTTCGGCTTGATGACATCACTCGGCGCCTTGGCCAACTTGAGACCCACATGCCAAGATTAAATGAGAGAGTAGCCCCTCCCCCACGTGAGGAGCCCGTCAATAGGGAACCACACCATGAACTTCCTCCCGAACCACATAGGGGTCCCATACCTAGAGGAAATGAACGGCCACCCCGGGACAACCCGGATGACCACCTTATGAGGCTTGTCAAAGTGGATGCTCCCACTTTTGACGGATCACACCACCCTAGTATCTACCTTGATTGGGAGGCAGCCATGGACCAATATTTTGATTGGTACCCAATGACCGAGGATAGGCGGGTTCGGCTTGCAAGAATGCAACTAATCAAGCTAGCCAAGACCCATTGGCTAAATGTGGAAGCCCTTAGAATTGTTAGGAGGGAGGCACCCATTACCACATGGGGAGCCATGAAAGAACAACTTAGGATCAAATATGTCCCACCCTCCTACCACCAAAATCTATTAGATGAATGGCAAGCCCTGACACAAGAAGGAAAACCCGTCATGGATTATATCGAAAAATTCGATTACTACCTTCTCAAGTGTGGAGTCCAAGAGGACCCCGCCGTCACCCTCTCACGCTTTAGGAATGGCCTCCAATTCCATATCAAAAAGGAACTTTTCATGAGGCAAGTGACTACCCTAGAGCAAGCTTACCAAGTGGCTAGGGATGCGGAGAAGTTTACCAGGTTCACGCGTTTCACTCCCCCACGGGGAGTTGACCCCAAAGTCATGGCACCTCGGCCTAACCCACTCCCTCCCCAAAGGGGCCTCCTTCCCATACCCCCGGGAACCCAACCCACTAGGGTAGCCCCTCCCAACCACACTCCATTCCCTCGCCCTACTAATGGGCCCCAAAACCCCACCCCCACTAGGCCCAATCCTACGCCCACCAAAGGTGCCCAAAATCCCCCTAGTGGGCCACAATGCTTTAGATGTTCGGGGTATGGCCACATTGCCACTCAATGCCCTACTAAAAGTGCATCCAACCTCTACATAGAGGAGGCCACACCCCAAACCCAAGTTGAGTACGAGGGCGAATTAGAGGTTTATGAACCCTCCCAAGAATGGGAGGAGGAATATGAGAGTCATCTTCTAGGGGCCCACCAAGAACAACCTTCCCCATCCGCCGACTCCCCCCTCGGAGTTGTGAGGTGCACCCTTACCCAAACCCAAGAGCATGATTGGAGGAGGACAACCATCTTCCATACTTACATCCGGGTAGGGAACCATGTTAGGAAAGTCATCTTGGACAATGGGAGTAGTGTGAACGTAGTGTCACCCGACACCGTCAAACTCCTAGGCCTTACCATTACCCCACACCCCCAACCATACCGGGTAGCTTGGATAGATGCCACATCCGCACCCGTTAGCACCCGATGCCTTGTCCCCATCACCTTCCAGTCATATCAAGGGCAAGTTTGGTGTGACATCCTCCCAATGGAGGTGGGTAGCATTCTTTTAGGGCGACCGTGGATCTACGATGTAGATGCCACTTTCTATGGGAGGGTCAACACTTGTGTCTTCACCCATGAGGGGAAGAAGATCCTTCTCAACCCCACACCCCCACGCCCAAGTCCCAAGAAAACACCCCCTTCCCTTGAAGGGACTCCTACCCCCCCAATCCCTCAAAACCCCACCCCAAGTCCACCAAACCTAACCCCAAGTCTCCCTTCCCCCTCACCTAGCCTTAGTGTAGTCCAAGAGCCCACTAGGAGCCTCCATCTCGTCACTAGGCAGGAATTTGAGGAAGAGGTTAGCCAAGGGGGTCAAGTGTGTGCCATTGTCATTTGTCTTGGGGACTCCACCCCAACCAACCCCCATCCCATAGAGATCCAACAAGTCCTTGAAGAATTTCAAGATGTATTCCCCGAAGAGCTTCCGGATAAGCTACCTCCCATGCGCGATGTGCAACATGCCATCGATCTTGTACCCGGGGCTACCTTACCCAACCTTCCCCATTACCGCCTCAACCCCACCGAGCACGCGGAACTTAGGAGGCAAATCGAGGAGCTCATCAAGAAGGGCTTCCTCCGCCTAAGCAAGAGTCCATGTGCCGTCCCGGCCCTCTTAACACCCAAGAAAGATGGGACATGGCGCATGTGCGTGGATAGCCGAGCAATCAACAAAATCACGGTCAAGTACCGATTTCCCATCCCTCGGCTAGATGATATGCTCGACATGCTTGCAGGAGCCACTATCTTTTCCAAGATAGACCTCAAGAGTGGCTACCACCAGGTCCGCATTAGGCCCGGGGATGAATGGAAAACCGCCTTTAAGACCAAGGATGGTCTTTATGAATGGCTTGTCATGCCTTTCGGGCTCTCAAATGCCCCAAGCACCTTCATGAGGCTAATGACCGAGGTCCTTAGGCCCTTCATAGGCAAATTCTTGGTCGTCTACTTTGACGACATCCTCATCTATAGCCAAAGCAAGAAGGCCCACCTCGATCATCTTAGGCAAGTTTGCATCACCCTTAGGAAGGAGAGCCTCTTTGCCAACCCCGGGAAGTGCCACTTCATGACCAACCAATTGGCCTTCCTAGGTTACATAGTCTCTTCCCAAGGAGTGTCCATGGACCCCGAGAAGGTCCAAGCTATCATTGAGTGGCCCGAGCCCAAGAACATCCATGAGGCCCGTAGCTTTCATGGACTAGCCACCTTCTATAGGAGGTTCATCCGTGGGTTTAGCACCATCACCTCCCCCATCACGGATTGCCTCAAAAAGGGGAATTTTGTTTGGACCAAGGCGGCCTCCAAGGCCCTCTTAGAGCTGAAAGACAGGATGACTCAAGCCCCGGTCCTTTGCCTACCCGACTTCTCCAAGGTCTTTGAAGTCACATGTGATGCCTCGGGGGTCGGGATTGGAGGAGTCCTTAGCCAAGAAGGTCACCCTGTGGCCTACTTTAGTGAGAAGCTTTGTGAGGCTAAGACTAGATACTCCACCTATGACAAAGAGCTCTACGCCGTGGTCCAATCCCTTCGGCATTGGAGACACTATCTCCTCCCCAGTGAGTTTGTGATTTTCTCCGACCATGAGGCATTAAAATATCTCAACACCCAACAAAAGCTCAATGCCCGCCATGCCCGCTGGGTGGAGTACATTCAGTCCTATACCTTTGTCCTCAAGTACAAAATGGGTAGTGAGAACCGGGCCGCCGATGCCCTTAGCCGGAGGGTGACTTTGCTATCCACTATCCAAGCGGAAGTCACCGGGTTTGAGAGAGTGAAAGAAGAGTACCCCACTTGTCCCGACTTTGGGACCATCCATAACACTCTCTCCACCCAACCCCTTAAGGAACATGAGGGGTTCATTCTCCAAGATGGGTACCTCTTCAAGGGTACTAGGCTGTGCATACCCCGGACATCCCTTAGAGATTTCTTGGTGAGGGAGTTACATGGGGGTGGCTTGGCTGGCCACTTTGGGGTCCAAAAGACCATTGAGCTGGTAGAGAGACAATTCTATTGGCCTAGCCTTAAGAGAGAGGTGGCCAACATTGTTGGTCAATGCCGTACTTGTGCCTCCGCCAAACAGGTGAAGCAAAACACCGGGCTCTACACACCCCTCCCCATCCCAGACCGCCCATGGGAAGACTTGAGCATGGACTTCATCCTGGGCCTCCCCAAGACCCTACGCAAGCATGATTCTATCTTTGTGGTGGTGGATAGGTTCTCTAGGATGGCCCACTTTATTCCCTGCTCCAAAACCTCCGATGCCTCAAGGGTAGCCCGGCTATTCTTTGATGAGGTGGTCCGCCTCCATGGACTACCCAAGACCATTGTCTCTGACCGGGATGTCAAGTTCACTAGTTATTTTTGGAAAACCTTGTGGCACCTTTTGGGCACTCTTCTCAAGTTCTCTACCGCCTACCACCCCCAGACTGACGGCCAAACTGAGGTTGTCAATCGTAGTCTCGGAAACTTGCTCCGTTGTCTAGTTGGGGACCATCCTGGGAATTGGGACCTCCTCTTGCCCCAAGCTGAATTTGCATATAATGATTCTGTCAATAGGTCCATAGGAAAGAGTCCATTTGAGGTAGTGCATGGATATAGTCCTCGAAAGCCTTCGGATCTCATACCCCTCCCCCCTCATGCTAGAGTGTCAGTCTCAGCTGAGTCATTTGCACAACACATCAAAGAATTGCATGAAGATATCCGCAAGCATATAGGCAAAAGCAATGAGGCTTACAAAAGGCGGGCTGATGCTCATCGGCGACACTGTGAGTTCCAGGAGGGAGACCAGGTGATGGTGAGAACGGAGCGGCTCCTCCCAGGGCCCGCCTCCAAACTGAGGGCACGGGGTTCGGGACCCTTTCGGGTTCTACGACGGATTGGTACCAATGCTTATGAGTTAGACTTACCTGAGGGCTTTGGGGTTCACCCCACTTTTAATGTGGCGGACCTAGTGTGCTACAAGGGCCCCACGGTGGAACCCAGTCAGGATCTTGAACCTCTACCCCCCCTTGTGAGTGACCCTCCCGGAGCGAAATTACCACCCCAATTGAGAGGCCGGCTTGAGCAAGTGGAGGCAATACTGGATGAACAAAGTACACTTACCAGGAACAGGGTCTACCAGCGCTACCTCGTGAGGTGGAAGGGCCGTCCCCCGACCGAGGATGCATGGGTAAGCCGAGAGGACTTGATGCGCCTGGACCCGAGCCTGCTGGAGCAGTATGAGAGGCGATTGGACCCCTACTCGACGGGGTCGAGTTCTCCCCACCCCGGGGGATTTGATGAGGACATCTCCCAGTATTCACTATGGCACGAGGCGTCCCCGACTTCGTGACCCATTGGAGAAGTGGTTCTCATATCTATCTTTATTTTCTTGCTTATGTATTTTCTTTTATTTGAGTCATATCAGGTGTAATTGTCTTTTATTTGAGTCCACTATCTAGGTTTAAGGATTAATTAGCCATAGTGAGTCACTTGGGCCCTTAGTTGAGGGTGTTAGGCCCACTTAGTGGGCTTGGGCCCAGGGGCGCCCCCTTCTTGACTCATAGTTTTCTGTAGTTGTGTTAAATGTCAGGGGGTTTTGTGTAAAGGTCCTAGCTCTATATAAGGACCCCCCCTCCCTCCTTTGTAGCAGCTTTGATGAATTAAGAAATTTGCCACCCAATATTGTCTCTAGCTCTCTCTCTCTCTCTCTCTCTCACTCTCACTCTCTATCTCTCTCCAATTCTCTCTCATCCCCACCCCAAATTCGGAATCCACTCTCTCTCCTCTCTTTCACCTCTAATTAAGACCCCTCCCCCTTCCCTATACCCCTCATTTAAGTCCCCTCCCCTCCCCTAGGTAGAACTCCCACTCCCTAGGCATTCTCTCCCCTTCCCCACACAACCTTTCGTCTTCCCAGGCACCCTTTCATCTCCCCAAGGCCCAATTTCGAATTTGGGTGTTCCCTCCTCTCTCTCTCACCACCCCATTACCTCCCCACCTCCCAAAAGTACCCCCCTGCAACCCCAGCCACGTCCATCCCCCCCCCTCCCTTAACCCAAACCCACAAATCCCTTCCATCCCCCTTAATCCCCCCTCCTCAATCAGCTCCATTCGCAGGCAGAAATCAAGCCCGAGTTGCAGTCGATATTGGGAGCAGTTCCAGGCAGAATCGGCTTCCGGGTTCTTCATCAAAAACGTACGTTGGCGAGTCTTCTGACCAGGCGAGGTGGAATCGTCCGGTTTCGACTTCGTGGCCATTCAAGACGGCGATTCTCCCACGACTGGTCCAGTTGTCCCCTGCAGAGGACCTGAGCTCGGTGGAAAGCTGCTCCACGACCAACGGTGCCGGAATCAGACCCAAGTCTCTTCTACGAAAATACTCCTCCCCCTGTCTGCGACCAAGATCAAGAAACAGAAGTGCGTTTGGTCCCCGGGAGCGTGATTTCTGATTTTTCCCCTCCAGACACTCGGGGCAGTCTGCTCAGGTCTGCTTCGACCCACAGTCAGTCAACAACGGCCCCCGGATCACTCCGACCCCGGAAGACATCCCCGCCAGTTTTGCTGCAAGGGGGATTCGACCACGGTTCCAGATCTTCAAGCGGTTCGAGAATCGGAGTTCGGGAGTCCCAGGTACCGTTCCTGCAAGCTACTACAACAATTCTGTGGGTACCGGCTCTCAGATCCTACCTCCAGTTCGCACTTCTACCACGGCCAGGGACTGCGTCCGATTAAATCAGTAAAATTCAGAGGTGTCCCTGGCCCAGTCACGAAGACTACGCAGGTGGTCTCGCCATCGGCAAAATTCCTGAGGGTGAGATACGACTGCTGCACCGCCTCCTGCCCCTGTCCACAGCAAGCGAGCAGAATCGACGGAGACATCCGCTCCATCGTCGGGGGCACATTTCCCCCACCCGCCTGGCCGGCTTAACGCCCCTCCCTGCGTGGAGGTACATTTTGGTTGTAATAAGTTAATCCCCACCCCGAGATCACCCCTCCTGCGAGAGGCGTAGTGGTGTAACAGTTAACCCGCAGGTTGAAGCTACCCCGCCGCGGCGTCCGGGTACATACCCACGCCTCCCGGCGCGCCCGTCGTCTCCGGCCGGGATCGGTGTTTTCACACCGATCAGGTGAGCAGCTGGTCCCTCTCCTGGTCCTTTCAATTGCTTTGCTCGTTTAGTATCGTTTCCTTAGTTCGCCGGCGGTGAGTGAGAGCTTGAGCATGAATGTTTGATTTCGCCGTGAGTATCCACCGTGGTAAGTGAGGGAGAGCCAACCTAAACCCACGCCCCAGCGTGCTGGCCCGCCCATAAAGGGGGCATCCCAGGCCCATTAGGGGTCAACCATAAGCCCACCAACCGGTGGAAACCTTGGGGTCCCACCCCGGACCCTCGCCGTCATCATTCGGGCCCACCCGGGTGCACGTGTGCGTCGTGTGAGCTCGGCCACTCGGTGAGCCATTTGAGTGCTTGTATGCTTGTGGATTGGTAGGTCCAAGGGTCAAACATCTCATTAGTGGGCTGTGCCACATCACCAATGCTCCCAGCACCTTCATGAGGCTGATGACTCAGGTCTTGCGACCCTTGATAGGAATCTTCGTGGTAGTTTACTTCGATGACATCCTCATTTACAGCCGTACCCGGGAGATCCACTTAGACCACCTTCGGCAGGTCTGTTTGATTCTGAGGAGAGAGAGCTTATTTGCCAACCCTAAGAAATGCGCGTTCATGACCTCTCAGGTCACCTTCCTAGGGTTCATTGTTTCTAGTGAGGGAGTGTCTGCCGACCCTGAGAAGGTCAGGGCAATTGTTGAGTGGCCCGAGCCTCGTACCCTACATGATGTCCGTAGCTTTCACGGACTGGCGACCTTCTATCGCCGTTTTATCCGAGGCTTTAGCTCCATCACCGCCCCTATCACGGACTGCATTAGGAAAGGGGCCTTTGAGTGGACCAAGGCTGCTTCAGCCGCTTTCGCGCTCCTCAAAGAGCGCATGACCCAGGCACCCGTCCTTCGTCTTCCAGACTTCACGAAGGTGTTTGAGGTCTCTTGTGATGCCTCAGGGGTAGGCATAGGAGGAGTTCTTAGTCAGGAGACCCATCCCGTTGCATTCTTTAGCGAGAAGCTGAGCGATGCGAAACTGCGTTACTCTACCTACGATAAGGAATTCTACGCAGTTGTGCAAGCTTTGAGGCATTGGAGACACTATTTGTTACATCAGGAGTTTGTGTTGTATTCTGATCATGAGGCACTCCGATATCTCCATGCCCAAAAGAAGCTCAACTCTCGCCATAGCCGATGGGTCGAGTTCCTCCAGGAGTACACATTTGTGCTGAAGCACAAGGCCGGTGTGGAGAACTGGGTTGCTGATGCCTTGAGCCGCCGTACTCACCTATTGACCACCATGAGTGTGGACGTGGTTGGGATGGATAGGATGAGGGAGCTGTATGCCGATTGCCCGGATTTCGGTCCGATGTTCACCACCCTCCAGTCAGGTCCGTCCCATGAGTACCCCGACTATACGTTGCAGGATGGCTACCTTTTCTATGGGAGCAGGCTTTGTGTCCCACGGACCTCGGTCCGTGACTTTCTTACTTGGGAGTTGCATGCTGGGGGTCTAGCCGGCCACTTTGGCCGGAATAAGACCATTGAGGCCGTTGAGTACCGCTTCTTTTGGCCTAGCCTGAAGCGGGATGTTGCTAGGATTGTGGCCCAGTGCCGCATTTGTGCTTTGGCCAAACAGAGGAAACAGAATACCGGCCTTTACACTCCCCTCCCAGTGCCAGATAGTCCATGGCAGGACATTAGCATGGACTTTGTCTTAGGCTTGCCCCGTACCCTCCGCCGACACGACTCCATTTTCGTGGTGGTGGACAGATTCTCTAAGATGGCCTTGTTTATCCCATGTTCTAAAACATCAGATGCCTCTAGGGTTGCCCGTCTATTCTTCACCCATTGTGTCTCTAGGTTTGGGTTGCCGCGTACTATTGTGTCAGATAGGGATGTTCGCTTTACTAGTTATTTCTGGAAGACCCTATGGCACATGATGGGCACACAGCTGAAGTTTTCTACTGCTTACCACCCCCAGACCGATGGTCAAACAGAGGTTGTGAATAGGAGTTTGGGGGATCTTTTGAGGTGTCTAGTGCGTGAGCGTGACCGGGATTGGGATTTAGTTCTCCCTCTAGCGGAGTTTGCTTACAATGATTCGGTCAATAGGTCTACTGGTTTGAGTCCTTTTGAGATAGTCACTGGTCGTAGGCCTAGAAAACCGATAGACTTGGTCCCATCCCCTGTCCAGGCCCGTGTCTCAGAGTCAGCTGAGTCCTTTGCTGAGCATGTTAGGCAGTTGCATGAGCATGTACGTCGTCACATTGAGGCCAGCAACGCACGATATAAGGAGTTAGCTGATGTGCATCGACGCACGCGTGAGTTCCACGAGGGAGAGTATGTCATGATCAGGGTCAGACCTGAACGGTTCCCTTCGGGGGCCGTAAAGAAACTCCAGGACCGCGGTGCCGGACCCTTCCGAGTTCTAAGGCGGATTGGGTCTAACGCGTATGAGATTGAGCTGCCAGATGATTATGGGATCAGTTCGACGTTCAACGTCTCTGATCTGGTGGCCTATCGGGATCCAGCAGTGATTCACAGTGAGCTTCTTGGGCCTCCCCTTCCTGTTGTGAGCGATACACCTTCTGAGAGTCCACCTCCTCCAGCCCCATTACAGAGACGCGAGCACATCGATTGTATACTGGATGAGCAGGTGACCACCACCAGGAGCGGGGCCTACCAGCGCTTCCTAGTGCGTTGGAGAGGGCGCCCTGAGACAGACGACACCTGGATCACGCGGGGAGAGCTGGAGCGGATTGATCCGGACTTGCTGGAGCGTTACCTGAGCGACCGTGACCCTTACTCGACGGGGTCGAGTTCTTCCCACCCGGGGAGAATTGGTGAGGACACGCGTCACACTTTACGACGGAGTACACGGATCTCGCCGGCATCCCTTTCGCTCGGCGACCAGTTGACAGATTAGCGGAGCTATCATCACTTATTTTATGCTTTGGGCCATGTTGGGCCTTGGTTTAGTCCGTGTGTGGACAATTTTCTTTCAGTCATGGACCTTTTTTAGGCCAATTAGGCTTTATTTGTGTTTTGTAGGCTTGCTAGAGGCTAGGGGGGGTTATTGGGCCACTTCTTGGTTCACTTCTCTGGCCCACGAAGGGCTGGCCACTTTCCCCCCCCCCCCTGGGCCCACCTTGGGAAGCGCGCCCCACCTAGGGTTAGGGTTGGGGGCGGACCATTCCCCCCCCTCTTGGTGGGAGTGGCAGCCGCCCTTTCCCCCTTGCCCTCTCCCTCTTTTGGCCGCCCCCCCCCACCTTTCACTCCTAGAATCTAGGAGATTTGAATGGCCTTCCTCGGTTGTGGCCGCCCCCCCCCCATTTCCTTTCCCCCTTGGCTAGGGTTTAGACCTAGCATTTCCCCATCCCATATAAAAGACCTTGTATTTTCTTTTCAAAAGAATAATGAAGAATTTGATGCTTGAGTGTTCGTGTGGAGTGCCACATTGCGAGAAGGGGCGACCCCTTCTTCTTCCTCCTCCTTGAGGGTGCGACGCCCTCACCTCCTCTCCAGTCCTTGGGTGCGACGCCCAGGGGTAGGAGATCTCCCCCAAGGGATTCCAACGCCAGCAGCCTTCAACCATCGTCCACGGCGACGAGTTCGGTGGAGCGACGGTGCACGCAGGATCGTCTTCCTCTTCCCCGGGCGTCCCTGTGCTGACAGCAGATTTGGTGTCCAGAGATCGGTCCGGTGCGTCCGTTTCCCGGCAGCGTCTCATCCAAGTTTCTTCACGACTTTCGTACCCCTTCCAGTCATCTTTCCAACCCCACCGGCCTTGGCCAAAAATTCCAGCCACAGAGAAAGTTGTCTTTACAGACACTTTCGTCGCGCTGTCTGCCTCCCTGACAGTCTCACCTGTGATCCGAGACGACTTGGGTCACCATTTGCATGCCTCTCCTACCACCAAACACCGCCAGTCCCTTCATAACATTTGTTCCCCTCCCAGTCACGAATCCAACCCCTCTGGCCTTGCCTTCAAACTCCATCGGGGTAAACTTTTGTCTTCAAGCACACTTTTAGTGCGCAATCCTGCGCTACAGTACCCGAGCGGGACTGTTAGCAGAGGGCCTCCAAAGGGGGTACCACTTCCCGTCCTCGGATCGATCCGCAACTTGGTAGGTCAATTCCTCACATCCAACCACACCTCCAGTAATCATCTCGGGCCGGAACTCCTTCTGTACCCTTGCGCCATCACCACCCCACCCACGGTCACAGATCAGACTGCCCTGAAGTGCTGTCTGTGCACCCCTGTTGTCACCCCCTTCACACCCAATTCCTCCACAGGACCCCATCTGCCACCACTGCCCCTGGAGAGCCGCCCCTGTCAGCCTTCCACCAGAGAAGACGCCGCCACAAACGCTGTCCGGACGGCCGTGTACCAGCGCCATCTCTGCCCGCTGTCACAGGGACCAGCCAGCAACCTCTCGTCGGACCGACATCCTCCCTCGAGGCTGTAGCAGCAGCGTGGCCCCTCCATCCGGTCCGGCATCCCAGCAGTGCCCGCGGCGACGTGGACCTCCTCCTCAAAGGCTACTACAGGAGCGATCGGCATTGCGAGGGTCGGCATCCGGCTTCATCCCCGACCTCGGCTGCTGCCCGTCAACCCGTGCGCCGGCCGCCCCGTGTGTAGTTGTGGTTGTAGCCTATTACCTCCCTGCGAGGAGTGGGCCCTTTTGATGTTTGTATTAGTTTTCTCACGCGTGTATCGGGGTGGTTGGACTCGGCCGGGGTTCCTTCCCCACGCCTAGGCGTGGAGGTACGTGTCTCGCTCCCGCCCGTAGTACTTGCTTATCACGTATATGATTGATTGTGCCGCGTGAGTGAGTGTAGGGTCTAGCTAGTTTCATTTATTACTGCTGGTTGAGAGAGACGAGAGCGGCCCTTTTTCCCTTGGCCCTAGTCGAGCACCGAGCTCGGACTAGACTCCCGTGTCGTCCAGCGGCTTCTCGCCCGTTGTGACCCCGTTACGCCTCCCTCCGTGGGACGGCCGTGGTTCGGAGTTCTGTTGAGAGACGCCTCCGCCCGGAGGGAGTTCACGTTAGTCGGTCACACCGGCTTGCCTTATCTCGTGCGCGTGCTGGTCGCGTTCTTTAGCATCCTAGGTTAACTAGCGAGTCAGTTGTCCCGCATCAAAGCCACAGCACCCGAGACAGCGGTAGAGGAGGAATCTTCAGCTCAGCCGGAGAGCACAGAGAGGGACCGGCCAATTCTTTCAGCGGATTTGCCATTTTCGTTCTCTCAGCCGGATGTTGCACTGTGGGCAGACATTGACGGTGAGGTGACTTTCGAAGTAGCTCTAGTTCCTTCTCCTGGCTTCGCTTCATCCGAGAGTTTCGTCTGGCAAAATCTGGACATGCTGGTGGAGTCCCAGCCCGAACTGACTTATCTGCGGCTGAAGGAGATAGCCGAGCGTTTCACCGCTGGTCTACAGGCGATGGGCTATCCCATGGAGATATGGGCCCAGCGGGTTCTATTGTTGTTAAAGTTTATACATCGCCAGGACTTCTTGGCACATATTATGTCTGACAGACTGGTAGCTTTGAAGTTGCAAAGGAAGGAGTGCAAATCTGAGCTGGAGAAAACGGACTCTGTTCTTCAGGAGCGCCAATGCCAACTGCAGTCTCTGGCGCAGTGGGAGCAGTTCGTGCGCAGCCGGATAACCATCCTGGAGGTTGAACTGTTTGACCTCCGGGCTGAACTGCCGCAGATAACAACTTCTCGGCCGCAGCTTGCGAAGGAAGTAGCTCTGTTGGAGGGGCAGGTGGCATCCTTTCAGGACGAGTCTGCTCGGCTACAGGAGGAGGAGGCTCGACTTCATGAGCTGGGGGCTGCCCCGCATGTAGGGCTTCTGGCCTTCGAGGACATATTCCGGCGCCCGTGAATATGTGTTTCCCCCCTTTTTGTAATACAATTCCCCCTCAGGGGCCCTTCTTGTATTCCCTTTTTTGTTCAATGGAAAGGAATCTTTATACCAGTCTCATGTGTGGTTTGTTCTTAACTTATCGCACCATCAATATTTCACGGCGATTTGGCAGCAGTTTCAGCGGTCCCTATGGGAATAGCCTGTACCTAGCAGGAGAGCGTCCACCCCTTCAGAGAAAGGATGGGGAACTCGCTCCACCGCGTGACGGCCTCCGGGGGGGGGGGGTGCTTTAAACCGAATTCTGTTGGTGGTAGCAAACGTCCTTCTTGGCCATACGTGCCGCAAGGGAGACGGTTTGCAGGAATGTGAACGAAGAGGCTCAGAGCACTATCCGAAACGGGCGAATGGTCCATCCCGGGCAGGTTTCAAAGTTAGTCGGGGCAATGTGCCAATCGACCAGTACATAATTTCATCATCGACATTGGGTTTATATCGATGCAAAGGAGTTTTACAAGTTCCATCAGAGTAGACGTAAGGTCTAGACTGGGTAGAGGTTATTGCAGGTGGGACATTGAAGGGTGCGTGGTTTTCGTCAGGACAGACGTAGGGTCTGAACTGGATAGGATTTCATCATTGATCGGGCGAGGTGCCGGTCGATCAATAGCTAATTTTATCATCGATATTGGGTTTATATCGATGCAAAGAAAGTGCTATAAGTTTCATCAGAATAGACAAAAGGCCTAAACTGGCAGGGTTTTAATTGGACATGGTTTCATCACTGATTGGGCGAGGTGCCAGTCGATCAGTGGTTGGTTTCATCGTCGATATGGGGCCTATATCGACGCAAGGTGTTTCATAGGTTTCATCAGTATAGACGTAAGGTCTAAACCGGACAGCGGATTTCATCATTGATCGGGCGAGGTGCCGGTCGATCAACGGTGGGACGTATGTAGAGGTGTAGGTCTCGTCAGGACAGACGTAAGGTCTATTCCAGCAGGTTTTATGGTGGGCGGGACTTTGTCAAGAAATACGTAGGTTTCATCAGGATAGGCGTAGGGTCTATCCTGGTAGGGTTTCATCGTTGACCGGGGAAGGAGCCGATCGGTCAAGGGAAGGTTTAGGAGTTTGATCAGGACAGACGTAAGGTCTGAACTGGCCAGGCTTTATCAGACTGGTGACCGGTTTTATTGTTGGTGGGACATGTGAAAAGAGGGTATGTAGATTTCATCAGGGTAGACGTAGGGTCTACCCCGGAAAGGCTTTATCATCGGTGGGGCATAGAGCCAGATGACCGACGGAAGGCCTCATCAGTGAAGGGGAGGTGAAGGCGACGTGCCGGTTGGCATGGAACTTCTGAATTACCACATTACCGACCCAAGCGCCCTTTCGGGTTTTCGCCGGAGCCAGCCCCCTCTTGCTTTTGCCCACGCGTCCTTTCGGATTTTCACGTGGCGGGGTACCCGATTTTGCCTGCAGTGCCCTTTCGGGTTTTCACCACAGCTGGGTTTTAGCCATTTTTACCCTTGTCCAGAATGCCTGAACAAGTCTGGTGGGGTATCTCTATTTTCAACCCCATTTCTGCACATGTACTTTTTATCATTTTCTTTCTCTTTTCTTTTTCATTGTCTCTTCTGGGACCAGAACTTTCATCCTATGGACCATCGCGCCATATGTTTATTGTGGACACACGATCATTGATGTGGGTGTCAACATCAATGCAAAGGGATGTAGAGTTTCATGATCTATCCAGACGAAAGATCCGAATTGATTTAGAGGATATAGATAGCAGCTCGGGCACGAGGCCGTTTGCTGAAAATATGAGTTTCATCGTTAATGTGGGGTTTAACATTAACGCAAAGGAATAGAGTTTCATGCTCTATCAAGACGGAGGGTCTGAATCGATTCAAAGAGCCGTGTTGTGCTATGTCAGAGCGGACAGAAGGTCTACCCTGGATGGGTTTTCGCGTCGATCAGGCAGTGTGCCAACCGATCGATAGCAGGTTTCATCATTGGTATTGGCTCATACCAATGCAAGGATTTCATATGTTTCATCAGGATAGACGTAGGGTCCAAACTGGATAGGGTTTTCATCATTGATATTGGGCGAGATGCCGATCGATCAATGACGGATTTCATCATTGGTATTGGGTTTATACCAATGTAAAGATTTCATAGGTTTCATCGGGATAGACGTAAGGTCTAAACCAGACAGGTTTCATTGTTGATCAGGCAGTGTGCCAATCGATCAACAGCAGGTTTCATCATCGATATTGGGTTTGTACCAATGCAAAGATTTCATAGGTTTCATCGGGATAGACATAAGGTCTAAACCAGACAGGTTTCATCACGGCGGGGCGTAGGATAGGTTTCAGCGGGATAGACGTAAGGTCTAAACCGGGCCGGTTCTACCGTGGTGGGTCTCAGACAAAAACAAGTGGAAGTGTTTTATCAGAACAGACGGAAGGTCTATCCCGAGTTGGGCTTATTATCGAGGGAATTTTTCTTGAGCAATGCATGAAGGCCTCAACAGAATAGACGTAAGGTCCATTTCGGATGGGTTTAATCGTTGATCGGGCAAAGCGCCGGTCGATCGACGATGAGCTTTATGGTGGGAGGTAAGGCTTTTCTTTGGAATCACCACATTACCGATCCAAGCGCCCTTTCGGGTTTTCGCCGGAGCCAGCCCCCTCGTGCTTTTGCCCACGCGCCCTTTCGGGTTTTCACGTGGCGGGGTACCCGATTTTGCATGCAGTGCCCTTTCAGGTTTTCACCACAGCTGGGTTTTGGGCCATTTTTGCACTTGTCCCTAACATAGGAGCAAGTCTGGCGGGGTATCTCTATTTTTAACCCCATTTTTTTTACTTTCTTTTTGTTCTTTCTTCTTCCTTCCTCTTTTTTTTTTTAGAGGGTGACAAGTCGGAATGCCACTAGCTCAAGATGAGGGTAGCTTGGCTAGGGCGAAGTGCCACTAGACCGGGAAATGGGTGTAGCTTGGCTAGGGCGGAGTGCCGCTAGACCAAGAAAAGGGGTAGCTCGGCTAGGGCGGAGTGCCGCTAGACCAAGAAAAGGGGTAGCTTGGTTAGGGCGGAGTGCCGCTAGACCAAAAAAAGGGGTAGCTCGGCTTGGGCGGAGTGCCGCTGGACCAAGAAAAGGGGTAGCTCGGCTAGGGCGGAGTGCCGCTAGACCAAGAAAAGGGGTAGCTCGGCTAGGGCGGAATGCCGCTAGACCGGGAAATGGGTAGCTCGGCTATGGCGGAGTGCCGCTAGGCCAAGGAAAGGGTGTAGCATGGCTAGGGCGGAGTGCCGCTAGACCAGGAAATGGGTAGCTCGGCTAGGGCGGAATGCAGCTAGACCAAGGAGGGGTAGCTTGGCTAGGGCGGAGTGCCGCTAGACCAAGGAAAGGGGTAGCTTGGTTAGGGCGGAGTGCCACTAGACCAAGAAAAGGGGTAGCTCGGCTAGGGCAGAATGCCGCTAGACCGGGAAATGGGTAGCTTGGCTAGGGCGGAGTGCCGTTAGACCAAGGAAAGGGTAGATTCTGCCCGGTTACTCGGGGAATGTTGGTTGTGCTGGATGATACAACTTCAGATGTCTTCCGTTGAGTGGCGAGAATTGGATTTCCCCTCGATGGTTAACAACCACGTAGGCCCTCCTTCGTAGACCGTCTGTATCACATAAGGACCTTCCCAGTTAGCATTTAGCTTTCCTTTTGGGTTGGACGCCATGACTTCTTTTGGGTTGGACACCTTTCTTGAATTCTCGTCCTCTTACGAGTTTGTTGAATGCAGTGGCCATGCAGGCCTGATACATTTGGATACTCTTCTGGACTCGGAGGTGCTTCCCTTCCAATTCAGCCAGTTCTTCTAGTCTTCTTTCTGCATCGGTCTGTTCGCCACGGGCCAGGCCATATTGGACTGCCACTCTGAGTGACGGGACTTCCAGCTCTAGCGGAACCACTGCCTCTGAGCCGTATACCAGCGAGTATGGTGAGCACCCTGTAGGTGTCTTGAAGACAGTGTGGTATGCCCACAGAGCTTCATACATTTTCTCTTCCCAGTCCTTCTTATTAGAACTGACGACCTTGGCCAGCAAGGTGCAGAGAGTCTTGTTAAAAGCTTCTGCCAATCCGTTTGCCTGTGGATTGTAAGGAGTGGAGGTCCTCCATTCGATCTTATATTTCTCAGCAAGCCGATAGACCTTCTGATTTCTGAAATGACTTCCATTGTCGGATATTATTCGGCTGGGGATCCCGAACCGGAAGATAATGTTCTGTTTGATGAATCTGGCGACCAATTCACCAGTCACTTCTCTTAATGCTATAGCCTCCGCCCATCGGGAGAAGTAATCTGTTATGGCCAGTATGTACTTATGTCCGGCCGAAGAAGTCGGCAGTGGCCCGACTACATCAGATCCCCATTGTGCATACGGCCAACTGGGAATTGTAGGGTGCATAGTCGTAGGAGGCCTCCTAGGCACAGTAGCATGCTCCTGGCATTTCTGGCATGATTTTGCAAATTTACAGCAGTCTTCAAACATGGTGGGCCAATAGTAGCCCAGCTTCTTGATTTCTATCTTCATCTTGGGACCAGCCTGGTGGGCACCTGCTGTCCCAGCATGTATTTCTTTCATCGCTTGCCAGGCTTCCTCAGTGGACAGACAGCGGAGTAGAATCTTCTTGCGTGCATCTGCCATTATTCGGAACAAAATTCCATTCCTGAGTTCATAAGAATATTTGATTCTTAGGAGTTTCATCTTTTCTTCTCTTATCTGCGGCAGTTGTTGGTGTAGAAACCACTGCAGCAGGTGCTGTCTCCAATCAGACGCTTGTTCTGTGCTGACGATGGCAACCTCGTCTCCTTCGGGGCACTCTTCTAGCATACTGGGGACTTGCCGTCGGTTCATAACGATAATGTTCAGTGTCTTATTTGGTGGGACTGCTAGTGAGCTGGCCAGCTTCGCCAGTGCATCAGCCTGGGCATTGTGTCCACGGCGCACATGCTTGAGCTCAATATGGTAGAATTTCGCCATGAGGCGCACAGCTTTTTGGTGGTAGGGATTCAGTTCTGGCTTCCGCACTTCGAACTCCCCTTGGATCTGTTTTATTATCAACATCGAATCCCCGAATACTTGAAGCATTTGGATACCCATGTTGAGGCTTATATATAGCCCGATTATCAGAGCTTCATACTCGGCCTCATTATTGGTGCAGGGCTTGTTTATAGAACAGGAAGTATGCACAACCTCCCCTTCTGGTGATTTCAGCACAATACCGGCTCCAGCCCGTATTCTGGTCTTTCCATCAGAGTCTGTCTCTTTTCTGGATGCTCCATCAAAGAATAGTTGCCACATAACTGACTGGGTCTGGCAGGTCTCGAGTGTCTCATCATCGGGTAACTCAGTCCCTAGCATATCATTTTCCGGCACAGGATGCTCTGCGAAGAAATCAGCCACGGCCTGTCCTTTTATCGCCCGCTGGGGTGTATAGGTAATATCGAATTCCATCAGGATCACTGCCCATTTGCCCAATCGGCCCTTTAGTACCGGCTGAGTCAATATGTATTTGAGTGGATCTGCTGCAGATATCAATCTGACTTCATGTGATAACATATAGTGTCGGAGCTTTTTGACAGCAAAGACTAGTGCCAAGCAGGTCTTTTCTATGTAGCTGTAGCTTTCTTCAGTTCTAATCAGCCTTCTACTTAGGTAGTACAAGGCTTGTTCTTTGCCTTCTTCATTTATCTGTGCTAGCATTGCCCCCAGGGAATAGTATGTGACTGCGATGTATAGTATTAAGGGCCTGCCCTTAATTGGTGCCCCCAGCACCGGAGGGGTCTTGAGATATTCTTTCAGCTTCTCAAAGGCTTCCTGACAGCCATCGTCCCAGAGGAACGGCACATCTTTCATCATGAGCTTGTGAAAGGGGTGGCATCTTCCCGACAGATTTGATATAAATCGTCGGATATAGGCCAGACGCCCTTGCAGAGATCTCAGCTCGGACAGATTCCTTGGTGGAGGGAGCTCTGGATAGCCTTAATCTTGAATGGGTCAATTTCAATGCCCCTATGACGGACAATAAACCCGAGGAATTTTCCACTGGACACGCCGAAGGCGCATTTCATGGGATTCATCTTGAGTTCATATTTGCGCAGCCTCTGGAATACTACCCTCAGGTCTTGCAAATGGTCTTCTCTTCTTTTAGTTTTCACTACCAAATCATCAATGTAGCACTCTACTTTCTTGAAGAGCAAATCATCAAAGATCTTGGTCATAGCTCTTTGGTAGGTAGCGCCGGCATTCTTAAGACCAAACGGCATCCTTTTGTAGTGGAATATCCCCTTCGGAGTGCAGAACGCAGTGTGCACTCTGTCTTCTTCAGCAATCCAGATCTGGTTATATCCGGATGACCCATCCATAAATGATAGGGCCTCATGACCAGTAGTCGCATCGATCATCACTTCAGTGATTGGTACTGGGAAGTCATCTTTCGGGCAAGCCTTATTAAGGTCCCGGAAATCAACACATATTCTGATCTACCCATTCTTCTTCTTTACAGGCACTATGTTGGCTAACCATGTAGTATACTGATTCTCTTCAACGAAGCCTACATCAATCAGCTTGTCAACCTCTTTGTTAATCTGATTTATTAATTCAGGGCGCATTCTCCTGGAAGGCTGCTTTACAGGGCTAGCCTCTGGGTTTATTGCCAATCGGTGCTGTGCCACATCAGAACTCAGTCCCGGCATTTCATCATATGTCCATGCAAAGCAGTCTCGGAATTCTTTCAAGAATTGTATATACTGTTCCCTGACAGCTGGCTTCAGCAGTGCACTGAGGAATGTCGGCCTTGGCTCATTTGCGGTCCCCAGATTTATTTCACAAGCTCATCGACGGTGGCCTGACCTCCATCTTCGACCTCGGGCGGGGCTTCTTGCAGGTCAATGAAGCCTCCCGGGATATAATCTTCTTCAGTTTCATGACCCTCTGTTTCATCATACTGGTCATCAGCGGGTGCTGGCTCATCATATACGGCCAATATTGTTGGATTCTGTTCAGTCTGCCCCGAGGACGTGACTGGCTCAGCAGGAAACTCAAAAATGGAGTCTTCCGCCCTTAGAGGCTCTTCTGATGCAGACTCCCTTGAGAGATCATCATTCTGTAGAGCCCGGACTTCTTCCAGGATGCGCTCAAACTCCAGGCATTCCCTCAGCTCTTTGGCTACTTGGTCTTCATCCGGGGTTCCCGTATCAAACTTTGCTTCAGCATGGAACAGATCCTCTTTGCAAGGTAGGTCTTCCCAGCACCAATCTTTCTTTGCTTCATCAGACGTCCCCATCTCCGGCTGACTGTCTGGGGCTTCATTGTTCATTATGGATTGATAAATGATTTCTTCATCTTCCGAGGGGTACTTGTCATATCCCACCTCGGGAGGGTCTTCATGCTGGTAGGAGACAGAGATGACGTCCACCTCAGCTTCATAGTATTCTTGAAGGGTATAACCCAATCCTGGGTGCTGAGTGATCTTCCTCAGTTCTTTATTATCCCGAGGCGGATCCCATAGCTCCTTGAACACCTTCTTCTGGGCAGCAGGCTGCAATGACGGCATTTGCATCTTAGAGAACATCTGCGAAACCCGTTGGGTAGTATAATCCAAGCCTGTAATCGGCATCATCCGGTTTACAGCTTCTTCAGGGACCATGCAGTCTTGATCATCTTCCTCGACTGACTCCCCGGTGTAGAATATGATAGGAGGCTCGCAGAAGCGAGGGATTTCCATAGTCTTCAGTGGTAGCACCGTCTGGTATTCTATGCTGGCAATGGGCTTGACTAAACCCTACGGAACCCCCACTTGTATGTACTTTTCTTTCATTTCTTCGTCAATATCATCTGGGTGGATGCTAGGAGGGGTGATCCGAGCAAAGTCACCAACATAAGAAATGTGAGATACTTCATGTTTCCTAATATAGCCCCTTGGTGGCGGTGGAGACCAATTTCTTTACTCCGTCACCGGCTTCTTCTGGTTGACCCCAGCCTCTTTCTCTTCACCCTTTTGCGACACCTCCGTGTAGTAGGATGCATCGAGCATATGGCACTCGAATACTTCGAAGGGATGCAGATCCGTAAACACCCTTTCTTCTTTTCCTTTGTGGCAGTATTTAATGCATTGATGTAGCGTGGACGGCACTATCTGATATTCATGCAGCCACGGTCTCCCCAGCAGGGCCTTATACGTGGTGTTGGAGTCGATTACATAAAATCGCACCACGGTAGTGAGGTCCCCCAATGTGAGGTTGAAATCAGCCACCCCAAGGGGCGTCTCACATTTCTGGTTGAATCCCGCAATTTTCATGTCTCTGACCTTGGTAAGCTGAAGATCAAAGTAATATTTTTGGTAGATGCGGTATGGGAGAATGTTCACGGCAGCCCCGGGATCTATCAGTATCTGCTCAGTGGCTGACAGTTCACGGAGCCCCTCATATACAGCGGTCTGTTATGGCCGGAATTCAGAATCAGCATGTCGTCTTCTGTGAATGTGACTGACGGCCCAGAATTCACTTCTGTCAAGAGTGCTTCATATTGTGCCGGCGACTGCAAGGCATCAACAATTGCTTGGCGAGCTTCTTCACTCAGAGAGAGAATCTCCCAGATGGAGAATCTGGTAGGGAGCTTCTTTAGCATTTTCATGATCCGGCTGCCCACCCTGACGTTAGACAGTCTCATTTCTTCCGCCCATCGGGGTTGTGGAGGTTTATGTGGTGCCCGTGGCCTCTGCTGCCCAGTGCTGGTTTCATCCTCTGGACTGATTTCTTGGGGGGCTTCTTCTATAGCAGCGGCCCCTGGTGCCGTCAGAGAGTTATCCCCTTCTTTCTCATTCTGCTTGTAGGCTACAGACGCCGATTGCTGAGGTCTCTTACCTTTATCTGGCCCAGCATGTATCGACTGCCCATTTTCCAGACTAGACAGAAATTCCACAAATGTTGGAGTTTGACCTCCTTTCTTCTTTTCTTGGTACAAGCTGGCAGGGGGAGGAACCTGGACACCTCGTACCTCCGGTTCGGGAATTTGGTAGGGTTGTTCCCCTCGGAACATAATGTTATGATTAGCTGGTGGTGGGCGCCCCCACCTTCTTCCGGAGCTTGTTGCATGTGCTGAGGTTGAGGCCTCGGCATGGTTGGCTTCTAGCGGGGCATTTGATGTTTCATCCTCATCATTCTCCCCGGGCGAGGTAAAGAGTGCCGACAGGGTGTTACATTGTACTGTCACGACCCTCTTTCCCTTCTTGGACTTGGGTCGTCTCTTCTTTTTCTGGGAATTTGGCTTTATTGGCCCCTGCCCCCAGAAGGGTTCAGTCTCAACTTTTTCTTATTCTGCCTCTGACTGCTCTTTAATTTTCAATTCTTCGAGCTATTCCCAGAGTATACAGTCTTTCACCAGCAGGTGCCCGGGCTTTTTCTGTTCATATTCATCGAGCCCATTAATATACTGCTGTAAACGCCTGGCTGTAGGACTTACTTCCTTATGTGCAGGTAGGGGGACTTGTCTTCTCCGGTTATGAGTGGGGATCCGGATGACTGGCCCTGTCTCAGCTGTGCGCCATACTGGCTTTACTGGAGGCGGTTCAGGTCTTGGTGTGACACTGCGGATAACTGCTCCATTGGTATTGGCTGCGGGAGTCTTCTTTCTGTTCTTTATGGGTTTCATCTGCCATCCTTCCTGATCCTTCAGTGGGGTGAGGAAGCAAGCTTCATAAGTATGCCTAGTACATTCTTCAACGGCCTCCTTAGGCAGCTGCTGGTAGATTGAAATCATATTGGCGGCCATTTTTAATGCCGGAGGCTCATGTGGACGAGGTGGCTCTACCTGGTAATCTCCCAACTGTAGCTCGCCCTTTTTGACCATGCCTTCCATAATATCTTTGAAGACGTAGAAATGTTCAATTGCGTGCCCCAGCGCACGGTGATATGGACAGAACAGTGGATCACCTTTCTTTGCCGCGTCATCGGGTCTCTTTGGTTCAGGCAATGTTACCTTGTTGAACTTGTATGCCCAGTTGAATAGTGCGGCTGTCTTATCTTTCGGGAAAGAGTATGGCTTTCTCATTTTGTTTCTCAGATAGACTTTATCTTTTCTTTCTGCTGTGTCTACTGGCGGGGGAGCTTCATCTGCCCCCTTCTTCCCTTTTTGTTGCTCGAAGGTTCTGAAATCGACGGTGTTGGCCTCAGAGTGCGATGGTTGTCAATCATTAGATTTCCCTTTCGACACAGTTGGAGCATTGGCCGTCGGACGCTTAGACAGGAACGTCTCGACCTCCGCCACTATATTGTTCAATCGGTCAAATGTTCAGACATCTGCACCAATCATCTTTTCCAGTACCTCTCTCTTGAGGCTCTGCTTACATATTTGCATTGCATCTTCTTGATGAGGAGGTCTTCTGCATCTCATAGCTAAGTTTCTCCACCTTTTGATGTAGTCCAGTGCTATTTCATCTTGCTTTTGCCTGGTTGCATATAGTTCTGCTATTGTAATTTCTCTTTCCGTGACGTGAAATCTGTCGCGGAACTTTCTTTGCATATCAGGCCAATCGGTCACCGACCCAGCCGGCAGGCTTGAATACCATTCAAAGGCTATCCCGGTGAGGGATGAGCTGAAGAACTTAAGAAGATAAGCTTCATCAGCTGCCAAGTCACCCATGATTGTGGTGTAGTAAGCTATGTGCTCCCTGGGAGAGCCCTGGCCATTAAAATTTTTAAACTTCGGCGGCTTACTGACGCCTGGAGGTAGCCTCTTAGCAGCATACTGGAGAGGATATGGTACCTTGTACACATCGTAGGTACTAGCATCATCACCATTCTTTTCAGACAGCTTCATTTCCACAATCTTTTCAATCATCAGCTTCTGGGCTATGGCTGGATCTCTGTTTTCCGAGAAGAAGTGAGCTTGTTGCTGACCGTAAGGAGTTGTCATCACAGTTGTGCGCAAGGCCGGCGCGGCAGGCTGCGTCTGAGATACAGAGGGCTGAGCTACCGTCTACTACAGAATGGGTTGGCTCGGTGCTTTGCCCTTATCAGCTGGTAGAGGATTAGCTGGGATAGCCATTTCTGTTGAGCTGGCAGTCTGCCCCACAGGCTCGGCTTGCTTGGAGACCGGTGTAGCTTCATGCCTCTCATTTAGCTGTCTTCTAAGAGCATTGATCTCTTGTTGATATCTTCTAAACATCATCTGGATCATGGGATCCAGGGTTGACGGGATCTGTAGATCTTCTGAAGTCCCTTCAGCATCGTCGACGAAGGGATTATCTTCATCTTCAGCTGTCACCACATTAACTGTCATAGTGGTGATATTGCGGACTTCATCATTAGTCTTCACCTTATCTTTTGCCGCCTGGCCTCTTCTTGTGACGGGGCCTGGTCTGGTTGCTAGTCTGAGCAGTTCATCCAGCTGTGTTGGCAACATATCCTGCCCTCTGACAAGCCCGGCCATATTGCAGGCAAAGATCTGCATCTTTTCCCTCTGCCTGTAGACTTTCCTTCTCATCTGATCGGGGTATTTGAGCCGGTCAAAGACCGATATTCTTTCTCTAGCTTCTTCCCTGTGCAGGTCTTCTTTCCCATATCCGGCTATGTGGCCTTCTTCATAGTCATTGGAATCGGAGGAGGAGACTCCGAGCATCACTTCTTGAAGGGTTTCTTCTTCTTCTTCATCCATGGTGCCCAAGGCACTGGATAATCTTTGCTGCCCGAGGGCGGAGTTCCCCAGGTAGTGAAAGTAGTCTTGAGCCACTTGTTTCATCTCCTCTTGATTGTGCCTTCGTGGCTTTGGTTGGAGCATCAATCTTTCCTGGCTCTTCTGCTGATAAGCTAGTCTCTCCACCTGAGCAGTCAAGTGCTCGGCTCTGTAGTATTTGAATATATCAGCCTGTCTGGCACAAGCTCTTGGTCTTCTTAGAGTGGCAGCAGCGACTGGTTCGCTTATTCTCATTTCCTCTTCCTCCCTGAACCTTCTACTCCCATCTTGGCAGCAGTTGGCAGTAGCAGCATAATTCTTTCTTTCCCATCTTTTGCCCCCAACCATGGGGTTGGTGACCGTTAGGTCTTCCTTCTACTCATATCTTCTGCCCCTCATCCTGGGGCGAATAGTAGTCAGATTTCTTCCTTCATTCTCTTCCTCATCTCTCCTACCCCGAGCCCTGTGGTGAACAGCAATAATATTTCTTATGCCTTTTCCTTCTTCTCTTCTGCTTCCTGCCCTGAAGCGGGCAACAGTGGTATCAACAATGTTTTCTTCCTCTCGAGCTGGGACCTAGCTCTGGATCTTCTTCGGCGGCCAGATCTGCCTGAACTTGGGCGGCTTCGGCGCGAGTGGACTTCTATCATCCTCTTTCATGTCGGCCCTCCTGGCGGCGAGTACCCGGAACCTGTTGGTAGTAGGCACCGTCGGGACGATCACGTCTGGCTTGACTGCCCTTGGGCAACCACTGAGGTTTACCCGGACATCTCCAATCAGCATTGTCTTTCCTGAGTTGGATATCCGACGACCCGCAGTAGTGGGTCGGGCTCTCTCCTGTCGGATCTCCTCCTTCTTCCTGCAGCAGAGGACGTGCCCCTTCTTTCCTCGTGATGGACGAAGCAGGCCACGACCTCAGGAGTATCCTGCGTCACCTGGCTCATTTTGGGGATGGTAGCTTGCGTCAATGTCTCGACAATAGTCTTTTGCTCCTGGTTGTCAATCTCGAGCAAGTCAGTGAAGATGAGGCCCAGGCAGTTGGGCATCCCGACAGCAGGCGGCATCGATCCGAACGAAAGAGGTACCGCTAGGTAGCCCTCTCGAACATGTACATCGACCGCTTGTTGATCAAAGCGTACCGACATGATTCCAGCCGTCATCGTAGCTTCCTTAAAATAGAGAAAGCACGGAATCAGAAATTTGAGGGGGGGCCCACTGGGCCTCCTATCTTGGCGTAGAGATGAAGGGAGACTCAGTCCCACCGGGCGTGCCAGACTCGTGGACGCGGGATTTTTTATCTTTATTTTATTATTAATTATTTATTTTATTTATTTTATTTGTTAGGCATGCAAGTCACATGTGTGACGATTTCATTGTGCGCTCGACTTGACTTGGTCAGTCGATTCTGAAGTCCGAGTCGGGACCAAAAGTCTGTCATACCATAAAGGCTATGACGTTAATTACGCCCTTCCTAAGAAGGACAACCCTTGATTAAACGCCAAAATAGGAGGCCACTCGGGGCGGTAATAAAGGAAAAATAACAGTGCGTGATATTGAAGATATTGTTATTCTGGGCAGACAATTTAGTGCACAATAGATTACTACACCGACATGACCATCTCTTATGTGGGTCGTGCCGGGTAGGAATAGGACACCGTTCACGCAATGGCGGGACGGGATCCGGACCATCATCGGGGAGATGTCCCCTTTCATATTTCTCATCCAGCCAAGGGCCTCGCAGCATTCATATTCCCCGGAAGATTGAGCCGGACGAGGGGCGTGTGATGTGCACCTCCCGGGACTTATCGGGGTTAAAACATCGATCGACATTTCGGCAGCACCTCCCACTAATCTGGATTATGCCCAAGGGAGAATAGGCTATCACCCACGGAGTGCCGGTATGAAAGCCGAGAAAAAGGGGGGAGCAAACCCCCCACACTGTACATGTATGCTCTAGGGCAATGTTTGACTCTTCCCTTATAGGAGCCGGTGACACTCATGCAGTGGCAGAGCTCACCTCAGCTAAAGGGGTTGCTCATAAACCCGGTACAGATCAGCGGAACATAAGGGAGTCTGACTCCCTTTAATTTTATCCTCGGGACAGTTCTGGTGACTCATGGACATCCCTAAGTGGGTTTGATAGAGGTGTCGGAGGCTTGATGGGTGGCGGAGTAGGCTCTCGGTGTACCTCGGACGGGCCTGGAGGTTCCCGGCGCCAAGGCAAGGAACAGAAGGGGGTTCCCGGCGCGCCCGGGAGATATGCTCTCGGCGCAAGGGCCAAATGGCCAAGGGAGGTTGTCGGCGGGTTCAGCATGGAAGGTTCCCGGTGCGACGGGGAAAGGGCCAGGAAGTAAGCTCTCGGTGCAAGGGCCAAATGGCCAGAGGAGGTTGTCGGCGCGAAGGGCAATTGTTAAAAAGGGGGGTTCCCGGCGCGCAGGGGAGAAAGCCATCGGATGGGCTTCCCAGCACGATGCAAAGCAGCCAAGGGGGCTTCCCGGCGCGGCCAAGGTGCACGGGTTCCCGGCGCGAAGGGCAGTTGTTAAAAGGGGGGTTTCCCGGCGCGCAGGGGAGAAGGCCGGATGGGCTTCCCGGCGCGATGCAAAGCAGCCAAGGGGGGGGGGGCTTCCCGGCGCGGCCAAGGTGCAGGGGTTCCCGGCGCGGAGGCCAGAAGGCCAAGACAGTTCTCGGTGCCTGAAGGATAGCGCCGAGAGCTGTTCATCTGGTTTACTGTATGCGGGGCCGAGAGGTGTGAGGGCGCCGGGATAAGAACAGAGGTTTACGGTACTCTGTTCTTGAATCTGTTGAGGATTCAGGGGTTTTCCTGGTGATTCAGGCCAAGATAGACGGGCCTTAGGAAATCAAAGGGCTCAATTCATCAGACTACAACTGACTTTGGCTTGGATTTCAAAGGGAAGGCCGGAGGCGGAGAGCGATTTGGGGGAAACACGGTTTAGGGTATCTCTGTCACCAGCGTTCCTCATGATCCGTGAGGATGATTTCAGTATACTCTCCATCATCTGGGGGCCAAGAGATGACTGTCTCTGGCCCCGGGGATGACTTCGGCAAAGCCGATGAGCATGAATGCAACACCTAAGATTGAGAGGCGATTGCTATGTATCTATGCTTTGCTTCAGAGGCCAAGGGATATTCTGTCCCTGGCTCGAAAGCAAGCATGAGGAGCACTCAGGAAACGGGCGAATAAACAGGCGATCGATCGACCTGGGGAGGGGGATAGCATGCTATTGAGTCTTAAGAAGAGACAGACAACACGGGGGATGAGCATAGTGCTTCAGAGAAACCAAAGCAGGGATGGACTGCAGCCCACCATATTTATCCATTCGATAACATTCATTGGGTGAGATACATAATGCGGAAGCAGGGGGAATACATCACTATATCGGTGTGAAATCGGCTACGGCATTACAGGCTACATCAGAGGAGGAAAGAAGAGTGACCCTCGAAATAAAAAAAAGGTGAACTATAGAAATGGGGGGGGGGGGGCGGAGCATTGACTCCTCTCCCTCCCCGTTGCCCACCTTCGATCAGCTTCGAGAAATCTCTTTCTCTCTTCACTCTTTTCTTCTTCAGCTCTCTTTCCCTTCTCGTGGACGAGGTTGCAGGTCTCTTCTGTGTGTCTCCCCCAATCACCTTCTGTGTGTTTGTGGCTATCTGTTCAGGCTCTCTGTCCTTCTTTGCTATCTGCTCTAACTCTCTCCTCCTTGTTTTCGAATGAGGGGATTTTATATCCCTCGTTGGTGTCCTCTCGGCGGGCTCGTCCCGGCGCGCCTCAACTGTAGGCGGAGCTGCCGGCGCGCGGGGCTCAAGCTTCTCGGCGCCGCCTCTGGGCTTCGACAAGGGGATCCCGACGCCACTTTTATAGGCCCATTTAGGGCTTTTAAAACCTCGCATAGACTTTGACCTTTATTGGTCCTTCAAATGTATCAGAACCCGAGAATGCCCTCCACTGGTGACACAGCTTCTATTGAGATCATTCATAGATTTTCATCAGTCGGTAGACTGGGGTTTCATCGGCATTGCCATCTCAATGACGACAAAGTCGGACATCATCTCATCGGTATCGTCACCTTAACGGTGACAAGACCGGACATCAGCTTTAGCCTGAAAAGACTTCAGCCAGGTGACTACTATTTCATCAGTGCCGTCGTCTGTCTGACAATGGCATTGGACATCAGCTTGGCCCGGAAAGGGCTTCAGCCGGGTAGATGGTTGACGAACTTCATCATTGATCTTTCACTATTGGTCTGATCTTCCTTTCATTTATGTTTCTGCCCTTGCTCATTTTCAAGGTGTCAACATGTGGTGACTTTTCTAAGTTGCTCCTCCATACTGGCCAGCCTTTGGAGGAGCAAAGTATGATCATCAGACTCGGCTGGGGCTGGTCGGAAAGAATATGGATTTGGCATAGGTGGCGTAGGCCTCCTCAAGATTTGGGGAGCAGAAGGTTGCTAAGGCCTAGCAACAGAATTACTTACAGGTTGGGCCGGCATAGTCATGACCTGAGTAAGGGGGCGTGAGGGTACCCTGGACGCAACCGCCTGGTCGTTAGGAAAATTGGTAGAATGACCAGCCATGGCCTGGGGAGGATTGGAGGATGAGGAGACAGACTTTCCCTTCAAAGCGGCTTGATCCGCATAGCGCTGGGAATCATCCAGCTGGGAAAGGACGTTGAGAACATCATTAAAATTGAGGGAGGAGGGAGTATCCCCAGAGGTGTTCAAAGTGGCGGGCTAAGCCTGGGAAGGAGGGTCAACCTCTGGAAGAGTAGAGTCCATCATGTGGACATGCGTAGGAGAGGGAACATAGTTCCCATCACAGTAAAGAGGATTTTGAGACGGATTCTCATTAAACGAGTCAAAATGACCCTCCTCATAGTCATCATATGTGTACCCGTAGTTGGCCATGTTGACGATTTTACCTAAACGCAATTTCATGCTTAAGGAGAAAGAGATGAATGTCTCGCAATAAGATATAACCCAAAAGATATCACCTTTTCAAAAGAAACACACAAGTTGTAATGAGCGCAAGATTTTAAGATTTCTCTTGGAAATTAGGGTGGATTCAATATTAGGTCCTTTCTTTCGAAGGTGGATCCTGGTTGAAAATTTGGGTATAATCTCCGGGTATCTAGATTTTCTCTCCTTTCCAACAAATGGGTCAACTATACTCTGGGTACTTTAATGGTACAACCTGCCTAGCGTCCGTGAGAGAATCCATGGGTGCGAGGACTTACGGAGGCTTGGCTTAGGAATTTCCGGTCCAAAGAGACGGAATGCTCAATGGAGGGTCCTTCCTTCACCAAGAGGGGTGAAAACTCCTAACAAGTGCGGGGAGAGGAGGTCTCCCAAACCATATGCCAAGATGAATGCAAACAGGTGATATCAATCAATAGATATGATAATCAGATAATATCAGCCAAATAAACAGACAAGAGCAGCAGTTCTGTGGGCACAGAACAAAATGACGACTCAGATGGGGTCGCCAAATAAATAAATAACGCCTTGTATGCAGGCGCTAGTCACTGCAGGCAGTGAGATCGCAAATGACGCCTTTGGGTGAGGCGTTAAATGATGAAGAGACGCCTCTGTAAAAAGCGTGAATCACAGTGAACAGTAACCAGGAACAGTAATAATGCAAATGACGCCTTTCTGTAAAGCGTCCAATTATAAAATGACGCCCGGGAGTTAGGGCGTCAAAACCAATGAACAGCGATCGGGGAGTGGGGACAGGAACAGTAATAATGAAAATGGCACCTTTTGGTAAGGCGTTGAATGAAGAAATGACGCCTCTGATAGAGGCGTGAATTATAAAATAACGGTAGCAACAAGGGCATTATTTCAGCTCAATGAACCGAAACCCTGGTAGTCAACAGAAAACAGATTTCTCACTAAATAGATGATATGACAGATGATATGGGGGCTCCAAAATGGCCTAAACAGTGGGAGGTGTGCACGTGGTGCACAATAGGAAAGGTGCTACGTGGAGCATAATGGAGGGGTACGCAAAGGTACCAATGGGAGGGACACACGAGGGTGTCAATGGGAGGGTGCTACGTGGAGCACAATGGAGGGGTACCGAGGGTACCAAAGGAGGGACACGCGAGGGTGTCAATAGGAGGGTGCTACGTGGAGCACAATGGAGGGGTAATCAAACTAAAAACAAAAGAAGTCCCACCGTGATCGCCAATTTGTAGATTATGAAAAATCCACTTAATGGGGAATAAAACCCAAACTCAATTTCTAAAGCTTAAAAATTAAATGGCGAAAGGAAGAGCATGCGTGGGATGCTAAAGGAGAATGTGATCGTCAGAGGGGTTACCTCAAATAAGAAAAAGGATGATCGCGAGTACCTTGTGTTGAGCGGGGGAGATTGTGAACCCTTTCTTCCTCCTTCTACCGGCCGGCCGATGAAGGGGGTTCTTAGTCTTGATTACCTTGCAAGAACACACAAATCAAATAAAGAGTGGATTAGCCAAAGGGTGTAGTATCAAAGTTCTAATATTATGAAATTAATCAAATTGAACATGAACATGAACACACCTTGTGTGTTTTGGTTTTAAACCCCTAAGAGGAGTAACAAGGTTTGAAAAGTATGGATGCAATATGCTAAGTAACAATATGATATGAGGTCTAGTAAGAGCTAGAGAAAAAGGATGTGAGATGATGATATGCTAATAAAATAACTAAATAACTAAAAAGGGAGAAAGAGAGATTCTCTCTACTGTGTGTGCAGTAGTAGAGGGGAAAGAGCTTCAGTATGCACGATGGAACAACAACAAAGGATGAAGCCTGGAGAGGATGAAGAACCGCCGAGAAGAAGCCTTGGAAGAATAACCTGCAATCAAGAAAAAAACACTCTTCTCTACGTTAGCTTTCTTCTGTTCTCTTTTCACTCTCGTGTCTACAGCTCTGCTCTCTTAATGATGATCTCTCTCTGTTCTCTCCTCTCTCGCGCGAAGAGACCCAGGAGGGGTATTTATAGGGCCAAAAATCCTTGGAGAACAAGGATTAAAACAAGGTAAAGATCCTCCATCAAGAAACACCCTTCCCAGTCGAACACAAGGCTCAAAATGAGGAAGGAACCATTACTGGAAAGAAGCAGGCGAAAGGGAGATGGAATTGAAAATGACGACCGAATGAAGGGCGTCACTTGAAAATGACGACACATCCAAAGGCGTTAATTAGAATAACGACTCTCATCAAGTCGTCAATTTCTGAATTTATTTATAGAAACAATTAACTTTCCTTATTTAAAATGATGAACTGACGCCTGTCGACAAGGCGTCACATAATAAACGCCTTTAGGAGAGACGTTAATTATACAATTTTCATTTTATTTGGAATTTTCAGTAAATCCAGAAAATGACACCCGTATTGGTAGTCGTCCATTGTTAAAAGTGGCGCCCTTGCCCATGCCGTCAATTTAAATAGCGCCCCTGATCAGGGCGTTAATTCCGATTTCCCAAGAAAAAAAAATAAGAAATCACAATTAATCTATAAGAAATAGAAAAACTTCATATTAAATCAATATTGAAGTCCGCTTTGGGGCGTCACATGGTGACATGAGATTTACGCAACATAGCATCAATTTTAGCGTGTCTACACAAACCAGATTCACTTAGCAAAATATGTAATGCTTAAGGTCACTGCAGATAGAAACAAGAGTGTTCATACAACCTGTGAAAGAGATAGAAGACAAGGGGCAAACGCACAAATCAAACAACCACTCCACAGTAGATTTTTAGGTGGTTCGCTCCACAGACCTACGTCCACCCCTCACTCCAAACCGTAGTGAGGCTTCCACTAGCACACGCTAGAACAGCAGACTCAGTCTGCAACAAGTGCTACCTAACAGCTTGACCTGGGGAACAACCTCCCCTCTTCCTCCCAACCAGAGGGAACCACTAGTGACACCTAGTCACTAGCAAACCAGTGACCGAAGTCTCTCTTCCTCCCGACCAGGAGGGAACACCTGGACTTGCAACCCACAAGACCAGAACCAGAGATGAATCTCCCTTCCTCCAGACCGGAGGGAAACCCACAAGTGACTCCCAGCCACTTGCAACCGGAGACCCAATGTCCCCCTTCACCTGAGTCCACAGGAGGAACCCCGATCCCAAACAAGGGAATCAGAAGAACAAGGTGAATAGATGGAAGGAACAAAATAAAAACAAACACAAGGAAAAACACAGCAACGTAAAGCTGGAAATGAGACACACAAAGTAGCTCTCGCAGGAGCAAAACTGGTTTGGATTTGATCCAATGCCAGACAGACGAATCTTCAATGAAGGCTTCTTTCTTCTTCTCCACGAACTCTCTCTCTCTCTCTTCTTCTTCTCAGTATCAGTCTCACACTATTCTTCTTCTTCTTCACTCTCGATCTCAATCTCTTTTTCTTTTTTTTATTCTACTTTCAGCCTCTCTACTGCTCTCTCCTTTTTCTTCTTCTGCCTTTTTCTGCTCTCTACCTCTACTTCGATCACTCTTCCTTGATCTATTCTCGATCAGTGTCTTTTTCTCCTAAATCAATCTTCTCCAGATGGAGGAGGCTTCGTATTTATAGCAGCAGCAATTAGGGCGTTGTCCTCGGATCACGTGCCAGGTGCCAACCTCGGACCACGTGTCCTTCATAGGCTTCACGAACAGTACCTGTCACACAGAGAGAAACTTATCTGTTTAATGTCGACACCTTGTACAGACTTTGTTGTATAGACTTGATGTAGTGTATGGACTTGAAGGCTTGACAACGAGTGTATAGACTTGAAGGCTTGACAACGAGTGTATAGACTTGAGGGCTTGACAACGAGTGTATAGACTTAAAGGCTTGGAAAGGATTATATAGACTTCATCTTTGAAGGAGATGCACATGTGCACTGAAGTGTGTACAGTCTTCACTGAAGGATGTTCAGACTTTAAGTGATGAAGTGTGTACAGACTTCACTGAAGGATGTTCAGACTTTAAGTGATGAAGTGTGTAAAGACTCAGCTGAAGAGTGTTCAGCCTTGAGTGCTGAAGTGTGTACATACTTGTTTGTTCGTGCATGCTATAATGTGTAGACTTATGAACTGATGAAGACACATGCTGTATAGACTTTGATGAGCATATGCAATGTGTGGACTTGGTGTGTGCAGGGCAGGCAATCAATGTATAGACTTCATGATGCAAGCGACATATAGACTTAACGATGCAAGCGATGTATAGACTTTGTGAGCGCCATGCGATGTACAGACTTGGTGAGCGCCAAGCGATGTACAGACTTGGTGAGCGCCAAGTGAGACAGAGCTGGATGTACAGACTTTGAGAGAGAATGCACTGTTGGCAAACTCTGTACAGACTCTGAGAGATGATGCACTGTAGCCTAACGCTGTACAGACTCAGATAGCATGAGACGCTGAATGAGACGATCGGATGTACAGACTTGGACGTGTGTGTGCTTGTTAATGTATAGACTTTATGAATGCATATGCCAAGGCGTGAAGACTTGTGGCATGCAATGTCTAGACTTGATATGAAGGACTGCACAATGTCTAGACTTGATATGAAGCAATGCACTGGCTGTACATACTTGAAGTAATGCATGCAGGAGACGATGTACAGACTTGGTCTTGCGACCAGGGGCTGTACAGACTTGATGTGCAGACTATGTGTGTGTGTGCAAGACAATGTGTGTGTGTGCTGTACATACTTAAATGCATGCACAGAACAGTTTATGCATATCAGCTAAAACATCATCAAAGATCTGAGAGTAGACAGAGCATTACCTGATCTGAGCATTAACCTTACCTGTCATGATTTGACTTTGACTTGGGTTAACTTCATGACCTGTGAGTCATCCTTAAACCTGTTCTGACAATTTTTCATAATGCAACGGGATTATATCATCAAGGATGTAAACATAATGAGGCATAATATCTGTCATCATCAAAACTCCAGAACCACAAGGGACACATCATGAAGAGCACAGACTATCTATGCATATTAACCAAACATTGCACCGAGTTTATAAATAGTGAATGCATAGGATTCAGGTGCAAGGAAGATAAACGACATTACACCGAGTATATGAATACTAAATGCAGGAACTGGGAAATGTGCACCGAGTGCAAAGCTTTAAACAAAATATGCACCGACACTAGGCCACATGTTGATAAGTACAATATGAAGTGATCTAGAAGGGGAGGGGATGAATAGATCACTGTTTTCGTAGATTTAAAAAATTATTGTAGAGTATATTGCTAAACGGAGCTAACCTCGAGCTCTGACTATCGTAAAAGATGCAGTGCAGTTAATAGCTCAAGCAAATAGAAGGCATACCACAATATTATCACGATCAATCACACAAGGGCTCAGAGGATTTTAAGGTGGTTCGGTCCTTCAGACCTACATCCACCCCACACTCAACCTGAGTGTGGCTTCACTAAAGGCTGGGCAACACAGCTTGCCAAACAACTGCTGATACACAGCTTCCCAGGAGAACAACCTCTCCTCTTCCTCCTACCCGGAGGGAACCTCTAGCGATCAGCAGCCACTAGAACCCAGAGACTCACGTCTCTCTTTCTCTTTACCAAGAGGGAAACCCCACTAGTAGCAGCCCTGCTACTAGTGAACCAGAGGTCGAAGACCCCTCTTCCTCCCAACCCGGAGGGTACCTACAAGTAGCTCACCTGCTGCTTGCAAACCGGAGATTGACTCTCCCTACTCCTGATCTCACAGGAGGACCCCGACCTCAGTCCAGAGGATCGGAAACACAAACAATAACGGTTGAAGAAAGATAAGAACAAGAAATGAAAAATACGAACGAAGGAAATCAAATGCCAGACAATGGAAACAATGTAGCTCAATATAGAGCAATAGACTTCGGATTTGATCCGTAAGTCAGAACAATTCTTCTGATCACTCTTCTGCTCTCTTTCTATTTCTCTCTGCTATTCTTTCTTCTTTCTTTTCTTTTTCCTGGATCGAAGGGCTCTCTGTTTCCCTATTTTCTTCTATGCCTCTCTTCTTCGATCACCTTCATCTGAGGACAAAGGATTCTATTTATAGCATCAACAGCAGATGGATAGGGCATGAAATGCGTGTGCCTCCCACGCTCGATCCACAAGTTTCCTGTCACGTGCCTTTATCAAATTGGTTCCTCTTGTCTCGGATCACGTGCAGCCCTGGAGTGTGGAATGTTCTTCCTCGGACCTGTAATGAGATTAAGTCCATTAATACGCTGCATGGCCATTAAAACCAAAACTGCATGAGGTATAGTAACAACAACACGACGTGACTATTTCTCGAGATGACATAAGAACGACACGAGATATTCTGTAACAGATCAGATATACAGAAGATAATGACACGAGGTGAGGTTATAAGCAAGAGAGACACGAGGTTACGAATGCAAAAACAACACGAGGACAATATAAGGAAACGACTCGAGGTGAAAACAACACGAAGTGAAGTTAGACACGAAGTAAAAAGTAACGACACGAAGTATAGTGGTGACAAACACACACTACACAGAAAAATGACACGAAATAAAAATAATGCTAAGTGAAAACAGTAATCGACACGCGGTGAGAACAACACGAGGATAGTGAGAACAGCACGAGATGAAAAACAACATAGGCTGATAACGACACAAAGTCGAAACAGTAAATGACACGGGATAACACTGCACGAGGTAAAACGACACGAAGACTTAATAATAAAAACGACACGAGGTGGCAATAAAGGAGAACGACATGAAAACAACATGGACTGCAATCGAAACCGACACGAAGTCAAACAGTACAACACGAGGTGTTGTAACCAAGACGAAGTGCCAATCAATCACGAAGACAGTATGCAAAGAAACGACTCGAAGTGAGATGAGAACAGAATGAAACAAAGAAGACGACACGGAGTGCATAAAACCAACACGAAGACGTGGACTATAGTAACCGTCACGAAGTGTGGTTACTAAGCAGGAATCGACACGAGGTCTACAGAAAAACTACTCGAAGTTCATCAGAACTTTTAGAGCAGCTTCAGAAACACGACACGAAGTCATGAGAAGAGAAAAACAATCACGAAGTGAAACGAACACTTGAACTTAGACTGACTTAGAGACTCAGCGAAAGGACTCGAAGACAGGAATACAAAGGATGACATGAAAACAACACAGTAATCAAAGACTGCACGAGGTGAAAGACAACACTCAAACAGACGACAACATGGCTAACTCGACACGAGGTGAAAACGCGAAGCAAGAACTACATGATGTTTGAGGAAAAACAGCAAAGCAAGAACTACATGATGTTTGAGGAAAAACAGCACGAAGACAGAACATGAACGAACACACGAAGTGTTACCTCTTAGCAGTTATTTCATATAAAACCATGGATAACTCAAGTGCAAGATATCTGATCAAAAATAACAAGAACAATTAACATAGTGTTGATCATCATCAAAATACTTAGGGAAGACACACAATCCAACAATCTCCCCCTTTTTGATGATGGCAACACTATATTAAGTATGAGAGATAAGTTCAAAAGAGATCAATTCAGGATATTTAATGCAGACAACTTAAAGCATACTTGCTTCCTTACTTCCCTTGATGAAACCTGAACACTCCCCCTCACTCCCCCTGAACACAGCAACAGTTTACCTCAGACTTGATAACTAACTCCCCCTGCAACAGTTTACCTCAGACTTGATAACTAACTCCCCCTCAACTCAATTCTCTCCCCCTTTGACATCATCAAAACTAGGGTCAAATCTGAAGATACAGAGAAGGGAAAATTGCTGACTATAGAGAGAAAACAGGACAGAGTAAGGCAGATAAATGGAGACTATTGAGATGTTTAGTCAATTAAGAAAGCCATTAATTTTATGTGAGGATTTTTGAGGAACAGTTAGTCAGACTGTGCAAAAACTGTGAATAAGGATTTGCTCCATAAACAGAACCAGATTCTAAGCAAGTGAGGTACAAGATACCAGTTTGATCAAAATAAGTCTTTACTGAGAGAGTATTATGTAAGACAGCCAGAAGACAAAGACCTGTGGTATTGAGAACAAACAAATCAAAAGTTATACTTCAAGTGAGCAGGATCTTTAAAGATGGTCAAGATCAGAGGTAAGTCTGTCAAGTACACCTTTGACATTAGGGAGACACCTTGTTTAGAGGCAAGAATCCCCAGTTACTCGGTGGCAGGACCACATTACCCCTTCTGATAAGAAGACAGAGATAGTATTCTAGCTGGTGTTGACATTAAGGTGACACCTTTATCTGAGGCCAGACACCCCAGTTACTAACCAGATATGTACCATAGCTCTGTATGATCAAGACAACTATTAAGACCAGATGATTACTGCCATCTCATGACATGGGAAGCTTTCACTTCATTGATGAAAATCCCAGTTTCTCAATGAGCAGTTAACAAAGTTGATAACCCTTTTATGAATTTTGTTTTTATTTACCAGCTCTTAAAACCTTGTTAATGAAGCTTGAGTCCGTTTGAGAACAATACACCAGATCCAAGGTGATTCAGACTAAAGCACAAAATACCTCATTTTGGACTCACCATTGACTAAGTAGGTATGCTGTACTGACTAGATCAGAAGACAGTTACAGTGTATGAAGATTAATCTTGAATTCAGATTTTGATCTCAGTGGGACTAACAGCTGAAATTCCAACAAGAAATTAGATGAACAGCCTTAAAGAGTAAAGCATCCAACATTTTCTTTTATACACCTAATCAACCTGATTCTCTTATGATGTCAGCAAAATGTCATTCGAAGTATGTTCAAATTAGGTCAAAGATCAAGACACCTATTATAAATCATCTCCCCCTGAGACCTTGACCCCAACACAGACTTAGCCAAGACAACCCTCAACGCACTTCAAAAAGAACACCATGATGAATATGATAAGCATAATAACACATGACATGGTATTCAGAAATCAAATTTTCAATCATGAAATTCTGTAAATACCTAGTTCTCTGCGCATAGTGCTAAATTTTTCAGTATCCAGTGGCTTAGTAAAGATATCTGCAATTTGTGAGTTAGTGCCAACATGGATCAACTCAAAAGTCTTCCTTGCTACTTCATCTCGAATAAAATGATGCCTGATTTCAATGTGTTTAGTTCGAGAATGAAGTACAGGATTCTTTGCAATGTTTATTGCACTAGTATTGTCACAAAAGATAGAAGTACAACCTAGCTCAACCGAGTAATCCAGAAGCTGGTGTTTTATCCATATAACCTATGTGCCACAGCTCCCTGCTGCCACATATTCAGCTTCAGCAGTAGAGAGAGCCACAGAGTGTTGCTTCTTGGATCCCCAAGAGACTAAACACCCTCCTAGAAATTCACAGTGACCACTAGTGCTCTTCCTGTCCAATTTACATCCTGCATAATCTGCATCAGTGTATGCAATGAGATCTAAGTTACATGATGCAGGATACCAGAGACCTAGATCATGAGTGGCAGATAAGTATCTAAAGATTCTCTTTACAGCTGCCAGATGCAATTCAGTAGGTCTAGCCTGGTATCTGGCACACATCCCTACACTAAATTGAATGTCGGGCCTGGATGCAGTTAAGTAGAGGAGTGAACCGATCATACCTCTATATAGTTTAACATCCACCTCTTTACCTTTTTCGTCTGAATCCAGTGAGGAGCTGGTACCCATGGGTGTTGAGATTGTCTTGAGGTTGGTCATTCCAAACCTTTTCAGCATCTCCAGAATATACTTGGTTTGATTTATGAAACAACCATCCTCCATTTGTTTGACCTGCAGCCCAAGAAAATATTTTAGTTCGCCAACTAGACTCATTTCAAATTCTTGGGACATAGACTCAGAAAAGTCTTTACATAATTTTGAGTTGTTAGATCCGAAAATGATATCATCAACATATACCTGGACCACAATTAACTCCTTTCTGAGACTTTTGGTGAAGAGGGTTTGGTCAACCTTACCTCGAGTGTAGCCCTTGCTCACAAGGAACTCAGAAAGTCTCTCATACCAGGCTCGGGGAGCCTGCTTCAATCCATAGAGGGCTTTATTCAACCTAAAAACCATGTTAGGCTGAACAGAGAAATTAAACCCAGGAGGTTGTTCAACATATACCTCTTCCTTCAATAACCCATTTAAGAATGCGCTTTTGACATCCATTTGCTGTAACCGAATTTTTCTAGAGCATGCAAATGCAAACAGAATTCTTATAGCTTCCATCCTAGCTACTGGTGCATAGGATTCATCAAAATCCACACCAAATTCCTGACTGTAGCCTTGAGCTACAAGTCTTGCTTTGTTTCTAGAGATAGCACCATTTTCATCAATCTTATTTTTGAAAACCCATTTAGTGCCAATGACATGAGTGTTTTCAGGTCTAGGAACTAGTTTCCATACATTATTTTTCTCAAATTGATTTAATTCCTCACCCATGGAGGATACCCAAGAATCATGCTTTAAAGCCTCTTCTACAGTCTTGGGTTCTACCTGAGATGTCAAAGCAGCTAAGTCCTGTTCTTGGACAGTTCTAAAGTGAGACCTTGTCCTAGTGGGATCATGCAAATTACCTATGACATTTTCACTAGGATGATCTTTGTGAAATATTACCTCACCTGAGGGTTCACCTACCTCAGTTGCTCCTTCTTGTTGTAAGTTTTCTGGTTGAGCAGTTTGCTGCATCTCTCCTACTTCAATTTTCTCCAAGAAATCTCCCTCATCAGGTGACTCCCTGTCATCATTTGTCCTTTTGTCAGATAGAACATTCTCATCAAACACCACATGAGGTGTTTTTTCAACAGTTTGCTCATCTTTATTGAAGACTCTGTAAGCCCTAGAGGTTTCTGAATATCCGAGAAAAATTCCAGGAGAGCTTCTTGCTTCAAACTTATCCAAACCATTCTTACCATTATTGTGGATGAAGCATTTGGAACCAAAGATTTTAAAGTAAGAAATGTTTGGCAGCTTACCCTTGAGGAGTTCATAAGGAGTTTTCTTATGAGTAGGTCTTACCAAGGCTCGATTTAAAATGTAGCATGCTGTATTTGCAGCTTCTGCCCAAAATCTCCTTGGAAGTCCACTCTCAATTAGCATAGTCCTGGCCATTTCAATTATTGACCTGTTTCTTCTCTCAACAATTCCATTCTGCTCCGGTGTCCTGGGAGAAGAAAATCTGTGAGTCACTCCCTCTCTTGAGCAAAATTCAGAGAATGAAGAGTTTTCAAACTCTCCTCCATGGTCAGACTGAATTGTAATGATATTATGTTCACCTTGCAGTTTGATTTTATTAAAAAGTTCTTCAAAGTGAGCAAAAGCATCATTTTTATTTGCTAAACAGAACAACCAAGAAAATCTAGTGAAGTCATCAACTATGACTAGACCATATCTCTTACCTGACAGGCTTTGTATTCGAGTAGGACCAAAGAGATCCATGTGCAAGTGCTGTAGTGGTTTAGATGAGAGACCCTCAGTTCTCAACTTAAAAACTGCACGAGTCTGTTTACCTTGAGCACAAGCATCACAGAGCTTGGACCCTAACTGGAATTTTATTTTGGGCAAACCTCTGACTAGGTTATAATTAGACAGTTTATTCAAAGTAGACACACTAGCGTGGCCTAGACGCCTATGCCAGTCAAAAGCAACCTGTTCAGAATTAGCAGACAGACACAAGTTTGTTTCAGAATTATCATCAAGATCAACGATGTACACATTATTTACTCTATGACCTTTGAACATGATGTTGTCAGAATTCCGCTCAAAAATAGTGCACGAGTTGTGGTCAAAGAGTACCTTGTGTCCTTTGTCACAAAGTTGACTTATACTTACCAAGTTGTGCTGAAGTCCTTCTACAAGATACACATCTTCAATGGAGTTAGTGGAGGACTTACCAACCGTGCCAATTCTAATTATTCTTCCTCTGTTATTTCCTCCGAATTTGACCAAGCCCCCAGACTTCATTTTTAGTTTGCTGAATTTGGACCGGTCTCCTGTCATGTGCCTGCTACAGCCGCTGTCAAGATACCACTTGTTATGCTCAGCTGCCAGGCTGTCCTGCAAAAATTCAGACAGAGTAATGTGGGACCCAATTCAAATTGGGTCCAAAAATAGTTTTCTGATTATGCAGAAAGCACTTGGGAATCCACATTTGTTTTATAGTTCTCTTCAGTGGATTTATGTGGGTTGATTCTTCCCTTTTGTTATTTCTTGGTGGGTGTTGAATAAGCTTATTCCTATTTGAACTATGCTGTTTCTGAACAAAGACATTGTTGGTTGGCCTCTTAGAAGATGTGCGTGTGTGTTGAGCATAATTCATGTAAGCATTTTTACTCCAATAAAATTTGTGCTGAAACTGGTGATCGTTGCCATGCTCTACTTGATAATTAGCATGATGAGTTTTCTTAACAAAACTTTTCGCTCTTTTTGTGGCCTCTATAGGACTGGTCCTGTGAGGACCTTTGTTCCACGCCTGCTGTACATGAGCAGTGTTTGTCTCAGGATTTCCTGACTTAGACTGCTGACCAGTGGAGTGAATGAATTTACTGGTCGAAGACTTCATTGTAGAGACAGATTTGGAACTGGATGGTGTTTCCAGTTTCTCTTTGCCTTTGGCGGGGCAGAACGTGATAGTCTTAAATTCAAAGGGTTTTTTACTAGTAGGATTGTATCCTAATCCCTCCCTATTGAAGTTTACCCTCGACCCCAGAAGGACATTCAGGTTGTTTCTCCCCTCTGTAAACTTTTCAAGCACTTTTTCTTTGTCCTCAATCTCCTTCTGAAATTCATTGCATTGGTCCTGGAGTTCCTGATTAACTGTTCTAACTGCCTCATATTTTTCAGCCATCAGTCTAATCTCTCCTTTAGACTCTTCAGCTTTACACTTCAGCTCATCTATTCTAGCTAGACTCTCCTCTCTTTCCATTCTCAACCTCTCAATCTCACCTTTAACCTGGTCTAGCTCAATGGCCATCTCCTTGGTTTTCATGCTATCAGTGACAATAGAAGAGTGTTCTTCAGACAGAGAATGAAACTTACGTCTAAGCATTCTGTGCTCCTTGTTTAAACAATTATATTTACTTAACAGGTCGCCATAGGCGTCCTCCCAATCATCCAAAGTAAAATTCTCAAATAAATTTGTTACCTCTTTCTCATGGTCGGCCATGAGGCAGGTCTTCTCTTCATTTTCACTGGACGAAGTGGCTTCTGGGTCCTCCTCCTCATCGCTCCATGTGCACAGCATGGCCTTCTTCTTCTTGTGCACCACATTCTTCTGGTGTCCTGGAGCCTTAGCTTGTAGCTCTGGACATTCACTTTTCATGTGACCGGATTTCTGACAATGATAGCAAGTGATCTTCTTAGCAGACCGGTTCTTCTCAAATCTTCGTTCAGGAGACTTCATTGCAGCATTAAATTTCTTCCTCCTGTAGAATTTTCCTTTTGTTCTTAGGAACTTTCTGAACTGCCTGGTGAGCATAGCTCGCTCGTCCTTGTCCAGGTCTAAGAGTCCATCAGACCCTTCGCTGCTATCATCACTGCTGCTGCTGCTGCTGTTGTTGCTCTTCTTAGTATGTCGTGAAACCTTCAGAGCAACATTCTTTCCCTTTCTGTCATGCCCATCGTTTCCTCGTGTGAAATTCATTTCATGGGTCATGAGAGAACCAATCAGCTGGGTTACTGTCATGATGGATAAATCTCTTGATTCCTCTATTACAGTCACCTTGGTATCCCAGACGGGAGTTAGAGACCTAAGGATCTTCCTGACTATGTCTTCTTGTTGAATATCCTTTCCAAGGCCTTTCAGACTGTTGATGATCACAGATAATCTGGCATACATTTCTGTGATCGGCTCCTCTGGCTTCATCTTAAATAACTCATATTGAGTTGTAAGTATGTTGATCTTGGTAGCCTTCACCTGAGATGTGCCCTCATGAATTAACTGCAAATCATCCCACATGTTCTTTGCAGTCTTGCACGCTGAGATCCTTGAATATTCTTCCGGATGGACGGCGCACTGTATGATGTTAAGAGCTGTCCAATTCAGTGCGAAGAGTTTGACCTGATCTTCTGTCCACATATCTTCATTCGGTGGAAGGGTGTATGGACCATCTGTAATGACTTTCCATAGCTTGTTGCTTTGGGCCCTGATAAAGACTTCCATCCGATTCTTCCAGAAGAAGTAATTATTACCATCAAAGAAAGGGGGGCGGGTGATAGACTGCCCATCAGCTATGAAACTGCGAGGACCATTGGATCCGTTTCCCTGGCCGTTGGACCACATTCTGGGAAAAACCTGCTCTGATACCAACTGATAAGTACAATATGAAGTGATCTAGAAGGGGAGGGGATGAATAGATCACTGTTTTCGTAGATTTAAAAAATTATTGCAGAGTATATTGCTAAACGGAGCTAACCTCGAGCTCTGACTATCGTAAAAGATGCAGTGCAGTTAATAGCTCAAGCAAATAGAAGGCATACCACAATATTATCACGATCAATCACACAAGGGCTCAGAGGATTTTAAGGTGGTTCGGTCCTTCAGACCTACATCCACCCCACACTCAACCTGAGTGTGGCTTCACTAAAGGCTGGGCAACACAGCTTGCCAAACAACTGCTGATACACAGCTTCCCAGGAGAACAACCTCTCCTCTTCCTCCTACCCGGAGGGAACCTCTAGCGATCAGCAGCCACTAGAACCCAGAGACTCACGTCTCTCTTCCTCTTTACCAAGAGGCAAACCCCACTAGTAGCAGCCCTGCTACTAGTGAACCAGAGGTCGAAGACCCCTCTTCCTCCCAACCCGGAGGGTACCTACAAGCAGCTCACCTGCTGCTTGCAAACCGGAGATTGACTCTCCCTACTCCTGATCTCACAGGAGGACCCCGACCTCAGTCCAGAGGATCGGAAACACAAACAATAACGGTTGAAGAAAGATAAGAACAAGAAATGAAAAATACGAACGAAGGAAATCAAATGCCAGACAATGGAAACAATGTAGCTCAATATAGAGCAATAGACTTCGGATTTGATCCGCAAGTCAGAACAATTCTTCTGATCACTCTTCTGCTCTCTTTCTATTTCTCTCTGCTATTCTTTCTTCTTTCTTTTCTTTTTCCTGGATCGAAGGGCTCTCTGTTTCCCTGTTTTCTTCTATGCCTCTCTTCTTCGATCACCTTCATCTGAGGACGAAGGATTCTATTTATAGCATCAACAGCAGATGGATAGGGCATGAAACGCGTGTGCCTCCCACGCTCGATCCACAAGTTTCCTGTCACGTGCCTTTATCAAATTGGTTCCTCTTGTCTCGGATCACGTGCAGCCCTGGAGTGTGGAATGTTCTTCCTCGGACCTGTAATGAGATTAAGTCCATTAATACGCTGCATGGCCATTAAAACCAAAACTGCATGAGGTATAGTAACAACAACACGACGTGACTATTTCTCGAGATGACATAAGAACGACACGAGATATTCTGTAACAGATCAGATATACAGAAGATAATGACACGAGGTGAGGTTATAAGCAAGAGAGACACGAGGTTACGAATGCAAAAACAACACGAGGACAATATAAGGAAACGACTCGAGGTGAAAACAACACGAAGTGAAGTTAGACACGAAGTAAAAAGCAACGACACGAAGTATAGTGGTGACAAACACACACTACACAGAAAAACGACACGAAATAAAAATAATGCTAAGTGAAAACAGTAATCGACACGCGGTGAGAACAACACGAGGATAGTGAGAACAGCACGAGATGAAAAACAACATAGGCTGATAACGACACAAAGTCGAAACAGTAAATGACACGGGATAACACTGCACGAGGTAAAACGACACGAAGACTTAATAATAAAAACGACACGAGGTGGCAATAAAGGAGAACGACATGAAAACAACATGGACTGCAATCGAAACCGACACGAAGTCAAACAGTACAACACGAGGTGTTGTAACCAAGACGAAGTGCCAATCAATCACGGAGACAGTATGCAAAGAAACGACTCGAAGTGAGATGAGAACAAAATGAAACAAAGAAGACGACACGGAGTGCATAAAACCAACACGAAGACGTGGACTATAGTAACCGTCACGAAGTGTGGTTACTAAGCAGGAATCGACACGAGGTCTACAGAAAAACTACTCGAAGTTCATCAGAACTTTTAGAGCAGCTTCAGAAACACGACACGAAGTCATGAGAAGAGAAAAACAATCACGAAGTGAAACGAACACTTGAACTTAGACTGACTTAGAGACTCAGCGAAAGGACTCGAAGACAGGAATACAAAGGATGACATGAAAACAACACAGTAATCAAAGACTGCACGAGGTGAAAGACAACACTCAAACAGACGACAACATGGCTAACTCGACACGAGGTGAAAACGTGAAGCAAGAACTACATGATGTTTGAGGAAAAACAGCAAAGCAAGAACTACATGATGTTTGAGGAAAAACAGCACGAAGACAGAACATGAACGAACACACGAAGTGTTACCTCTTAGCAGTTATTTCATATAAAACCATGGATAACTCAAGTGCAAGATATCTGATCAAAAATAACAAGAACAATTAACATAGTGTTGCTCATCATCAAAATACTTAGGGAAGACACACAATCCAACACATGTGAGGCGCACAATAAGATGCACCTCCTATATGCGTTAGAAAAAATGAACCGAGGCAAACTTACACTGACCTCTATATGAGTAAGTGAAAGTATGCACTGAGTCAAACTTTGTACTGACCTCAAAATAATGATTGCATAAACCCTTACAATGCACTGACCTTGCTACATGCATTGACCTACACAGTGTTTGCACCGAGCTCCTATATGTTCACAGTCCTTCTGATGCTCAAGACAAAACTTGCACCGAGTTCATGTGAGCGAGAAGGAGAAGGTTTGCACGGACTTACGAAAGCCAAGACTCGAACTAGCATTGACTTAGTGTACGTGTGAGGTGCATTGACACATATGAACGGTTGTACCAGTCTCTATGCAAGAATTGTACAGAGACATTCACAAACATGCACATGTGCAGCAATTCATTCCATGTAATTCATCTATACAGCAACATGAGCATTGTATGCAACACACACTGTATGTAACAAAAACCCATGTTGTATGCAATAAGCACATATGGAATCATAAAACACAAATGACATCATACATATGACTCATAGTGTTTGTCATCATCAAAACACAATTTCTAACATAAACCGTCTCTACTGGCCTGAGACACTGCGCTTCAGTCGGTAGCTATCTAACATTTTTTTTTAATCAACACCAGCCCTCAGTATCAAAGTCTAGTCGAGTGCATGTCCCCCCAGAAGGGGAACATGTTCTCACTCCCCCAGGTTGACACTGTGGCCCAAATTTTTTATTGATTGTATGAGAGAAAACAATATCTTCGGGGCATTCCCCTATCTATATAATCAGTCAGAAAGAATATCCAAAGAATCAAAAGAGCATAATTACAAATGCGAAGAGAAGGTAATCCTCCTATATCCATCCTAAGCGCTCCCCTCACCACTCTAGGGAGATCACTAGCTTGAGAAAAAATGGTGTTAGAGTGGCTGATACAAGCATGGGAGGCCAAGGCATCGGCCACTTGGTTGCCTTCCCTATAGACATGTTGCACTGAACGGCCACACTGAGTTATTAAATTTAGTATATCATTCCACCAAGGGAGGACAACCCAGCTGGGAGCCACTTTCCTTTGGATGGATTCCATAAGAAGAGCACAATCTGAGAATATAGCAGCCACTTTGAGGCCTCCATTATTGACTATTGACAACCCATCATAGAGCGCCCTCGCTTCTGCTAAGAGGTTGCTTCCAAAACCATAATTGAAGGTAAAACTGATAATCAGATTACCAGCAGGGTCTCGAACACAGCCTCCACCACCACATATACCTGAATTTCCCTTGGAAGCACCATCAGTATGTAAAGTGAAATGGAGAGGAGCCAATCTACATATCACTAACAAAGGCCGCTTAGGAATGATCTTCGGAAACAATTGAAATTGTGCCAGAATACTCAACTATTCAGTAGAGTTAATGGAGGAAAAAGATAGCTTATCCAACGCATAAGAAATGGCAGCCAAAACTTTTTCCTTGATGCAGGATCCACTTGTGGCAGTATTCTCAAACTTGGCAGAACATCTAGCCTTCCAGATCTCCCATATAATCAAGATAACTGCATACATACCAAGGGGTCAAATATCATATGTTGACCTCTCAACATCCTCCTATTATGTAAAAAAAAAAGAGAGAAAAGAAAAAAATGGGGCTTAAAATAGAGGTGCCCCGCCGGCCTTGTTCCTACATTTGGACAAGGGCAAAAATGGCTATAACTCAGCTGTGGCGAAACCCTGAAAGGGCGTGTGGGCAAAAGTAAGAGGGGGATGGCTTCGACAAAAACTCGAAAGGGCGCTTAAATCAGTAATGTGGTAACTTAAACTACATTTTCACCCCCATCCTAATGAAACTCTGAGGGGGGGTGCTCATCCCGAACCCTATCAGAAATCTTTTCCTTCTGACCCTTGCCATCATCGACAAGACCGGTCAACTCCTTCCTTTAACATGGACCTTCCGTCCTCGTTAATGAACAAAACAATCCCTTGCTTCAAACATTTAACCAATGTCAATAAACAAACCAGCTTTTGACACCTGCCATCATCGGCAAGGCCGGTCGACCTTTTTCCCATAACATGGACCTTACGTCCTCGTTAACAAACCTATCTTTTACTTCGACATTTAACCAATGTCGATGAATAAACCTGTGGCCTGCTCTTGCTGTCGCTGACAAGATCAGTCAACATCTCCCCTTAACTTGGACCTTACGTCCTCGTTAATAAACCCATCCTTTGCTACGGCAGTTATTCAATGCCAATGAACGAGTCGCTCTCGACCCTTGCCGCCATCCGCAAGATCGGTCAGTATTCCCTTAACCTGGACCTTCCGTCCTTGTTAATAAATCTACTTTTGCTTCGACATTCAAACCAGTGTTGACGAACAAACCTGTGATCGGCCCTCACCACCATCAGCAAGGCTAGTCGACATCTCACTCGCACGGGTCTCTCATTCATTGTCAACAAGCGAGCTCACATTCATCCCGAATCCATTTCGTCAATAAAAAAAAAGAAAGAAAAAGAAAGAAAATGAGGCTTAAAATAGAGGTGCCTCGCCGGACTTGTTCCTACATCAGGGCAAGGGCAAGAATGGCTATATCCCAGCTGTGGTGAAAACCCGAAAGGGCGTCGCAGGCAAAATTGGGTATCCCGCCAAATGAAAACCCGAAAGGGCACGTGAGCAAAAGCAAGAGGGGGCTGGCATCGGTGAAAATCTGAAAGGGCGCTTAAGTCAGTAAAGTGACATTTTAAAGTTCCCAATCAACTTCCTTTTGACCATCGTCACCATCGGCGAGATCGGTCAGCCTACTTCTGACCCTTGTCACCATCGGCGAGATTGGGCAACTTCCTTTTGACCCTTGTCATCATCGGCAAGACTGGTCGACCTACTTTTGACCCTTGTCATCATCGACAGGACCGATCGATATCCTTGTGACCCTCGTCACCATCGACGAGATCGGTCAACTTCCTTTCGACCCTTGTCATCATCAGCAAGACCGGTTGACCTACTTCTGACCCCTGTCATCATCGACAGGACCGGTGGATATCCTTGCGAGCTTCGTCACCATCGGCGAGATTGGTCAACTTCTTTTCGACCCTTGTCATCATCGACAAGATCGATCGACCTACTTACTTTTGACCCTCATCACCATCGGCAAGATCGGTCAACCTACTTCTGACCCTCGTCACCATCGGCGAGATCAGTCAACCTACTTCTGACCCTCGTCACCATCGGCGAGATCAGTCAACTTACTTTTGACCCTGGTCACCATCGACAAGATCGGTCAACCTCCTTACGACCCTTGTCATCATCAGAAAGATCGGTCAACATCCTTGCAACCCTTGTCATGATCGGCAAGATCAGTCAATACCCCTACGACCCTTGTCACCATCGGTAAGATCGGTCAACCAACTTCTGACCCTTGTCACCATCGGCGAGATCGGTCAACTTCATTTTGACCCTCATCACCATCGGCGAGATCAGTCAACCTACTTTCTTTTGACCCTCGTCACCATCGGCGAGATCGGTCAACCTACTTCTGACCCCCGTCACCATCGGCGAGATCGGTCAACCTACTTCTGACCCTCGTCACCATCGGTGAGATCGGTCAACTTCCTTTGGACCCTCGTCACCATCGGCGAGATCGGTCAACTTCCTTTTGACCCGTGTCATCATCGGCAAGACCGGTAGACCCACTTCCGACCCCTGTCATCATTGGCAGGACCGGTCGATATCCTTGTGACCCTCATCACCACCGGCCAGATCGGCAAACTTCCTTTCGACCCTCGTCACCATCGGCGAGATCGGGCAACCCACCTTTGGCCCTTGCCATCATCGGCAAGATCGGTCAACTTTGTTTCGACCCTTGTCATCATCGGTAAGATCGATCGACCTACTTCCTTTTGACCCTCGTCACCATCGGCAAGATCTGTCAACCTACTTCTGACCTTTTTCATCATTGGCGAGATCGGTCAACCTCCTTGCGACCCTTGTCACCATCGGCAAGATCGGTCGACCTACTTCTGACCCTTACCATCATCGGTAAGATCGATCGACATCCCCTTTAACCTGGACTTTTTGTCCTCATCAACCAATAAGCCGCCTTTGCTTCGACATGTAACCCATGCCGATGAATAAACCCTACCCTCAGTTCCCGTCACCATCGGTGAGTTTGGCTGATAAGCCTTCTGACCGTATCCCCCGATCTTAGGAGGCCTCTATACCCTTGTCCTCCCGACTTTCTACCTACATCAGCCATAGTTTGGCCCCGAGGATAGTTACGACACGGTGGAGCGAACAGCTCACCCCTTTGCTGAAGGCGTGAGTGCTCTCCTGCCCTAGTAACTTGCATACTCGGACTAAGCTAACAGGCGAATAAAAGAGTACAAAGTAAAAGAGAATGAAGTCATGGTTTCACGGCAAAATAAAGATGTTTCATTCCTATGAAGCAGCAAGATACAGGTTACTCGGCGCATACCCCAGGGTACATAAAGCCCACCAAAACAAAAGGGCAAACGGAAGAGACTACTACAGCAGGCGTCGGAAGATGTCCTCTAGCTCTAAAATACCCAAGGAAGGGTGGCGGGTTGGCTCTTGCAGTTGACACTCGGCAGCCTCCAGCTGGGATAGCTTCTCTTCGAGAGAAGCGGCTCGTCCTTCGGTCATTTCAGCTTCCTCTACACTCTGGGCTTCCAGACACCCGGTCTCCTGAAGGTCGGCCTCGGCCCTGGAAAGCTCAGCATGCAGCTCTGCCATCCGAGCTACAAGGAAAGTTTAGCGCTGTGAAGAAGTACTGGCGACATCTCTCATCTGCACCGCTGTCCCTCTCAAAGAGGCGATAGCAGTCTGACATTCAGCCCGCTCCAATGCTATGGCCGTCAGTTGATCAGCTACCTCTCGGCCTAGAAATTCCCTTCTGTTCACGTACTTTAACAACAGTATTACCCGTGGTGTCCAGTCATCCATGGGGCAGCCAAAAGCTAACATTGAGCTGGACAGGTGCTCTACAAAGCCCCGCAGCTGGACATAAGTCAAATTTCTGCTGGTCTCTATAGTCTGCTGGAGGGTCCCCAAGAATTGCCACACTAGGTCGCTTGATGTTTGAAGACCAAGTGGTGACGTCTCGGGGAGCTCAAAGTTCACTCTTCTATCCACGGCGGCCCAGATATCGTCGCTCGTCTCAGAAGATGACGACAGCATGATTTGCAAGGCGCTTGCACTAGAACCAGTGCCAGCAGCTGATGCAACATGCAAAGTCTCGACAATAGCAACCTCCTTGTCGGCCTCTCGGAGTGGACTTGCGCCAAGAGCATCGATAGTCAAGGATACCTGCTCCTCACCCCCAGCCTGACTGACCTCCATATGGCCAGTTCCAGCAATAAGAGCCAAGGCCCCGGAAGCCCCGGCTTCTTCTTCAACAATTTCTCGGGCTTATATCTTAGGAGGGCCACTCTTCTCTAGGGCCAACCGATGTTCGGCTTCGGGTGGCTGAGCTTCCATGACTGCTACCGATTCGTCAGTCCCCACGAGCAGTCCAAGTCCTTCTGGACCCGCTGCTGTCGCATAGCCTCTGGGGTATCGTAGAGCGATAGGCCGCAAGACTGGCAGGAAGGTTGGGTGACCCGTGCTTAAAGCCGGGAGTGGTATCTCCACCGTTATGGTTGGCAGCACCACCTCAGTCTGCATCAGAAGAATATATATCAAACAACTGATATGAAAAGAATGTTGAGATCGGTGCAATGGATTCAGAGAGGGTGAATGAATATATCCTTAAGAATTTTACCCCAATTAAAAACTATAACAATCAGAGATGCGGAATTAACACAAATAAGTGCCTTGTATGACACAAGTATTTTTTTCGAACAAAATGGAAAGATCAGATAGACTTAACTTCTGATCTACTCTATATGCGCTAGTGTGCAAACCCAATTCCAATCAAATATGTTGTGTGCGAATAAACCACTCACTAGATGAAAGACCACATCGACCCTAAGCATGCATCTAGCGAACCACAATAGACAATCAAACCACTACACAGATGATTTTTAAGGTGGTTCGGTCCTCCAGACCTACGTCTACCCCACACTCAAACTAGAGTGTGGCTGCCAAACAGCTTGAAAACCGCTGGGTGACACAGCTTACCTACAAACCGCTGACTAACAGCTTGACCGCTGGGCATTACAGCTTTGCCAACCGCTGGGGCTTACAGCTTAACCCATCCAGAGGAATCCTCCTCTGCCTGCTGAGCAACACAGCTTGCTCTGCTGACAAACAACTTGAAATAGAGGTAAAAGAAAAACAAAATACGGAAAGGACACAACAACAGAAAGCTGTATACGGTAAAGCACAAAACAGCTCTCAAGGAGCAAGTTGGTCTGGATCTGATCCAAGAGCCAACAGATAACACATCTTCACAGAAGTCTTCTCTCTTCTTTTTCACGAACTCTCTATCTCTCTTTTCACTCTCCTTTTTCTTCTTCTGCTGATCTCTCTTTCTCCTTTTCATTCTCTTTTTCTTCTTCTTTCTTTCTCTTCTTCTGGATCGTGCAGGCTCTCTCTCTCTCTACTTCTGCTCTTTCAGATGGGCTCCCCTACTTCGATCACTCTGCTCACGATGGCCCCGCTCCTCTGGAAGAAGCTTCTTATTTGTAGAGCAGTGAACAGATAGGGCGTGTGCTCTCCACGATTCCCGCCCAAGAGCCTAGACCACGTGGCAGCATTTCAGCTCACTGCATTACACGTGTCACGATCTGAGCCATCTCCATTCTTGGATCACATGCCCTTATTAAGCTCCTTGAGCAGCAGTCCTGTCAGATTAAGCTTGTTATCAGTGTGAATTAATCTGAAAGGAAAGAAAGGATGCATCGAGTAAGTTTGATATTTGAACTGAGCATGTACAGACTTTATAGCGTGTAATGCAGTATGCATATAATAAGGTATGCACATTGATGATGAATGCACGGGCATGCCATCAACGAGTGTACAGACTTTGTGTGCAATGTACAACCAATGTGCAGACTTGCTATGCCTAGAGTTTAAGCATGAATGCACAATGCACAAACTATGCATGTGTATGTGTGGACTTTGAGTGCATGACATTGCCTTACGTATGTATGCAACAGAATGTATAGACTTTGAATGCCGGGTTAAGAGTGTACAGACTTTGTCTTGAAAGATGCACAAATGCATATAGGAAAGTATGCACATTGAAGTGAAATGCTCAGGCATGCTATCAAGGAGTGTACAGACTTTGCATGCATGCGACAAGACGATGTACAGACATTGCTAAAATGATGCACGGACATATTAGCAGAGAATGTGCGGACTTTGTATAGACATGAAACAACCGAATGCACTGACTATGCCTATGCATTGAGCTAACAAATGCACTGACTATGTATATGTGTAAAGGACAACGATGCAAAAGGATGCACTGACTATGTTCACGAATGTATAGACTCGCTAAGTCACCATGTGCAGACTTAGTGTATGTGCGAGACAAATCAATGCATAGACTATGTATATGCATGAAGACCACTGGCTGAACTGACTTGGTCGAATGAAACAATGGAGGTTGTACAGACTAGTCACCAAAGAATGTACATACTTGAGTTGATGCAGTCTAGGCAAACTCTGTACAGACTTTAACCCTTGAACTGGCATGTACTAACTTATGGCCACATGAAACACAGTTATGAAATGCATAGGCCTAGATTGTTAACCCTGCACTGATGTTGTATGCATAATGAACACGCATCAATATTGAATTGAAGCGACTGATGAATGCACTGATGCAGTGTATGCATATGGCAGTTAATATGCACACAACCTGTTTGACGGAATGACATGCAAACAAGATTCTCAATCAATCATTCACATGTACTCATAGTACTTGTTGACATCAAAAACACATGGGTACAATAGTCTTGCAGACATCAAGACCCATAGTGCTTGCTGACATCAAAACATAGTTGTTGCTGACATCAAAACCACAGGGGCACAACAATCTCCCCCTTTTTGATGATGGCAACACTATGAACACTATGAATCACACAGACCCAAACTATTCTCCCCCTTTGACTTCATCAAAAAGAGAAAAGTTTGAGAGAGAGAAAAGATTAAGCAGGTATGAAAAGATAGATATAACATCTCCCCTTTGACTACATGAAAGCACAGTAGAGCTATTTTCCCCCAAAGTGTAATATTCAAGATGAGCACTGAAGAGTAGAATATAAGAACGCCCCCCATCAACATGAATGTTTGACTACTCTCCCCTTAAATGCAGATGACGCAGAACTCCTCCTGACGTGCAGGAATGAACTATGGTTAACCAATGAAGCAATCTGAAATCTGCCATCACAAGGAATCCAAAACAATAATGGTTGTGGCACCTCACATATGTATGGGCAGAATAAAGCAGGTGGAAAGTCAACAGAACCAGAACTGGTTACAGAAACAAGATGGAAGATTCCAACAGTGTGGGGAGTAAAACGAGACTGGTGATGTCAAAGAAGTAATTGTAGCCAAAGATAGAGTGATATCACTGGAAGAGTGGCACATCATTTTTCAAGAATCGTTCAGCAGAGATTGAGCAGAATATGACAGTCACAGAGCAAGAAGTGACCAACGAGTGGATGATCAAGTTGTCAGAGGTGAACCTAATCAGAAGAAATTACTATATAGCGGGTACCACAGTTATAAGTCCATGCAAGAATAGACTCTCCTATCATAAGGGGTTATGAATTAACCTACATTACCCACCTGGTTTAAGCATGATGTATACTGAATCTGTCAATTAAATTCATTACTCATATCTAAAACTAAGTTTTAATAAGGATTAACCAGCTAATCAAGCAATGCTCCAGATCAAACATCCTCCAACTTACTCAAATACTCTCAATGACACCTTTGAGAGTCACACAGAGCAGAATTGAGATTAAACATCCTTACTAGAATGTGAGTTGCCTATTTTTGCAAGACATTTTGTTTTGATTAGCACATTATACTTTTCCTGAGCAATTTAAGTTGATCAACACCTTTTTACGTGAGGCACAATACGTCTTAGGTGAAGTGACCCAGTTACTCAGTGTGATAACTTTCATTGCCTCTCAACTTTGAGAGCCGAGTTAGCACTACAAGTATCTTTTTACATGAGGAGATACCTTGATCAGAGGCCAGACTCTCCAGTTACTCAACACAGGCATGCTATTGCTCTGTCAAATTTTTCAATAGATTTTCACCAGAGATAGCTATGGTACTTCATGACATAGAATTACTCTATTTCATTGATAGAGTATCCAGTTTCTTAGTGACCAAATCATTGCTCTGAATTCAAAATTTCAATTTAGTCAACATTTTTTAGGTTAATGTTTAAAAATAATACTCATTCTATGTGTCTCTACCAAAGTAGCGTTGATCTCATATTTTCAGAATTCAGATGAATGAGTCTAGATATTTTATGACATGGGTGGTTAAAAATTATTAAACCTTATGATTCAGATACTTTCAATCATTCAAATTCAAATCCGAGAATACATTAGGCTTATACCAATTTGAATCAGTGGACATTCTTAACTCTGTATAATAGAAGTTTCTTCTCAGGTTTCAGACATATAAACAAGGTACACAACTTAGATTTCTCAACTTAGTCCAATCAATGCAATTGAACAGCTTATCTACACCAGATCACAGAATTCTGCTATGAAAGAATTTGAACATATTTTCAAGGATTTCAGCAGTTGATTAGTCAAAAGAGAAGAATTCGAGTGAAATACACAGGAGCAAGAGAGGAATTCACATATTTGGACATGAAGAGTCTGGATTGAAAAGGATTAATAGGTCAAAAATGCTCCTCCTGCCTGGATGCAATGGGTCATCTTATTAAATGAATTTTCTGAAAGACATCCATCTACTCCCCCTGACTGAATGCAGTGTATTCAATGAAAACCTAACACACCAAGTTCAGACATTACTACCCTCTTCCTGACATTATGATGCACCGACCTTCATGCTATTAGAACACAAGATGCACAGACTATATGCATGACATGCAACTATCTATACTCAGTGCAATACATGCATCAATTTGAAACATCAACTATGCAAAGCATGCGTATGACACTCAGTTGTACATAACAATTGTTCAAACATCAGAGCATTCTTTATTCAGAAATCAATGACAGGCTGACACAGGATAATTTTTCAAACAATCCAACTCTCAAATCAGAATGAAATCAACACACATGAATATGAAAGTGAACCGAATAGCTAGACAGGAAGGGTTCAAGAGGTGAACGACTAGTGAGACTCAAACACTCCCCCTGTCTAGATGCAATGAGTTATTCCTTTTTGGATTTTTCAATTTAGATGATATGCAATGCATCACACTATATATATGCACTATGCAACGAGACTGGTCATGATCAGCAAGAACATCATGCGAAATCAATCAATTTTTCAAAAGGTTTCAATTAAGCACAGATAGATTAATCTGATATGCAAGCATCTGAAGCAAACAATTTCTGATAACAGAATTTAGAATAGATTTTTAGAACTGACCTGAATAGTGCAATCCTGGGGTTTTCATTCTTGAGTGCCTTGGATTATTAACCCATTTATTCATCAACTTCCAAGGCACACCTGCAAGGTAAGATCAATTTGTGAATTTGGGGACCCAAAGACTCTTGGGTCTTATTAGTTGAGTGACACCTCTAGCAGGTGCACTCCAGGGTTTCCAAGTCTTCCTATCATCAAAATTCAAATCATGGCAGTTATTCATGATATGTCCTATTCTCCCACAATAATGACAATTAATGGCAGAGTTCAAATTCCTTTTGACAGGATGAACATGAAATTTTTTTGAGTGGACATTCGTTAAGATATTTCTACCATGCAAATGTGTGTTCCTTTTAACATGCCAACACTCAAAGGCTCGATGACCAACTTTACCACATTCAAAACATACAGGAGTTTTTCTATTAAAGACAGTTTTATTCTCAAGGATATTCTCAGGTTTTGAACTCCTTTTTCCTCCCTGGGCATGCCAGCAGTAAGCTGCAACATGGCCCAGCTTCCCACATTGGAAGCAATAGATCTTCTTCTTCTTATTGAATGCATGGGGTTTTTCATGAATAATCTTAGCGCTCAATTCATCTTGAACCATTATTCTACATTCATGCATATGATGACCAGATATGCCACAGTAATGACATGAGGTGATTCTTGTGTGTGCATGTGACTGGATGGGGAAATATTTTGTACTATGCACTTGATCATGTGGTCTAACAGAGTCAGAAAAGGCCTTAACAGCAATAGTTGAGAGTTTGGTTTTCCTTTTACTTCCAGCCTTTTTCTGATTACTTTCATTCTTCAAGTTTTTATCCTCATTTTTACTTCTCTGAACAGTGAATTGGAAAACTGATGAAGTAGAAGCTTTATCTTGTTCTGAGCTTTTAACAAAAACATTTTTCATTTGATTCCCTTCAACCTTCTTTGTAACTAGAATGTAACCCAATCCCTCTTTCTGGACATTCACATTCACTCCAAGCAATTTATTCAGATTAATCTTACCTTTTACAAATCTTGACAAGGAGTCCTTTAGGTCTTCAATTTCAGAGTTAAGAGCCACAATGTTAGCTTCGTATTTGTTTAGCTCAGATTCACATGCAATCAGCTGCTGTTGCAAAGCATCATTCAGGTTCATCAAAGTTTCATTTTCTTGTTGAACCTTTATTTCATTGTTGTTCTCATTTTCCTTCACAACTGATTTTCCTTTTTCAAATGACAACCATCTTTCAGAGAAAACAATATTAAGAACCATTAGCTTTTTATTTTGGTCTTTAAGATACATGTTTTCTTCAATCAGCTTATCTTGAAATTGATCATTTTCCTTCTTCTGAGCCAGCAAGGAATCATTTTCTTCTTTCAAGGAAGTGATTAAGTTTTTCTGCATATTATCATCAGAATCTAAGTCTTCGATCAATTCCATTAAGAATGCACATTCATTGCACGAACCCTTATCTCCAGTTGAATTACTATTCAGGTTCTTATCTTCAGATTTTAACATGTCCAGCTCTCTTTTCAATTTCCTTTTCTCAGATTTAATTCTGTCATACTCGATCAACAAATGTTCATTCAATGCCACCAAATCTTCAAATGAAAAGTTAACAATGTCAGAGTTTACCTGTGACGAAGTTTCTTCAATTTGAATCTGATCTTCATCTGAAGCCATGAGGTATTTCACTTCGTCCGGGCTCCTGTTGACTGCTAACATCTCGACCACTTCGGAGGCACTGCAGCATTTGACTATACAAGGAAATTTATCAATATTTATCGCCCTTTTGATTAAGTCTAGGGCCCTCTGATTCTCAGAGAATTTTAGTCTGTCTGAAGTTTTCCATAAGGATTTATCCTTTGGAACTTCATAAGAACTGTGTGCAATGATCATCCATAGATCTGGATTAGTCTGCATCACATATTCCCTGAACTGATTGAGCAAGTTATAAAAACCTAGACCTTCATATTTCGGGAGATCAAACATCGGAGACATCCTCAGATTAAATCACAAACTTAAATGTAGAAGGGATCGAAAAGAATGATAAGAACACTCATCAAACCAAAACGCACCGAAACCAAATCCAGGAACGGATCTGCAGGTCGTGTGACCCTCTGTGCAGACAACCTGCTCTTATACCAATTGTTGAGATCGGTGCGATGGATTCAGAGGGGGGTGAATGAATATGTCCTTAAGAATTTTACCCCAATTAAAAACTATAACAATCAGAGATGCGGAATTAACACAAATAAGTGCCTTGTATGACACAGGTATTCTTTTCGAACGAAATGGAAAGATCAGATAGACTTAACTTCTGATCTACTCTATATGCGCTAGTGTGCAAACCCAATTCCAATCAAATATGTGGTGTGCGAATAAACCACTCACTAGATGAAAGACCACATCGAGCCTAAGCATGCATCTAGCGAACCACAATAGACAATCAAACCATTGCACAGATGATTTTTAAGGTGGTTCGGTCCTCCAGACCTACGTCCACCCCACACTCAAACCAGAGTGTGGATTCCGCTGCCAAGCAGCTTGAAAACCGCTGGGCGACATAGCTTGCCTACAAACCACTGACTAACAGCTTGACCACTGGGCATTACAGCTTTGCCAACTACTGGGGCTTACAGCTTAACCCATCCAGAGGAATCCTCCTCTGCCCGCGGAGCAACATAGCTTGCTCTGCTGACAAATAGCTTGAAACAGAGGTAAAAGAAAAACAAAATACGGAAAGGACACAGCAACAGAAAGCTGTATACGGTAAAGCACAAAATAGCTCTCAAGGAGCAAGTTGGTCTGGATCTGATCCAAGAGCCAACAGATAACACATCTTCAAAGAAGTCTTCTCTCTTCTTTTTCACGAACTCTCTATCTCTCTTTTCACTCTCCTTTTTCTTCTTCTGCTGATCTCTCTTTCTCTTTTTCTTTCTCTTTTTCTTCTTCTTTCTTTCTCTTCTGCTGGATCATTCAGGCTCTCTCTCCATCTACTTATGCTCTTTCAGATGGGCTCCCCTACTTCCATCACTCTGCTCACGATGGCCCTGCTCCTCTGGAAGAAGCTTCTTATTTATAGAGTAGTGAACAGATAGGGAGTGTGCTCTCCACGATTCCCGCCTAAGAGCCTAGACCACGTGGCAACATTTCAGCTCACTGCATTACACGTGTAACGATCCTGAGCCATCTCCATTCTTGGATCACGTGCCCTTATTAAGCTCCTCGAGCAAAAGCCCTATCAGATTAGGCTTGTTATCAGTGTGAATTAATCCTAAAGGAAAGAAAGGATGCATTGAGTAAGTTTGATATTTGAACTGAGCATGTACATACTTTATAACGTGGCATGCCATCAACGAGTGTACAGACTTTGTGTGCAATGTACAACCAATGTGCAGACTTGCTATGCCTAGAGTTTAAGCATGAGTGCATAATGCACAAACTATGCGTGTGCATGTGTGGACTTTGAGTGCATGACACTGCCTTACGTATGTGGAGAGGGGGATTCCTGCAGCCCACTCAAAGAGCAGACCCAACTAGGCCCAACAATGCCCAACGAGGCAAGCTCGTCCAAGTGACAGCCCACAGGGCCCACTCGGAAAAGCCCAATAAAACAATGCTCGAGGAAACAACTCTCCTAGGCGGCCCCAAGGCTCGGAGAGCCCGAGCCTCGGTCAGGTCACAGGAAGACCCGCGCACGAGCTATCCCTCCGCACGAAGGGGGGAAGCGCTACCCGGTCTGTCCGACCCATCTCCTCACCGAGCTAGGCCTATCGCCCGATAGGGCAGGCCCCCCTAAGCTCGGTACGACCGATAAAATGTTCATCACTGCAGCCGTTAGAGTCCACAGCGGGCCGGACGCTACGAAGTCCAGGAGCTCCGGCTTCCCCCGCGAGGATAATGCCCCCACGACGAGGCCATAAATGCCCACGACGAGGACGTAACCTCCACCGGAGACCTCTCAGCTTGCAGGACTCCAGAGGGCGACGCACTATTTAAACCTGGGATACCCTCCGGCGAAAGGTAAGTCAAAAAGGGCATTGATCCACCCCCAATTCCTGAGCAGGGATCACTTCACCCCATTGGTGGAGAGGGATCTCGCGCCTTCACCTTCTCCTCCCTATCGCTGCTCCCACCATTGCTCTACTGACTTGAGCGTCGGAGGGTTTTGCCCCAGGGAATCCCCCTGGGTCCTCTGACCCGTTTCCCTGTCTTGCAGTGTTGGATACGGACTGAATAGATCTAGAGGGGGGGTGAATAGATCTTTCCCCCTTTTTGATAATTTACTGACTATCGACCAGATGAGCTACTGGTAATTAATGAATCATAGAACTAATGCGGATAGTAAAGATGCAAGCATACGTATAGGAAATCAGACACACACAAGCACACCACAAGAAAGGATTTTTAAGGTGGTTCAGTCTCTTCCTGAGACTTACATCCACCCCTTGCTTAACTCAAGCAAGGCTTCACTATGAGAATCTCTGATCTCAACCAAAACACAGCTGACACACAGCTTGTACCTGCTGACACACAGCTTGATTCTGCTGCCTCACAGCTTGACAATAATTGTAATCAGAAATGAAAAGATGATAAGAACAGGTGATGAAAGACAGGACTGAATATTGGCGTGTGTAGAAGAATAGGTGTTCAGCCTGGGACTTGATCACGCTTATGAAGAAGCCTAGACTCCCTGTTGATCTTCCAGTCAGTTGCCTTCGATTGTTCTGCTGCTGGAGATCACACAGTCTTGAGCTAAGTCTTCTTTCTGCAGCAACGAGATTGCCTTTAACCTTTCTGCAGATTTTTGATTGGTGGAGAGCTCCTTCTTCCTCTTCTGTGTGTATCTTCCTTGGCTTCTATTCCGTGCTCTCTCCCTGCTTCCTTCTTCGTGATTAGTTGCCTTATATTCTTCATATAGCTCTTTTTATTTTCAAGAATAAAGTTCTTCCTGCTCAATTTTCAGATCGAGCGCCAATCTGCTAGAAAACAGGGATCGGTTTAAATCCAATCGTTAGAACGAGTTTGACCACTTCTAAGCAAGATTGTTTCCTTGATTCCCGTGCGGAAGCTTATCTCCTGATCAGCCCAACAACCTGCAACAACCATCTGCAGGTTTTAAGGAACCAAAACAGAATTCGGTTAGAGTTCGGTTTTGGACGATATAAAAACCCGTGGTCGACCATGACACTGTCTCTGGTCGACAACGAGCTGTGTCCAGACGGCTGTTCCATTCTGGCTGACACCTGCGTTCCCCGTGGTCGACCACAGCCTTGACGCTGGTCGACAAGGGGCAAATATCAGGTGGCCATTGGTTCTGTCTGATGTTCTGTCTTTTCCTGTGGTCGACCAGAGGTGGGGCTATGGTCGACAGCCAAGGTGCTTCCAGAAGACAGATGACTTGATGCTTTTCTGGTTGAGTTCGTTGGTCGACCATAGCTTCTTCAGTGGTCGACAAACATTCTTTCACGCTTATACTGATTTGTTGATTCCACTTGGATTTCAGTGAACCTGAAATTTGCTTAACTTATAAGATTTGACTTGAAGTTCCAAATGTATATAAAAGCATATTTGTCATCATCAAATGGGCATTAATTCAATGCACTATCTTTACACAAATAACCAAACCATTTGCTTTAAGAAACAAGATAGAACTTAGATTAGTCAAACATATCCTATTGTCATCATCAAAACCAAGGGATGCACAACATTCTCCCCCTTTTTGATGATGACAACCATGAGTCATTGTGACAAACAACAGATTATAAAATTCATTTGATATTGCATGCAAGGCTATCATAGCACAGATTTCATTCAGACAATTCGTTTGATGTGTCTTTCAAAAACAATAGCACTAATTACATGAGAGACTCAAAAAAGGATAAAGACACTGAGGACACGTAGACAAAGTAAACTTGACATCTAGACACACATCACACATCTAGGCACACAATGACACATAAGCTTCTCTCTCCCCCTTTGTCAACAGCAAAAAGTGAACCAACGCGATGAAACAAACGAGCGGTCAGGATTTAATCAGCATAACTCATATTTTGGGAAATGGTTGAAGTGTACCCCCTTTCTTTAATAAGACATTTAAGTAACCTTTCCTCCCTTTCTCAAAGACCACCTTGTGACAAATTCGAGTGGGTCTTGTGGTTCAAAGAATTTGAAAGTATTGCCCCAATAAATTGACTCCCCATATCCACTTTCTTACTCACGGCTCCTTAAACTTATAATATTGTTCATGAGATAATTTTACTAGCTGAACAAGCTGAACAGTGTTTTATGCCTCTATTTGCATATAGTGCATTAGGTCAACCATTTTTGTTGCCTTTTCGTTTTGAAATATTTAAGAGCTGTGGTCAGGTTTATCACATGCTTTTCCACACGAGGAGACACGCTTTTTACACGCCAGAAACCCCGGCTACTTAGCATGCCTAACCATTCCATTTTTAACTGGGACACACTTTTTATCCGTGAGGATATACGTTTATCAGACGCCAATATCCCCAGTTACTCAGGATGCCCAATTAATAATTTTGAGAGTGGCAGAGGTAGATTGAGTCTTCATGACATACATGTCTCCCACTTAATTTTTCAGCCAATTTTGCTTTGTGATAGAGAACAGTAGTTTCTCAGAACTCAGTCCATTGCTCTACCAAGAAGGCAGAATTATGGCGTATTCCATATACATTCATGCTATAGCAGCGTTTATTTTCACTGTCCAACACAGACACAGGTAGAGAAACAGTCTCATTACTAAAAACATAAGTTCTCAATAGTCTTGAGTCAGAGTCATAGTTATGGTTTGAATTTATTGCAGTAGTACAGGTCAAATTCTCATTACTACACTTAACCTTTACTCTCATTGATGACTTTGGTGATTTTCTTGTAAGATATGGTTAGGTTGTTCAATGATTTATTAAGGAATGAGTTTACACTTTTTACTCCCCCTCAATTTGTGAGTCCTTGCTGAAGATAGAAAACAATAAGTTGGCCACAAAGAGATATAGAGACACAAGGAATAGGAAGTGTGAACAAGGATGAGTGAGTAAAGCAAAACTGAGCTCAGAGTCCAAAAAGTTCAGAAGATTTCCCACCAAAGCCAGCAGCTTGATTAGATCCAATTTCCCTTTTTCAGGTCCTTTGTCGACCATGGAGTGGCCTGTGGTCGACCTTTGTGCTGACACAGAACCTGCCTGTTGAGAAGACTGCGTTCTGACAAACCTGTTGTCGACCATTGGATCGCCTGTGGTCGACAGCTGCGAATTCCCAGAGCTAACTATTTCCTGTCCTGATGCCTTGGTCGACCAGCGCCTTGTCTGTGGTCGACCACAAGAGATGAGCCGTAGAGAACCAGTATTCTGTAGAACTTGCTGAAGTAGCACCCGACACAAGACTTTCCAAACTCAAAAACTTGACCAGTACTAGAGACCTAGTTGACATAACTTAGACAGAAATGACAGAATCTATGCAGTGAACACATGAATATGATTATTTCAAGAATTTTCAGGAGAAATTCTACAAATTCCTAACTCCCTTCTTAGAGTTGAAAATCTGTCATTGTTAAGGGGTTTTGTGAAAATGTCTGCCAGTTGTTTTTCAGTTTCTACAAAATGAAGCATGAAATTTCCTTTGGAGACCTCATCTCTTAGAAAGTGATGACGGATCTCAATGTGTTTTGTCCTAGAGTGTTGAATGGGGTTTTTTGACAAATTAATAGCACTAGTGTTGTCACAGAAAATAGGTGCACATCCAAGATCTACATTGTAGTCTTGGAGTTGATGTTTTATCCACAAAACCTGTGTACCACAGCTCCCTACTGCGACATACTCAGCCTCAGCAGTGGAGAGTGCCACAGAATGCTGTTTTTTAGAAGCCCATGATATTAAACATCCACCTAATATTTGACAATAACCACTAGTACTCTTCCTATCAATTTTGCAACCAGCATAGTCAGCATCTGAATATGAAATTAAATCTAGTTTGCAATAAGTAGGATACCATAAACCCAATTCTTGGGTACCGGCAAGGTAACGAAGGATACGCTTGACAGCCCCTAAATGTGAATCTCTAGGGCTAGATTGATATCTAGCACACATGCATACACTGAACTGAATGTCTGGCCTAGAGGCAGTTAAATATAGTAGGGATCCGATCATACCTCTGTATTTCTTGGCATCTACCATGTTACCTTTTACATCAGCCTCCAATGTTGCATTTGTCCCCATGGGTGACTCTATTGGTTTGCAGCTCTCCATGCCAAACTTTTTCAGCATCTCCTTTATGTACTTGGATTGATTTATGAAGTAGCCTTCTCTACATTGTAGAATCTGCAATCCAAGAAAGAACTGTAAATCACCCATTAAACTCATTTCAAACTCATTGGTCATTAGATTTGCAAATTCAGTACATAATGAAGCTTCAGTGGATCCAAACACAATATCATCCACATAGATTTGCACAATTAGTATATTCTTACCTTGGGTCTTGGAGAATAATGTTTGATCAATTTTACCTCTTGTGTAGCCCTTTTTGGTGAGGAATGAACTCAGTCTGTCGTACCATGCCCTAGGAGCCTGCTTTAAACCATACAAAGCCTTATGCTGTTTAAAGACATGATTAGGAAGATCATCATTTTCAAAACCAGGGGGTTGTTCCACAAAGACTTCTTCCTTTACAAAGCCATTTAGAAAGGCACTTTTTACATCCATTTGCTGCAATTTAATTCCATGGGACGCCGCAAATGCTAACAATATTCTAATGGCTTCTAACCTTGCAACTGGAGCATATGATTCTTCAAAATCAACTCCAAATTCTTGGTTATACCCCTTAGCCACCAACCGAGCCTTGTTCCTCATAACAACTCCTTCTTCATTAAGCTTATTTTTATAAACCCATTTGGTTCCAATAACAGGATGAGATGAGGGTCTGGGAACAAGTTTCCAAACCTGATTTCTTTCAAATTGATTTAATTCTTCATGCATGGCATTTATCCAAGATTCATCTCTTAAAGCTTCCTCTACATTTTTAGGCTCAACTTGAGATACAAGGGCTAGCTGATCTAATTCATCAACTGTTTTAAGCTGAGATCTAGTTTTCCTCGGTTCATTAATTCCTCCAATGATGTTATCTAGAGGATGATCTCTGAGAAATCTCAGATTTTCAGAATTGTTACCTGGGATGATCTCTCCTTCGGGTTGATCATTGGAATCACCTTGCTTTGGTTCTGCTTCAGTCTCCATTGGTTCCTCTTTGCCTTCCAGAAATTCCCCATCTTCATCTTTGCCTACCTGTCCAGTTTTGTCAAAGTCATTATTTTCATCAAATGTGATATGTGGGGATTCTTCAACTAGCTGATCTTTGGTGTTGTAGACTCTATAGGCTCTTGATCGGTCAGAGTATCCCAAGAAGATTCCTGGGTCACTCTTTGGTTCAAATTTGTCCAATGATCTCTTGTCATTGTTATGAATAAAACACCTTACACCGAAGATCCTAAAATGAGCTAGAGATGGCTTCTTACCTTTGAACACCTCATATGGAGTTTTCGCACTAGATGGTCTTACCATTGCCCTGTTTACAATATAACATGCTGTATTGACCGCCTCAGCCCAAAATCTTCTTGGAAGATTGGCTTCAACTAACAAGGTTCTGGCCATTTCAACAAGTGTGCGATTCCTTCTTTCCACCACTCCATTTTGCTCTGGCGTCCTTGGTGAGGAGAACATGTGATTTATTCCTTTGTTCCTGCAGAATTCATCAAACTCTGAATTTTCAAATTCTCCCCCATGATCAGATATTATTGAACACACTTTGGACTTACCATCCTGCTTCATTCTTCTGTAAAAATCCTGAAATTCATGAAAGGCATCGTTTTTATGTGATAAAAACATTACCCATGTGAATCTAGAGAAATCATCAACTAGTACATAACCGTACCTCTTACCACTAAGACTAGCAGTTCTTGTTGGGCCAAAAAGGTCCATGTGCACAAGTTCTAGTGGTCTAGAAGATTGACTTTCAGTTCTACCTTTGAATGATTTTCTTGTTTGCTTACCTTGGGTACATGATTCACATACTTTGACATTTTGAGCAAACGAAATTTCAGGTAAACCAGAAACCATTTTATTCTTAACCAATTTGTGCAGCACCCTGTAGCTAACATGCCCTAGCCTTCGGTGCCACAACCAAGTCAGGTCCTCCTTCTTGGCGGTGAGGCACAAGTTGGAGTGGGCTGGATCATCCAAGTCTATCATGTAGACATTATTTACTCTCTTGCCCATAAACTTAACTTTAGCCGAATTTGGTTCAAGAATTTTACAGATCTTAGAATCAAAGACTACTTGATGGCCTTTGTCGCATAGCTGACTGATGCTTAGAAGATTATATTCCAGGCCATCCACTAGCAGTACATCTTCAATGCAATTTGTAGATGTCTTACCTACCTTACCTTTCCCAATGATCTTGCCTTTGTTATTTCCTCCAAATGTCACATGTCCTCCATCTTTTGAGTTTAGCTCGGAGAATTTTGCCTTGTCCCCTGTCATATGTCTTGAGCAGCCACTATCTAAGTACCACTTGTTGTGTATAGCTGCCAAACACACCTGCATCACAAGTTACACAGAAACTTTTGGACCCCAATGGTACCCGGGTCCAAGATAGCTTGTGAAATTATGAAATTGCTGCAGTAATCCTTTGGGAACCCAGATTCTGTTAGAGCAGTGTAAATTTTTATTTCTGAACTTGTTCAGGTTGGGTTGCTTTTGTTCTAAAGCTTCTTTAATCTGAGTCCACCTTTGTGTATTCAAGTTTTCATTTTGTTTTACCCGAGAAAACCTGTGATTTCTGTTTGCTTGTCTGGCCATGGTCGACTTTTGGTATGTCTGTGGTCGACCATCGCGTCTCCAGAACTCAGCGTCTGTTCTGGCAGCACCTCTGGTCGACATCTGGTGTACCTGTGGTCGACCACTGCTTCTCCAGTAACCAGCGCCTGTTCTGGCAGATCCTCTGGTCGACAGATGAAGGGTCTGTTGTCGACCAGCCTGTCTCCAGACATCTTGTTTTCCAGATTTATGTCTTTTAACTTGGTTTAGTCCTTGGTTTGTTTGGTGATTTCTGTGAATTTGGGTTTCTTGTTTATTATTTTGAATCTTATATTGATTGACTGTTTTCTCTTTAAAATTTCTCTCTTCCTTGGTGACATTGTTCCTTTTGGAGGAGCATTCAGCTACATCCTCTTGTTTATCTTGGTATAGATTAATCAGGGGCCTTTTTCCTTTTGAGTCAGCAATCCCAGTTACGGTTTTTATTTGGAATTCCTTTTTAGCCGTAGGATTGTATCCTAACCCTTCTTTTTGAAAGTTTACTTTTATTCCCAAGACAGCATTTAAGTTTTCTTGACCTTGAGTCATTTTTTCCAAGGTCTCCTGTTTGTTTTTCAGGTCACTCTTAATTCTTTCTATTTCTCTTAGGAGTTGGTTGTTTTCTTCCTTGAGTGAATTGTTTCTTTCTTGACTTAACTTAGTTTCCTGTTCATATTCTTGAGTCTTTAGTTTTAACTCATCAATGTCGTTTTTTAGCATTTCATTCTCTTCGGACATTCTCTTGTGGTTTTCTTCATCTAAGTCCATTTGATTCAGCTTGTTTTTCAGTGACTTGATTTCCATTTCTAGTTCAGTTTTGTTTTCCATTGAATTGCTGTCTTTATTCAGTTGACTGATCTTCTTCTTCAAATGTTTATTTTCCTTTCTTATTCTTTCATAAGTATCAAGCAATTCTGAATATACTTCTTCCCAATCCGAACTATAGAAGTCTTGAAATGGGGAACTTACCTCAAGATCACTGTTGTCTCCCTTGGCCATCAGACAGAGCTTTCCTTCTTCTTCCTCGGAAGTTGTTTCCTCTTCACTGCTCTCTTCCTCCTCACTCCAAGTGCTAATCATCGCCTTGGGTTTCTTGCCTTTCCACTTGAAGCTTGATTTCTTAGGAGCTTCTGGACATTCAGCCTTCATATGTCCAGGCTGCCTGCAATTGTAGCAAATGAGTTTGTTAGAAGGAGCCTTATGTTTATCAGATTTAAACTGGATGACTTCCTTACCATGCCCTTTGGATTTCTGAATCCTTTACCTTCCTTCCGCAGGAATTTTTTAAATTTTCTTGTAAGCATGGCTAGCTCACCAGATTCTTCACCTGAGCTAGATGAGTCATCATTGTCAGACACCTCAGAGGTGCTTGTCTTAGTCTTTAGGGCAAGTTGCTTCTTTTTCTTGCCCTCATCTTCCTTTCTCTTCAGATTGACCTCATAGGCCATCAGGGATCCTACTAACTCATCCACTGTCATTGTTGTGAGATCCTTTGAGTCCTCAATGACTGTGGCCTTGGTATGCCACATCGATGTGAGAGACCTTAAAATCTTCCTCACTAATTCCTGCTCTTTGTATGTCTTCCCTAAGCTCTTCAAGCCATTAGTCAATTGTACTAATCTGGCATACATCTCAGAAATACTTTCATCATTTTTCATCCTAAACATCTCATATTCTGAGACTAGCATATTTGCTTTTGTCTCTCTTACCTCGGAAGTACCTTCGTAGATTACCTTTAGACGATCCCACATTTCTTTGGCTGTTGCGCATTGGGAAACTCTTGAGAATTCTGTGGGGTGTAGTGAGCACTGCATCACGTTCATGGCTCCCCAGTTGACAGTTGATTTCCTGACCTGTTCTCTGGTCCAGGTTTCTTCATCTTCCGGTAGCTCAAAAGGTCCGCTGCTCACTACCCTCCACATCTCGTGGTCTTGCGCACGTAAGAACACCTGCATACGATTTTTCCAATAAGAATAATCAGTTCCATCAAAATATGGAGGTCTAGTTACAGAGTGCCCCTCAGCTATGAGGCTTTTAGAGTTCAGTCCGCCCGGTCTCTCCTGGTTGTTAGACCACATTTTTGGAGAACCTGCTCTGATACCACGTGTTGGATACGGACTGAATAGATCTAGAGGGGGGGTGAATAGATCTTTCCCCCTTTTTGATAATTTACTGACTATCGACCAGATGAGCTACTGGTAATTAATGAATCATAGAACTAATGCGGATAGTAAAGATGCAAGCATACGTATAGGAAATCAGACACACACAAGCACACCACAAGAAAGGATTTTTAAGGTGGTTCAGTCTCTTCCTGAGACTTACATCCACCCCTTGCTTAACTCAAGCAAGGCTTCACTATGAGAATCTCTGATCTCAACCAAAACACAGCTGACACACAGCTTGTACCTGCTGACACACAGCTTGATTCTGCTGCCTCACAGCTTGACAATAATTGTAATCAGAAATGAAAAGATGATAAGAACAGGTGATGAAAGACAGGACTGAATATTGGCGTGTGTAGAAGAATAGGTGTTCAGCCTGGGACTTGATCACGCTTATGAAGAAGCCTAGACTCCCTGTTGATCTTCCAGTCAGTTGCCTTCGATTGTTCTGCTGCTGGAGATCACACAGTCTTGAGCTAAGTCTTCTTTCTGCAGCAACGAGATTGCCTTTAACCTTTCTGCAGATTTTTGATTGGTGGAGAGCTCCTTCTTCCTCTTCTGTGTGTATCTTCCTTGGCTTCTATTCCGTGCTCTCTCCCTGCTTCCTTCTTCGTGATTAGTTGCCTTATATTCTTCATATAGCTCTTTTTATTTTCAAGAATAAAGTTCTTCCCGCTCAATTTTCAGATCGAGCGCCAATCTGCTAGAAAACAGGGATCGGTTTAAATCCAATCGTTAGAACGAGTTTGACCACTTCTAAGCAAGATTGTTTCCTTGATTCCCGTGCGGAAGCTTATCTCCTGATCAGCCCAACAACCTGCAACAACCATCTGCAGGTTTTAAGGAACCAAAACAGAATTCGGTTAGAGTTCGGTTTTGGACGATATAAAAACCCGTGGTCGACCATGACACTGTCTCTGGTCGACAACGAGCTGTGTCCAGACGGCTGTTCCATTCTGGCTGACACCTGCGTTCCCCGTGGTCGACCACAGCCTTGACGCTGGTCGACAAGGGGCAAATATCAGGTGGCCATTGGTTCTGTCTGATGTTCTGTCTTTTCCTGTGGTCGACCAGAGGTGGGGCTATGGTCGACAGCCAAGGTGCTTCCAGAAGACAGATGACTTGATGCTTTTCTGGTTGAGTTCGTTGGTCGACCATAGCTTCTTCAGTGGTCGACAAACATTCTTTCACGCTTATACTGATTTGTTGATTCCACTTGGATTTCAGTGAACCTGAAATTTGCTTAACTTATAAGATTTGACTTGAAGTTCCAAATGTATATAAAAGCATATTTGTCATCATCAAATGGGCATTAATTCAATGCACTATCTTTACACAAATAACCAAACCATTTGCTTTAAGAAACAAGATAGAACTTAGATTAGTCAAACATATCCTATTGTCATCATCAAAACCAAGGGATGCACAACATGCAGTTCATTAACTTGGTGATTACCAGCCCGCTCAGGAACCAGCGCGAGATTTCGCCTCTTCATCTGGCGCCGTCTGTGGGAAACGCACGAAGAGCCAACATGGTGAGAAGGAGCTCAGGGAGGAGGTCCGCCGGCGAAAGGGGTAAGGCCATGGTAGCAGCAGGGGATGGCCCTTCCAGGGCCTCACAGAACCCTCCCTCCAACGCCAGTATCCCCACCGATGGACCCCCCCCCCCCCCCCCCCCGCGACGGCGGGGCTACCCCCCTACGGTGGCGCCGAAGCCTTCCAGGCCCTCAATGCCAAACTGGATGTCCTCGTGGAACTCATGAAGACCCAGGCGGCCAGGGATGCAAGGTCCCGTGCCCCGTCAGGGAGCCCCCCCCGCAGGAGTTTGTCCCAGCACACAGTTGGGGGCCGCTTCACCCTTCGCGGCCAGCAGCTCATGCGCAACAACGTCGGAGGACCCTCGCAAGCTCCGTCTCCGGAGCAAGAGGCCTCCTTCGCACCGAGGAAAGGAAGGCGGGGGACGCAACGGCCAGATCTGGAAGCCGACGTTCCTGGAGACCACCAAGACGCTCCCCCTAGCCTCGCGGCACGACAGTAACCAGAGTTATCCCTCCGGCTGTGAGATTTAGAAAGGCACTTCGCTGAGTAGGAGCGCGCCCTTCGCACCCTAAAGAAGTCCTCTTCCCCGGAAGACGAGGAGAAATCTCCGTTCTCCGAGTACATCTTGAAGGCAGAGGTATCTCCCAGAACCCCCATACCAACCTTCAAGCTTTACGACGGCCAAGGCGACCCGGCCGACCATTATGATATATTCGACGCCCTAATGACTCTACACGGAGCGTCAGACCCCGTCCAGTGCCGAGCCTTCGCGACCACTCTGGTCCAGGGCGCTCAAGCGTGGTTCCGGGCCCTCGCCCCCAGATCCATCCGAGACTTCAGGCAATTCGGGCGAGTCTTCAAGGAGAGATTCGCCGGAAGTGCCCCCCCAAGGTCGGCAGCGGGGCTCTTGGCCCTCAAATAGGCGTAAGGGGAAAGGCTCCGGGCTTACGTCCACCGATTTAAATCGGAAGCCCTCCGAATCCCCCACCTGGACGTGGCCTCGGCCACAACCGCACTGATCGGGGGCACCCGGGACGAGAACCTCCACCGTGAACTTGTCCTCCACCCTCCCTCGACCCTTGCCGAGCTTGTGACTCTGGCTCTGTGCCATGCCGAGTGCGAAGAAGTACTCAGCGCCTGCTGAGACGCAACTGGCTCGGGTCGGGAGGGGGACAAGAAGCGGGGCCCCGAGCCAAATCCTAGCTCGGGAAAGAAGCGAGATCGGGATGGAGAACGCAAGTGGAAGTACGAGCGGTACACCCCGTTAACCGCCCCGGTCTATGAAATCTATGAAGACGTCAAAGACTCGGGACTTCTCCGTCGGCCCGAGCCGACGAGGTCGAAGAACCACAAGTGAGACAGACATTGTCTATTCCACGGCGATCATGGGCATCACACCGGTGACTGCCACCAGCTCCGAGATGAAATCGAGCACCTCATCCGCCTGGGGCACCTGGCTCGGTTCACTGCCGAGCACAGAGAAGATCAAGGCACCGCAGAGGAGATCGACAATGCCCCCCGAGGGGTCCACATCAGCGTCATCTTTGGAGGAATAGCATCAGGAGGCGACAGCAGCCGTGGAAGGAAGCGTCATACCGAGCGGGCGAGCCGAGCCCCAGAGCCACCCAAGGCCCCGCCCCAGGTCATAGTCTTCTCCGATCTAGACATGGAGGGGCTGAGCACCCCGCACGATGACGCCCTCGTAATCTCGGCCACTATAAACCATTGTAACGTAGATCGATTCTTGTGGACAATGGAAGTGCCCCTGATGTATTGTCTTATGACTGTTTCCTCAAAATGGGGGAGGATCCATCCAAACTCCGCCCGATCCGAACGCCCCTCTGTGGGTTCAACGGCCTGGCCACTCTCCCCGAAGGAGCCCTAAGCCTACCGGTTACCCTCGGCACCCCACCCAAAACCGTTACGGTCATGGTAGACTTCATGGTGATTAAAGGGATGATAGCGTACAATGCCATCTTCAGCCGGGGAATCCTCAGCCGGATCAAGGCAGTACCATCTACCTATCACCAAAAAATGAAGTTCCCCACCAAAAATGGGGTAGGGGAAATCCGAGGTAACCAGGCCACGGCCCGAAGGTGCTATAATATCTCGGTGGAGGCCACGAGGCCGGACGGGAATGATAAGGGCCCCCGGGAAGTCAAGGAAAAATCCGCAGCTACTGAGCCAGGTGGCGAGTTGCTGACAATTTTCCTAAACGACGACCCGACCCTAGGAGTAAGAATCAGGGCCGACCTACCACCTGAGGGACTGTAGCAATATAAGAAATTTCTTTCTGAGTACATCCGAGTCTTCACTTGGTCCGACGATCAGCTCCCTGGGATACCAGGGGAGACCGTGCTGCACCGACTCAACCTCAACCCCACCATGAAGCTCGTGCAGCAGCGCCGAAGGAAGCACGCACCAGAGAAGCAGACGATTATCAAGGCACAGGTCACCAAGGGGCAAGAGACTGGTCTTTTTAGACCGGTCCTGTACCCGACGTGGCTATCCAATGTCATCCTGGTACTAAAGGCTTCCGGCGAGTGGCGGATGTGTGTGGACTTCACCGACTTGAATAAGGCGACCCCTAAGGACTGCTATCCCTTGCCCAGCATCGACCAACTGGTCGACTCGACATCGGGCAACGAGATGCTCAGCTTCCTGGACGCCTATTCGGGTTACCATCAGATCAGAATGAATTCTGAAGACGTCGAGAAGACCGCCTTCATCACCGACTACGGCGTGTACTGCTATACCCGGATGCCTTTCGGGTTGAAGAACGCCGGAGCCACATACCAAAGACTAATCAATCACATGTTTGAGGAGCAGCTATGATGGGGACATCGCTTACCACTTCCCATTTCTCCACGGTTCCCGTTGCTTGCCAGCTATGCGTCATCATGTTCGCGGCATTTTTCTTAATCATGGCTTGTAATTTTTATATTTTCTTGAGTCATAAATTATGTAATTTCCATTTTATTGAGTCAAATACCCAGGTTAAAGAGTCATCTACCTAGGTTAATTGTCATTAGAGTGGTTAATGAGTCAGTTGGGCCCAATTAAGTGGGCTAGGCCCATAGGCACCCCCCCTTCCCCCTTGGTTTATTGTCATTAGTCAAAAACTCAGGGTCTTTTGTTAAATTGTTGGTTTCCTATAAATAGGACCCCAATCCCCCCCATTTGGAGCTAATGAAGTATTGAGTTTAAAATCCATAAGAATTGTGTCTCTTGCTCTCTCTCTCTCTAGCTCTCTATCTCTCTTCTTCTCTCTCTCTCTCTCTCTTACTCTCTCTCTCTCTAGGGTGCCACTTTCTCTCTCTTCCTCCCAAAATTTCGAAATTTTCTCTCTCTCCTCCTCATTCACTCCTCATTAAACCCCTCTCCCTTCCCTATACCTCCCATTTACTCCCCCCCAACCTCCTAGGTGGAATACCATTCTCCTAGACACCTTTCCCCTTCCCCATTCACCCTTTCACCTTCCCAAGGGGGAATCCATTCTCCCAAACACCTCTTCCCCTCCCCAAGGCAACCCTTCCCATTCTCTAGGCTACCATTAATCCCTTTACATTAAACCCATTCCAAATCCAAAGGAGGGAAACCATCCCCCCCCGCCAACTTGTGCCCCCTCACCTTCCCCCTTTCCCTCCAAGCCCAATTTCGCAACTCCCCTCTCAGCCACTGCAAACACCTCCTTCCAGGCCTCATTCTCCCCCTCCCACTTCTTGGAACACCCCCTCCCAGACCCCATCACAGCCCAGGGTCATCCCCATACCCATCCAAGTCACTTCCCCTCCCATAAACCCCCTTTTCCCCCCCCCATCTTCTTCAAATTACAGCTCTCAGTTCGAGTGTAGCAGAAAGGGTCGACTTACAGAAGCAACCACAGAGTCATACAGCAACATCTGAAGTCGTACCATACATTGCTGGAAAGGACGTCCAATCAGCTTCGCAGGCGAGGTGATCCCGCCCCATTCTGAGTCCGGGGTTGTCCGGGAGGACCGATCTCCCCCGATGGCGCAGAGTCACCCCTGCAGAGTACCTGAACCAGGTTAGAGCCTCTACCACGATGGACCACAGAAGAATTCGGCCTCGAGCTCTTCTACAAAGTTCTCCCTCGTCTAGTCGACGTTCAGAATCAAGAAGCAGAGCTTCATTCCACGTCCGTGGGCCAAAGTTATCATTTTTCTCCCTAGGCTGCGCGGGTCTGCCTCCCACAGTCTACAACGACCTGCCTCCACTATTCTGAGTCCCCCAGTCCTCTCCGACATCAGACGGCTTCCCCGTCAGTTGTGCTACGAAGAGGGCTTGTCCATGGTTCCAGAAACTCTGGCGGTTCATGATTCGGAGTCCAGAAGTGATCGGGACACTCTCTGTAACCTGCTGTGTGAGATCAGAAGCTGCCAGTCCCAGATTCTGTCGCGCTGTTCGAACCTCCACCACGGCCAGCAACGACATCAGAAGAATTCAACATAATTCTGAGGCATCCCAGCCCCAGTTATGAAGAGTTCCTCGCTGGTCTCATCATCGGAAAAATTCCAGACCGGGAGTTACGACCTCAACAGTGACTGTCAGTCATCCACCACAAGAAGCAGGCAGATTCGACATCGGCTTCTCCTTTCGCAATTTCGGCGAATCTCCCCTCCCCGCCTGGCCGGCTTACCGCCCCTCCCTGCGTGGAGGTAGTGTTTGCGTGTAAATCAACATCCCCACCCCATGTCCACCCTCCTGTGTGAGGTGTAGTGCTTGTATTAAACAGGATTCAAGCTTCATCGGCGCAGTGTGCGGGGATCCCACACTTCCCCGCTCGCCCATCGTCTCCGACCGGGGTTGGTTTCTTCAAACCAACCAGGTGAGCTTCTGCCCTTGCTCCATTTACTTCTGTTCGTTTCATATCCGTACAACTTGTCCGCTGGTCGGTGAGAGAGTGCTTGTTCCCGGACCCACCGACTCTTGTGTGGTCGCCGTGGCAATAGTGAATGAGTGACCTAGTGCCCCCAAGGCACCCGGCCGCCCTTGATTGTGGGCATCATACCTTTAGGAGGGTGAACCTTAGTTGTGCTGGCCCTCAACCAGCAAGGGTCTTTCTCCACCACCTCGACTCGGCATCATCGAGCCACCACGGGTAACGGGTGCGCACGGTGAGACGGCGTCTTCAAAGTTTGCTCGAATCTTGTGATTGTGTTTGCGAATTAAGTCCAAGGAACCTTAGCCACTTGCTGCATCATTGTGTCACATCAAGCTAGGTCGGAACGTCGAGGCCTACATTGACGACATGCTCGTCAAGACCCCCAAGGTCCAGGACCACTTCACCGACCTCGCCGAAACCTTCGGCGTCCTCCTGAAGTACAACATGAAGCTCAATCCTGCCAAGTGCGCCTTCGGAGTAAGATCCGGGAAGTTCCTGGGTTTCCTGGTCACTCAGCGTGGGATCGAAGCTAACCCCGACAAGGTCCAAGCCATCCTGGACATGCGCCCGCCCGCCTGCATTAAGGACGTCTAGCGTCTGACAGGGCCTGTCGCCGCTCTCAGCCGTTTCTTGTCCCGTGCGGCCGAACGATGCTTGCCCTTTTTTAAAATGTTGAGGGGGCCCAAGTTGGCATCTGCTACGTTCGCATGGGATGAGGAATGCCAGAAAGCGTTCGCTGAGCTCAAGGAGTTCCTGGCTTCGCCCCCGGTGCTCTCCAAGCCCGTGCCGGGCAAAGCCTTGCTACTCTATCTCTCGGCGACGTCATCAACAGTCAGCTCGGTTCTTGTCAGAAATGACTCAAGAATCGAAAGACCAGTCCACTACACCAGCAAGGTGTTTAATGAGGCCGAGAGGAGGTACCCCGCAACCGAGAAGCTCGTGCTAGCACTGGTTACCTCCGCGAAACGCCTTCGACCCTACTTCCAGGGGCACCGCATCACCGTGCTAACCGGCGAGCCGTTGAAGAAGATTTTGGCCCACCCCGAGGCCTCGGGGCGACTCGTCAAATGGGCCATTATGCTTGGGGCCTACGACATCTCGTATCGCCCGCGCTCAGCTATAAAAGGTCAAGCGCTCGCCGACTTTATCGCCGAAAGCACCATCCCGACCGAAGAAAGACTACTGACCATGCCCGGGCCAACCTGGGAACTGTACGTCGACGGATCTTCCAACTCAGTCGGTAGTGGTGCTGGGATCCTCCTAAGATCCCCTGAAGGAGTGGAGCTGCAGTACGCCTTGAAATTCAACTTTCAGGCGTCCAACAATGCTTCCGAGTATGAGGCCCTTATATCGGGAGCACGCATGGCCCGGCGGTTAGGGGATGAGCGAGTCAGGATCCACACCGACTCTCAGCTGGTCGCAAGACAGGTCAACGGCGACTACGAAGCTCGAGAGGCACCCATGATCAAATACCTCCAGCTGGTCAGGAGCCTGGCCCAACAATTCGAGGGATTCGAGGTAGTCCGAATAGCTCGGGAAGAAAACTCCCTAGCGGACGCCCTCTCTCGATTGGCCTCCTCCCTAGACCCAGAAGGTACCCGATCGGTCCTCCTCGAAGAGCTAGAACGCCCGAGCATTGACTCGGAGCTCCTCGCTGTTGACTCGGATGTCCCGAGCGACTGGCGCACCCCCTACCTGTCTTGGCTTCGAGACTCCCAAGAGCCCTCCGACCCTCGGGAAGCACGCCGAATGAAGTACCAAGCCCGGCGCTTCGTCGTCCTAGACGACACACTCTACCGAAGGTCTTTCGCCAGCCCTCTCCTAAAGTGCCTCGGCCCCGATGAAGCCAGCCGAGCCATCCAAGAGGTTCATGGAGGCCTGTGCGGAGCGCACTCAGGGGCAAGGTCACTGGCCAGGATCCTGTTACAACAGGGGTACTGGTGGCCCACCCTGCAGCGCGACTGCTCGGCCTATGCTCAACAGTGCGACCGATGCCAGCGGTTCGACCACTTGGTCCATCAACCGGCTACAGAACTCGTCACCCTCGCCGAGCCTTATCCCTTCGCTCGGTGGGGGATCAACATTCTCGGACCATTCCCCACGGCTCAGTCCCAGAAAAAGTTCATCGTCCTCGCCATCGACTACTTCACTAAATGGATCGAGGCCGAAGCCACTGCAAGTATCACCGAGACAGTCGTCTCGAGTTTCGTCTGGAAATCGATCATTTGTCGCTTCGGCATCCCCCGAGTGATAGTGAGCGATAACGGTCGGCAATTCGATTCTCGATATTTCCGAGACAGATGCGCCGACCAAAACATCCGCAACCACTTCACTTTGGTCGCCCACCCTCGGGCCAACGGGATGGTCGAAAATGCCATTAAGACTATCTTGAAAGGCATAAAGACCAGACTCGGCAAAGCCAAGGGTAGTTGGCTCGAGGAATTGCCTAGCGTACTGTGGTCACACCGAACGACTCCCAGGATGGCAACTGGTGAAAGTCCTTTTCAGTTGGTGTACGGCACTGAGGCCGTCATTCCATTAGAGATCACCAACCCGTCTCTCCGAGTCATCCGCTACTCGCTCGAGGAAAACAACCAAAAGTTACTCGAGAACCTCGACCTAGCCGATGAACTCTGGGATATTGCCAGCATCCGAGCGATGGAATACCAGCGACGCCTCACTCGATACTACATCGCCAGAGTCCGAAGCAGACACTTCCAACCGGGAGACTTCATCCTCAGAAAAGCCGAAGCCTCTCGACCACTAGAGGCGGCGGGCAAGCTGTCCCCTAACTGGGAAGGCCCCTACCGAGTGGTCGAGACGCTCGGGAAAGGTGCGTACAGGTTAGCAACAATGGAAGGGGATCCCATTCCTCGGACATGGAACGCAGTCGCACTATGCAAATTCTATTTTTTAAATTGTACAACAAGAAGGACGAAATAAATTCCTTTTCATTCAAAACTATTGATACATCAGAAAGGCGAAGGCCAGTACATTGCATGACAAAAAGCAAGAAAATCCGTCTAACACCGCTGCAAGGGGTCATCGCTCGGTTGACTCGATCTCGATCTCCTCGCGTCCAGCCACTGACTCTGCCTCGCGTAGAAACTGGCTCGGACAAGAGGGGGCCGATCCAGTTGGCTCAGATGACCCCTGACAAAGGTGACAGAGGGACTGCAGAGAAAGATAACCACCTTCTAAAGTTGGGGAAGGCTACCTTCCAAGTTGATAGAGGCTAGGGAGAAGGAGCACCGTGAAGACCCCCTCTTTCCTAACCTACCAACTCCTTGGAAGGGAACAAAGAGCAAGCAGCCTCCGAAGAGTGAAAGAAATGAAGAGCAGAAGAGGGAGAAAGATGCTACAGACGGAGGAAGGCTTCGGTGAGGAGGGAACTGTTGGGTTCGGTGCAGTATTCAGAGGGGGTGAATGAATATAACCCGTTTAAAAAAAACCTTCACCCAATTAAAACTAGAATAATAACAAGATAGATTCGACAATCTGAAGCTCAACTGGAATTTCGCTCTCTTGATAGATTAAAATATTCTAAGAAAAACTAATCAACACTTCTGCTCAAACAGCAGCCAAACGCATAGAGCGCCCCTATGCAATCATCTAGTGGAAGCAAAAATAGATAAATCAAACCACAATGCACACGGCATTTTTTAGGTGGTTCGGTCCTCCAGACCTACATCCACCCCACACTCAACCGAGTGTGGCTTCACTAGCTCACGCTAGAAATAGCAGACTCAGTCTGCAACAGGTGCTGCCACACAGCTTGACCAGAGGAACAACCTCCCCTCTTCCTCCCAACCGGAGGTAACCACTAGTGACACCAGTCACTAGCAAACCAGAGACGCAAGTCTCTCTTCCTCCAGACCGGAGGGAACACCTAGTCTTGCAACCCACAAGACTAGAACCGGAGGACCAATCCTCCCTTCCTCCAAACCGGAGGGGAACCTAGAGACCCAAATCTCTCTTCCTCTGAACCCCAGAGAGAAACACAAGTGACACCACGTCACCTGCAAACCAGAGGTCTCGGACCTCTCTTCCTCCCAACCGGAGGGGAACCCTGGACTTGAATCCTACAAGCCCAGAACCGGAGGACCAATCCTCCCTTCCTCCAAACCGGAGGGAAACCACAAGTAGCTCCCAGCTACTTGCAACCAGAGATCAGATCTCCCTTCTCCTGATCCACAGGAGGAACCCGATCCCCAACAGGGCAATCGGAAGACCAAAGGTAATCAGAAAAACAAAGGTAAAATAATAAAGGAAAATAACACAGCAATTAGAAAGCTGTAAAACGAAATGCACAATGTGGCTCTTAAAGAGCTGACTGGCCTGGATTTGATCCACGGTCCAGTGAAGACAGATCTTCAACCAATCTCTCTCAGTCTCTTCTTCTTACGATCTCCTTCTTTCTTTTTCTTTCTCTCTGCACTTCTCTTCTTCTTTCGCTAATCTCTTACTCTCTGCTCTTCTCTTCTTTCTCTTTTCTTTCCTCTTTTGTGCTGAATCGACAGCTTCTCTTCACTCTTCCTTTTTCTTTCTCTCTGCCTCTCTTCTATCTCGATCTCTTACTCAATCTCTCTTTCTTTCTCTTTCTCACTCTCTTTCTCCTCTTCTTTTTCCTTTTCTTCTTCTCTGTCTGGATCGTGGCTCTCTGTATGGACTTTTCTTCTTGCCAACTCGATCGATCTTCTTCTGTGGAAGAAGGCTCATATATATAGCAGCAGCATCATCATCAGCCCCGACGTGTGACCTCCACATTTCCAGCCCTAAGTATTCAGACCACGTGGCAGTCTCTCAGCAGGCTTCATTCTAGCCTCGGATCACGTGCTGCCCAGTCACTTGGGAATGTTCTTCCTCGAACCTGCAAGGAGATACGAACCATTAAAATTGAGGGCCACAATAACTAAAGTTGCACGAGGTATGTGGTAGCAGTTCTAGATGCACTGAGAATGACACAACATTTAGTAGTGACAAAAACAAACACTACAATGAGAACGACACGAAGTCACTGTAACAAAACAATCACTACGAAAAGAACGACACGAGGTAGGATGAGAACAACACGAAGTAAGGAGAGAACGACACGAGATACATACTGTAACAGAGATGACACTACAAAGATAACGACACGAAGATGATGAAAACAGTACGAGGTAATAAGAAGAACGACACGAGATACATACGATGACTACAGCACGAAGTAAAGAAAACGACACGACATAATAAATAGCAAAGAGAATGGCACGAGAACAACATGGACTGAAACCAACTCGAATACGAAAACAAAAACTGACACGAAGTGTGGTCACAAGACAAGACAGACACGGGGTCTAGGAAAGACAACACGATGACAGAAAAACAGACACGGCTATCACGACACCTGATGAAGCAGTGAAACCAGAAGAAAAAATGACTCGAGGAGACACGGAGACAATACGAAGACACAATAAGGAAACGACACGAAGTCATAAAAACAACTTGACGACACAAACACAGAAACAACAGAAACCGACACGAAGTGTGGTTACAAAACAAGAAGGACACGAGGTCTTAGGAAAAACAACACGAAGACATAATACGGAAACGACACGAAGTGAAACAACACTTGAAAACATAAGAGAAACAACTCGAGCATAAAATAGCTCGAATGAACGACTCGAAGACGAGGCCACACGGGCTGACCACGACACGAAGACACATAACAGAAACCGTCACGAGTTGAAAACAACACGAAGACGGTGAGAACAGCACGAGGTGAAACGACACGGGTTGACAACAACTCAAGGACAAAAAATAGAAACTGACACGAAGTAAGTGAGAACAGCACGTGGTGAAACGAGAACGACACGAAGTGTCACTGTAGCAACACGGAGACACGAATGCAAAAACAACACGAAGACACGAAGATAGACCAACACGAAGACGTAAACACAACACGAAGACATAGACACTAAAACAACACGAAGACGATGGATGCTACAGTGCAATGTCTAGACTTGAAATTCAAAGCAAACGGCTGTACAGACTTGAAGATGTGAAGCCAATGTACAGACTTTGAAGAACAGTCCAATGTATGGACTTTGAAATCGAAGACCAATGTGCAGACTTGACAGTGAAGACTAGTGTGCAGACTTCAAGGAGGTTGGCGTGTCAATGTACAGACTTGATGAAGACTGATACATGAACAGTAATGCATAGACTTAGGAGCATATGACACGGCTGTACAGACTTCACGCGTTGACGTTGTACATACTTCCAATGAAGTGCGTTGACGCTGTACAGACTTTGCCTAAGACGCTGTACACACTTAGCCTAAGACAATGCATGAACTGACGTTGTATATACTTAGCCAATGCAATGCATAGGCTTGAACGAGAGTCCAATGTATAAACTAGCATGATGCACAATGACACAGTCCAGTGTATAGACTATGCTACCCAAACATGATATATGCAGAGACATGATATCTGACAGAATGCAATGCACATATATAAAGAGCAAATGCCATCAATGCTAGACATCATCATTCATGTTGCTATCAATATGCAGAATGCTCAAGAATAAGAATGCATAGAAATGCACTTTGTTTATTGTAATCATCAATGCACAATAACATTGCTATCATCAAAATACAATATCTAATGCACTCAAATGCACTCACTGTCTTGCTATCATCAAAACCAAATAGCATTTCTATCATCAAGGTGACATAGCACATGCTTGTGCCTAAGAGGCACAACAGGAACTTGATGCGCCTCCCCCCCCATGCAGAGGGGGAGTGGCGGCAGGCATCCCTGATACCCCCATCCGTCCTCCGCCTCGGTGCCCGCCCGGAAGCCACGCCAGAACTGAGAAAGGTCAAGAGCTGTGCCCTCGCACGTCGAAGCCCTCCCCAGATCCGCGCGGCGACCGTCGGACCCGTCTCAAACCCGCGCGGCGACCGTGGGACCCGTCCGACTAGCTGGGATGGCAAGAGCCCTCTGCTCCCCGTCGTCGGCGGCGTCGCCCTCCGAAGGATCCTCCATGCTCCGAATGCAACGGCAGAACGCAGAGTGAAAAAGAAGGAGTGAGGAAAGACTGTTAGAGAAAATCCCAAGCGGTAAAGAGGAAGGGGCGCCCTTCGGTCCTTCTTATAGGCCAAGGGAGGCTACGCGCCTTAAATGACTCCCCCCTCAAAAACACGCCAAAGGATTTCTCCCCTGAATGGTCACCTCCAACTCCTCGTTTCCCACCCTAGCAGGAGTCACGAAGCGGCCTGGCATTCAAAGCGTGAGGGAACGGAAAGACGCCCCGTCAGAAGCCTACCAAATCAACATGCGAAAACCACGCAGGACATATCAGCACTTTTCAACTACTTTAGATACGCCAGCCAAATCACGACAAGGATGGCGATCAAACAAGTAAGTCATTCATTATCGCATAAAGAGAAAACTCTCTAAAGGAGGAAAGAGAGACAAACAGGAGAAAGGGGAAAAATAAGGTAAAATACATCAGGTCTCGGGCCCACTTTAAAGCTCGGGAGCGGCGGAAGTAGGCGCGTCACCCCCGGCACCCTCGGTGACGACCGACCCGGGCACTGACCTCGCCTGTCCGAGAACTGTCTCGGTCGCAAGCCCTCCCGAGACGTCCAGAGTTTGTGACCCCGCCGGAGGAGACTCCTCTGGATCTTCCCAGCTCGACGCAGAGGAGCTAGAAACTGACTCATCCGAGTCATAGCTCTGGCCCAAAGGGAACTCGATCTCGGAGTCTTGATCAAAGGCGTAGTCCACCGCCCGATGATAACCCTGCTTAAACCCCTTTCGGGCGCCCCGGTGAAGCGCTACCTCATAATATGGTAGGGCGGCTCTCTCCAGGTCGGCTGAATAGGCGTCCGAGCTCCTATACCACTCGATCGCCTCCGCCTCGATCTGCTCCATCCTCCCAACGAGCTCGACCCAAGCCCGATCCACCTTGGCCGCACGCTCCTCTATCCCCTCCAGGCGTTCCTCTGCGTCGACCCTCCCTCGCTCGGCTTCGCTCAACCGCCTCTCCGCCCGGGCTCGGTCCGCCTCGGCCATGGAACGAAGGCGCTCCGCTACCTCCGCCCGGGCTCGGTCCGCCTCGGCCATGGAACGAAGGCGCTCCGCTACCTCCGCCCGGTCCAGTAGCTTGGCACGTTCGAGCTCCCAGCGACCGTCCAGCTTGAGGTGACGCAGACGCTCCTCTTCCAAGAGTTTGCCCTTCCTCTCGAGCGACTCCCGGGCCTTAGCCAACTGCTCAGTCAGCGCCTCGGTTTCTAGTCGACTCGCCCGTGCCAAGTCCCTGATAGCGGAGAACTCCCGTCGGAGCCCCTCATGCTCCTCGCTGAGGCCGGCCAGTTTCTTCTCGCACCCCCCGAGGACCCAGGCGAGATTTGATCGCTCCGCCTCCGTCCTATCGTACGTCTCCGCCATCAAGGCCGCCGACCGAGCCATGACTAGGCCCCCCTCCATGAGGACGTCGAGGACGTCGGAGGGGGAGTGGCGCTTGTCTCCCCCCCTCGTCTTTGCGGCAACCTCTCGGCAAACCCGGTACAGGTCGCCCGAAACGCCGAGCCTTTCCAAAGCCTCCGGCATGGAGATCCACTCCCCACCGGACGCCCCGCCAGAAGGTTCGGCCCGAGCGACGGGGCCGACCACCCCGCGCGCCGCGGTCGGTTGGGGTTGCGACGCCTCCCCGGGCGAACCCCCAACCTCTACCGACGCCACAGGATCGACCGCACCAGGAACTTCGGGCACTTGGGGCTGCGACGCCCTCGCAGGCGAACCCCCAACCCTATATGACTCGGCCCGCGCCTCGCTGCATGCGACATCGCCGACCTCGACCGGTCTCCCGGTCTCGACGTCGGCTACCTCGGCTCCGGCCCCCTCCATCCCCGGGGAGGGGAGAACTGACCCATCTCCACCCTCTGAGGGGCCCCTGGTCTCTTCGGCCCCCTCTCGCCTGGTAGGTGGGGGAGCTGGCCCGGAAGGGTCGGCCCCACCTTGCCCCCGAGAGGGGAGCGTCGCCGAGCCAGAATCGCCCCCGACAGCGGTAGGATGGCCGGCCTTCTTGGCCCGTTTCTTGGCCTTCGCGGCTTCCCGCAATTTTCCCTCCATGGGATCCTTGCGCTTCGGCCTGCTTGGCCGCTAAGATCGCTCGGAGGCCGCCCCCTAGCCCTTATCCCGGGCTTGGGAACGACCCGCGGGAGCGACAGGCTCATCGGCCGCCGAGTCATCCCCAAGATCGACGACCTCGGTGACCTCTTCCAAGGGCTCCTGCCGGATGTCTGCAATGAAGAAGAAGGTTCGGTTAGGAAGCGAAAAGGTGACCCTCCGACCCCGCAGAAGAATCCGAAGAGTGGTACCTGATGGCTTGAGCTGTGTAAGCAGATACCACTCCACGTTCTCCAGCGTCACCAGCTCCTCAGTCGACCGACGATTTGTCAACAAGCGAGCGGCGTACTCTTCCACGCCGGCAGGAAACTCCTCCTGTCATGGGGGAAGATTCGGATGGAAGTTGGGCATAACCTGGCACCTCCAGGACTGATCCACTGCTTCCGCCTTCACCCAAAAAAATTGCCTCTTCCACCCTTTGTGCGAAGAATCCTTCGCCGCCAGCGGAATACAGCTCCGATTCCTGCGCGCCTAAATGAAATAGAAGCCTTTCCCCGCTGACGGATGTGCCTTCAGCTCGAAGAAATAATGAAAAAGATCCAACGATGGGGGAACCCCCTGCAGGCGGCAGAGGATCCGAAAGGCAGACAGCAGGAGATACGAGTTGGCCACCAGCTGAACAGGCGCCAACACGAAAAAATTGAGAAGCTTCAAGATGAAAGGCTCGAAGGGGAGGCAGAATCTGCTCTTCCACGCTAGGAGAAAAGTTCAAATATGGCTCGTGCGGCTATCCAAGCTCGTCTCGTATGGGACAGCGGCTACAAAGCTATATCGGAGAGGTAGGCGAAACCCATGCTCTAGTTTCTTCACATCAGCCTCTCCCAACTCGCTGTGATTGGGGACGGGTTCCCGCCTCACCTGCTCGATTTTCGAGCGCAGATCCGCCATCGAGCTAGAAGAAGAACCTTCACTAGAGCCCGAAGACTCCGGGGGAGAAGGAAGCTGTCGGATCGCCTCTGCGGTTATACGCGCCAGCTTCTCAAATGCCGCCGCAAGAGCTTGCTCCCCCGCTGTATCTTCATGGCGCATCAAGGAGCCCCAGAAGCAAAGAAATGGAGGAAAGGCCAAAAACCCTAAAAAGACTGGGAGGAACAAGCAGCGCCCTACGCCTATAAACCCTCACGGGAGGCGACGTGCCATTTCAACCTCTGAGCAAAAGGGGGCCCCTTCATTTCAAATCCGTCAGGATCATTATTACTACAGGCCCAGGCGACCACTACACGTGGCTTCATAACGCCAACAGGATTCCACCCACCTGAGCCACGCCGGTCCAAAGCCTCGAAAAACTACTCAACCGAGCCTCCTTAGCTCGGGAGTAGGATGGGGACAAGTGGAGAGGGGGATTCCTGCAGCCCACTCAAGGAGCAGACCCAACTAGGCCCAACAAGGCCCAACGAGGCAAGCTCGTCCAAGTGACAGCCCACAGGGCCCACTCGGAAAAGCACAATAAAACAATGCTCGAGGAAACAACTCTCCTAGGCGGCCCCAAGGCTCGGAGAGCCCGAGCCTTGGTCAGGTCACAAGAAGACCCGCGCATGAGCTATCCCTCTACACGAAGGGGGAAAGCGCTAGCCGGTCTATCCGACCCATCTCCTCACCGAGCTAGGCCTATCGCTCGATAGGGCCGGCCCCCCTAAGCTCGGTACGACCGATAAAATGTTCATCACTGCAACCGTTAGAGTCCACAGCGGGCCGGATGCTAAGAAGTCCAGGAGCTCCGGCTTCCCCGCGAGGATAACGCCCCCACGATGAGGCCATAAAAGCCCACGACGAGGATGTAACCTCTACCGGAGACCTCTCAACTTGCAGGACTCCAGAGGGCGGCACACTATTTAAACCTGGGATACCCTCCGACGAAAGGTAAGTCAAAAAGGGCATTGATCCACCCCCAATTTCTGAGCAAGGATCACTTCACCCCATTGGTGGAGAGGGATCTCGCGCCTTCACCTTCTCCTCCCTATCGCTGCTCCCACCATTGCTCTAGTGACTTGAGGGTTTGAGGGTTTTACCCCAGGGAATCCCCCTAGGTCCTCTGACCTGTTTCCCTGTCTTGCAGTTCATTAACTTGGTGATTACCAGCCCGCTCAGGAATCAGCGCGAGATTTCGCCTCTTCAGTATGTATGCAATAGAATGTATAGACTTTGAATGCCGGGTGAAGACTGTACAGACTTTGTCTTGAAAGATGCACAAATGCATATAGGAAAGTATGCACATTGAAGAGAAATGCTCAGGCATGCTATCAAGGAGTGTACAGACTTTGCATGCATGCAACAAGACGATGTACAGACTTTGCTAAAATGATGCACGGACATATCAACAGGGAATGTGCAGACTTTGTATAGACATGAAACAACCGAATGCACTGACTATGCCTTTGCATTTAGCAAACAAATGCACTGACTATGTATATGTGTAAATGACAACGATGCAAAAGGATGCACTGACTATGTTCACGAATGTATAGACTCGCTAAGTCACCATGTGCAGACTTACTGTATGTGCGAGATAAATCAATGCATAGACTATGTATATGCATGAAGACCACTGGCTGAACTGACTTGCTCGAATGAAACAATAGAGGTTGTACAGACTAGCCACCAAAGAATGTAAAGACTTGAGTTGATGCAGTCTAGGCAAACTCTATATAGACTTTAACCCTTGAACTGGCATGTACTAACTTATGGCCACATGAAACACAGTTATGAAATGCACAGGCCTAGACTGTTAACCCTGCACTGATGTTGTATGCATAATGAACACGCATCAATATTGAATTGAAGCGACTGATGAATGCACTGTGCAGTGTATGCATATGGCAGTTAATATGCACACAACCTGTTTGACGAAATGACATGAAAACAAGATTCTCAATCAATCATTCACATGTACTCATAGTACTTGCTGACATCAAAAACACAGGGGTACAACAGTCTTGCAGACATCAAAACCCATAGTTCTTGCTGACATCAAAACATAGTTTTTGCTGACATCAAAACCACAGGGGCACAACAAAGAAGGGAGAAGCAGTAAAGTGCAGATAGTGGGGGTTTTCTAACCTCAACTGGCACTAAGCTCAAACCTCCAAGGGCGGCCTCTGTTGCTCCAGCCCCTTCACTTACAAGTGACCCTGATGGCCTAGGACCACTCCGTGCCAACCGGGGTGGGCTGAAGGTTGTATAGTCACTTTCGTTAGCCGAAGATGCCCCGACATCCTCGGTCTCCGTATCAACCGGTGGGAACACCTCGTCACTGGAGCCACCACCATAATCGACTTGCTCGGAAGAGGAAGTGTCCTCTGCCCGCTCTGGACGCTCCACCATCGGAGCGGATGTCTTGCTGATATGATGTGACACAACCTAGGACTCAACAAGCAAGCACAATTAAGCATTCAAAACGAACCGATAATGGCAACCGCTCACCCGATGCTCACTAAGACCCGGGGGTAACTTGGCAATGCCAAGGGGAGGTTGTGTGGGCTGGGCCATTGCTGGTAGAGGGCCATCAAGGCCAAGGTTTGATTCCCCAAGGGTATGGCTGCCCAAATCAAGGGTCCGACGAAGTGCCAAAGGGCACGGGTTCCACTCTCTTCCCACGATGATCACTTATAGCAATGAGCTTAAGGATCGGGCTCTCGTCACGGCCAGCGGAGTTTATGAACTAATACTGAAAGAACAAGCATGAATTAGAGCAAAGTTTTGGAGCACTCACTCGAACGGTTTGAAGAAACTGGTCCCGCTCGGAGACGAGGGCGAGCGGGGATGTGTGGATTCCCCACACGCCGCGCCGGGGTAGCTTGACATGTTTAAGCTATTACAACACTACATCTCTCACAGGAGGGGGGACCTTGGGGTGGGGGTTAATGATATTACAATCAATACTACCTCCATGCAGGGAGGGGCCTTCAGCCGGCCAAGCGGGGAGGGGAAATCAAAGCAAAGAGTGAGGAATAAGTGATGACACCGAATCTGCTTGCTGTCTGCGGATAAGGACAGATAGTCGGTGTTGCAGCTTTAGAAATTGCTCAAGAATTTTTCTGAGGGCGAGACTAATGGGGATCTCTTCGTCTCTGGAACAGGAGTGTCTCTGAATTTTGCCAATTTCTTCAGGGGTTGCTGCCGGCCTGGGCGAGAGCATGAACAGGGTTGCTGATTCTCGGATTGTCTGCAATAGATTATCAACAACAGGAAGACGCGGCTGCCCCGACCGTTCCCGAACTCTGAATCAGTCGCCGTTGGAACCGTTGGAACCGTGGGTGCGTCCTCTTTATAGAAGAACAAACGTGGATGCCAAAAGATGCCGGAGAAGAACAGTGGATCCACAAGAGTGAGGAGTGGTCGATACAGATAGTGGGAAGCAGAGTCTAACGCCTGAGGAAGAAAATTGGTAACTTCTTCTGCAGATGCCGAACGGAGTTCCGCTTCTTGGTTCTGAAATTAGACAGGGAGAGGAAGAACTTTTCAGAAGAGCTCGTGGCCTGATTCCTCCAGGGTTTGTCGTGGTGAAGCTTTCTCTCCGGATCAGGATCTCTACAGAGCTAGCTTCAGGTTTCCAACAGCAGGTTGCAGAGGATGCCCCGACAGCTCCCGAACTTGGAATCGAGCACTGTTGGAGTCGTTGGAACCGTGGACGAGTCCTCTTCGCAGAAAAACTGACAGAGAGGCCAAATGATATCGGAGAGGACCAGGGAATGCTGAACACTGTTGACAGGTCGGTGCAGACTATGGGTAACAGGACTGCAAGGCTGAGGGAGAAAATTGATAACACCTGCTACAGGATGCCGAATGGAGTTTCGCTTCTTGATTCTGAAAGTAGACAGGAAGGGAAAGAACTTTGTAGAAGAGCTCGTGGCCTGATTCGTCCTGGGTTCGTCGTGGTGAAGCTCTTTCTCCGGCTCAGAACCTCTGCAGGGGCAGATCTGCATAGTCGTGGAAGAATGGGCTTCCTGGGCAGCATCGAGCTCCGATGGGGACGAGACCACTGCCGTTACTAAGAAGACAGGCAGACGCTTCCAACGATGGCTCTTGGGCTTCTTGGAACGTCCGGAGGAGGTCGGGGTCACTACAGCAAGCTTCAGGTCTTCTGCAGGTCCTCTTACTCTAGATGGTAGAAGGTGGGGGTGATGGAGGGGAACAAGGGAAGATGGAGAGGATGAGAGGGGGCCGCCCCTAACCAAAGGGGAGGGGTCTTGGGCGCCCTAGGGCTATGGAGGGAATGGGATTTTTGAATTCAAATGGCCTAGGGAAGTGGAGGGTTGCATGGGGGAGAGGGAAGGGTGCTTGGGAAAGGGATGAGGTGGTTGGAGGGTGGCTTAGTGATTGGGGATGCTCCCTTGGGACTGGGGGTGGAGTAATGGGATGTGTGGGGAAGGGGAGTGACCTTTAATGGGGGTAGGTGGGAGAGTGGTGGTTGGGAAGGGAGGAGAGAGAAAATTTTCGAAATTGGGTGTGGAGGAGAGAGAAAGGGGAGTGAAAGAGAGAGATTAAGAGAGGGATGGGTGGGATTCTCTCCCTAAGGCTTCTCACCTCACTAATGGATTCACTCCACCATAAAAATAAAGATGGAACTCACAAAATGACAATTTTTCATTGATTGATTCATTAAGTTGAAATGGGGAGAATGGGGTCCTATATATAGGCAACCCACATTTTACAATAAGTCCCTGATAAAAGATTCAATGACAAATAACCGAGGGGGTAGGGGGGTGCACTTGGGCCAAACCCAATAAATTGGGCCCAATAACTAACTAAACAACATAATGACTCTCAAACTTAGGGAAATAAGCACAAGACCTAGGGACATGACTCAAGTAAAATGAAAATTACATCAAATGACTCAAATAAAAATTATGTAGGACTCAAAATTAGATAACTAGACCATGCCGGATGCAACCGGGGCGAGGAGACGAGCTGTGAACGTGGGCATGGGAGGTGATGTCCCCATCATACTCCCGCGGTGCGGAGAACTCGACTCCGTCGAGTAAGTGATGCGGGACGGACACGGGAGACGACACTACTAGGTGCCACCCTCGGACTCTAGATGAAGACGCGACCAACAGCACACACCAGGGAGACACTAAGCCCGACACTACGAGCTCCTAGTGGCAAAACGTCGCTAACAGAAGTGGAAGCTCACTCGTCATCCCAAGCGAGGGAAAGCGCAGACCGTGCGCGGTTAAGGAACCGGCGGAGGTCAAGGGTAGTCCGACTCAACTTCCGGACTCGGATCGAGTCACGGGACGGGTCACTCTCACTCTCACAGCGGTGACATGGACACACGGGCTAGTACCTACACTCTCGGCAGCGGCAAAAGACCATATACTAAACTAGCAAGCGAATGCCGAGAAGTTGAGACCTTTACCTCCACGCACCCGGCGTGGCGAAGACAACCCCGGCCGAATTACGGACTCCCGGTTAACAATGATTACAGCAATACACTAAGTCGACCCACTCCACGCAGGGAGGTAAAAGGTCACATGTGGGGTCCGGGAATCACGCAACTCGGGTTGACGGGCAGCATCTTGATGTCGCCCGGCGGTACCGAACTCCGCATTTTCGTGCTTTCCGAACGGCGGCTTCTACGGGCCCGCGGGGCCCACGGACGGCGCTATCCTCCGGATCTGCGGGGGTGGGACCCACTGTGATAGGGACCACTGGTGGCGCGCGTCCACGGACGGCAGTCGGTCGGGAACACCGATCGGGGGTCGATCGGTCTCGATTCCCAATTGTTGAACTAGCTGTCCACGGATTTTGGTTGCTGTCTTCCGGCGCGCGCTCCGGCAAAATCGGCCGCTGCGAGCAATCCTGATGTCGGATCGGGACGCATGAGCTATCGTTGGAAAGCTCTCTTCAAATGCTTCGATCTAGACCTAGAGAGGTCTGCTGGATCTGGTCGGATAAGAACTTTATTGAATTTACAAGCCCCTATTGTACAGTAACTGAAATCTCAGATCTGCAGGGTACTTGTCTGAGAACCACCGTTGACCGCCTAGTAAACCTCCGCTCCAGCTCTTGAGCTCTTCTTCAAAGTTGTAGGGTATCAAACCATGGAATTGGGACTATTTTTGGAATTTGATTTGGAGGTGGTGGTGATTTACTATGATTTTTGGGGTGACTGGTGGTCGGATCTGGGAGCAGGTGGACAGAACTGTAGATGGGTCTGAGAACGATTTTTATAAAATATGAGATGGGCTAATAAAAAATTGAGAAACATTGTGGATTAAGGGGTGGATGAATGGAACCCCCAGTAAAATTGGGCGAATCGACAGAAATCAAAAAGTGGACCTAAGACATGAAACTCAGAGCGAGGATGAATCTGGACAGAACTCTGGCAGAACAGAAATGGAAAAGTGGGAGAAAATCAAAAAATATGAAACAAGATCTGAATGGCAAAACAAAATTTGTGGGAGGTCCTTGAGACCTCTGGAACATCCACTAAAATTCCCAGATCTATCTGAGCTTGTGGCTGAGACAAGAAATTCGTGGAAGCTTCTATCGTACTGCACGGGTAGAACTCTGTTGATGGCGATGGCGGTGCGGTGGCGGCTCGTGGCGGCGGCGGCGGCGACCGGAACTGATAGGGTGGAGTCTCACCACTAGAAGGAAGCCTTCACAGCTTCAAGGGGAAGAGGGAGAGGAGAAGGGGGCGCACCAAGGCTGGAGCTTCAAGCTTTTTCACAATTCTTATGGCATTAATTCTCCAAAATGAAAAATACAAGCTTAAATAGGTTACATCTCTCATCCATCCACAACCGTAGGATCTAGGAGTGGGAGATGAAGGGCTGGGATGGCATGAGACACACACACACAAAATAAATAAAAAAATAAAGGGAGGGGGGCGACCCTTGGACTAAGGTGTAGAAGGTGGACTTGGTAGGTGGGGGTGGGTAGCCTCCTTGGACTTTTCAAGCCACTTGTCTCCCATGTGTCCTTTTACCATTCAAACTTCTAGATGCCTCCATTTGACATGTTGACTGACCCCACGTGGGACCCTAGGCTGAGGTGGCCCAATGGGATGGGGCCTGGGGGGGCCGTGGGGCCCACGGGGTCTGAATTGCACATAAGCCCCTATTACAATCAAAATGGCAAACCGAATGCAATGAAATAAACACAAATTACACACACATAAAGTCTAACTAAATATGATAAATGCCGGGACTCAGGGGGCATCTCCAGGCTGTCTCCGAGCCAAATAGATGCTGAGGTCGCTCGAGTCGTGCTCCGTGTGCGGTACCAGTGGCTCGGCGTATCGCGCCGCTCAACTGCTCGGGTGTCCGCACCAGTAAGTGTCCTTCCCTCCTCGGAGGGTGTAGAAGTGGTACAGCCCTTAGGTCTTCCGAATGAGACCGATCCATCCACCTGCCGAGATAGCACTCGTATACCTTGCTCCGGGTGGTAGTGACTTGTTCATCCAATATTCGTTCAATGCGCTCACGCTGGGCTCTCTTGGCTGGTGGTCTCTCCTCACGGGTGGGTGCTCTCTCAACGGAGGGAATAGGCTCAATATCCTCACTAGGTACCACCGTGGGTCCCTTATAAGGCACTAGGTCGGCTATATTGAATGTGGGACTCACTCCATACTCCTCGGGGAGATCTAACTCCTAGGCATAGCGCCAATGCGCCTCAGGACCTGGAAGGGACCAGCCCCACATAGCCTCAATTTGGAGATGACTCCCGGGGAGAGCCTCTCCTTCCTCATCATCACAAAGTCACCCATGTGGAATTCTTGGTGACGCCGATGAGAGTCGGCCACCCTTTTATCAGTCACATTCTTCTTGCTAATGTGCTTGCGGATCTCTTCATGCAATATTGTGAATGCAGACATTCTAGGAGTGATGGGTGGACCTGGGCAACCAAAAGTAGACCTATCATGTAATGATGTAGTGTACTATTTGGTCAGCCTAGGTGGGCCAGGGCACCCGTAGGTGGCCCTATCATGCAAATTGGTGATAAATATCGGGGAACCCGGACATCTGTAGATGCCTCTGACATGCTTAAGACCCATGATGAATGAAGGTGGACCATGACATCCGAATATGGACCACTCATACTTTCTACTTGACATGTGGGTGATATGAATGAATGGACCCAACATAGTGTTCATGCCAAGGGGTGTGGTAAGCCTAGACACATGCATACTTTTCCCAAAGGTGACTTCCATGTGTATAGGTGTGGGACAACCTTTGAACTCCCATTGGAAAGGATCGAATGGATCTAAGAAGGTGGTCGTCATGGGGTGGAGCACAACCTTATTACCTAGGGATATGTGGCCCAAGGTCATGGCTCCCAAGGTGTAACCCGGGTCATGGATGAGGTGGGTTTGGCCCAATATGGTGGGTGAGGGTAGGAAAGGGTGGGTGGTTGGTAAGATGGTTGGGTCATATGAGTCCCTTGACTCCCATTGGAATTGATCATATGGATCATAAAATGGGTCACCTAGGGGGAGGAACTCCATGTCCTCAAGATCCTTAAAAGGTGCTAAGTCATCCTTCTCCATGATAGTTGGGCTAATGTTCTTGACAAGTGGGTCAGCCATGAGTGGAGGGCTTGACTTTCTACCAGAGATAAGGAGCTCTAAATCGAGGAGAAGGTTGAGCTCATCGGGTGTAGGGAGGAATAGAAGGAGGTCGCTAGTGTAGCAACCAATGGTGCAAACTGAGGTGATAGACCCTATGCATAGGTGTAGGAGGCTAAGGCTCCTAGGTTGTTCGACCATAGGGGTCAACATGCTAGTCATCTCTAATTGCCAAGCTAAGCCCTTGAAAAGGTCCTCTAAGGTTTCCACTTGGTAGGATGTTTGGATTATGGTGTGATAGGAGGAGATGTGCACTATGGGAAGGTTTTCCTTTATGGGAAGGCAATCGTGGGCCGTGATCTCTCTTATTGGGCTCTTCTTTAGCCAACTAATAAGGGGTTACTCTAAGATGAGTTTGGCCCTAACTAGAGAGGGTGGTGTAAGGTGAAGGTCACCATGTGATGCTTCTTCTTCTTCTTGGTCATGGGTTTCCTCCAAGGTAGGGAGTCGGTTTGGGGTGTTCACCACTATAGGATCGGGTATGGGTTCCGTCTCTAAGGTGGTGAGAGGGTCTTTTGGGGTGATGAGGGTTGGTGTGTGGTGCTCCCGGGGTGGAGGGTAAAGGGAAACTTGGATTGGGATTGGTAGAGTGGGGTTTGGGAGTGGAAGTAGTGGAGGCCTAGGTTGGGGTAGGATTGGGGTTGGAAGTGGAAGGTGGGTTGGGTGACAAGATTTGGGTTGATGGGTTTTGGGGGGTGTACCCTTTTTAGGGGATGATGGAGGGGTAGGGGTGATCCTTATTGGGGAAACTTGGTCAGTTAGGGGTCTCTTCCCCTTAGGATCGGCCAGTTGTGGAGGGGTGGTAGTGGGGGCAAATTGAGTTTGGATAGATAGATTTGCGGAAGGAGGTTTTGGTTGGGGTGTGGGGATCCTCATGGGATTTGGTGGAGAGGTGGCTGCTTGGTTTATTTGGGTCTTAAGGGAGAGGACTTGGTCGCGAAGTGTAGCTATGATGGTTGAGAGGTGATTTGTTAGGGGTGGTGGGGGTGGAGACCAAAGGTCTGTCTTAAGTTGGCCGGGTGGGGATGGAGGAGTGGTAGTGCTCCTCGGGTTAGGGTTCTTGAGTAGGAGGGGTGGGAATGTTTGGGGATGTAGATCTTTCTAAGTTCTATCTTCATCTCTTCCCACGAGGAGATGAGCTCTTGCCCCCTAACCCTTCTTAATCCCTCTATGTGTTCCCACTTACTTTTGGCTTGACCCCGAAACTGTCCCTTGGCCCTTCGGACTCTCGCGGATCCATATACCCAATTCTTGTCAAAGTACTTTTCTATGGTAGCCTCCCACCTAAGATAGTCACTAGAACGTGATCCGTCAAAGGTAATATTCCTATCTAGGATGAAGTCTATGGGTGGTGAGTAGGCTAAGTAGGTGGCCATGATGATCGGGGGGATCAATGCAAGGGTCGGATTGATGATGACACAAATGCAAGCATGCCCTAGGACTTGACTTGATAGAGACAAGTCAATGACTTGCGCTGATACCAATTGATGTGACACAACCTAGGACTCAACAAGCAAGCACAATTAAGCATTCAAAATGGACCGATAATGGCAACCGCTCACCCGATGCTCACTAAGACCCGAGGGTAACTTGGCAATGCCAAGGGGAGGTTGTGTGGGCTGGGCCCTTGCTGGTAGAGGGCCAGCAAGGCCAAGGTTTGATTCCCCAAGGGTATGGCTGCCCAAATCAAGGGTCCGACGAAGTCCCAAAGGGAACGGGTTCCACTCTCTTCCCACGATGATCACTTATAGCAATGAGCTTAAGGATCGGGCTCTCGTCACGGCCAGCGGAGTTTATGAACTAATATTGAAAGAACAAGCATGGATTAGAGCAAAGTTTTGGAGTACTCACTCGAACGGTTTGAAGAAATCGGTCCCGCTCGGAGACGAGGGCGAGCGGGGAAGTGTGGGTTCCCCACACGCCGCGCCGGGGTAGCTTGACCTGTTTAAGCTATTACAACACTACACCTCTCACAGGAGGGGGGACCTTGGGGTGGGGGTTAATGATATTACAATCAATACTACCTCCACGCAGGGAGGGGCCTTCAGCCGGCCAAGCGGGGAGGGGAAATCAAAGCAAAGAGTGAGGAATAAGTGATGACACCGAATCTGCCTGCTGTCTGCGGATAAGGACAGATAGCCGGTGTTGCAGCTTTAGAACTTGCTCAAGAATTTTGCTGAGGGCGAGACCAGTGGGGATCTCTTCGTCTCTGGAACAGGAGTGCCTCTGAATTTTACCAATTTCTTCAGGGGTTGCTGCCGGCCTGGGCGGGAGCACGAACAGGGTTGCTGATTCTCAGATTGTCTGCAACAGATTATCAACAGCAGGAAGACGCGGCTGCCCCGACCGTTCCCGAACTCTGAATCAGTCGCCGTTGGAACCGTTGGAACCGTGGGTGAGTCCTCTTTACAGAAGAACAAACGTGGATGCAAAAAGATTCCGGAGAAGAACAATGGATCCAGAAGAGTGAGGAGTGGTCGATGCAGATAGTGGGAAGTAGAGTCGAACGCCTGAGGAAGAAAATTGGTAACTTCTTCTGCAGGATGCCGAACGGAGTTCTGCTTCTTGGTTCTGAAAGTAACGGATAGGAAGAACTTTTCAGAAGAGCTCGTGGCCTGATTCCTCCGGGGTTTGTTGTGGTTAAGCTTTCTCTCCGGATCAGGATCTCTGCAGAGCTAGCTCCTGGTTTCTAACAGCAGGTTGCAGAGGATCCCCCGACAGCTCCCGAACTCGGAATCGAGCACCGTTGGAGTCGTTGGAACCGTGGAGGAGTCCTCTTCGTATAAAAACTGACGGAGAGGCCAAATGATGTCGGAGAGGACCAGGGAACGCTGAACACTGTTGACAGGTCGGTGCAGACTGTGGGTAACAGGACTGCGAAGCTGAGGGAGAAAATTGATAACGCCTGCTACAGGATGCCGAATGGAGTTCTACTTCTTGATTCTGAAAGTAGACAGGAAGGGAAAGAACTTTGTAGAATAGCTCTTGGCCTGATTCGTCCTGGGTTCGTCATGGTGAAGCTCTTTCTCCGGCTCAGAACCTCTGCCAGGGTAGATCTGCGTAGTCGTGGAAGAATGGGCTTCCTGGGCAGCACCGAGCTCCGATGGGGACGAGACCACTGTCGTTACGAAGAAGACAGGCAGACGCTTCCAACGATGGCTCTTGGGCTTCTAGGAATGTCCGGAGGAGGTCGGGGTCGCTGCTGCAAGCTTCAGGTCTTCTGCAGGTCCTCTTACTCTAGATGGTAGAAGGTGGGGGTGATGGAGGGGAACAAGGGAAGATGGAGAGGATGAGAGGGGGCCGCCCCTAACCAAAGGGGAGGGGTCTTGGGCACCCTAGGGCTGTGGAGGGAAGGGGATTTTTGAATTCAAATGGCCTAGGGAAGTGGAGGGATGCATGGGGGAGAGGGAAGGGTGCTTGGGAAAGGGATGCGGTGGTTGGAGGGTGGCTTAGTGATTGGGGATGCTCCCTTGGGACTAGGGGGTGGAGTAATGGGATGTGTGGGGAAGGGGAGTGGCCTTTAATGGGGGTAGGTGGGAGAGTGGTGGTTGGGAAGGGAGGAGAGAGAAAATTTTCGAAATTGGGTGTGGAGGAGAGAGAAAGGGGAGTGAAAGAGAGAGATTAAGAGAGGGATGGGTGGGATTCTCTCCCTAAGGCTTCTCACCTTACTAATGGATTCACTCCACCATAAAAATATAGATAGAACTCACAAAATGACAATTTTTCATTGATTGATTCATTAAGTTGAAATGGGGGGAATGGGGCCCTATATATAGGCAACCCACATTTTACAATAAGTCCCTGACAAAAGACTCAATGACAAATAACCGAGGGGGTAGGGGGTGCACTTGGGCCAAACCCAATGAATTGGGCCCAATAACTAACTAAACAACATAATGACTCTCAAACTTAGGGAAATAAGCACAAGACCAAGGGACATGACTCAAGTAAAATGAAAATTACATCAAATGACTCAAATAAAAATTACGTAGGACTCAAAATTAGATAACTAGACCATGCCGGATGCAACCGGGGCGAGGAGACAAGCTGTGAACGTGGGCATGGGAGGTGATGTCCCCATCATGATAGGGACATCACCCTCGGCAAGGATTTTCCTAATCAGCTCTACACTGGGAGCGTCAGTTGAATGGATCTCGGGGGCAGGCTCGCCTCCTGAAATGGCTTGCTCCCCAGCAGCAGCTTCCTCCACAGCCCCGGCTTCAGGAAGTAATGTGGGTTGCATTTCTACGAAAATTTAAAGTAAGAAGCAGTCAAGCACACTGGAGACATGGTGGTTCGTAAAGTCCCCATGAATAAATTGCAAATTATCTTCCATTTTCTGCCTGGGCGTCGGGGAAGGTAGATCTCTCTCCGCAGGAGCTACAGGGACTTCCCCTGCCCCTTCTCCAGTCACGGCACCTGCTGCTGCCTCCAGTCCAACGATCGCAACAACTGTGTCGGTAAATGCAAAGAAGGATTAGCCGAAGCAGCTAGAATAAGCAAATGAACTACAAAAAATTGAAGAGCTTACCTTAAGCTTTAGGCCCCTGCGCAAGAGAAGCCTCGAACTCTTCAAAAGATACAACCGGAGGAAGGACGGTTGCTGGTTCCTTTTCTGCGGCCTTCCTCTGGCGTGCCCGTGTCACTCGGGGCACTGCCGCTTTGGCCTTCCCAATAGCCTCTCTCAACTGAGATCTGGTTTGCTTCCACGAATCACCAGGAGGCAATGGTGTCGTGGTCTCGGCCGGCTCGAGAGTCTCGAAATATGTCGGCTTTTGAGCTTTTATTATTACCTCCCTAAAGTGCCGAGTCTCCTCCAAAGTGGGTCGGACTGCATACGCACGAAGGTGAGAATGATATATGCTGCAACGAAGAAAAGAAGCTGGCCGAAGGGCCGGAATAAAGAAATAGAACATACTTACTGGCCCCATATAGAAAGGGAAAAGGGGCCAATAGAACAGCGAGGGCACTTTGTCTCTCGAAGTTGCCTCATGAATAAGCCAACACAAGTCTCCTATCTTCTCACTCTGATTGGCCAGCAACGCCAAGTCTGTGTGGCCGTGAGAAGACAGGTGGTAATACAAGCTTAGATGGTCCAGTCCCCATCCGTCAGCATACTTGAATGAGATATGAAGGGGCCGGTCCAGAATAGCTTCGCTTGGGCCACCCACTGAAAGCCCATGGGAACGAAGAAGTGCAAACAGCCAAGGTGTGTTATCATACAAGGCATCCTACCTATCTTCCCTACATATGAAAGTCTGATAAGGATGCAATCTATCAACCTCGGGACGCCAGTCGGCTACGACCGAGATAGGCTCCTCCACCGATAGAGGGAGTTGCTGAAGAACCACCCTTTCGCTGCTTACCCGGCATAATCCCCGAAGCGTCTTCACGCAGTCATCCCTGTCGATCGTAGGCAGCTTCGGATCGACTTTCGACGAACAACTCTTTACAGCCTTCCGGGCTTCCAGATAAGCCCTCACCTCTACGTTGGTCCAAGACTTCAGCTTCTTCAAGTAAGAAGGTTCAATGTCAAGGGTTGGCTCCGGCTGGGAGTCCAAAAATCTGTGCTCCGCAACGGCCTAGCACTCTCGGCGGGAGCTCCTGTAAAATCCCGTCCGCGCATTCCACCACTTGATATATTCGGGGGTGACGCAGGGGAAATGAGCAGGGGTTGGCACCCTGAATGAAACATCCTCTCGGCGGTGGAAGTAGTCCGACCATATACGGGCATCGTCGTTGGATATTTGCCCAGCTCTATGCCTGTTTGGCAATGCAAATTGTGAAGAGGAAAAAGGAATGTGCTGATCGTAGCCAAAATTCTGACTGAAGCGGAACGGATAATATGGCTCCAGCCACAGAATGCCACTCTTCTGGAATACCTGGACGCTCGGTCTAATAGCCAGCGCCCAGTCAACCAATTCCTGCTCCAGAATGGGCCTTGTAACTTGGCCCCAGAAATCAGATGGATATATTCTTCTGTCTCAAAAAGCTTGCACTGCCTTGTCCTGTTCACCAACGGGCTTGAATGAGCCGCCAGGCTCTAGAAGTGAAGAACCCCGGGCAAATCCGTGGGAACCCGGGCCAACTTGCCCCGAATGGCGTAGAGCAGTTCCGCTACCGACGTCGGTTCAGCACTCGTGAACTCTATCATCCGTGGAATAAGATGAGCCGAATTAACGCCCTCCCAAACCAAAAGGCACGTCGTTTAAAGGCACGCCGGATTAAGGCTCCAATGCCTAGTGCCGCGCCAGATTACCTTCCAATCCCCAGGGGCGCACCGGATTAAAGCCCGCGCCGGGTTAACATGCAAACCGCGTCGGATTAAGGGCCATTCCGAGCTTCCGTCAATCAAGGAGGAGATCACTCCGGGTGAAGCTCATCATTTGTCTTGCTACACTCGTGCCTTGCTCACAACACCCACGGCTGTGGGGCATTTGTTGGCACTCAAAATATGATTAACGACGACCAAGCCGCAAAGACGAATGACACGGCCCACCGAAGCACAGAAGCCAATGGATATCAACATATTGAAGCCCTCTCAAGCTGCCAGAGCCTCGGGTCACCCTTTATGAACACCGAGGACTTCACCTCAGGAGAATCGAGATGAATTCACAACCAACCGATAGTGCGACCAAGCCTGCCCAATGAACCGGCATCGACTCCGTCATGCCGCATACACTACACCTGCCGTCTGACCAAGGGCAACGGTCTACCCGATGGCCCGCCACCTCATGAAATACTCTCCTGAGATGAAAGAATGCCCTTGGACTCTTCAGAATGGAGGACTGAGGGCTCTGTCGGTAGAAGATCCCGATTACCCGGCACGGGTACAGCTTCCCGCCAAGTTGGGTCCGTTAGTGGCCGAATGATCGCCCGGCCTGGGTGGAACTGTCTCGGGTGTTACTCCACCCTCCGAGAAGCTTTGAACACAAGCCAGGGAGAGCCAGCAGCACGAAGCATAGTACCGAAAGACGTGTCAGTAGAAAACCCATGTGTTCAAATCAAAGATACTTGAAGTTTCGAGAGGGGTCATACGTCATCTCGAGAGCTTCGTCAAGGCTTCCCATCAAGGTTTTGAAGGACTGCGGCGAGATGACTGGTCACAGTGGCTCCTGGGACCATCGCCGGACTCATAAGCTAGCCCGTGTCAAGGGGAAGGAGTTAATATGCCGCCCCTTTCACTGGCACGCCCTCTTATCTGGCGCCCTCAATTCTCGCGCGCCAAAAAGCTTGGAGGCCCCCTTATCCGACACCCTCAAATCTGGCGCTCCCAAAAGCATGGAAGATCCCTTATGCGGCACGCTATTGCCCATGCTGGATTAGTCTTCCCTATATAATGAACCCTTGGTTCGACTAAAAAAAAAGGGACAAGAGAAGAGAGAGGTGAATTAAGAGGTAGACCACTAACTATTGCTCGAGAGAGGGAGAGAGCCGGAGAGCCAGTCAAGTTCAAAGGAGAAAGGGTTTCCTTGGGGGTGAAGCAGGGTTCCCACTGAGCGTCTCCTCGCCGCCGTCCTCCTTTGCTCGGCCTGAAGCCCTCCAGAGCCGGAGAAGAAAAGGGGGATCACGATACTCTGGTCTGAGCATAGGTGGGTCGTTTGCTTTCTCCCGGTCGTCTTCCCGATTTGTTCCCTTTTGATCGAATGTAAGCGAGAGGGGGGGATGGTGATGATATGATCCAATCTCTTCCCCCCCCCTCCTCGTCATCTCTTTGATTTGTCCTTCCTCTCTAAACCTCTCTGCAATTAGTAAATGGTGATCGTGCCATGATGTCGGTGCCAGATTTGTAATATATGTGTTAGCCCGCCCGTTCAAGGGATGATGGTATATATATGAATGTGCTGGTGGATTAAATGCTCGATGACGTGTCTCTTTCTTCCACTTCTATCTCAGTCGATGTATCTATCTGTTTCCTCCTACGCGTGGTTTCCGAATCCGGTTCCTCTGACTCCGAATATGCCCTGGGACACCATGGGCTACAGAGATGACCCCTCCCTAGGTCCTTCACGTCGACGTCGTGGCCGTGTCTTACTCGATGGTTCCTGCATACTTTGTGGATAGAGGTGTGCCTATGCACGTATCTCTTCTCACTTTATTTCAAGGTCTGATCTCCATTTCCTTTTCTCTTTGCATCGTTCTATTACTCAGAGAAGGTGGGGGTCACCTCCTGAACACCAGGGCTCGTCCTGTGACTGCTGCATGCCAGTTACTCGAGCATATGTGTATGTAGTTAAATCATCCTATATACATGCTAGTTACCCCTCTCTGTGACTGATAATCACCCCTTCCTCCGTGAATGTTAGTCTAACCTCGTGAGCATTAACACACTAATTCTGTGAATGGCAGTTTACCAACGAACTAAATGCATCTCATACCGAATATCTCCTTTCCTCCCGTTGGTGGTTTACGGTGATTGGATTATCTCAGTTCGATGACTCTTTCCCAGTAATCCGGGGAGGGGGGACATCCCCCACTGTTTCATAGAATCGTCGACTGGCCAAAGGGGTTCCATCTGTGAGTGATGGATATCCCCTACGGGCCATAGGACCAATATCAACATGGGCATCAGCTCGACAATTCGGTCCACAGTCCTCTGGGATTTTGTGGCGACTAAGGGATGTGTGCCCCTCATAGGCTAGTCCTCAGGGCTCCCTTCCCCGACAGTCATCCCTCTTTCGGATATGGTGTCGACTATGGGTCGTGTGCCCCTTGTAGGCTAGTCCTCGGGGACCTCACCTCCCTCATTAGTCACCTTGTCCGTTCGTTTCAACCCACGGAGCCATGGCGCCCCTTGCAGGCTTGTCCTCGGGGTTTCCTGTCCGATTGGGATCTACTGGTTGCCATTATACCGACCGACTGTTTAGGGGCTTACTCCATATGTGAGTATGACCCTGTTTCTCCCCTGCAACCTTTCAGGGACGAGGGAGATGCTACCAAAATTCTGTCAGGTTTCTTAATTAATAAAGTTACCTCCAGTAAATTGGTCCTAATAAAGCATAAGTTCTCAGGTAATAAACTATCGTGCTCGAGTATGAACCTCGGACTGGCTCATAACTTTGCTCCTGAAGAGCCTTGGACTCTAATTCACCAGGCAACCAGCCCAATTAACCTCGAAACCCTCACCAACAACCTAATAAACAAAAAATAGTTTCAAAATTCTTCAAAAAATCAACTAAAATGGTGTGATGCTAATCCGGCGCGCCCTAATACGGCGCGATACCCCCTCATGCCGGATTAGCATTAGACTCATATCTTTTTGTTTTCAATTGGCTTCTTCCTAGTGCGCCCTAAACCGGCGCGCCCCATGGCCACCGTGCCTGTTTAATGCTTGTCATGGCCACGCCGGATTAAACCGCTTTACCTACGCTTGGCCGCGCCGGGGAAAACCTATCCCTACGTATGGTCGCGCCGGTTTTGAATTATGGCTCTCTTCTAACCACTCACTCGTCTTCGAAGCGATCCTCGCCTCCCGCGGTCGAGATTAATAAACCTCAACCAGTAATAAACTAAATAAGGGAAGGGTTGTTTAAGTCCGAACTGTCCTATTATCATGCTTCTACTATCATGCTTGTTATCATCATGCTTTTGTTATCATGCCTATGTTACCACTTTCATCTCCCTCGGTGGAGATTAATAAACTTGATTGATCATCATTCATCTTCATAACTCTGTTACCATGCTTAGCGTAATCACGAGCATCATGCATGCACGCCTACGTGGATCCCCTCCGGTATATCAAATGGCACTGACGAATGTTCGGGTTACTCCCGATCGGAAGTCTTTGCCATGCGCGATGGTGGTCTTCGGACCTATGTCCTCCGCCACATATCGAGGGTCTCCAATTTAACGAAACATGCGTCTCTTGCATGATAGATAAAAAGCATTCCATGTGACCTTGTCACATTCATCTCTTGCACCTTATTTCGGCCTTGGACGGCCCGCTATCTCGGTAATTAATCAAAGGTTTTCTCCCTTATGGGAGATGTAATTAACATCATAGCCTTTATGGTATGGCAGACTGCTGGTCCCGACCCGAATCTCACTCTCGCACACATGGGTCAGAATGAGCGCACAATAAACTCGTCACTCACGTGACTGGCACACCTGTGCGATCAACTAATCAGTTGGTTATTTATTAATTAACTGTTTGATTGACCCAAACAGAAAATAAAACCCATCGAACACACTGCCAGACCACCATCACAGGCACACGCTCTGGGTCTCAAGACATATCGATCCACAGAACGAGCATGGCACACAAGTGAACACAAGTCCGACACCTCCGAAATAGGGCAACATCGCTATCGTCTCACAGGGAAAGGAGACACTATTAGGATCAGTGCAAGGATTCAGAGGGGGGGTGAATGAATCTCACCCTTAAAAACTTTTCGCTAAATAAAAGACTCGAACACTATTTAGGCAGAACAAGCAATCTGATGAACAAGTTGAATATTCTTTTAAACAAAAGAGCAAATATGTAACTGGCGCCCAAATAACCAACTAGCGGAAGCAGCATAAATGAGAATAAGAAAGCTCAAGACAATCTGTGAATGAGGTAGAAGATATGGAGCTAACGCAAGGTAAACCACTGCATAAATAATTTTAAGGTGGTTCGGTCCTCCAGACCTACATCCACCCCTCACTCCCAACCGGAGTGAGGCTTCACTAGCCAGTGCTAGAACCAAGCAGACTCAGTCTGCGAACAGTTGCTGCCACACAGCTTGACCAGGGGAACAGCCTCCCCTCTTCCTCCCAACCGGAGGGACACCCCAAGTGACTCCCAGCCACTTGGAAACCAGAGACCGACGTCTCTCTTCCTCCAGACTAGGAGGGAACCAACCAGTGACTTCCAGTCACCAGCAAACCAGAGGTCGAAGACCTCTCATCCTCCAACCGGAGGGACCTCTGGACTTCATAGCCACAAGCCCAGAACCGGAGACAAGTCTCCCTTCTCCTGAATCCATAGGAGGAACCCGATCCCCAGCAGGGCAATCAGAAGAACAAGACTAACCAAAGAAACAAAAGAAAAAATACAGAAACATAAAAAACACAGCAACAAAAGCTGGAAATTAAACACAAGAGATGTGGCTCTCAATGAGCATAGTCATTCTAGATTTGATCCACGAACAGACTGAACTGATCTGCAATAGACTCTCTCCTCCTCTTCTTTTCTTCCTCTTCTTTCTGCTTCTCTTTCTTCTCTCTTCCTTCTCACTTCTCACGAGCACTATCTCTCTCTTTTCCTTCTTCTGCTCTCACTTTCTTCTCTGCTCTCTTCTTTTCTTTCTTTTCTTCACTGGATCGAACTCTCAGCACTTCTACTTTTCTGCTATTGCTCTCAAGGCTTCGATCAGTCTTCATCTGTTGGATGAAGGCTTCCTTTTATAAGTAGCAACAGCTAGGGCGTGAGCTTCCCACGCCTTCCGTCCAGAAGATTCCTCCTCGGATCACATGCTCAGCACCCACCTCGGATCAGGCGCTAGCTTCGGGTCACGTGTCCATTCATCAGTACGCTCAGCAACTGGAGTTGAGGTGGCGTCAACACACTTGCTCCAAAGGGTTGACGCAGCCTTCAAAGACATTCGACAGCAAAACTCAAGTCTGCTGCGTTGACTCCATCAGCCTGCTGCGTTGACGCATCGGTGATCCAGTGATCAAGTCTTCAGCAGATGGGCGTGCTGCGTCGACGCTCTCAATCAATGGTGTTAACGCAGTGAGGCATTCCAGTAAGCCATTAGCTTAGTCTCTTTAGCTGATGCGTCGACGCTGCTCAATTGTGGCATTGACGCAGTGGAATAGCCTGTGAAAGTGAATGCTCCTTTAACTGCTGCGTCGACGCTGCTCCATTGTGGCGTTGACGCAGTGGAAGATATCGTGAAGGCTTCGTCAACTAATGCGTGGACGCTTTAAGCTCCCAGCGTCTACCATGTTCCCTTCAGCAACAAGAATGAAGTCATAAGATCTAAGTATGTACATTATAGTGTATATACTTCTAAAGAAACAGTCCAATGTATATACTTCATGAACTCTAGACAACGGACGCTGTACAGACTTCAGGTGCTACAGTCCAATGTATGGACTTTGACGAAGTGAAGCAGTGTACAGACTTTGAATCAAACCGATGTATAGACTTGAATGGGCATGGAGTGTATAGAATTGAAGTCTGAAGATGATGTATAGACTTGGTGAACACTGCAACATCAATCGGATGTATAGAGTTGGTGAAATGAAGTCCAGTGTACAGACTTGCAGATACGAAGCCAATGTACAGACTTAGAAGGATTTGAACGGGAGAGTGTATAGAGTTGGTTCCTGTAGCAAAAGATGTGGAGTGTACAGACTTGGTGAAACAAAGTTCAGTGTAAAGACTTGGTGAACTGACTCCAATGTACAGACTTGCGAAAGCGAGCTACAGTGCCAATGTGTAGACTTCACGCTGTACAGACTTTCCAAAGAGAACATAACACTGTACAGACTTGAGGCTTTGAACGTTGAAGGCACAAGATGATGTACAGACTCAGATTCTAGACCAGTGGCTGTACAGACTTTGAAGGAGGACCAATGTATGGACTTCAGGTGAAGATCAATGTATGGACTTGTGAACAACCGATGAATGAACTGAGGGGTCGACCCATCAGTACAAGGGGTCTATGCACCACAGACCAGACCAATGAATAAATGAAGCAAAGTTAAAGAGGCACCAAGCGTCAACGCATTGCCCAAGCAGCGTGGACGCAGTAGATCAAATATTTCTTACTGCTACCTCTGAAGTGCCTTGGCAGCGTCGACGCTGCAGTTCGATGGGTCGACGCTGCAGTATCAAACTGCAGTCTTAAGAGCAACAGTAACATGACTGAACATAATCAATTATGCAATGCCATATCAGAACTTATGAAGAACTGCATTATGATCAGAAGGTGAATAATAGCATGATGACTCACACAGCAAGATGACTCACAGTGAGTAACTCACTCCAAAGACCAATCATCAAAACCACCATTAAAACCATCATCAAAACACAGGGGCATAACAATCTCTCCCTTTTTGATGATGGCAACACTACACAGTGAGTCAAACTGATGACTCAAACTATTCTCCCCCTTTGACTTCATCAAAAAGAAAATAGTTTGAGAAATTAAAGCATGTATAAAAAATCAGTCAATTTCTCCCCCTTGCAAGAACATGATTCTCCCCCTTTAAGAGTTTCAACAAAAGCATGAGTTAGAGATGATCAAAATGAGCTTTCATGCAAAGATTGAATGAAATTTTCCCTTTGGCAAACAATCAACATAAACAGATACCAGAATGCAAGATCTCCCCCTAGAAATATGAATGCAAGAGCACAATTATCCCCTTTTAAGAGTTTCTATGCAGCATGATGCATATGATATGGAAGCTCCCCCTCAATAAGTGGAATCTTATGAGATGAATGAGAAGGAGACCACAGGGGCAAACAAGGAGAAGTTCAGGTCAATGAGCAGAAGAGGTTCACTTAGCATATTTTTTTTTTTTAAAGAAACTCCAATCACAGAAAATTCAGTCAGATTTTCAGAGAGATATCAATCTCATAAATCCAAAACATAAGTTTTCAAAGTCTTCCATTATAAGGGCTTATGAATGAGCTTTATTGAACAACATGGTTTAAATATGATGTATGAAGAGTTTATCAATAAAATTCTGTATTGATATCTAAAACCATGGTTTAATAAAAATGAACCAAGCCCTCATATTTATCTTGATAAAACTCCCTTTCTCTTACACAATCAAATTTATTGACTTCTTTCGGAATTACATGCATCAGTATTGAAATCAAGCAATTACGAAGTCATATGATTTTGTCTAGGGTTGTAGCAGTTTGATTTTAGCATCAATATTCAGATATTTCAATTCGTTCAACAAATTTTCATGCAACAAATTTTACGAGCACTCTAGTTCAGTGCATACTTTTGTAACTAGAGGATATACCTTGATTAGAGGCCAATATCCCTAAGCACTTAGTGTGACTAACTGTCATGCTTTATATGAACAGAGATAGCATTTACACATCATGACACACTGCAAATCATTTCTTGATGAGTGAGTTGTATTTCTCAGTGTGCATGCCATTGCTCTGCCTGAATTTCAATTATTCTTAATCAGAGTTAACTATGGTATCTCATGACACAGTCCTTTGGACATGTGTTTCTCAGTGACCAAGGTCATTGCTCTGACAGAAAATACCCTTTAGACATTTCAGAAAAAATTCATTTACTTCAAGTCAATAATAATTTCATGTACTTAATCAGTTGAAGTCATGTATTCAAGAGTGCAGATTTCAGAAGTTTTCACAAGACTCAACATGAAACAGATGGTTAAGGTTTATTAAACATGCTTCAGATATTTTTAAGAGATTTTAAAGTCAACCCTTGAGTACATTAAACTTAAACCACCTAAGTTATTTCAGATATTCATAAAAACGTATAATAGAAGATTTCTAGTTCAAAAGTTTTCAGATTTATGATCGAGATAGCCCATTGAAATCTTCATGAAAGACTGATAGAAATCTGAAGCCAAATGATACCAATTGATAGGAGAGATTTTGAAGCTCAATGTTTTCAAAAATATGTTCAAGGTCTGTCAACAAAATCAATAAGGAAGGATATACAATGAATTCTGACAAATGTATGCATTTGACAACCTATATGTAATGCATTGACTCCCCCTCACAATATGCATTCAAACTCACTTTTTGGCATTTTCAAATACAAGGAAATGCAATGCACTATATGTATGCAAAAACATGCAATTAACTCCCCCTGAAAATATTGTAATGTTTGCACTGAAAAACTGAACATATGATTCCAAATGATATTGTGATTTGTGCACAATCAGACTGTCATATCAGCAAAGTGACCCGTGGTACTAGGTGGAGCACTTGGTCTAAAAGACCACCTCACACATAGTAAGAACCTCCAGACAGACTTCCCTGCCTTTTAATACCTTACCATTTATATACCAATGAGGTCAATCATGATAATTCTACATGGGCAGCATGCATGGATCAAATTTCAACTTATCAGATTTTTCAGAATGCAATAGACAGATTTTCAATGAACTATGCATCAGACAAATTTCAAGCCACATACATATGCAGTTTAGATTTTTCAGAATGTAATTTGTTTTCAGAGTTTATGCATTTCAACAATTACCAAACAACTACAAATTGCAGATATGCAAGAATACATCAAATCAGATATGCAATGAATTTCAAAATGAGAAATGCAGAGAAATTACCTGAAAATTTCAGAAGGGGTTTTTCTTTGAGTGCCTTGGTTTATTTACCCCTATTTATTCTTCAGCTTCCAAGGCACACCTGCAGGTTAGCAAACTATGTTGCACAAATAGGCACCCAAGTAGTCTTGGGTCCTGAATTAACAGTGACACTCCTAGCAGGTTTTCTCAACAGATTTTTCACATGTTTATCATCACAACACATGATATGACAATTATACATGGAATGCCCTACCTGCCCACAATGATAACAAGAAATAACAGATTTCATGTTCTCCTTGTATACATCAGCATTGGAGTGAACATGGTGTGAGTGAACATGATTAATTCTGTTATTGACATGAAAATTTTTCTTTTCATAATCAGCCAGCCAACAGTTAACAGCTCTGTGGCCTGGCTTTCCACATTCAAAGCATACAGTGTGTTTGCTTCTAGAACCAAACTTCTTTCTATCAACAATATTTTTATTAACAGGGAAATTAACAAATCCAGAGTTAGTTTTCTTTCCCTGAGCATGCCAGCAGAAGGCAGCAATGTGACCAAACTTCCCACAGCAATAGCATTGAATTTTCTTTTCCTGGTCAGTAGAATGGTTCCTAAGATGATTTCTAGGATACTTTCTAACAGCATTTCTTTCATCATTTATCAATGCTACACAGTTATGCATAATATGGCCAACTTTTCCACAATAGTGACATGTTATAGCCTTTTTATTCACATTCACTTGTTTGACAAGATTGATATTCTCATGAGAGTGTGAATGTGTGTGTGAGCAGTGAGCAGCATGCACATGTAAATCAGAGACATATTTGGACTTATCCAAATCAGCATTTTTCTTTTGTTTTTGAATCTTTTTCTGTTTCTTATCTGAATTTTCAGCCTTCTTAGCAGTGAATTGAAAAATAGAAGAACTAGATTGATTAGCTTGTTCAGAGATTTTCACGAATACAGTTGACTTCTTCTTTTCATTCACTTTCTTATTAACATGCACATACCCAAGTCCTTCTTTCTGAAAATTCACTTTAGAACCAAGCAGATTATTCAAATTGCCTTTTCCTTTAATGAATTTTGTCAAAGAATTTTTAGATCTTCAATCTCAGAATTCAATGAAGCAATACTCACTTCATACTTGGATAGTTCAGATTCACAAACAATCAGCTGTTGTTGCAAAGCATCATTCAGGTTCTTCAGAGTTTCATTTTCTTGTTGAACCATTATTTCAATGTTGTTCTCATTTTCCTTCACAACAGTTTTTCCTTTTTCAATTGACAACCATCTTTCAGAGAAGACAGTATTAAGAACTATTAGCTTTTTATTTTGATCTTTCAAGTAGACATTTTCTTCTTTTAGACTTCTGACTTCAGAATTTTTCTCTTTTCTTAATTTTCTCTTTTCTGATTTAACTCTTTCATATTTTTCCAGTAGATGCTCATGCATGGCACCTAAATCATCATGACTCATATCCTCGGTCTCAGAGTTTACCTGGGATGAGGACTCATCTGATTGATCACTCCTTCTTGCCATGAGACACTCTTCTTCCTTTCCATTGTGGATGCGAAGCAATTCATCCAATATTTCCTTTGCCGAGCTACAACCTGAGAAAGAGGAAAAATCATCAGAACCGATTACAGCCTTCATTAGATTTAGAGCTCTCACATTATCGTCATTTTTCAACTTGTGAACATGAGTCCACTTGGACTTATCCTTAGGAAGTTCATGTGGACTGTGAGATATAACCTTCCACAATTGTGGATTAATAGAGTTAACATGCTTGTGCATACGATATAGCCAGAATTTAATATTTGAACTACTGAATAGTGGAGGATGAGCCATGAGAGCACAACAGATTAATGCAACAGGAATATTGATGCACTAAAAATAAATTAGCACCGAAAACCAGAGATCGAATCTACAGGTCGCTGGACCTTGTATGCAGACACCGCTCTGATACCAACTGTTAGGATCGGTGCAAGGATTCAGAGGGGGGTGAATGAATCTCACCCTTAAAAACTTTTCGCTAAATAAAAGACTCGAACACTATCCAGGCAGAACAAGCAATCTGATGAACAAGTTGAATATTCTTTTAAACAAAAGAGCAAATATGTAACTGGCGCCCAAATAACCAACTAGCGGAAGCAGCACAAATGAGAATAAGAAAGCTCAAGACAATCTGTGAATGAGGTAGAAGATATGGAGCTAACGCAAAGCAAACCACTACACAAATAATTTTAAGGTGGTTCGGTCCTCCAGACCTACATCCATCCCTCACTCCCAACCGGAGTGAGGCTTCACTAGCCAATGCTAGAACCAAGCAGACTCAGTCTGCAAACAGTTGCTGCCACACAGCTTGACCAGGGGAACAGCCTCCCCTCTTCCTCCCAACCAGAGGGACACCCCAAGTGACTCCCAGCCACTTGGAAACCAGAGACCGAAGTCTCTCTTCCTCCAGACCAGGAGGGAACCAACCAGTGACTTCCAGTCACCAGCAAACCAGAGGTCAAAGACCTCTCTTCCTCCAACCGGAGGGACCCCTAGACTTGCTAGCCACAAGCCCAGAACCGGAGACAAGTCTCCCTTATCCTGAATCCACAGGAGGAACCCGATCCCCAGCAGGGCAATCGGAAGAATAAGACTAACCAAAGAAACAAAAGAAAAAATACAGAAACATAAAAAACACAACAATAAAAGATGGAATTTAAACACAAGAGATGTGGCTCTCAATGAGCATAGTCATTCTGGATTTGATCCACGAACAGACTGAACTGATCTGCAATAGACTCTCTTCTCCTCTTCTTTTCTTCCTCTTCTTTCTGCTTCTCTTTCTTCTCTCTTCCTTCTCACTTCTCACGAGCACTATCTCTCTCTTTTCCATCTTCTGCTCTCACTCTCACTTTCTTCTCTGCTCTCTTCTTTTCTTTCCTTTCTTCACTGGATCGAACTCTCAGCACTTCTGCTTTTCTGCTATTGCTCTCAAGGCTTCGATTAGTCTTCATCTGTTGGATGAAGGCTTCCTTTTATAAGCAGCAGCAGCTAGGGCGTGAGCTTCCCACGCCTTCCGTCCAAAAGATTCCTCCTCGGATCACGTGCTCAGCACCCACCTTGGATCACGTGTCAGGTGCCATCTTCGGGTCACGTGCCCATTCATCAGTACGCTCAGCAACTGGAGTTGAGGTGGCGTCAACACACTTGCTCCAAAGGGTTGACGCAGCCTTCAAAGACATTTGACCAGCAAAACTCAAGTCTGCTGCGTTAACTCCATCAGCCTGCTGCGTTGACGCATCGGTGATCCAGTGATCAAGTCTTCAGCAGATGGGCGTGCTGCGTCGACGCTCTCAATCAATGGCGTTAATGTAGTGAGGCATTCCAGTAAGCCATTACCTTAGACTCTTTAGCTGCTGCGTCGACGCTGCTCAATTGTGGCGTTGACGCAGTGGAATAGCCTGTGAAAGTGAATGCTCCTTTAACTGCTGCGTCGACGCTGCTCCATTGTGGCGTTGACGTAGTGGAAGATATCGTGAAGGCTTCGTCAACTAATGCGTGGACGCTTTAAGCTCCCAGCGTCGACCCTGTTCCCTTCAGCAACAAGAATGAAGTCATAAGATCTAAGTATGTACATTGTAGTGTATATACTTCGAAAGAAACAGTCCAATGTATATACTTCAAGAACTCTAGACAACGGACGCTATACAGACTTCAGATGCTACAGTCCAATGTATGGACTTTGACGAAGTGAAGCAGTGTACAGACTTTGAATCAAACCGATGTATAGACTTGAATGGGCATGGAGTGTATAGACTTGAAGTCTGAAGACGATGTATAGACTTGGTGAACACTGCAACATCAATCGGATGTATAGAATTGGTAAAATGAAGTCCAGTGTACAGACTTGCAGATACGAAGCCAATGTACAGACTTAGAAGGATTTGAACGGGAGAGTGTATAGACTTGGTTCCTGTAGCAAAAGATGTGGAGTGTACAGACTTGGTGAAACAAAGTCCAGTGTATAGACTTGGTGAACTGACTCCAATGTACAGACTTGCAAAAGCGAGCTATAGTGCCAATGTGTAGACTTCACGCTGTACAGACTTTCCAAAGAGAACGTAACGCTGTACAGACTTGAGGCTTTGAACGTTGAAGGCACAAGATGATGTACAGACTCAGATTCTAGACCAGTGGCTGTACAGACTTTGAAGGAGGACCAATGTATGGACTTCAGGTGAAGATCAATGTATGGACTTGTGAACAACCGATGAATGAACTGAGGGGTCGACCCATCAGCACAAGGGGTCGACGCACCACAGACCAGACCAATGAATGAATGCAGCAAAGTTAAAGAGGCACCAAGCGTCAACGCATTGCCCAAGCAGCGTGGACGCAGCAGATCAAATATTTCTTACTGCTACCTCTGAAGTGCCTTGGCAGCGTCGACGCTGCAGTTCGATGGGTCGACGCTGCAGTATCAAACTGCAGTCTTAAGAGCAACAGTAACATGACCGAACATAATCAATTATGCAATGCCATATCAGAACTTATGAAGAACTGCATTATGATCAGAAGGTGAATAATAGCATGATGACTCACACAGCAAGATGACTCACAGTGAGTAACTCACTCCAAAGACCAATCATCAAAACCACCATTAAAACCATCATCAAAACCACAGGGGCACAACAGACACGACCCATGCCACAAAAACATCTACCAATAACATACTCAGTAGACACACCAAGCATCAGCTTAAATAAGGAAACACAGTCCTCTCAGCTGAAAGCTCCCAAATCATCAATTTTTGTGCCAAGAATAATAACAAAACTGGCACGCAGAACGCCAACGACAACATTGGACCACGAGCACAATCAAGCCAGTCCTCACTCAGACATTACATCTGATTCGAGTCGCATGCCAACTCTATCATAATAGAAGAGTACATCAAAACTAATCGACAAGACCTCGGTCCACACAAATGCCAAATCAGACTCATAGGGAACTCCTCCCACGCTGAACACAACCAACAACAACAACAACAACAACACTTGCAGAATCCCGGCTCCATTTTCAACATAGAATCATGGGACACAATTGTAAGCTAGGTCACATCAAGGCATAATTATAGCTAGACACATTACTAAAATGTACTAGCCATGCGTAGCTTACCAACAAGGACCCATAACAATCCTCGGAGAATGCATCTCTAGGACCACGATCCACATCCCGATAGCATAACTTCCAAGAAAAATATAGAAGAAAAGGGTACTCGACTAGCAGATATGCTAACATATTTCCTCAATCCTGAAACATGCCAGTGCCAACAACCATAAAGCCTCTGATAATGGCATGGCAACCAACAACATCAAGGCACACATAGCCAAGATGAAGTCACACCGAGGAAACAAACCTCTCGGTAGGTCAGAATCTTCCAACCAACGATCCTCGACCTATGGGCTATAAGCCCACACACTTCCACTATCCACTGGACATAACGCACACAGGCATCAAAAGCAACTCGACATCCGCATCTCAGCACACAATCGGCACCATCGTAATTCATGAAACCACAATGTACCATGCCTCGAGGACCGATCCTGCTAACAGTCGATCACCAGTCGCCAAAGTGCAAAGCACAAAGAGCACCAGCTTCAGCACAAAGCACAAAGAATACTAATCTCAGCTTATCCTCACGTCCTGAAACGATTACAAGACCTTCACAACACAATAGCCGCCAAACATGTCACGTCGAGCACGGTGCATAATGGCCCCCAAGCATAAACTTGGTCCACAGCCAAGCAACCACCGAACAAGAGCAGATCTGGTTCAGAACTAACACAGTCCACACATAAGCAGACACACAGGACAAGGCTTCACAGAGACAGCACTCCCAAAGCTTACCTCGAAAAGACGCCACAAGACAAGATGAGATTGTAGCATCCTGTCTTTTTCTACTATAAATATTTTCATATAAATTAATTATTTATTGGCTCAACTTCTAAAGAGATTATTAAAATTCTAGAAAAAATATGAATCTACTGTAAAATTGAATTTGTAATAACTTTGTCTTCAGGTAAGAGGCAAAAATAAAATACGTGTAGGCCCAATTTCGCATTTTAGCAATTTTTCGTGGGTTTAGAAGGCCTAGTTTAACCATCACAATTTAAGCCCAATTGTGCTCCGATTCGAGCCAAACCCTAGCCCATTGATAGGTCTTTACTTTCTCTTCGAAAACCCTAAGTCTAGATGCTTCTACCGGCGGCGGTGGATTAGAACCTTATCCAAAGTTTTCGCCGGAGTTTCTTCTTAGGACTCTTTAACCAAATTCGATCTCTAGGAATCCCTATAGGTGCTATTTATAGAGGGCTTTCGACACCCTAGAACCCTATTCGCACCAGCATCAAGCGGCGAGACCGATCGTGATCGGACGAGGGGGAAATTGGGCATTCTAGGAGCGGTACCTAGGGTTCCGGCGACCCCTCTTCTTCGTCCTTCTTTCCTTCAAGCAAAGGTAGGTGTCTCTCAGGTCAAACAGAAATCTAATAATACCATCTTGTGCGTCTCCATGAGCTCTTTCTTTTGATACCTAATTGCCCAATTTTTGTTCATCATGCTGTTCGAATTTTACGTTTTACTCCGAGGTGTATCAAAAGGACAACTTTCATGATTATTAGTTAAAGATTTAATCTTGTTGTGTTAGATCTAAATCAAAGCATGCTATTTTATACAAAATTTTATGCTCTTTCGAATGGTAGTATTTTCCCTAATTCTTATTCATTCTATCATGAGCAATCGAAGTTTTAGTGTAACATGTCGAAGTTCATCGTTGGCGGGTTTTCCAGGTCATGTGACGCATCTTTCAGAAGCCGTTATAGCCTGACGGCCGCTCGATAGACTGTCACCTGAGCCTGACGGCCCTACGACAGACAGTCACATGCCCCTATGTTTTAAATTTTTTGAAATTTTAATCTGATTATTTTTCTGGTATGTAACGCACCTACTATAGACCGTTACACGCGTGTAACGCCCCTTCTTTAGACCGTCACGTTCTCCTGACAGTGTTTTTAAACTTTATATATGCGTTCTTAAAACCAGAAACTTGCTATGTTAGTAAGATATCTTGATCTATAAACAAGGCAGAACGTGATGTTAATATTGTATGATGATCATAAACCTTAATTTTTCATTGTTCTACATGAAAGATGTTTAGAAAATCCTAAGTTGAATGATCATGAAAAATTTGATAAAAACCCTTAGTTAATACTTGTATAAATTCTGAATTATGTAAGATATATATTTGATCTTAGCATTATTGTTTAACAGTCACGCCACTCCGGTGGGATTGACTGACCTCACCGTCTTGGTTTCCGTGTTTATTAGCATCAATTCTTGTAATAGATGGGACTCTCTGACGGATACTCCTTCCGTCGGACTAGGACCACTATTATGAGATCTCCATAAGACCCCGTGAGCCTGGGATTCCCACCAGGACGCCGGGCAGGTTGTACCCTAAAGACCTAAACCCATGAACGTGGTTTGAATCGTGTTTTAGGACCAGCTCAAATTAAACTGGTCTGTGTCCTGTAACGGCCCAAGATTGGACTGTCACATCATCGTAATGGCCCTATGTATAACCGTCACGTTCCTGTAACGGCCCTGTTATAGACCGTTACAGATAAGATATTAATAAGGTTTTTCTTGTTTTATCATCATGAAGCAGTTATCAAGGTTGGCCTTGAACTGTGAGATCATGCGTGATCCTTGTTTATATCCTTGTTACCTAAAGACTCATAGTCTTTCTACTTGATGTCATTGCAATTTTGTTGGAATTTCTCTTAATCATAGAAGTAAGTTCGTGAGCTTAAACCTTGGAACTCTTGGCCCTTAATGTGATGAATGTCTAGACTAGGATCTTTGATCCAAACCTTCAATGCCAACGCATCATAAAGGGCCCGGTCTGGTCCTGGGAGGAGCGCCCGAAAGTACTTGTGCCACGGAGAGTTTGTAATGACAAGGTGTGGCATTGCACCGAAGTGCATGGCTAGCGTGATTGGTCTATGACATCTCCACTGTTACTCAATTACTTGGAAATTCCTGCGTGACGTGATATGCGTGATTGATATGGCCAATTCCATTTATCATTTCATGACATGAAAAGTTCTTGTTATACTTGTATTTACTCTTTACTTGAAGGCTCATGTTCTTTTTCCTATCTATCTCTTGTCATTTATTTATCATCACTTTTGTGACAATGTTATTCATAAATGGTTAATCACTTTAATTATGCCTGATGATAGATGAAGAGGCGAAATCTCGCGCTGTGTCTTGAGCGGGCTGTGGATCACCAGAAGATGAACTGCAAGACAGGGAAACGTATCAGAGGGCCCAGGGGGTTTCCCTGGGGAAAGACCCTCTGATGGTTAAGTCAGTAGAGCTGTGGTGGAAGTAGTAATGGGGAGGAGAAAAGCTAGTGCGCGAGATTCCTCTCCACCAGAGGGTGAAGTGGATTGCTCAGGAGTTTTGGTGTACGAGTACCTTGATCGCCCCTTTCCACCGGAGGGTATCCCTGGTTTAAATAGTGTGCCGCCTTCAGGAGTCCTGCAAACCGAGGGGTCTCCGGCGGGAGTTACGTCCTCAACGTGGGCTTTCATGGCCTTATCGTGGGAACGTTATCACCTAGAAGTCTGGTGTCTTCTTGATTCCCCTGTCCGTTGGGGACTCTTAACGGCAGCACGAACGGATAGTATCTGGCCTGGCCGAGCTTCTGAAACGCCAGCCCTTTCCGGGCGATGAGCATAGCTCGGCGAAAGGGGGGTCAGATAGGTCGGTGAATGCCTGTCTCTCCCGGGCGGGGGAATGGCTTTGGCCGGACCTTCCTTATGACCTGACCATCACTCGGGCCCTCCGAGCCTAGGGGCTGCCGGGGAGAGTTGTTTCCTCGAGTGTTTGTTCATTGGGCTTTTCTTTCCTGAGTGGGCCCGGTGGGCTATCACTCAGGTGAGCTTGCCTCGTTGGACCCTGTTGGGTCTTGTTGGGCTGCTCTTTGGGTGGGCTACAGAAATCCCCCTGTCCACTTGTCTCCCTCCGACTCCCGAGCCATGGAGGCTCGGTCGAGTAGTTTTTGAGGCTTTGGACCGGCGTGGCTCAGGTGGGTGGAATTCTGTTGGCATTATGGAGCCACGTGTAGTGGTCGCCTGCGCCCGTAATGATGATCCTGACGGATTTGAAATGAAGGGGCCCCCCTTTTCTCGGAGCACGGAACGACGCACCGCCTTCCTCCAGGGTTTTATAGGCGTTGGCCGCTGTTCGTCGTTCTAGACTTCTCAGGGTTTTAGGCTTTCCTTAGTTTATTTGCTTCTGGGGCTCCTTGATGCACCGTGAGGGCACAGTGGAGGCGCGAAGTCTTACGGCGGCGTTTGAGGAGTTGGCGTGGATAACCGTGGAGGCGGTCTGGCAACTTCCTTCCTCTCCGGAGTCTTCGAGCTCGCGCGAGGGATCATCTTCCGGCTCGATGGCTGGTCTGCCTTTGGAGATCGGGCAGGTGAGGCGGGAGCCCGTCCCCAACTGCAGTGAGTTGGGGGAGGCCGAGGTGAGAAAGCTAGAGCATCGCTTTCGCTTGCCTCTCAGGTACAGCTTCGCTGCCGCCGCCCCGTATGAGACGAGTTTGGACAGCCGTGCGGGGCACATTTGCACTTTCCTTCTGGCTTGGAAGAGTGGGTTCCGCCTTCCCTTCGAGCATCTTGTACTCCAGCTTCTCGAGTTTTTTCGGTTGGCGCCTATTCAGCTGGTGGCCAACTCGTATCTCCTTCGTTCCGCCTTTCGGATTCTTTGTCGTCAGCACGACATTTTTCCTTCCTTGGACCTTTTTCATTATTTTTTCGAGTTGAAAGCGCACCCATCGGCGGGGAAGGGCTTCTACTTTATCCAAGCGAGGAGGAACAGGAGTTGCATCTCACTCGCTGCGAAGGACTCCTCGCACAAGGGGTGGAAGACCCAATTCTTATGGGTGAAGGCGGAGGCGACGGACGAGTTTTGGAGATGCCTGGTCTCGCCCAATTTTCATCTGAATCTTCCTCCTCGCTAGGAGGAGTTCCCTCCCCACGTGGAGCGGCAGGCCGCCCGTCTGCTGGATAACCGCCAGTCGACCGAGGAGCTGGTGATGTCGGAGAACATCGAACGGTGTTTGGTTACGCGGTTGACGTTGACAGGTACCGCTCTCGAGGTTCTTCTCCTGGGGCGGTAGTTACTTTCTTTCTCCTGACCGGGTCTTCTTCCTTTGTTGCAGACGTGAGGCGGGAACCTCTGGAGGAAGCTGCTGAGGTCATCGATCTGGGAGAAGATGACTCGGCGGCCGACGAACTAGATGCTTCTGCGGGTCGCGCCCAAGCCCGAGATAAGGGCAAGGGGGTGGCCCCCGGGGGATCTTCACGGCCAGTTGGTACGAAGCGCAAGGATCCCACGGCGGGAAAGTTGCGAGAGGCCGCGAAGGCCAAGAAACGGGCCAAGAAGGCAGGTCTCCCTCCTACCGCCGGGGGTGACTCCGGCTCGGCGGCGCTCCCCTCTCAGGGGCAAGATGGGGCCGACCCCTCGGGGCCAGCTCCCCCACCTGCCAGGCGAGAGGGGGCCGAGGAGACCGGGGGCCCTTCAGAGGGTGGCGATAGGTCGGCTCTCCCCCCCACGGGGGTAAAGGGGGCCGATGCTGAAGTAGCTGACGCTGAGGCCGGGGGATCGGCCGGAGTCGGTGATGTCCCGTCCGGTGAGGTGCGGGCCGAGACAGGCAGGGCTGGGGGTTCCCCCGCTAGGGCATTGCGGCCCCAGGTGCTTGGAGCTCCCGGTGCGGTCGGTCCCGCGGCACCGGTCAAGGTTGGGGGTTCACCCGGGGAGGCATCGCAACCCCAACCAACCGTGGCGCGCGAGGCGGCCGGTTCCGTCGCTCGAGCAGAGCCTTCTGGCGGGGTGCCCCGGGCGGAGCGGTCCCCTCTGCCGGAGCCCTTGGAAAGGCTCGGCATTACGGGCGACCTGTATCGGGTCTGCCGGTCGATTACCGCAAGGACGAAGGGGGGAGAGAGGCGCAATACCCCCCCCGGGCTCCTTGATGTTCTGATGGAGGGCGGCCTGGTCATAGCTTGGTCGGCGGCTTTGATGGCGGAGGCGCACGCTCGGACGGAGGCGGAGCGGTCGAAACTTGCCTGGACCCTTGGGGGATGCGAGAGGAAACTGGCCCGACTCAAGGGGGAGCACGAGGGGCTCCGGCAGGAGTTCTCCGCGTTTAGGGAGGTGGCGCGGGCGAGCCGACTAGAAGCCGGGGTGCTGATCGAACAGCTCGCCAAGACCCGAGACTCTCTTGAGAGGGCAAGCCGATCCCTGGAGGAGGAGCGTCTGCGTCGCCTCGAGCTAGACAATCGCTGGGAGCTTGAACGCGCCGAGCTGCTAGATCAGGCGAAGATGGCGGAGCGTCTTCGAGCTGAGGCTGAGGTGGACCGGGCCCGGGCAGAGGAGCATGCGGCCGAGGCGGAGCGGGCTGGGGTCGAGCTCGTCGGAAGGGCGGGGCAGATCGAGGCGGAGGCAATCGAGCGTTACAGGAGCTCGGATGCTTACTCGGCCGACCTGGTGGAAGCCGCCCTACCCTATTACGAGGTAGCACTACACCGGGGTGCTCGAAAGGGGTTCAAGCAGGGCTATCGCCGGGCGGTAGACTACGCCAATGAGAAAAACTCCACGATCGAGTTCCCCTTTGGCCAGTGCTACGACTCGGATGAGTCGATTTCCAGCTCTTCCTCGTCGGTCGGGGAAGATTCGGAGGGGTCACCTCCGTCGGGGTCACCGGCTCCGGGCATCTCGGGAGGGCTCACGACCGAGACAGTTCTCGCACAGGTGAGGTCAGTGTCCGAGCCGGCCGTCACCGAAGGCGCAGGGGGTGACGCGTCTCCTTCCGCCGTTCTCGAACGTCAAAGTGGGCCCGAGGCCTGATGTATTTTGCCTCTTTCCCTTTTTGTGATGTGAAACGGTCTACCTAGGATGATAATGACCCTTAGACCTATGCATCCACAAGCATACAAGCTCTCAATTCGGCTCACCGTGCGACCTATCTCACGCGACGCACATGCGCTCCCGGTGGGTCCGAGTGATGCCGGCGAGGATCCGGGGTGGGACCCTAAGGTTTCCACCGGTTGGTGGGCTTATGGCTGACCCCTAATGGGCCTGGGATACCCAATTTATGGGCGGGCTAGCACGCTGGGGCGTGGGCTTGGGTGGCGCTCTCTCACTTGCCACGGTGGTGCGCTCGTGGTTTCACAAACAATCAAGTCCGGGCACTCAATTACCGCCAACGAGCTAAGGAAACGATACTAGCTAAGCAAAGTAAATGAGGACCAGGAGAGGGACCAGAAGCTCACCTGATCGGTGTGAAGACACCGATCCCGGCCGGAGACGATGGGCGCGCCGGGAGGCGTGGGTATGCACCCGAACGCCGCGGCGGGGTAGCTTGACCTGCTGGTTAGTTAATTACACAACTACGCCTCTCGCAGGAGGGGGGATCTCGGGGTGGGGGTTATGGAGTTTACACCAAACACTACCACCACGCAGGGTGGGGCCTTCAGCCGGCCAAGCGGGGTGGGGAAAATTGGTTAATTATCACACCGGCGGTCGATACCGAAACCTGTCCGGTTCTGGGATTCTGGACCAGCAGTCACTGATGTAGCCGTAGAACACTTTCTGGAATTTTGCCGGAGGCGCGGTCAGTGTCGTTGGCTTCGTAACAGAATAGGGGTGCGCCTCAAATTTTATGGATTTTCGTTCTGCACGAGCCGGGCTGCCTCGATCGACCGAACGGGGTCCCTGTTCAGGACCTGCACAGGTTCAGCTTCTGAACAGCAGATTGCCGAGGACGCCACGAACGCTCCCGGGCTCTGTTTTGCAAACGGCTGGTGTCGATGGAAGCGTGGGGAAGTCTACTTTCCAACGGAGCCGGCCTCGCCACTGTCTGAAGTCCGTGTGGACAGGATGGTCCCGTTGAAGGGGGACAGGTCGGGGAAGACAGACAGGAGGCAGAACGAACGCCCGGCGGTATAAAAATGGTAACTTCCACTTACGGCGTTCAAACGATGCTCCGTCTTCGGCTTCTGAAAGCTGACAGGGGGAGGAAGAATTTTGATGAAGAGTTTGATGACCGATTCCTCCAGTCTTGGCCGCTGCACGAGGGTCGAACAGAGATGGCCTTCTGGTTGAGCCCCCAGTGCGCAGTCGCGGTAGAACGGAGCTAGCGGCCGGCCACGATCTTGGAACGGAGCGATTCCAACTCGCCTGCGGAGAAGACTCGTGGATGCACAAGTTTGCTGAAGCGCTTGGATGCCGAATCCTCCTGGAACGGGTTGGAAAATGCTCTGCAAGTTGGGGCCAGAAACTGCCTGCGGGCTGGAATGGATTTGTGGAGGGGAGGCTAAGGTGGTGGTGGTGTATGTGGGTGGAGATGGAGGGGGGTGCGACCCTAGGAGGGAGGGGAAGGGGATGGACGACCTAGGGAGGTGAAGGGGTCCCTTGGAGAGGGGAAAGGGGTCTTGGGTGGAGGAATATGGCTTGGGAAGGGTGGGGAGTGGCCTTGGGAAGGTGAAAGGGTGCCTGGGAAGATGAAAGGGTGCCTAGGAGAAGGGGTTTCCACCTAGGGGTTGGAGGGGGAATTGAATGAGTGTATAGGGAAGGGGGAGGGGTCTTAAAGAAGGGTGATTAGGGAGGAGAGAGAGGGGATTTCGAAATTTAGAGAGAGAGAGGGAGAAGTAGTGAGAGAGAGAGAGAGAACTATAGAGAGAGGGAGAGAGAATACTTGAGGGTTTAATTTTTCAATTCATCAAAAGTTCTTACAAATGGGAGAGGGGGGGGGTCCTTATATAGAGTTGGACCATTTGCACAAAACCCCCTAACAAAGTGCATAAATGCAAAAGACCAAGAGACAGGGGGGGGGCGCCCATGGGCCAAGCCCACTAACTGGGCCCAATGTCCTCAACTAAGGGTCCAAATGACTCAAGACTTGGATAATTAACTCTAAGACCTAGATAATGGACTCAAATAAAGGAAAATTACACATGATATGACTCAAATAAAGAAACTACATAAGCAACAAATAAAGATAGCCATGAGGACCACATCTCCAAGGGGTCACGAAGTCGGAGTCGCCTCGTGCCATAGGGACTGCCGGGAGATGTCCTCATCAAATCCCCCGGGGTGGGGAGAACTCGACCCCGTCGAGTAGGGGTCCAATCGGCTCTCGTACTGCACCAGCAGGTCCGGGTCTAGGCGCATCAAGTCCTCCCGGCTTACCCAAGCATCCTCGGTCGGGGAACGGCCTTTCCACCTCACGAGGTAGCGCTGGTAGACCCTGTTCCTGGTAAGTGTGCTCTGCTCATCCAGTATTGCCTCCACTTGCTCAAGTCGGCCTCTCAATCGGGGTGGTAGTTTCGCTCCGGGAGGGTCACTCACAAGGGGGGGTAAAGGCTCGAGATCCTGACTGGGTTCCACCGTGGGGCCCTTATAGCGAACCAGATCCGCCACATTGAAAGTGGGGTGAACCCCAAAGCCCTTAGGTAAGTCGAGCTCATAAGCATTGGTACCAACCCGTCTTAGAACCCGAAAGGGTCCCAAACCCCGTGTCCTCAATTTGGAGGCGGGCCCTGGGAGGAGCCGCTCCGTTCTCACCATCACATGGTCTCCCACTTGGTATTCATAGTGACGACGATGAGCATCGGCCTGCCTTTTGTAAGCCTCATTGCTTTTGCCTATATGCTTGCGGATGTTTTCATGTATCTTTGTGGATGTTGACTCACTAGGAGATAATGGGGGTCCTGGACAACCAAAAGTGGGCCTATCATGCAGTGGTGCTACACAGACTTTGGTAGACCTAGGAGGCTTATGCGTCTTGTCAAAGGGGGTGGGGATGGAAGACCCGGAAAACCCATAAAGGGACCTATCATGCCATGCCATGTAGGCCCTAATAGACCTAGGTGGGCCAGGACAACCATAGATGGATCTATCATGCATGGTGGTGATAATTACCGGGGAACCCGAACTTCCTTGAATATTTCTCTCATGCCTAAGACTTGCGACGAACGAGGGTGGGCCATTACATCCGTACATAGACCACTCATACTTCTTACATGTCATGTGGGTGATTTGAATGAATGGACCCGACTCATGAATCATGTCAAGCGGTGTGGTGTGTCTAGACACATGCATTCCTTCCCAAATGGCATCCCTAATGTGTATGGCTTGGTGTGGGAGTTTCCTCTCATAGGGGTCAGATGGGTCTGGGAAAATAGAGTGGGCCTGGTCTATTAAGGTGGGTGAGGGTAGGAAAGGGTGGGTGGTGGGTAAGGGGGGTGGGTTGCATGGGGGTCTAGACTCCCATAGGAAGGGGTCAAAGGGGTCATGGTAAGGGTCCCCTAGGGAGAGGAACTCCAGGTCCTCATGTAGCGGTGAGTCATCCTTCTCTAAAGAAATAATTGGGCCGAAGTCTTTGGTGGGTGGATCAGCCAGGAAGGGATGGTTTGACACTCTACCCGAGATAAGCAATTCTAATTCATGGAGAGCAGCAGGCTCATCCGGTGTAGGGAGGATTAGAAGGAGGTCGCTAGTGTAGCAACCTACAGTGTAAGCTGTGGTGATGGATCCGACACATAGATGTAGGAGGTCAACGCTCCTAGGTTGGTCAGCCATTGTGGCCAACATGTCGGTCAACTCTATTTGCCATGCTAGGCCCTTAAGAAGGTCATCCCAACTCTCAACCTCATAGGAGGATTGGATAGTGGTGTGATAGGAGGAGAGAGGGACTATGGGGAGGTGTTGTTCCATGGGAGGGTAGGCATGGGCCATCATCTCTCTAATTGGGCTACCCATCAACCAGCTAACAAGGGTCTCTCCTAAAATAAGCTCGGTCCCATCTAGAGAGGGTGGTGTAGGGTGAGGGTTACCATGTGAGTTCTTTTCTTCAATTTGGACATGTGTGGTCTCCATGTTGGGAATTGGGTCCGGGGTGTTCACAACTTTGGGGTCGGGTATGGGTTCCTCCTCCAAAGAGGTGAGAGAGTATGTTCGGGGTGGGGTGGTGATGGTAGGTGCATGGCGCCCCCAAGGTGATGAGCAAGGTCGGAATTGGGTTGGGGTTGGAAGTGGAGGTAGTGGGAGTCTAGGTTGGGGTAGGTTTGTAGTTGGAAGTGGAAGGTGGGTTGGGTGAAGACAGTTGGATTGGTCGATCTTGGGTGGGGCATCCCTTATAGGGGATAATGGAGGGGTAGTAGTAGGGGCTACGGGGGTTTGGGGAGTATGGGTCTCATGGGGAATAGTGAGTTGCGGGGTGGTGACCGGTGCGGGCCTAGGTGGAGGGGTGGGCACGGGATCCACTTGGGTTTGAACGGTGAGGGTTATGGAAGTGAGTTTTAGTTGGGGAAGGTTGGTGGGGATTGGGTTTTCCTGACTTGACTCTTGGCATTGTGCCTCAAATTCTTCCTCCCATTCAAGGGGAGCTTCATGAACTTCAATCACTTTCTCAACTCTTTGGGGTGGAGGGGTTTGGTAGGGATTTGTGGGTTGGAGGGTGGTGGTCTTTGGGGGCCTAGGTGGAGGGGTGGGTAGTTGGGACAGTTGGGTTCTAAGGGAGAGGAGTTGGTGGCGAAATGTGGAGAGGGGATCGGTTAGGGGTGGTGGGGGCGGAGTCCTATGGATGGTCTTAAGTTGGCCGGGTTGGGATTGAGTAGTGGTGGTGCTCCTCGGGCTAGGGGTGTGTGAGTAGGAAGAGTAGGAAGGTTTTGGAATGTAGATTTTCCTAAGTTCTCTCGTCATCTCTTCCCACGAGTGAATGGGCTCTTGCCTCTCAATCCTTCTTATGGCCTCTATGTGTTCCAATTCTATCTTGGCTTGACCCCGAATTTGTCCCTTGGCCCTACAAACTCTTGTGTGTCCGTATACCCGATTCCTCTCAAAGTTCCTTTCCATTGCAGCCTCCCACTTGAGGTAATCACTAGCATGCGACCCATCAAAGGTAACACCCTCATCTCGAATAATGTCCCAAAGTATTGGGTTGATCGGATCCCGGTAGTGGGCCGAGTGGGATGGGTATGTGGTAGCCATGATTCATGAACTAGATGACAATGCGCCCTAGGACTAGACTTAGTAGAGACAAGTCTAAAACTTGCTCTGATACCACTTGATGTGACACGGTCTACCTAGGATGATAATGACCCTTAGACCTATGCATCCACAAGCATACAAGCTCTCAATTCGGCTCACCGTGCGACCTATCTCACGCGACGCACATGCGCTCCCGGTGGGTCCGAGTGATGCCGGCGAGGATCCGGGGTGGGACCCTAAGGTTTCCACCGGTTGGTGGGCTTATGGCTGACCCCTAATGGGCCTGGGATACCCAATTTATGGGCGGGCTAGCACGCTGGGGCGTGGGCTTGGGTGGCGCTCTCTCACTTGCCACGGTGGTGCGCTCGTGGTTTCACAAACAATCAAGTCCGGGCACTCAATTACCGCCAACGAGCTAAGGAAACGATACTAGCTAAGCAAAGTAAATGAGGACCAGGAGAGGGACCAGAAGCTCACCTGATCGGTGTGAAGACACCGATCCCGGCCGGAGACGATGGGCGCGCCGGGAGGCGTGGGTATGCACCCGAACGCCGCGGCGGGGTAGCTTGACCTGCTGGTTAGTTAATTACACAACTACGCCTCTCGCAGGAGGGGGGATCTCGGGGTGGGGGTTATGGAGTTTACACCAAACACTACCACCACGCAGGGTGGGGCCTTCAGCCGGCCAAGCGGGGTGGGGAAAATTGGTTAATTATCACACCGGCGGTCGATACCGAAACCTGTCCGGTTCTGGGATTCTGGACCAGCAGTCACTGATGTAGCCGTAGAACACTTTCTGGAATTTTGCCGGAGGCGCGGTCGGTGTCGTTGGCTTCGTAACAGAATAGGGGTGCGCCTCAAATTTTATGGATTTTCGTTCTGCACGAGCCGGGCTGCCTCGATCGACCGAACGGGGTCCCTGTTCAGGACCTGCACAGGTTCAGCTTCTGAACAGCAGATTGCCGAGGACGCCACGAACGCTCCCGGGCTCTGTTTTGCAAACGGCTGGTGTCGATGGAAGCGTGGGGAAGTCTACTTTCCAACGGAGCCGGCCTCGCCACTGTCTGAAGTCCGTGTGGACAGGATGGTCCCGTTGAAGGGGGACAGGTCGGGGAAGACAGACAGGAGGCAGAACGAACGCCCGGCGGTATAAAAATGGTAACTTCCACTTACGGCGTTCAAACGATGCTCCGTCTTCGGCTTCTGAAAGCTGACAGGGGGAGGAAGAATTTTGATGAAGAGTTTGATGACCGATTCCTCCAGTCTTGGCCGCTGCACGAGGGTCGAACAGAGATGGCCTTCTGGTTGAGCCCCCAGTGCGCAGTCGCGGTAGAACGGAGCTAGCGGCCGGCCACGATCTTGGAACGGAGCGATTCCAACTCGCCTGCGGAGAAGACTCGTGGATGCACAAGTTTGCTGAAGCGCTTGGATGCCGAATCCTCCTGGAACGGGTTGGAAAATGCTCTGCAAGTTGGGGCCAGAAACTGCCTGCGGGCTGGAATGGATTTGTGGAGGGGAGGCTAAGGTGGTGGTGGTGTATGTGGGTGGAGATGGAGGGGGGTGCGACCCTAGGAGGGAGGGGAAGGGGATGGACGACCTAGGGAGGTGAAGGGGTCCCTTGGAGAGGGGAAAGGGGTCTTGGGTGGAGGAATATGGCTTGGGAAGGGTGGGGAGTGGCCTTGGGAAGGTGAAAGGGTGCCTGGGAAGATGAAAGGGTGCCTAGGAGAAGGGGTTTCCACCTAGGGGTTGGAGGGGGAATTGAATGAGTGTATAGGGAAGGGGGAGGGGTCTTAAAGAAGGGTGATTAGGGAGGAGAGAGAGGGGATTTCGAAATTTAGAGAGAGAGAGGGAGAAGTAGTGAGAGAGAGAGAGAGAACTATAGAGAGAGGGAGAGAGAATACTTGAGGGTTTAATTTTTCAATTCATCAAAAGTTCTTACAAATGGGAGAGGGGGGGGTCCTTATATAGAGTTGGACCATTTGCACAAAACCCCCTAACAAAGTGCATAAATGCAAAAGACCAAGAGACAGGGGGGGGGCGCCCATGGGCCAAGCCCACTAACTGGGCCCAATGTCCTCAACTAAGGGTCCAAATGACTCAAGACTTGGATAATTAACTCTAAGACCTAGATAATGGACTCAAATAAAGGAAAATTACACATGATATGACTCAAATAAAGAAACTACATAAGCAACAAATAACGATAGCCATGAGGACCACATCTCCAAGGGGTCACGAAGTCGGAGTCGCCTCGTGCCATAGGGACTGCCGGGAGATGTCCTCATCATTTTGTCTCTCTTCCCTCTTTTTAGAGGGTTTCCTTTTGGTGTGATAATAAATGACTTGCTCTGTTGGAGTACTATCCTTGCCGTGATTTGGTTGGTGGATCTTGAGTAGTTGGGAGGTGCCGATATGTCCTGCGTGGTTTTCGCACGCTGTTTTGGTAGGCTTCTGATGGGGTGTCCTTCCGTTCCCTCATGCTTTGAATGTCAGGCCGCTTCATGAATCCCACTAGGGCAGGAAACGAGGAGTTGGAGGTCACTGTTCAGGGGAGAAATCCTTTGGCGTGATTTCGAGGGGGGGTCATTTAAGGCATGTAGCCTCCTTTGGCCTATAAGAAGGACCGAAAGGCAACCTTTCCTCTTCACTGCTTGGGATTTTCTATAACAGTCTTTCCTCGCTCCTTCCTCTTTACTCTGCGTTGTGCCTTTGCATTCGGAGCATGGAGGATCCTTCGGAGGGCGACGCTGCCGACGACGGGGAGCGGCGGGCTCCCGCTGCCCTGTAATGTTGAACGGATCCCACGGTCGCCACGCGTGCATGAGACGGGTCCGACGGTTGCTGCGCGGATCTGGGGAGGGCTTCAGCGTGTGGAAGCACGCCGTTGGCCTCTTCTTATCTCCGGCGAGGCTTCCAGGTGGACGCCGAGGTGGATGACGGATGGGGGCATCAGGGGAGTCTGCCGTCACTTCCCTCCGTGTGAGGGGAGGAGGCGTATCAAGCTCCCTCCTCACCGAGGCCTTCCTCCGTCTGCAGCCACTTTCTCCCTCTTCTGCTCTTCATTTCTTTCACTCTTCGGGGGCTGCTTGCTCTCTGCTTCCTTCCAGGGAGTTGGCAGATTGGAAGAGGGGAGGCCTTCACGACGCTCCTTTTTCCTGGTTGTTGCCAACTTGGGAGGTAGCCTTCCTCAAAGTTTAAAGGTGGCCTTCCTCCTGCAGTCCCTCTGTCACCTTTGTCACGGGCCACTCGAGCCAACTGGCTCGACCACCTTTTGTCCGAGCCAGTTTCCGCATGAGGCAGAGTCAGTGGCTGGACGCGAGGAGATCAAGACTGAGTCAGTCGAGCGATGACCCCTTGAAGCGGTGTTAGACGGATTTTTTTTTTGTTTTTTTTTTGCTATGTGATGTACTGGCATTTGCCTATCTGATGTACCAATGATTTGGAATGAAAAGAAAAGGGATTTGCTCCGTCCATCTTGCTGTATAATTTCAAACATAGAATCGGCGTAGTGCGGCTGCGTTCCATGTCTGAGGAATAGGTTCCCCTTCCATTGTCGCTAACCTGTACACACCTTTTCCGAGCGTCTTGACCACTCGGTAAGGGCCTTCCCAGTTAGGGGACAGTTTGCCCGCCGCCTCTAGTGGTCGAGAGGCTTCGGCCTTCCTGAGGACGAAGTCCCCTGGTTGGAAACGTCTGTCTTGGACTTTGGCGTTGTAGTATCGAGTGAGGCGGCGCTGGTACTCCGTTGCTCGGACGTTCGCGATCTCTCAGAGTTCGTCTGCTAGGTCGAGGTTCTCGAGCAATTTTAGCCCGTTTGCCTCGAGTGAGAAGCTGATCACTCGGAGAGACGGATTGGCGATCTCCAATAGAACGACGGCTTCGGTGCCATATACCAACTGAAAAGGGCTTTCACCGGTTGCCGTCCTGGGGGTTGTTCGGTGCGACCATAGTTCGCTAGGCAATTCCTCGAGCCAACTACCCTTAGCCTTGTCGAGTCTGGTTTTTATGCCTTTCAAGATAGTCTTGTTGGCATTTTCAACCAGCCCGTTGGCCTGAGGGTGGGCGACCGAAGTGTAGTGGTTGCGGATATTTAGGTTGGTGCATCTGTCTCAGAAGTACCGAGAGTCGAATTGCTGACCGTTATCGCTTACTATCACTCGGGGGATGCCAAAGCGACAAATGATCGATTTCCAAACAAAGCCCCAAACGACTGTCTCGGTGATCCTGGCCGTAGCCTCGGCCTCGATCCACTTGGTGAAGTAGTTGATGGCGACGACGATGAACTTCTTCTGGGATTGGGCCGTTGGGAATGGCCCAAGGATATCAATTCCCCACCGGGCGAAAGGATAAGGCTCGGCTAAGGTGACAAGTTTCGTAGCCGGCTGATGGACCAAGTGGTCGAACCGCTGGCATCGGTCGCACTGTTGAACATAGGCCGAGCAGTCGCGCTGCAGGGTGGGCCACCAGTACCCTTGTCGTAACAGGATTCTGGCCAGTGACCTTTCCCCTGAGTGCACTCCGCACAGGCCTTCATGAATCTCTTGGATGGCTCGGCTTGCCTCGTCGGGACCGAGGCACTTCAGGAGGAGACCGGAGAACGATCTTCGGTAGAGGGTGTTGTCGAGGACGACGAAGCGCCAAGCTTGATACTTCATCCGGCGGGCTTCTCGAGGGTCGGAGGGCTCTTGGGAGTCTTGTAGCCAGGACAGGTAGGGGGAGCGCCAGTCACCTGGAGTGGCCGAGTCAACAGCGAGGAGCTCCGTGTCGGTGCTCGGGCGCTCTAGCTCTTCTAGGAGGACCGATCGTGTACCTTCCGGGTCTAGGGAGGAGGCCAATCGAGAGAGGGCGTCTGCCCAAGATCTTTGCTCCCGAGCTATCCGGACTACCCCAAATTCCTCGAACTGCTAGGCCAGGCTCCGGACCAACTGAAGGTATTTGATCATGGGTGCCTCCCGAGCTTCATATTCACCGTTGACCTGACCTGCGACTAGCTGAGAGTCGGTGTGGATCCTGACTCCCTCGACCCCCAACCGTCGGGCCATGCGCACTCCCGAGATAAGGGCCTCGTACTCGGAAGCATTGTTGGATGCCTGAAAGTTGAATCTCAAGGCGTACTGTAGCTCTATCCCTTCGGGGGACCTCAGGAGGATCCCCGCACCGCTGCCTGCCGAATTGGACGATCTATCGACGAACAAGTCCCAGGTTGGCCCGGTCGTGGTCGGAGGCCTGTCCTCGGCGAGGATGGTGCTTTCGGAAATGAAGTCGGTGAGTGCTTGGCCTTTGATTGCTGATCGCGGCCGGTACGAGATGTCGTAGGCCCCGAGCATAATGGCTCATTTGACGAGTCGCCCCGAGGCCTCGGGGTGGGCCAGAATCTTCTTCAACGGCTCGCCGGTTAGCACGGTGATGGGGTGCCCCTGGAAGTAGGGGTGGAGGCACCTGGCGGAGGTAACCAACGCTAGCACGAGTTTCTCGGTTGCGGGGTACCTCCGTTCGACCTCATTGAGCACCTTGCTGGTGTAGTAGACCGGTCTCTCGATTCCCGAGTCATTTCTGACTAGGACCGAGTTGACCGTGGATGGAGTCGCCGAGAGGTAGAGCAGCAAGACTTCACCTGGGACGGGCTTGGAGAGCACCGGTGGCGAAGCTAGGAACTTCTTAAGCTCGGCGAACGCTGTCTGGCACTCCTCATCCCATGCGAACGTAGAAGATGCTAGCTTGGGTCCCCTCATCAGTTTGAAGAAGGGCAAGCATCGTTCGGCCGCACGGGACAGGAAGCGGCTGAGAGCGGCGACACGCCCTGCCAGACACTGGACGTCTTTAATGCATGTGGGCGGGCGCATGTCCAGGATGGCCTGAACTTTGTCGGGGTTGGCTTCGATCCCGCGCTGAGTGACCAAGAAACCTAGGAACTTCCCGAATTTTACTCCAAAGGCACACTTGGCGGGGTTGAGCTTCATGTTGTACTTCAGGAGGGTGCCAAAGGTTTCGGCAAGGTCGGTGAAGTGGTCTTGGGCCTTGGGGGTCTTGACGAGCATGTCGTCAATGTAAGCCTCGACGTTCCGACCTAGCTGCCCCTCGAACATGTGATTTATCAGTCGCTGACATGTCGCTCCGGCGTTCTTCAACCTGAAGGGCATCCGGGTGTAGCAGTACACGCCGTAGTCGGTGATGAAGGCGGTCTTCTCGACGTCTTCTGGATTCATTCTGATCTGGTGATAATCCGAATAGGCATCCAGGAAACAGAGTATCTCATTGCCCGAGGTTGAGTCAACCAATTGGTCGATGCTCGGTAGTGGATAGCAGTCCTTGGGGGTCGCCTTATTCAGATCGGTGAAGTCCATGCACATTCGCCACTTGCCTGTGGTTTTTGGCACCAAGGCGACATTGGCTAGCCACGTAGGGTACATGACTGGTCTGAAGAGGCCTGTCTCTTGTCCCTTGGTGACCTGTGCCTTGATGATCGCCTGCTTCTCGGGCGCATGCTTCCTTCTCCGTTGCTGTACGGGCCTGACGGTGGGGTCGAGACTGAGTTTGTGCATCACGGTCTTCTCGGGTATGCTAGGGAGTTGATCATCGGACCAAGCAAAGGCCTGGACGTACTCAGAAAGAAATTTCTTGTATTGCTGCTGCTCCTTGGGAGGTAGGTCGGCTCCGATCCTTACTCCGAGGGCCGGGTCATCGTTCAGGAATACCGTTAGCAATTCGCCGCCGGGCTCGGCGGTTACGGTCTTCCCTTCGATTCCTTTGGGGCCCTTATCCTTCCCGTCCGGCCTTGAGGCTTCCACCGAGATGTTGTAGCACCTTCTAGCCGTGGCCTTGTTACCTCGGACTTCCCCCAACCCGTTTTTGGCGGGAAACTTCATTTTCTGGTGATAGGTAGATGGTACGGCCTTTAATCGGCTGAGAATTTTTCGACCGAAAATGGCGTTGTACGCTATCATACCCTTGATCACTATGAAGTCTGCCATGACCGTAACAGTTTTGGGTGGGGTGCCGAAGGTGACCGGCAGGTTTAGGGCTCCCTCGGGGTAGGTGGCCAGGCCGTTAAACCCGCAAAGGGGTGTTCGGATCGGGCGGAGCTTGGATGGATCTTCCCCCATCTTGAGGAAACAGTCATAAGATAATACATCGGGGGCGCTCCCATTGTCAACCAGAATTCTATCTATGTTACAATGGTTTATTGTGGCCGAGATAACGAGGGCATCATCATGCGGGGTGTTTAGCCCTTCCAGGTCTTGGTCGGAGAAGACTATGACTTGGGGCTCTCTCGGCGGGCCCCCTGAGGGCTCTAAGACCCGGCTGGCCCGCTCGGCATGACGCTTCCTTCCTCGGCTGGTGTCGCCGCCCGATGCCGTTCCTCCGGAGATGATGTTGATGTGGACCCCTCGGGGGGCGTTGTCGATCTCCTTGGTGGCATCTCGGTCTTCTTTGCGCCCGGATACAAACCGGGCCAGGTGCCCATGACGGATGAGACGTTCGATCTCGTCCTGGAGCTGGTGACAGTCGCCGGTGTGGTGCCCGTGGTTGCCGTGAAACAGGCAATGCCTGTCGCGCTTGCGGTTCTTCGATCTCATTGGTTCGGGCTGGCGGAGGAGTCTCGAGTCTTTGATGTCTTCATAGATCTCGTAGACTGGCGCGGTCAACGGGGTGTACCGCTCATACTTCCGTTTGCGCTCTCCTTCCTGATCGCGCTTCTTGCCCGAGCCAGGGTTTGGCTCGGAGGCCCGCTTCTTGTCCCCCTCCCGACCCGAGCCGGTTGTGTCTCGGCAGGCGCTGAGTACCTCTTCGCACTCGGCGTGGCGCAGTGCCAGAGTCACTAGCTCGGTAAGGGTCGAGGGAGGGTGGAGGACCAGTTCACGGCGGAGATTCTCGTCCCGGGTGCCCCCGGTCAGAGCGGTCGTGGTCGAGGCCACATCCAGGCGGGGAATTCTGAGGGCTTCCGATTTGAATCGGTGGACATAAGGCCGGAGCCTTTCCCCTTGTGCCTGTTTGAGGGCCAGGAGCCCCGCTACTGACCTTGGGGGGGCGCTTCCGGCGAAGCTCTCCTTGAAGACTCACCCGAATTACCTGAAGTCCCGGATGGACCCAGGGGCGAGGGCCCGGAACCATGCCTGAGTGCCTTGGACCAGGGTGGCCGCAAAGGCTCGGCATTTAATAGGATCCGGTGTTCCATGCAGAGTCACCAGGGCGTCGAAGCTGTCGTAGTGGTCGGCTGGGTCACCCTGGCCATCATAGAGCTTGAAGGTCGGAATGGAGGTTCTGGGAGACACCTCTGCCTTCAAGATGTATTCGGAGAAAGGGGATTTCTCCTCATCCTCCGGGGAAGAGGTCTTCTGCAGGGCGCGGAGGGCGCGCTCTTGCTCTGTAAAACATCTTTCGAAATCCCTCACTCGGAGGGATAGTTCCGGCTGCGGTCGCGCCGTGGGACTGGGGGGAGCGTCGTGGCGATCCTCAGGACCGGTAGCGCTCGGGCGCGGAGGACACACCCCCTATTTCCCTTTTCTGGGCGTGGAGGAAGCCTCTTGCTCCGGGGGCGGATCTTGCGAGCGTCCTCCTGCGTTGTTGTAGATGAGCTGTTGACCGCGGAGGGTGAAGCGGCCCCCAGCGGTATGCTAGGACGCACTTCGACGGGGGGGCTCACGGACGGGGCGCGGGACCTGGCATCCCTTGCCGCCTGGGCCCTCATGAGCTCCACGAGGACGTCAAGCTTCTTATTGAGGGCCTAGAAGACCTCGTCGCCACCGTTGGGGGGTACCCCCGTCGCCGTCGGAGGGGGCGGCGGCCCATTGGTGGGGACGCTGGCATTGGAGGGAGGGTTCTGTGAGGCCGTGGAGGGGCCATCTCCTGCCGCCACCACGGCCTTACCCTTCTCGAAGGCGGATCTCCTCCCTGAGCTTCTTCTCACCATCTTGGGTCTTCGTGCGTTTCCCACAGACGGCGCCAGATGAAGAGGCGAAATCTCGCGCTGTGTCCTGAGCGGGCTGTGGATCACCAGAAGATGAACTGCAAGACAGTGAAACGTATCAGAGGGCCCAGGGGGTTTCCCTGGGGAAAGACCCTCTGATGGTTAAGTCAGTAGAGCTGTGGTGGAAGCAGTAATGGGGAGGAGAAAAGCTAGTGCGCGAGATTCCTCTCCACCAGAGGGTGAAGTGGATTGCTCAGTAGTTTTGGTGTACGAGTACCTTGATCGCCCCTTTCCACCGGAGGGTATCCCTGGTTTAAATAGTGTGCCGCCTTCAGGAGTCCTGCAAACCGAGGGGTCTCCGGCGGGAGTTACGTCCTCAACGTGGGCTTTCATGGCCTTATCGTGGGAACGTTATCGCCTAGAAGTCCGATGTCTTCTTGATTCCCCTGTCCATTGGGGACTGTTAATGGCAGCACGAACGGATAGTATCTGGCCTGGCCGAGCTTCTGAAACACCAGCTCTGTCCGGGCGATGAGCATAGCTCGACGAAAGGGGGGTCGGATAGGTCAGTGAATACCTGTCTGTCCCGGGCGGGGGAATGGCTTGGGCCGGACCTTCCTTATGACCTGACCATCACTCGGGCCCTCCGAGCCTAGGGGCCACCGGGGAGAGTTGGTTCCTCGAGTGTTTGTTCATTGGGCTTTTCTTTCCTGAGTGGGCCCGGTGGGCTATCACTCAGGTGAGCTTGCCTCGTTGGACCCTGTTGGGTCTTGTTGGGCTGCTCTTTGGGTGGGCTACAGAAATCCCCCTCTCCAATAGACATATAAAATCCTACTGAGCTTTGCTCACCCCTACTTTCCAATCCTTTTTAGGTAGTTCTGATGAGGATGTGCGTTCCAATGGGGACGGGAACGAGTGATGCCAGGAGCGTGCCATTTAGAGTTTATGTTCAAGTCAAGTTTGGATTAGTTGTTATCTAGAGTTGATGTACTTTCCATTAATGAGATAGAGGTCCACAAGGAGTCGGGTGTAATCGAATACTTTCTCTTATTATTATTATTATCAATAAAGTTGGGTTAATTATTTCTTTATTATTGGCTTGGTGGTTAGTGACGCGGGACGGGGACCGACACGGACTAAGACTCACAAAAGACCCTAACTGAGGCCGGCAGTAGCACGCTCAAGGGTCGCCAAGTGGCTGACCACCGTGATATCCCACAGAATGAGGGACGTCTCTCAACAGAAACTCCGACCTCGGCCGTCCCAAGGAGGGAAGCGCACGTGTCTAGGCGTATAGTCGACCTCCAAAGACAAGGGGAGTCGAGTCCTAGCTCGGTGCTCGACTAGTGCTAGGGATGGATGCTCTCACTCACGATCCGCGGTGATGGCAATAAGTGGCTAGGCACCTACCCTCTCTCACGCGGCATAATCAATCACATACTAAAAGAGCAAGCAAAAGGAGGGGAGTCGGAGCGCGTACCTCCACGCCTAGGCGTGGGGAAGGAACCCCGGCCGTGAACCAACAACCCCGATACACCAGAGGTCAATAAAATACAACCCAATAACGGCCCACTCCTCGCAGGGAGGTAAAAGGCTACAACCAATACGTTCGGGGCTGCCGGACACGGGTTGACGGGCTGCACTCGGTGACGGGTCGGCCACGAGGAGGTTCGGGTGCAACGCTGCAGAAACCGGTGTCGCGCGCGCCTGGGCGGAGGGGGGGTCTCACGGGCTGATACGACGCCCGTTTGAGGCACCGTCAGAGAGGACGCGTCGCTGACTGTTGGAGGAACGCTCCGGCCAAAGGGGGCGCGCTGGATCCGCCGGTGGTGACCGTGGGCGCTGCTGAAAGTCAGATCAGGTTCTGTGGGCGCAGAACTGCGCTCGCCGACGGTAAAATCTGGAAATCGGCCTTCTGGTGCCCGAACAAGTCCGGGCCGGTTGGGGGTGAAAGCTGACTGGCAGAGATCGCCCTCGGCCAAATGGCGCTGGCAGATGCCGCCGGTGCGAGCCGCAGGAGTCGCTGAAAGTCGGGGCTGGTTCGCTGGGCGGACTGGGCAGACGCGCTGGCGCAACCCCACGAGATCGACCGCCACGGACGGTGACGATGTCGAAACGCGACGCCGTCGGCGGCGTTGGAAAGTTGACTCGGAGATCTACGAACCCTGAAGAAACCAGGGCAAAAGACGCAGCGTGGAGGCCTGGGGAAAATTCGCAATCAGGGCCTCCCCGCTGGGCGAGCAGAGAAAGGGGTGCTGGCGCAGGTCGGCGGAGAAAATCGGTACGGGCAGTGCCGATCTCCGATTGATGCAAAATGGGCGCCGACGCGAAGCTGATCCGCAGACGTATCTCCAGAAAATAGGTCGTGGCAAAACTCGTCCAGGAAGGGGGCGCGAGCTCTGCTACAAGTCGGGGCAGAAATCTGGAATCACGAACACGAACCGTTGAGGAAGAAGATGAGGATAAGAGGGAACCCCGGAGTCCACCGAGGGCTGAGGCGTCACACCCCGCCGTTCTCCCGTCGCAGGAGCAGAAAGAGAGAGAGAGAGAAGGGCGCAAAAAGCTTTGCACAATACTCACTTGTATTCAAATTCATGTGTAAACTGTAATCGGTACAAGGTGAGAACTACTTATAGGGGATGGGAAAACCCTAATCTAACTAGAAGGGAGGGGTGCGCCCAGCTCCAAGGAGAGAAAGGCGGCCCAAATTTCAGCAAGCTTAGAAAATAGGAAAGGAATCTAAGTGGGATAAGGAAGGGGTGGAGTTGGGGAAAGGAGGAGAGGGGAAAAGGGGAAGGGAGAGGGGAGCGCCCCCCACCTTCCCTAGTAGAACTAGGAAGGGGGGGGGGGGGCTGCCACCTCCTCCTCTAGATGGGGAGGGGGCCGCCCCCTAAACCCTAATGGGCCTCTTTTAAGTGGGCTTCAAGCCCCAATAAGCCCCTGACCCAATAACAAGATCCATTACCCCACAAAGCAACCCAATTGGCCACTATATGGCCCAATAAGTGCCCAAACAATAAGATGTCCACGCAGGGACCAAAAGACAAGGCCCACAAGGCCTGAGCAAGTCCAGACTGAGGCCCAACATGGCCTAAACATGATGAAAAGATAACTAGAAGGTGCCGCCGTCGCCGAGCCACAAGGAGGTAGCGGTGTGCCGGGTGCTCCGTCGAGGATAGCGCCGTGTGTCCTCACCAATTCTCCCCGGGTGGGAAGAACTCGACCCCGTCGAGTAAGGGTCACGGTCGCTGAGGTACCGCTCCAGCAGGTCCGGATCGATCCGCTCCAGCTCTCCACGTGTAATCCAGGTGTTGTCCGACTCGGGGCGCCCTCTCCAACGCACTAAGAAGCGTTGGTAGGCTCCGCTCCTGGTAGTAGTCACCTGCTCATCCAGTATGCAATCTATATGCTCGCGTTTTTGTAATGGGGCTGGAGGAGGTGGACTCTCAGTAGGTGTATCACTCACAACAGGAGGGTCAGGCCCAAATAACTCACTGGGTATCACCGCGGGATCCCGATAAGCTACCAGATCAGAGACATTGAATGTCGAACTGATCCCGTAGTCGTCTGGTAGCTCGATCTCATACGCGTTCGACCCAATACGCCTCAACACTCTGAATGGTCCTGCACCGCGGTCTTGGAGCTTCTTTACGGCTCCCGAAGGAAACCGTTCCGGTCTAACCCGGACCATGACGTACTCTCCCTCGCGGAACTCACGTGTGCGTCTGTGCGCGTCAGCTAACTCCTTGTAACGTGCGTTGCTGGCCTCTATATGACGACGGACATGGTCATGCAACTGTCTAATATGCTCCGCAAAAGACTCAGCTGACTCAGAGACTCGGGACTGAATGGGGGAGGGAATCAAATCAATCGGCTTCCTAGGTCTTCGACCAGTGACAATCTCAAATGGACTCAACCCTGTAGACCTATTGACCGAATCATTATATGCAAACTCTGCTAATGGTAAGACAAGGTCCCAATCTCCAACTCTATCACGCACTAAACACCTCAGAAGATCCCCTAGACTTCTATTGACTACCTCTGTCTGACCGTCAGTCTGGGGGTGGTATGCGGTGGAGAACTTCAACTGGGTGCCCATCATCCGCCAAAGGGTTTTCCAAAAATAGCTCGTAAAACGCACATCCCTATCAGAAACAATGGTACGCGGCAACCCAAACCTGGACACACAGTGGGTGAAGAACAACCTGGCAACTCTAGAGGCATCCGATGTCTTGGAACAAGGAATAAACAAGGCCATCTTGGAGAAGCGGTCAACCACAACAAAAATAGAATCATGCCGCCGTGCAGTACGGGGCAAACCAAGCACAAAGTCCATGCTGATATCCTGCCAAGGACTATCAGGGACAGGCAGAGGGGTATAAAGGCCAGTGTTCTGTTTCCTCTGCTTCGCTAGGGCACAAATACGACACTGGGCAACTATGCGGGCTACATCCCTCTTCAAACTGGGCCAGCAGAAACGGTGCTCAACAGCCTCTATGGTCTTGTTTCGGCCGAAGTGGCCGGCAAGACCTCCTGCATGAAGCTCCCACGTAAGAAAATCACGAACTGAAGTCCGTGGGATGCACAACCTATCACCTCGAAATAAGTGACCATCCTGAAGGACATACTCGCTAAACTCACGGGACGGTCCTGACTGAAGGGCAGAATAGATGGGACCGAAGTCCGGGCAATCAATGTAGGCCTCTTTCAACTTCTCTAAACCAACCACCTGAACATTCATGGTGGATATCAACATCACCCGCCGACTAAGAGCATCGGCCACCTTGTTCTCAGCACCTGCCTTGTGCTTGAGAACGAATGTAAACTCCTGCAAATATTCCACCCATCTACTATGTCTGGCATTCAACTTCTTTTGGGTGTGGAGAAATCTCAATGCCTCGTGGTCAGAAAAGAGCACGAACTCCTGGTGGAGGAGATAGTGCCTCCAATAGCGCAAAGCCTGGACAACTGCGTAGAATTCCTTGTCATAAGTAGAGTAACGCAGTTTGGCATCATTGAGTTTCTCACTGAAAAAGGCTATAGGGTGGGACTCCTGGCTAAGCACTCCCCCTATGCCTACACCTGAGGCATCACATGTAACCTCAAACACCTTAGAAAAGTCAGGAAGTGTAAGAACGGGTGCCTGGGTCATGCGAACCTTGATAGTCTGGAAGGCTGTGGCAGCAGCCTTCGTCCAGGTAAACTCGCCCTTACGGATGCAATCCGTGATCGGGGCGGTGATAGAACTGAACCCCCTAATGAAACGGCGATAGAATGTCGCCAGACCATGAAAGCTCCTAACATCGTGGAGTGAGCGGGGCTCGGGCCACTCCACTATGGCACGGATCTTCTCCGGATCAGCGGAGACTCCGTCACGGGACACAATGAACCCTAAGAAAGAAACCTGGTCAGTCATGAAGCTACACTTCTTAGGGTTGGCAAACAAGCTCTCCCGTCTCAGAACAACACACACCTGCCTAAGGTGGTCTAGGTGTAACTCCCTAGTGCGGCTATAAATCAAGATGTCGTCGAAGTAGACGACCACAAACACTCCAATCATAGGACGCAACACCTGCGTCATCACCCGCATGAAGGTGCTAGGGGCGTTAGTCAGCCCGAAGGGCATGACCAACCACTCGTAAAGACCATCCTTGGTCTTAAATGCAGTCTTCCACTCATCACCTGGTCTGATCCTCACCTGGTGATAGCCACTCCTAAGATCGATCTTCGAGAAAATCGTGGCTCCTGACATCATATCAAGCAAGTCATCTAGCCGGGGAATGGGAAACCTATACTTAACCGTGATTTTATTGATCGCACGGCTATCGATGCACATACGCCATGTGCCATCCTTCTTCGGTGCTAGCAGGGCGGGAACAGCACAGGGACTCTTGCTATCCCTAAGGGAACCCCTACTCATCAACTCATCAACCTGTCTCTGTAGCTCAGCGTGGTCCGCGGGACTCATCCTATAATGTGGAAGATTGGGCAAGGACGAGCCCGGGACAAGATCAATCTCGTGCTGAATGTCACGCAATGGTGGAAGGCCTTCGGGAAGGTCCTCCGGGAAAATATCAGCAAACTCTCGCAACATCTCAGCTAACTGAGGGTCTGTCACTCCCTCGAGACTGGGGACCACCTCACCCGTCTCCCTGACAACCACAGCTAAAAGAGGGACACCACTAGCAACCTCTCTCTCCATCTCTCGGGGACTGATGATCATCAACCTCCTAGTCGGAGGGGCCTCTATGGTGAGGGTGGGAGAGGGGGTGGAAACTGACACCGGAGGTGGTGGTGGTGGTGGGCTGACCTTCCCCTGGTGAGGGGTGGTCGTGGCACTAGGGCCGGCTGGTCCCCTAACAGTAGGGTCCCTAGGTGGGGCTGGGTGGAGGGTGATCCTGTGGCCGTTGTGATCAAATGTGCAAGTGTTTGCACGGCCCTGTAGGGTGGCATCCATGTCAAACAACCACGGCCTCCCTAAAATAATGCTACCTACCTCCATAGGTAGAACATCGCACCAAATTTCATCCTGATAGGTCTGGAACTGAAGGGGCACCAGGCAACGGAGCCTAACAGGAATGGAGGTAGAATCGACCCACGAAACCCTATAGGGGGCAGGGTGGTCAACTGGGGTCAACCCAAGGCGGGTAACAGTGCCAGTAGATATGGCGTTGATGCAACTCCCGCTATCAATGACAATCTTGCAAGCTTTACCCCCAAGCCTGCAGAAGGTGTGAAAAATGGTGGTGCGACGCCAGTCGTCACTCACCTGGGGCTGGGCTAGAATGCACCTAACTACCCCTAACTGTGGGTCACCCTGAAAGTGGCTACCCTGGGCACCATCCTGCTCTCCATCGAGCAGATCATCGAAGAACTCCTCAACCAAGTCCTGGTCTACCTCATAACTAACAGGAATAGGCTCAGTGAGGGACTCAGTGGAAGTGGGGTCTGCCATGACAAGGGCCTTCCTCTCTCGAGTGGGGCATCTATCAGCAAAGTGGCCAAATCCGCCACACCGGTAACAAGTAGTACGTGCGCCCGCACTGGATGAGGCTCCAGCGGTCATAGGACTCTTGCCCTTGTCATCATGACGGGGCGCGGGGAGTAAAGGCTGAGAATGCGCAGGGTGCGCGGGAGGTGGAAGTGTAGGGCGTGTGGGGGGGTAGGGCGGCTGCTGGCGAGGTGGAGGAAACGGGTCCCTAGGAAGGGGTGGACGAGGCCTGGGACCAGTGGGGTCCTGGCGAAGAGGCTCCGCGGGCCGAGCCGCCGGATATCGACCATACTGGGTGGAAGTGGAGCGAGGGTCAAGACCCCGCTGACTAGGCATCCCCTGACGAAAGGTGGGGCCAAACTCCAACTCAAATTGCTCTAACTCTAGGGCAACCTGGTAAGCCAGCTCTAAAGTGTCTACCTGGCGACGGTAGAGCTCATACTGATACTCGGGCCTCAAACCACGGCGAAAACGCGAAACAGGCATGCCCTTCTCCTCATCAACTCCACATCGCAAATAATACTCGTCAAACTCGGCGATGTACTCGGTCACGGACCGATCGCCCTGACTAAGGGTCTGCCATCGGTCGATGAGCCTCTGGCGGTAAGAAGGAGGGACATACTTCTCGCGGAGCTTACGCCGCATGTCAATCCAGGTTTCTATGGGTGGATCCTGCCTCTGCAACATCAGGCTCTCGACATTCCTCCAGTAGGTCTGGGCTCTCCCCACGAGCTTCATCTTGGCAAATCGGACTTGCCGAAGCTCAGACATCTCAACCCATTCGAAATACCTATCCATGCTATTCTCCCAGTCTATGTAGACTTTTGGGTCAAGGGACCCCTCGAAAGTGGGTGGATCGGCACGGACGGTCCTAAGGATCCTATCATCCTCATCCTGATGTGGTCGACGACCACGGTACTGGCGCCCATTCCCCTCAAAATCATTCTCGGACCCATAGTCATCAAAGTCGGGGGCTCGGGGACGTCGCTCCTGAGCCCGAGGGGCTTGAGCGGCAGCAACTGGAGGGGCTCGATCGGCTCTAGGAGGGTCCTGGTGGGGCACTTCATCAACTCTCCCAATCCGTCCAACAAGGCCCTGGATGGTTAAGTCAGACACTCTGGCACGATCCTCAATGATCTTCAGACGGCCATCTAGATGCTCAGTCAACTCCTTGATGGACTGGTCGGACCTGTCCATACGGGTCATAAGTTGGGTAATCAGATCCTCTAGAGATGGGCGTCCCTGAGGTGGGTGTTGGTCACCCATGGCGTCCGGGCGATGGTAATCCGAACCACCCCGAGTGGGCATGCAAAGGAGACTAAGGGAAGGGTAGGCTGACACCCTAAGACCTAGAGGGACACGAATGCAATGAGATGCAAGACTCAAACAAGACACTTCCAAAACCTAGACACGACCCTAAGACCCAACCTGTAAGGACAAGTTGGTAACCATGCTCTGATACCAAATTTGACGCGGGACGGGGACCGACACGGACTAAGACTCACAAAAGACTCTAACTGAGGCCGGCAGTAGCACGCTCAAGGGTCGCCAAGTGGCTGACCACCGTGATATCCCACAGAATGAGGGACGTCTCTCAACAGAAACTCCGACCTCGGTCGTCCCAAGGAGGGAAGCGCACGTGTCTAGGCGTATAGTCGACCTCCAAAGACAAGGGGAGTCGAGTCCTAGCTCGGTGCTCGACTAGTGCTAGGGATGGATGCTCTCACTCACGATCCGCGGTGATGGCAATAAGTGGCTAGGCACCTACCCTCTCTCACGCGGCATAATCAATCACATACTAAAAGAGCAAGCAAAAGGAGGGGAGTCGGAGCGCGTACCTCCACGCCTAGGCGTGGGGAAGGAACCCCGGCCGTGAACCAACAACCCCGATACACCAGAGGTCAATAAAATACAACCCAATAACGGCCCACTCCTCGCAGGGAGGTAAAAGGCTACAACCAATACGTTCGGGGCTGCCGGACACGGGTTGACGGGCTGCACTCGGTGACGGGTCGGCCACGAGGAGGTTCGGGTGCAACGCTGCAGAAACCGGTGTCGCGCGCGCCTGGGCGGAGGGGGGGTCTCACGGGCTGATACGACGCCCGTTTGAGGCACCGTCAGAGAGGACGCGTCGCTGACTGTTGGAGAAACGCTCCGGCCAAAGGGGGCGCGCTGGATCCGCCGGTGGTGACCGTGGGCGCTGCTGAAAGTCAGATCAGGTTCTGTGGGCGCAGAACTGCGCTCGCCGACGGTAAAATCTGGAAATCGGCCTTCTGGTGCCCGAACAAGTCCGGGCCGGTTGGGGGTGAAAGCTGACTGGCAGAGATCACCCTCGGCCAAATGGTGCTGGCAGACGCCGCCGGTGCGAGCCGCAGGAGTCGCTGAAAGTCGGGGCTGGTTCGCTGGGCGGACTGGGCAGACGCACTGGCGCAACCCCACGAGATCGACCGCCACGGACGGTGACGAAGTCGAAACGCGACGCCGTCGGCGGCGTTGGAAAGTTGACTCGGAGATCTACGAACCCTGAAGAAACCAGGGCAAAAGACGCAGCGTGGAGGCCTGGGGAAAATTCGCAATCAGGGCCTCCCCGCTGGGCGAGCAGAGAAAGGGGTGCTGGCGCAGGTCGGCGGAGAAAATCGGTACGGGCAGTGCCGATCTCCGATTGATGCAAAATGGGCGCCGACGCGAAGCTGATCCGCAGACGTATCTCCAGAAAATAGGTCGTGGCAAAACTCGTCCAGGAAGGGGGCGCGAGCTCTGCTACAAGTCGGGGCAGAAATCTGGAATCACGAACACGAACCGTTGAGGAAGAAGATGAGGATAAGAGGGAACCCCGGAGTCCACCGAGGGCTGAGGCGTCACACCCCGCCGTTCTCCCGTCGCAGGAGCAGAAAGAGAGAGAGAGAGAAGGGCGCAAAAAGCTTTGCACAATACTCACTTGTATTCAAATTCATGTGTAAACTGTAATCGGTACAAGGTGAGAACTACTTATAGGGGATGGGAAAACCCTAATCTAACTAGAAGGGAGGGGTGCGCCCAGCTCCAAGGAGAGAAAGGCGGCCCAAATTTCAGCAAGCTTAGAAAATAGGAAAGGAATCTAAGTGGGATAAGGAAGGGGTGGAGTTGGGGAAAGGAGGAGAGGGGAAAAGGGGAAGGGAGAGGGGAGCGCCCCCCACCTTCCCTAGTAGAACTAGGAAGGGGGGGGGGGGCGGCTGCCACCTCCTCCTCTAGATGGGGAGGGGGCCGCCCCCTAAACCCTAATGGGCCTCTTTTAAGTGGGCTTCAAGCCCCAATAAGCCCCTGACCCAATAACAAGATCCATTACCCCACAAAGCAACCCAATTGGCCACTATATGGCCCAATAAGTGCCCAAACAATAAGATGTCCACGCAGGGACCAAAAGACAAGGCCCACAAGGCCTGAGCAAGTCCAGACTGAGGCCCAACATGGCCTAAACATGATGAAAAGATAACTAGAAGGTGCCGCCGTCGCCGAGCCACAAGGAGGTAGCGGTGTGCCGGGTGCTCCGTCGAGGATAGCACCGTGTGTCCTCACCAGTTAGTCTCTTGTGGCAACGTGTGCTCTGATTGACATGATTGATTTAAACTACTACGTTCAGATTTTTTGCGTCGGGGCATGACAGTTTTTGTGGTATCAGAGCTTAGGTTTTCTTTAGACCCTAGGTTGCTTGTAGTGTAATAGAACCTTTAACATTAGTAAAGTCAGAATCCGACCCAGTGAGTTTGGTAGAAACTTGGGCTAAGATTAGTTAATTAATTAATTAACTACAAGATGATAGATTCATTAGAACATTCTTAATCACTTTTCTTATGCTATCGGAATTTCCCGTGATGGCGGCATAACGCGCTCAATGGCGAGACATGCAACGTACCGTGCAGGGCCTGACCCAGGCCTTACAGCAAGTTGCCCAAGGCGGCGGACAGCAAGCAGTAGGCAATCTACATCGAAACTTTCAAGGCATGAATACCCCACGTTTCAGTGGATCTCCGGACCCAGATGAGGCCGAGAACTGGTTGAAGGAGACGGAGAGGATCTTCAGGATTATGCAGTGCGGAGATCAGGATCGCGTCCTGTTAGCGACTTTCCAGTTAGAACGTGATGCTCGTGCTTGGTGTGAAGCCGTGAAAGCCACGCTTGGGAATAGGCGTGCCACGTGGAATGAGTTCAAAGAGTTTTTCAATAGCAAGTATTTTTCAGATCGGGTGCAGGAGAAGAAAGCGGCCGAGTTCGCTACTTTGAAATAAAGAAACTTGTCGGTTGTAGAGTATGAAGCATAGTTTTCTAGATTGTGTAAGTATGCCCCACACTTGGTGTCCACTGAGAAAATGAAGGCTAAAAGATTTTTGAATGGTTTGAAGCTTCAGTACATCAATCAATTGGCACCCTTGGAAATCCATATCTATGCCGAGATAGTAAGGAAAGCACAAGTTTCAGAAGACACGATGGAAATGACTGATCGGATCAGAGGTCGGGATAAGAAGAAAGAACAGACTACCAGTTCTGGGAACTTTAAACCAGGTAATGGTCAGAAGCGGCCCAATGGCGGGCCGAGTTTTTCTAAAAGCAATAAACCCAGGGAAGGTGAGAAGAAAGTTGGACCAGCTGTGTCGTCCAAGGTAGTTTGCAAGTACTGTGACCGTCCAGGTCACAAGATGGAAGAATGTTGGCGCAAGTTAGGTGCTTGTTTGAGGTGTGGTAGCAGGGACCACCGAATTCCAGAATGTCCCCTTATTAATGAACCAGCCGCATCTGATAAGTCGCAAGGAAGTTCCAAGCGGCAAGGCAGGCTCCAAGCTCTCCAGGAGGTAGAGACCGAGAACCAGACTACCGAGGAAGGAGGTATTGTCGAAGGTACTCTTACTATTCTTTCCAAGCCAGCATTCGTACTTTTCGACACTAGGACCACTCATTCTTTTATATCTCTGAAATTTGCTAAGACTTTGTCAGTGGAACCGGTGTTATTGGACTCTCATGTTATGATATCCACCCCTATTGGTTCGGGATCCGAGATTAAATATTATTATCCTTCTAGTGAAGTTGTGATCAATGGTTGTAATTTATCTGCCGATTTAGTATGCATGAAGATGAAAGATTATGACGTAATCTTAGGGGCTGATTGGTTATCAAAGCATGGTGCTAGTGTTCATTATAAATCAGGAGTAGTGTTTTTCCCTGGACATCCGGAGCTTTCTTTCTCTGGCTCTAGGCTATCCAAGTCCATGCCACTCATTTCGACACTTCGGGCAGATAAGTTGTTAAGAAAGGGGTATCCAGCATTCTTCGCTTTGATTTCTTTAACTGATAAGAAGGAAGTGGAGTTGAAGGATATCCCTATTATTCAAGCTTTTTCGGAGGTATTTCCAGATGAATTGCCAGTCTTCCCCCTGAAAGAGAGGTGGTTTTCTCAATTGATTTAATTCCTTGTGCCTCACCTGTTTCGAGAGCCCCCTATCGTATGTCCCCTGCTGAGTTAAGAGAATTGAAGGTGCAGTTGTTAGACTTGCTAGAAAGAGGGTTCATTCGTCCAAGTACTTCCCCGTGGGGTGCTCATGTTCTTTTTGTAAGGAAGAAAGATGGTTCTTTGAGGCTGTGTATCGATTATCGTCAGTTGAATCAACTCACCGTGAAGAACAAGTACCCATTACTAAGGATCGATGAATTATTTGATCAGATATCAGGAGCCCAGTACTTCTCAATGATCGATCTCAGATCTGGGTATCATCAGTTGAGGATAAAAGATGAAGATATTTTTAAGACGGCATTCCATAGCAGGTATGGGCATTTTGAATTTGTGGTGATGCCATTTGGACTAACAAATGCTCCTGCAACTTTTATGCAGCTAATGAATAGTGTGTTTCAGCCCTACTTGGATCAGTGGGTCATGGTATTTATCGATGATATTTTGATATATTCAAGGAGCAAGGAGGAGCATGAACAGCACTTGGGAATGGCGTTGCGAATATTAAAAGAGCATCAGCTATATGCCAAGTTTAGTAAATGTGAGTTCTGGTTGCAGGAGGTATCTTTTCTGGGGCACATTATTTCTAAAGAGGGAATCGCAGTAGACCCTTTGAAAGTTGAGGCTGTACGTAATTGGGAAAGACCTGTGAATGTAACTGAGATCAGAAGTTTCTTAAGTTTAGTAGGCTATTATCGAAGGTTCATTAAGGATTTCTCCAAGATTGCAGTACCTTTGACAAGGTTAACTCGTAAGGAGAATTGTTTTGAGTGGACTGATGATTGTGAGAAGAGTTTTCAGACTTTGAAGAAGTGCTTGACCACTGCCCTAGTTTTGGCCTTACCCTTAGATGAAGGAGGTTTGGAAGTTTATACCGATGCTTCGGGGATTGGTTTAGGTTGCGTATTGATGCAGCGAGGGAAAGTGATAGCCTATTCCTCCAGGCAGTTGAGAAAATATGAAGAGAATTAAACTGTTCATGATTTGGAGTTAGCAGCTGTTGTGTTTGCTCTTAAGATATGGAGGCATTATCTTTATGGAGAAACTTTCATAGTGTACTCAGACCATAAGAGCTTGAAATATCTATTTTCTCAAAAGGAGTTGAACATGAGACAGAGAAGGTGGCTAGAGTACTTAAAGGATTTCGACTTCTCCATTGAATATCATCCCGGAAAGGGGACTGTTGTGGCAGATGCTTTAAGTAGGAAGCCGACAGCTAGGCTAGCCAGTTTGATGATTCAAGAATGGAAGTTGTTAGAACAGTTTGCTAGTCTAGATATTACAGAAAAGGAAGATCAAATCTTCGTGGCTCATGTCCAGCTTCATTCAGAATTACTAGCAGAAATTAAGCAGTTGCAGGACAATGACCCAGTGCTCGTAGAAATTAAAGTTAGGATGGTTAGTCGACCAGATTTTATATTAGCTGATGATGAGAGGTTGTTGTTTCGAGGGAGAACATGTGTCCCTGATTCCATGGAAATAAAGAAGAAGATTCTTGAAGAAGCGCACAGATCTAAGTATACTATACAACCATGAGCTACAAAGATGTACAGAGATTTGAAGAGGACTTTCTGGTGGCCGAACATGAAGAGAGAAGTGGCCGATTTTATGAACAGGTGTTTAGTATGTCAACAAGTTAAAGCAGAGCATTTCAGACATGTTGAGAAATTAAAGCCTCTCGAAATACCACAGTAGAAGTGGGAAAGTGTCGGTATGGATTTTATTATGGGTTTACCCCGAACACGAGGAGGCCTTGATAGAATTTGGGTGATCATTGACCGACTGACAAAGTCCGCACACTTTTTGCCCATTAAGTCAAAATGGACTGTGGATATTTTGGTTGCCCTGTATGTAAAGGAAATAATAAGATTGCATGGAGTGCCTGTGTCCATCATATCTGACAGAGACCCCAGGTTTACATCTCACTTTTGGAAAGGACTGCAAGCATCATTAGGCACTCGTTTGAACTTCAGTACCGCTTTTCACCCTCAGACTGACAGGCAGACTGAGAGAGCAAACCAGATTGTTGAAGACATGTTGAGATCCTGCATAATTGATTTTGGAGGCAGTTGGCATGAACATTTACCTTTGATTGAGTTTGCTTACAATAATAGTTATCAATCCAGCATTCAGATGGCACCGTTTTAAACTTTGTATGGTAGGAGTTGTAGATCCCCTCTTTGTTGGGAAGAAATTGGCGAAAAGCAATGGCACGGGCCAGATCTTATCTCAGAATCGTCAAAGAACATCCAAGTTATCAGAGATCGTTTGAAGGTCACCCAGTCCAGACAAAAGAGCTATGCAGATAATAGAAGACGGGAGTTAGAATTTCAGATTGGGGATCATGTATTTCTGAAAGTATCACCATCAAGAGAAATTAGAAGATTTGGAATTCGAGGCAAGTTAAGCCCAAGGTTTGTTGGCCCATTTGAGATTTTAGAGAGGGTAGGCAAAGTTGCCTATAGATTTGCCCTACCACCACAGTTAGTTGGTATTCACGATGTGTTCCATGCATCTATGCTTTGGAAGTATGTCTATGACCCTTCGCACATAATCCAACATGTTGATTTGGAATTGAAGAAGGACTTATCTTATGAAGAGAAGCCTATCAAGATATTGGACTTCAAGCAGCAGCAACTCAGGAATCGATCCATCTCGATGGTCAAGGTCCAGTGGAGTCGGCGTGGAGCAGAGGAGGCAACATGGGAGTCCGAGGATGCAATCAAGAAACTATATCCCGAATTGTTTTAAGGTTGGTTGTTAGCAGATTTGGTGAATTTGGGGACCAAATTCCTTTAAGTGGGAGAGGGTGTAACATCCTGTCTTTTTCTACTATAAATATTTCCATATAAATTAATTATTTATTGGCTCAACTTCTAAAGAGATTATTAAAATTCTGGAAAAAATATGAATCTAGTGTAAAATTGAATTTGTAATTACTTTGTCTTCAGGTAAGAGGCAAAAATAAAATACGTGTAGGCCCAATTTCACGTTTTAGCAGTTTTTCGTGGGTTTAGAAGACCTAGTTTAACGATCACAATTTGGGACCGATTCTAACCCAATTGTGCTCCGATTCAAGCCAAACCCTAGCCCATTGATAGGTCTTTGCTTTCTCTTCGAAAACCCTAAGTCTAGATGCTTGTACCGACGGCGACGGTAGTGGATTAGAACCTTATCCGAAGTTTTCGCCGGAGTTTCTTCTAAGGACTCTTTAACCAAATTCGATCTCTAGGAATCCCTATAGGTGCTATTTATAGAGGGCTTTTGACACCCTAGAACCCTATTTGCACCAGCATCAGGCGGCGAGACCGATCGTGATCGGACAAGGGGGAAATTGGGCGTTCTAGGAGTGGTACTTAGGGTTCCGGCGACCCCCTCTTCTTCGTCCTTCTTTCCTTCAAGCAAAGGTAGATGTCTCTCAGGCCAAATAGAAATCTAATTATACCACCTTGTGCGTCTCCATGAGCTCTTTCTTTTGATACATAATTTCCCAATTTTCGTTCATCATGCTGTTCGAATTTTACGTTTTACTCCGAGGTGTATCAAAAGGACAACTTTCATGATTATTAGTTAAAGATTTAATCTTGTTGTGTTAGATCTAAATCAAAGCATGCTATTTTATACTAAATTTTATGCTCTTTCGAATGGTAGTATTTTCCCTAATTCTTATTCATTCTATCATGAGCAATCGAAGTTTTAGTGTAATATGTCGAAGTTCATCATTGGCGGGTTTTCCAGGTCATGTGACGCATCTTTCAGAAGCCGTTACAGCCTGACGGCCGCTCGATAGACCGTCACCTGAGCTTGACGGCCCTACGACAGACCGTCACATGCCCCTGTGTTTTAATTTTTTTGAAATTTTAATCCGATTATTTTTCTGGTATGCAACGCACCAACTATAGACCGTTACATGCTTGTAACGCCCTTTCTTTAGACCGTCACGTTCTCCTGACAGTGTTTTTAAACATTATTTATGTGTTCTTAAAACCAGAAACTTGCTATGTTAGTAAGATATCTTGATCTATAAACAAGGCAGAACGTGATGTTAATATTGTATTATGATCATAAACCTTAATTTTTCATTGTTCTACATGAAAGATGTTTAGAAAATCCTAAGTTGAATGATCATGAAGAATTTGATAAAAACCCTTAGTTAATACTTGTATAAATTCTGAATTATGTAAGATATATATTTGATTTTAGAATTATTGTTTAATAGTCATGCCACACCGGTGGGATTGACTGACTGCACCGTCTTGGTTTCCGTGTTTATTAGCCTCAATTCTTGTAATAGATGGGACTCTCCGCCGGATACTCCTTCCGTCGGACTAGGACTACTGTTGTACCCTAAAGACCTGAACCCATGAACGTGGTTTGAATCGTGTTTTAGGACTAGCTCAAATTAAACGGGTCTGTGTCCTGTAATGGCCCAAGATTGGACCGTCACATCATCGTAACGGCCCTGTGTACGACCGTCACATTCCTGTAATGGCCCTGTTATAGACCGTTACAGATAAGATATTAATAAGGTTTTTTTTTATTTTATCATCATGAAGCAGTTATCAAGGTTGGCCTTGAATTGTGAGATTATGCGTGATCGTTGTTTATATCCTTGTTACCTAAAGACTCATAGTCTTTCTACTTGATGTCATTGCATTTTTTGTTGGAATTTTTCTTAATCTTAGAAGTAAGTTCGTGAGCTTAAACCTTGGAACTCTTGGCCATTAATGTTATGAATGTCTAGACTAGGATTTTTGATCCAAACATTCAATGCCAACACATCATAAAGGGCCCGGTCTGGTCCTGGGAGGAGCGCCCGAAAGTACTTGTGTTTCGGGGAGTTTGTAATGACAAGGTGTGACATTGCACCGAAGTGCATGACTAGCGTGATTGGTCTATGACATCTCCACTGTTACTCAATTACTTGGAAATTCCTACGTGACGTGATATGCGTGCTTGATATGGCCAATTCCATTTATCATTTCATGACATGAAAAGTTCTTGTTATACTTGTATTTACTCTTTACTTGAAGGCTCATGTTCTTTTTCCTATCTATCTCTTGTCATTTATTTATCATCGCTTTTGTGACAATGTTATTCATAAATGGTTAATCACTTTAATTATGCCTGATGATAGAGATATAAAATCCTACTGAGCTTTGCTCACCCCTACTTTCCAATCCTTTTTAGGTAGTTCTGATGAGGACGTGCGTTCCGATTGGGACGGGAACGAGTGATGCCAGGAGCGAGCTATTTAGAGTTTATGTTCAAGTCAAGTTTGGATTAGTTGTTATCTAGAGTTGATGTATTTTTCATTAATGGGATAGAAGTCCACAAGGAGTCGGGTGTAATCGAATACTTTCTCTTATTATTATTATTATCAATAAAGTTGGGCTAATTGTTTCTTTATTATTGGCTTGGTGGTTAGTCTCTTGTGGCAACGTGTGCTTTGATTGGCATGATTGATTTAAACTGCTACGTTCCGATTTTCTGCGTCGGGGCATGACAGAGATGAATCAAGCTCGACTAACAGTAGCTCACCAGGGAGGAAAATCCTAGGTTCGCCCGAGCATTCTCTCAAGCAAGGCATCCAATCGAACACCACAACACAACATTAACACCTCAGAAGCTGAACAAACCTCAAGCTGGGACAACCAAAACAACATAAGAATGTGCACGGCCATCACACCAACGATAGTTCCCAACAGCCACCTGAACAAGCCACGGAAACATCTCGAACACCGTACCATAGATTCACGCCTGCCGACGAACTCTGTCAAGTACAGCATAACCAGGACAAACACCATGACAGAAAGGATACTCCGTCACATCCTGACGAGAGCAAAACCATCTCGCACAGTGCCAACACAGCACGAACAAGACCACACACCAAAGCAAAGCGATAAACAATCGGAAAACCAATGCTAGCTGCCGACTGTACTGGACCTTAAAGACTCTGAGCACTGCAATATCTCGAATTCCCATGTACTTCATAAACAAAAGCTCAGCTTTCTCAAAAAAATTTCGAACAACACTGAACTGTACTCTGATACCAAATCTGGCGACCCAGACTCCGGATACCGGGTAAACCCGATACCACTTGGAACCTGTGAGGCCTTCCAAGAGCGAAAAAGCTCTGAAGGGATAGAAAGGTGTGTGAGAGTACATTGAACTTTCAGATAAAGTAGTAAGTAATTAAATTTCCATCATCAGGATTGCTAAAATAGTAGAAATAAAATTATATTTTTCATAACAATTATACTAACAGTGTCACGCCCCGAGCGCGGAAGATACCCGGAGATGCGCGACGTGTCTATATCAATCATGTCAATCAGAGTGGTCGTGTATTCGACACAAAGACAGAGATGCGCAAAATAGTAAGATAACCCAATCCTTTATTTCAAAATGGATAGACTATTACAAATCCAATACTCTGTTTAACAAAAAGGAAAAGAATACATATTTGACTCAAGAAACTATGGAAAAGACTAGACGACACTTGTAGAAGCTCTATCACTTTCACTCTTGACCATTCCCATCCGATTGACTTCCATCGTCGTCGGACTTACCTGAAAAGTAAAAAGGGACGAACGGAATGAGCGAACGCTCAGTAGGAAATTATATCTCAAGTACTAGCAAGTGGTTTAAGTAATTACATTTTCATGGATGCAATAAAGCTATGCATGCTCGCATGAAACGACAAGACAGAGAGAATGTAATATCAAAGAAATAAGATGAACTTTCATGAACAAGATACAAGTTATTCAAGATATTCAAGCAAGTACCATTATCGAGTCATGTCAAGAACTTTGGCTATCATGTATCAAGCAAGTAAATTACCCTCTTTCGGGCCACGCATTTCATGTAAAGTCAAGTACGATTCAAGTACAAGATGTGTGTGGAATGTCCAATCAAGCAAGTCAAGTACTCGGTATAATGCCAGATACCTTATCATTTTAACTCCCATGGGCACAAGTACTTTCGGGTGCTCCTCCCAGGACCAGATCGGGCCCTATATGCGCAGGCATTTATCATGTGTTTTGACATCCACTCTTGTTTATATAGCCAATATAGAATTTCAATAATCAAGCTTGTAGACACGTATGACAACTTTGATAGAATAGAGTCCAAAATATGACAAAGGACATAGAATGGCGATAATAACGGTATAATCACGATGTCGATAAAACTAGGTAGATTATGGTTCCCTTAACTGAGGTACCATGACAAATCAATATGGACATTCTTTATATAGAATTGAGGTCCACATGAACAGTATATCAAAGGTAAGATACCCCCATTCTTATCATAGAATTGAGGTTTACAAGAACGACATGATATGGCATGATATCATCATCCCATTAAGAATTTCTTATGATATACTCTTTGTATAATCATAAGGGCCGGTATACCATGTTTCTTTAGATTGACATGGCAAGGATCGTGTAATGGGTTTTTAGGGTACAACCAGCTCAGTCGGCCTTGAGGGAATCCAAGGCTACGAGGAGTCTTACGGAGGTCTCTATGACTAACTCGCTAGTCCCAAGGAACGGAATGTCCAAAGGAGAGCTTGTATGTCAATGAGAATTGAGTGTGATCGATAAAACGCCGTGAAAAGTGGGACTATACTCACGGAGTGGAGAATAGTGCCGATATATATATATATATGTATAATATATAAACCATCGGTTAGCAAATCAGAGGAAAAATCAGTTTACAGTAAAATAACGACTTAGGTCAAGTCGTTTCTCAAGTAATTAACGCCTAACAGAAGGGCGTTTACACATGGTCCATTTTGCAGAATTTTCAATAATTCAATAATTTATTTAAAAAGCGCCTTCGGCAGGGGCGTTTCTTCAAGAGTTGACGACTACAGTAGCAGGCGTCTTTTTATTTACAATATTTTTCAGAACATATTTATTTTCAGAAATTATCAAAAACGCGCCCTTGTCAGGGGCGTTAATCATTAAATTCTTATTTTCACAAAATATATATTCCATGATTTTAAAAGATACGTGCCCTAGTAAGGGGCGTTTATTTTTAATTCACGCCCTATGATGGGGCGTTTACATATGGAAAACGACCTAGTCTAGGTCGTGAATTCAAGAGATACTGGGAAAGCAAGATTTGCACGATAATCAATGATAACAATCATATAGTCATGACAGGAAATTGGCAGGAAATCAGATGCAGTATTTGAGATTTGATGTTTCATGCTTATTGACTTTTAACCGTTAACAATTATTGATTGATTTCATGTAATTGCATGGATAATCCGTTCTGAAGATTTACATGAAATTAACGCCTGTGTACAGGGCGTCAAATATTAAATTGACGACCTGGACATGGTCGTGTCTTGTAAATTAGCGCCCTTGACAGGGGCGTCTCTTTCAAAATATTTCAGAAAACGCATGAAAACTATAATAATCATATGCATGACATGCTTATATATATATATATCTTGCATTAATTTCATTTGGGCTACAGTAACTTGAGAAAACCTACCTTTAAGAGTTGATTTGGAGATGACCGTGAGGGGTTTTTGGCTAGCAGAAGATGATGGCTTTGATGAAGAGGCTTCTACTGCGACTTACGAACAGTGGCAGCAACAACAAGGAGAAGAACAATCGTTCTTCAGAGATCTTCACGCTACAGAACCTGTAGAGGAAGAGAAAAGAAGTAAATATGAAGATGTTAATATTCTTCATAGTTGTAATCGATGTTTTAAGAAGATAGAAGAATATTACCTATTCTTCGGCAGCAGCAGAGTTTCCTGGACAAGAAGAAAATAATTATTCTTCACATAATCTGAAGCAAGAAAAAAAAAGAAAACAAAAGAAAATAAGAAGAACAGTTTGTTCTTCACGTACCTAGCAGCAGACGTTCGATCAAATGGGTTTAGGGTTCGTTCGATCAAGACTATTTATAGGGTTTAGGAGTCCTAACAAAAGTAGTGTTTGATTGAAAGTAATATTTTCAAGATTGAGTTATTACCACATTCGAACTCTTTCTCATAGTTATCACTTACCCTGGATAAGTTCTGGGTTCGAACGGTTCCGAATGGAATTAACGACTTTGGTCAGGGCGTGTATTATTTAATTGACACCTTACTTTAGGGCGTTTCTTAAAAAGCGCCTTGAAAAAGGGCGTTTCGTGTTTTAAAACACGCCCAAGATAGGGGCATTTCTTTTACTTACCCATTCGGTCGCATGAGAACTGACGACCGCATGTGTGGGCGTCCTTTCTTTAGTCACGCCATGGATAGAGGCGTTTCTTTATAAATTAACGCCTTAATAAGAGGCGTTATTTTTAATTTTGTTTTATTTCGTCCAATTAACCCTATTCTTTTTATATATTACTTCTGTAATATATATGTTTTAATTCATTTCAATTATTCATTTATTAGGGTTGCTACACCCTCCCCCACTTAAAAGAATTTGGTCCCCAAATTCAATATATATATAATTATACACGCGGAGAGTGTAGGACATATACCTCTTAGAATAACTCGGGAAATCGTTTCTTCATAGATTCCTCGGTCTCCCATGTCGCTTCGCGTTCAGGATTCTTATTCCATTGCACCTTGATCATGGGAATAACCTTATTCCTTAGAGCTCGTATTTCTCGATCTAATATCTTCAAGGGCCTCTGTTCATATGTGAGATCTTTCTGGATCACCAGATCTCCATGCTCAATAATATGTGACGGATCGTGCACATACTTCTTCAACATAGATATGTGAAATACATTGTGTACCTCGGACAACTGAGGAGGCAACGCGATGCGATAAGCAACCTCGCCAACTCTTTCGAGTACCTCAAATGGTCCGATGAATCTTGGCGTAAGCTTGCCCTTAACACCAAATCTTCGTATGCCACGTCCAGGGGATATTTTAAGAAATACATGATCTCCGATTTGGAATTCAAGATCTCTTCTTCTTGTATCTGCATAAGTCTTTTGTCTGGTCTGAGCAACTTGTAATCTTTCTCTGATTACCTGTATCTTCTCAGTTGTATCCCTTACCATGTCTGGACCTAATAGTTGTTTCTCTCCAACTTCGTTCCAACATATGGGAGATCGGCAACTCCTTCCGTATAAGGCTTCGAAAGGTGCCATTTGGATACTAGCTTGGTAGCTATTATTATATGCAAATTCAACTAAAGGTAAGTGGTCATGCCAGCTTCCTCCAAAGTCAATAATGCATGCTCTCAGCATATCTTCAACAACTTGATTAGTTCGCTCGGTCTGACCATCCGTTTGTGGGTGAAAAGCAGTACTAAAGTTGAGCCTTGTCCCCAACGAATGTTGTAATCCCTTCCAAAAATGAGAAGTAAAACGGGGATCTCTATCAGACACGATTGAGACAGGAATTCCATGTATCCTGACTATTTCTTTAATGTATAGTGCAGCTAGCACATCAATCGACCATCGGCTTTTGATTGGCAAGAAATGTGCCGATTTAGTCAATCGGTCAATGATAACCCAGATTCCATCATGTCCTCCTTTAGATTTAGACAAACCCATGATGAAGTCCATACCAATATCCTCCCATTTCCACTTAGGAACATCTAGAGGATGTAGTTTTCCCGCAGGCTTTTGGTGTTCCGCCTTGACCTGTTGGCATGTGAGACAGCGTGATACATAGTCCGCTATTTCTCTTTTCATATTGGGCCACCAAAAGTTCCTCTTTACATCTTGGTACATTTTAGTTGATCCAGGATGAATAGTGTATCTTGATCTGTGAGCTTCATCTAAGATCTTCTTCTTTAATTCCGGACAATCGGGTATACAAGTTCTATCTTTGAACGATAATCTTCCATCAGAAGTTAGTTGAAAATCAGATTGTCCTTCTAATCTGCCTTTGATTTCTATTAACATAGGATCATCATCCTGAAGTGTTTGTATCTCAGATAACAAATCTGACTGTATGCTTACATGGGATAGTGTGACAAATTTGGATTCCGTGTCCAAGCTTATATTGAGCTCGGAGAATTGTTCAAGTAACCTCCATTCTTGTATCATACAATTTGCTATCCTTGCTCTCGGCTTTCGACTAAGGGCATCAGCCACATAATTACCCTTTCCGGGATGGTATTGTATACTGAAGTCGAAGTCCTTGAGATATTCTAGCCAATGTCTTTGTCTCATGTTCAGCTCCTTTTGTGAAAATAGATATTTGAGACTTTTGTGATCGGAGTATACAGTAAACTGTACCCCATAGAGATAGTGTCTCCATATCTTTAGGGCAAATACTACCGCGGCCAGTTCCAAGTCATGGACGGGGTAATTCTCCTCGTGCTTCTTCAGTTGACGTGAAGAGTATGCTATGACCTTCCCATGTTGCATTAGAACACATCCGAGGCCAATGCCAGAAGCATCAGTGTAGACCTCGAATTTCTCTCCTTCAATTGGTAGGGCTAAGACCGGAGCTGTAGTGAGATGATCCTTGAGAGTTTGAAAACTTCTTTCACATTTCTCACTCCATTCGTATCGGATCTCCTTGCGAGTTAACCTTGTAAGGGGCACGGCGATCTTAGAGAAATCTTTAATGAATCGTCGATAATAGCCTGCAAGACCTAAGAAACTTCTGATCTCGCTTGCATTAGTGGGTCTCTCCCAGTTTCTCACAGCTTCAACTTTTGACGGATCCACAGATAAACCGTCCTTGGATATGACATGTCCGAGAAAAGCCACTTCTTCAAGCCAGAACTCGCATTTGCTGAGTTTAGCATATAATTGATTTGTCCTCAAGACTTGCAATGCAATCCTCAAATGCTCTTCATGTTCTTCCTTAGTCTTAGAATATATCAATATATCATCAATGAAGATTACTATGAATTGATCCAAGTAAGGCCTGAATATGCTATTCATTAACTGCATAAAGGCAGCAGGGGCATTTGTTAGTCCAAAAGGCATAACAACAAATTCGTAATGGCCATACCTGCTTCTGAATGCGGTCTTGTGAATGTCATCATCCTTGATCCTTAATTGATGATATCCCGACCTGAGATCAATCTTGGAGAAATATTTGGATCCTGAAATCTGATCAAATAATTCATCGATTCTCGGCAGTGGATACTTGTTCTTGATAGTAAGATGATTCAACTGTCGATAGTCGATACACAATCTCATGGATCCATCCTTCTTCTTTACAAATAAGACTGGTGCTCCCCACGGGGAAGTACTTGGTCTAATAAACCCTTTTCGGATTAGTTCCATCAACTGCTCCTTCAACTCCTTGAGTTCAGCAGGGGACATTCTATATGGTGCCTTTGAAACAGGACCAGCACCAGGGACTAAGTCGATGGTAAAGGCCACATCTCTTTGCGGGGGTAATCCCGGCAATTCTTCCGGAAATACGTCTGGGAATTCTCGTACTACTTGAACGTCTTCTATCTTGGTTTCCTTAGCTTCTTTAATAGTGACAAAAGCAAGGAAGGATACACATCCTTTCTTGACGAGCTTGCTTGCTCGAAGAGCCGAAATAAGAGGGGATTTGCTTCGACTCTTAGGACTAGTATAAGTCAGTTCTGGAAATTCTTTGAAAACAATCTTGCTATTACGGCAATCAACCGTTGTCTGGTACTTAGATAACCAATCTGCTCCTAGTATAACATCATATTCCTTTAGATCTAAGCAGATAAGATCAATAGGAAAATTCTTTCCTCGAACCAACACCTCACAGTTTTGGTAATGATGCGTGATATCCGTCTCGTTTCCGAGAGGAGTAGACAACACTATTTTCATCCATTCTGGTTCTAGAGGTAATGGGTCAGCAAACTTCTTGGAAATAATGGAATGCGATGCACCCGAATCAAATAAGACATGTGCATATTTGGAACAAATTTTTAATGTACCTTCCACCAATCCGCCTTCTTCTTCTGGTTCGGTCTCTTGGATTGCATGAAGACGCGCGTTCCTTGTCACTGGGCGTTTACCCTCACCGTTTTGGTCATTCATTAATGGACAATCGGGAATCCGATGTTCACGACTCCCACAAGCATCTAGCATCCTTTTCTAACTGGAAAGTAGCTAATAAGACTTTGTCCTGATCCGTGCATTGCATGACACGGAATATACGTTCAATCTCCCGAACCCAATGCTCGGCATCGTCTGGATCGGTCGATCCCATGAACTTCGGGGGATTCATATTCTTGAATGCTTGGTGTAAGCTTCCAGCTCGTGGAGCACCACCTTGTGCTACCTGTTGTAGCACTTGGGTCATCCCTTGAAGGGTACGCTGCATGTTGCGCCATTGAGCACGTTCGGCAGCCATTATCCTACAATTACAATAGCTATGTTAGTATTATATCACTATGATCCTATAAAGGACTCATTGATCATTTAACCCTTGGTTCTACCCACTCTCACTTGGTAAAAGGTTTTGAAACCTATCCTTGGACTTGGGTTTCCTAGGAATTGAATACCTTAGGCTCTGATACCACAAAGACTGTCACGCCCCGAGCGCGGAAGATACCCGGAGATGCGCGACGTGTCTATATCAATCATGTCAATCAGAGTGGTCGTGTATTCGACACAAAGACAGAGATGCGCAAAATAGTAAGATAACCCAATCCTTTATTTCAAAATGGATAGACTATTACAAATCCAATACTCTGTTTAACAAAAAGGAAAAGAATACATATTTGACTCAAGAAACTATGGAAAAGACTAGACGACACTTGTAGAAGCTCTATCACTTTCACTCTTGACCATTCCCATCCGATTGACTTCCATCGTCGTCGGACTTACCTGAAAAGTAAAAAGGGACGAACGGAATGAGCGAACGCTCAGTAGGAAATTATATCTCAAGTACTAGCAAGTGGTTTAAGTAATTACATTTTCATGGATGCAATAAAGCTATGCATGCTCGCATGAAACGACAAGACAGAGAGAATGTAATATCAAAGAAATAAGATGAACTTTCATGAACAAGATACAAGTTATTCAAGATATTCAAGCAAGTACCATTATCGAGTCATGTCAAGAACTTTGGCTATCATGTATCAAGCAAGTAAATTACCCTCTTTCGGGCCACGCATTTCATGTAAAGTCAAGTACGATTCAAGTACAAGATGTGTGTGGAATGTCCAATCAAGCAAGTCAAGTACTCGGTATAATGCCAGATACCTTATCATTTTAACTCCCATGGGCACAAGTACTTTCGGGTGCTCCTCCCAGGACCAGATCGGGCCCTATATGCGCAGGCATTTATCATGTGTTTTGACATCCACTCTTGTTTATATAGCCAATATAGAATTTCAATAATCAAGCTTGTAGACACGTATGACAACTTTGATAGAATAGAGTCTAAAATATGACAAAGGACATAGAATGGCGATAATAACGGTATAATAACGATGTCGATAAAACTAGGTAGATTATGGTTCCCTTAACTGAGGTACCATGACAAATCAATATGGACATTCTTTATATAGAATTGAGGTCCACATGAACAGTATATCAAAGGTAAGATACCCCCATTCTTATCATAGAATTGAGCTTTACAAGAACGACATGATATGGCATGATATCATCATCCCATTAAGAATTTCTTATGATATACTCTTTGTATAATCATAAGGGCCGGTATACCATGTTTCTTTAGATTGACATGGCAAGGATCGTGTAATGGGTTTTTAGGGTACAACCAGCTCAGTCGGCCTTGAGGGAATCCAAGGCTACGAGGAGTCTTACGGAGGTCTCTATGACTAACTCGCTAGTCCCAAGGAACGGAATGTCCAAAGGAGAGCTTGTATGTCAATGAGAATTGAGTGTGATCGATAAAACGCCGTGAAAAGTGGGACTATACTCACGGAGTGGAGAATAGTGCCGATATATATATATATATGTATAATATATAAACCATCGGTTAGCAAATCAGAGGAAAAATCAGTTTACAGTAAAATAACGACTTAGGTCAAGTCGTTTCTCAAGTAATTAACGCCTAACAGAAGGGCGTTTACACATGGTCCATTTTGCAGAATTTTCAATAATTCAATAATTTATTTAAAAAGCGCCTTCGGCAGGGGCATTTCTTCAAGAGTTGACGACTACAGTAGCAGGCGTCTTTTTATTTACAATATTTTTCAGAACATATTTATTTTCAGAAATTATCAAAAACGCGCCCTTGTCAGGGGCGTTAATCATTAAATTCTTATTTTCACAAAATATATATTCCATGATTTTAAAAGATACGCGCCCTAGTAAGGGGCGTTTATTTTTAATTCACGCCCTATGATGGGGCGTTTACATATGGAAAACGACCTAGTCTAGGTCGTGAATTCAAGAGATACTGGGAAAGCAAGATTTGCACGATAATCAATGATAACAATCATATAGTCATGACAGGAAATTGGCAGGAAATCAGATGCAGTATTTGAGATTTGATGTTTCATGCTTATTGACTTTTAACCGTTAACAATTATTGATTGATTTCATGTAATTGCATGGATAATCCGTTCTGAAGATTTACATGAAATTAACGCCTGTGTACAGGGCGTCAAATATTAAATTGACGACCTGGACATGGTCGTGTCTTGTAAATTAGCGCCCTTGACAGGGGCGTCTCTTTCAAAATATTTCAGAAAACGCATGAAAACTATAATAATCATATGCATGACATGCTTATATATATATATATCTTGCATTAATTTCATTTGGGCTACAGTAACTTGAGAAAACCTACCTTTAAGAGTTGATTTGGAGATGACCGTGAGGGGTTTTTGGCTAGCAGAAGATGATGGCTTTGATGAAGAGGCTTCTACTGCGACTTACGAACAGTGGCAGCAACAACAAGGAGAAGAACAATCGTTCTTCAGAGATCTTCACGCTACAGAACCTGTAGAGGAAGAGAAAAGAAGTAAATATGAAGATGTTAATATTCTTCATAGTTGTAATCGATGTTTTAAGAAGATAGAAGAATATTACCTATTCTTCGGCAGCAGCAGAGTTTCCTGGACAAGAAGAAAATAATTATTCTTCACATAATCTGAAGCAAGAAAAAAAAAGAAAACAAAAGAAAATAAGAAGAACAGTTTGTTCTTCACGTACCTAGCAGCAGACGTTCGATCAAATGGGTTTAGGGTTCGTTCGATCAAGACTATTTATAGGGTTTAGGAGTCCTAACAAAAGTAGTGTTTGATTGAAAGTAATATTTCCAAGATTGAGTTATTACCACATTCGAACTCTTTCTCATAGTTATCACTTACCCTGGATAAGTTCTGGGTTCGAACGGTTCCGAATGGAATTAACGACTTTGGTCAGGGCGTGTATTATTTAATTGACGCCTTACTTTAGGGCGTTTCTTAAAAAGCGCCTTGAAAAAGGGCGTTTCGTGTTTTAAAACACGCCCAAGATAGGGGCGTTTCTTTTACTTACCCATTTGGTCGCATGAGAACTGACGACCGCATGTGTGGGCGTCCTTTCTTTAGTCACGCCATGGATAGAGGCGTTTCTTTATAAATTAACGCCTTAATAAGAGGCGTTATTTTTAATTTTGTTTTATTTCGTCCAATTAACCCGATTCCTTTTATATATTACTTCTGTAATATATATGTTTTAATTCATTTCAATTATTCATTTATTAGGGTTGCTACAAACAGAGTCCAGTCCAAAGAAAGACAAGTACAGTCCAACTGGAAAGAGAACATACTCTCAAGTCGGGGGAAGCCCGACACTGGTAACACTGGCACAAAGAACCACGTAGCAGGAACCTCCTAACAAGAGGAAGAATAGCTACACTTGAAAAGTCAGGGGTGAGACTCCTGTCACTGGCTCAGTAGGGATCCCACAGAACCCTACCATAAAACACGCAGTAACAGCAATGCTACACTAAAGCAAAGCAATAACAACAGGAGCAGGCCAACGAAAGTAAAGAGGAAAGCCGTAACACGGAAACACGGCAGCCGAAGGAACCTCGACCCTCTAAACTACTCCCAACAGCAACAAAAAGGCAAACCCCGATCATACAAAGTCGGGAGTTACCGATCCATTGCCAAATCATGAAACCCTATTATGAAAAGCCTACCAAAATAGGTAAAGGCCTACCAAAGACCTACACAGTCGAAGGCGCAAGACATACATGAACCCACCGTCGTGTACACTACAAAACCTGTAACCTCAAGTGAAGCCACACACAGGCTACTCGGAAAAGTCACGAAAACCACAAGTCATCGTGTCGTGTGACATAAGCACCTCTTTACTAGAAGAATTGCCAGATGCGTCCACTGACGTCTTACACTACGCCTCAAGTGTCTCCCACTCGCCTCGAATGCGGTAACTGAGACACGAACCAAGTACATGGAACAACAGTAACGATTTACTAGTCAGGGTCATGCCCGTCGGTGCTCATCCAACCGCCCCTGACCACGTGTGCACACACAAGCCCAATGCCTTGAGCCAGGCCTCTAGCTAGTTTCCCCCCCAGTAGGATGCTACCACAGAGCAAGGGGGGCCATGAAAACTAGCCTAAAAACTTTTTGTCGGGAACTGCTCCACCGTCACTCCCAGGTGGGCTGACACACAAAAGTGTCGTCAGGCTACGACTAGTGGAGGATCACTAGACACAGACACTCAAAAATAGCAAACACCAAAGTACAGACAGGGTAACCACACACCTGTCGAACGTACCATGGAGCACAATGCAGTATACAACTGCTACCAGACTCAGGACAGTCAATTAGACCGGCTGACAATGATCCTTGAGTCACAAGACTCGGGCCAAGATCATCGCACATCACAGCAACACGCTGTTAATCAGCCTAGTCCCTAAGCCAAAAACCATGGGAAACACATTATGGAAGACGGCACAGGACAGCCGGATCCATAACAGCAATAATGATAACAATGAGTCCTCGGCCTTCGAGCCGCACATTGGACTCACAATTCTATATAACACAGAACACGAGGGATCACTAAAAAGCCCTCAAATCACATGGCACACAAACTGAGGTAAGGCAACACCTCCAAGTGCCTGAAACCATGTCTCGATCCTCACAGGATAGACGAGACACTCACGAGGTCACGTGTCAACCACTGGGTCACAACCGGGTTGACCAGAAACCATAATAACCCATGAAATAACACAAAACACTGCTCGGTACAATGGCACTCCCAGACACCCTATAACACGGTCACAACCCTCATAGGATGTCCAAGACATCCACAGAACAATGGGCTAACCAAGAGGACAAAGCCACAATAACCGGAAAGCACACAGCGCTACACACTGTTCAGGATAATGTCGCTCCTCCGGAATCCCTTAACACACATATGATTCTCACAGGACACCCAAGGCATCCACCGAGTCAAAGGTCAACAAGATATTGAATCTTGGGTTCACTGGAGCCCGAAACAACTCAAATAAGACACGAAAAGCTTAAAGCATTAACGCGCCTTTACCTTGCGTTGCGATGATTAACGCGCCCCTACAGTAGGTCGTGACATCAACATAATGCGCCCATCACCTAGGTCGCGATAACACACTGACGCGGCGCTCACTTAAGTCACGATAATAGACTAGACCATAGCCTCTAACGCGATAACACCGACGTAAACGTAAACGCGCCCCTCACCTGGGTCGCATTCACAAAGGATCGCGCCCATCACATGGGTCGTGTTAAACAGGATCGCGCCCATAACTTGGGACGCGTTCCTAACCACCTAACTATTCATCTCCTTCACGAGACGCGGTGCATCATTGTAGCGCGTTCCACTGATAACGCGACATACACGACCGGCGCATTCTCGTCACAGAGCGAAAACCAAAAAATCTACACGAAAACCCATTTTCCACTCCCCAATCGTCTCCAGAACGACGGGAAAACAACCAAAATCTCATTGCCATCCTTCAACAAGCCAGAAGGGATTAAACCATGCCCAAAAACACAAGAAATGGGCGATTCCCATGAATCGACCCAAAATGACTCACTAGGAGAGCCGGGCTCATACCAACTCTGATTTTCAACTAAATACAATAAAATTGGCGGGAAAAGATTCCTAACATGCCAGGGGTTCAAATGAAACCATTTAAGCTACAAACCGTCGCCTAGAACGGCGAACACATCTCACACCCCCCAAACATGCTTTCACCCTAAACGAAGCAAAACCCGCTCAAACTCATACTATTCGGCTCCAAATCGCGAGGGAACGCAGGAAAAGAGTAGGGCATCTATCCCCCTATCTCCACCGAAGATCTCGCGAGCCGAAACAGCCAATCCTCAGCAAAAACGATCACACGAACAACCCACGCCGGCTTTGAATCCACGAACGGGATCGCGCCAACGCCACGCTCCATTCTTCATGCCATCACGCTCCACATCAGCTCTACGCCGTCACCGCCTCACCCAACTCCACACCGGTCAGGCGCCCGGGGGAGAGGAGAAGAGAGGAGAGAGAACGGAGGGAGAGAAAGTGAGAGAACGTGAGGAGGAGAGAGGAGAGAGAAATGGTTAAGAAGTAAAAGAAATTAGGAAATTATGCAATTTTCCTAATATCCAATTTTCGGCACGAAAATTTGTAAATTTATAAAAATATAGAAAAATAGTCTTCGCGATCCTCGGAACGAGCACAACGCACCTGCAGCATCCTTGAGTCGCAAAACTCAACGGTCAACTCTCCACAGGGTTCCGCAAGTTATACAAGGGAAAAACCCGAGTGGATCGTAAAACGCGTATCAGGACCCACGAAAGCGATCTAAAAGCTCTCCGATTTCGATCCGAAGAATCCAGGATATTACAAAACCCGACTCTGATACCCGAGACAACGGTGGAAATTAATGGGATAGTTAAATAAATAAAGTTATAGGAAATAAGGTCTGTATATATATAAAGTTCTACTAAATAATTTTGTGGAAGTACCTATTATGACTTTATCTTATATTATTAATGGGCCTTAATAAAGGTTTAAGGCTTAACACATGATAATTGTAAGATGAAAACCCAAGCCAATAATATTAAGGGTTTTCTTAAGTGAGATACTCAATAGGCCTCAATATTGCTGAACCCATTATATATCTCAAACACATAGTTAATGGGCTTTAAAGGAAGCATCAGAGCTTGTGGGCTTTGGAAAAAATATATAATAAAAGAACTAATGGGCTTTAAAGGGGGCTACGTTAGAACCTAAGTGGGCCTCAGGAAATGGGTATAAGTATAAATACTATATACGGTAGGGTCTTTGAGTTATGAACATAAGTCCCATTCATGATCGAGCTTTGCATGGAAGGCATTGGCGTTTGAATGAGACACAGAAGGGGTTGAGGATTTGGCAATAGAAAGGGGTTAACATGGAAGCTTTAAACTCAATCGGATTCTACGATGGAAGGTATAATTCCATTAGGATTCAGATATCTTTTCTATAAATATAAAAGTCAAGGGTGATGGCGGAGCCATCGTAATCTGCTGTTGTTGCTGGTACTATCGCTACTGTTCGTGAGCCATTAGTGCGTCGACCCTCTCCGTCCGTGCAGATCGTCGTCCTCATCTTCTTCGTCTACTTCCTCTTCTTCCTGTCATTGCGGCAGCCGGTTGGAATAGACGGCTCCCTCCTCTATCTTCTTCCCTTGGTGAACGTGCTGCTGCTGAAGCAATAGTTCTCTGTTGCCGTGCTAAGCGTACGTGGGTTGCAGTGGTGCTGATGACGTCATTGAACCCGTGGAGAAGCAAGGCTTCTTCCTTCGCGTAGGCGAGCTGCTGCTGCAGTTGTCATCGTCGACGTCTGATCTTTTCTTGTCATTCCTTTCATCATCTGTAAAGCGTCAAAAGATAGGCAATCTCCCAAGCAAAACTCAAGTAATCACCATGATAGTTCATTAGAGCACGTAGATTAATCCTTCACGAAGCTTTCACATGCTTAAAACTTGTTTTTTTGAACGTCTGGAATCGTACTGCATGAAAAGGAATTGGCGACAATGGCATGGCCACTATTCCCAAGAAACTGCGACCGTTCTAACGGGCTCTAATTAATAGGCGATAGTATAACTACCGCTAATTCTTTTAGATAAATAATAATTACAACATGTTCAAAATTTAATAACTATGGGACTATGTACCTAAAAATCATGTAATGTATATTTCTAGATTCTTGATAATTTTCTCTATCTATTCATGTCCTTACTTTTCTGATTTTGAGAATTCCCAGTCTGTGAATAGTAATATGTGTCTATGATCGTACCTGCCCGATGCGTATCATCAGACAAGGAATGGGTGACCAGAACACAGTCGCGTATTACAAATGTGTGCCCGCGTGAGCAGGCACTATTTTTCCTGGAGTATATATATATATAAGAAAATGTTTTTGGAATTAATGACCACCCTAGTGTCGCACATTAAATAACCTGTGCCCTCAAAAAGAGGCGCTATTTTATATATTTTTTGAAAAATGATAAACTGTTGAAATTAGTAAGGAATGCACACCCGTCTGAGAGGGCGCGAATTCTTGATATTTTAAATTCCCGTGAATAAAAGATTGAGCGACCCAATGGACAGGCTCTATTTTATGTAATAGCGACTTTTTGTCTGGGTGCAGATTTCTTGTCTCTCGATTTTATCGCATTTCTGACCCCAAACAGTGGGTATTTTGGCACTGTATTCTCAGTCCGTAGATATAGTCTCATGTTTCACGATGATTCTCGCATAGCCCTCAACTCTCGGTGATGTTTGAGCCCTCCGCGGGATATTTCTTCTTTCGGAGTGGTGATTTCATCATGGAGACCTCCGTAAGCCTACGCTAGCCTTGGATTCCCTCAAGGTAGCCGCGTAGGTTGTACCCTAAAGACCCATGACACCGTGTCTTGTCACGTCACTCTAAATAAACATGATACTTTAGCCATAATAGAGCGCTGTTTCTAGCCTCTTTAAAAAGTATGTTCTCTGTCAGAAATTGGCAACACTGATTTGGGCGACAGAAGGAATTGGCGACCTGTCCAGTGCCGTTATTTCCCTAATATAGCGACCTGAGCCTGGGTGCTATTTCATCGAGCCGGCATGTTCACAGGAATGGGCGACCACTCATGTTGGCGCTATTTCTGTAATTAGTGGTAGCCAAGTGGGCGCCAATTACCCAAATTTCATGAATTGTCTCGGTTTCATGTGACATCGTGCTATACTTGTCAAGGTCTGTTCTTAAATTTTTATAAATTTGCCCTATTATTCCTACATGCTTGATCCTTGAAATTCTTGGGCATTAACTTTAAGTGGAATGGGTCTAGATACAAAAGGGGCTATGGGCCCCGACAAATTGACATTTCAATGCTAGTGTATAAAATACAGGGTCCAAATCTTATCCCATAGGCAAGGCAAAGTCCAAACGTGTACTGGTATCATGAATGATCAGGTGTTGGCATTGCACCAAAGATAACAAATTGGTCTACGACATTTCCACAAGTGTTTTACATACTCATGGAACAAGAGTCTGAACTCCTTTATACAATGGCCAATCTTATAAAGTGATAGTTACAAAAGCTCTAGTGAAAGGGAATGCTATAGTGAAGTGATTGTTATTATCCCCTCGTGCACGTTCTTGAATAACCTTATTGTAATTGCTTGTTATCTAGCCATGAATATCCTTGATATATTCTCTCGTCTATTTAATGACTCTATATCTCTTGAAAGTATCTATCGTCTGGTTTACTCTTCTTTATAGTTTTGAGTTATCTCTGATTTATTAGTTCGTGCCATTATAGTTCTCGATTATCATACACTTTTGCATGACCTGTATGTGCACATTAAACTGTTAATTACTTAAAGCTAGGATGGAGCTTGAGATAATAAGACCTACTGAGCATTCGCTCACCTAGTATTTTCCAATACTTTTCAGGTAATAACCATAGTGACGAAGAAAATGAACAAGATGGGCAAGGGCAAGAGTGAAGAGAACTCCGACATCTAGATGAACCGTATAGTCTGGTTATCTTGAGTATTATGGTTAAGTCTAGTCAAGTGTCTTGTTGTAATTTTCCTTTATTGAGTCTTTTCTTTTATTGGGTCCAACTTGTAATAAACTTATATTTGAAATGAAATTCTATTTTGTTCAAATTATATCTTGTCTTGACTATGTTCTGATTGACACGATTATTTAACTGTCACGTTCCGAGTAAACGACACGTTCCGCTGCTATCGGTTCGAGACGTAACACTCTATTTTATACCCCGAATGCCCCAACGTGAGGGAGGTGCTGCCGGATTTTTTCCCCAGGGCTCGAACTGATTAAGAGATCAAATACACGAGTGGATGCATGACGGTGTTAGCTCCTGAAATGATGAAATAAACTAGCTACAAACACAAGGATAAAAGACAAGGGACCAAATGAAGACTTAAGGATTTTTTGGACATATTAAACCCCTCTATGATCTACCATGCCAACAAAAAAAACAATAATAATAAAATAAAAACATTGAAGAGAAAGCATGCATGAAGCGTGAGTTGGCTTTGTTCTGTGAAGTTCTATGGTGCTGGGAATTTCGGTCGGCCGACCGAAGTGGTTCGGTCGACCGAATCCGACGGGGTGAAACCGACCCCCACGTCATTTTTGCTACCTTCTTACGCCATTCTGCCCTTCTTTCCCACGCGGTTCTAAACCCTCTCTGCCGTGCCGTTTTACTGCTTTCCCAAAAAAAACAAACAAAAGAAGAGGGCTATGGAGGTGGGTGAAAAGGTGCACCCCTTGGCGCTCTGGATCACCACACCCCTCTCTGTCATATCCAACTATCCCTTGCGTCATTTTTCACCCCCACACACTCAAACACACGCTTCACCTCCCGTCGCCGTTTTAACCCTCTCACAAACACACGCCACTCTCTCATCCCCCGTGCCATTTTAACCCCTCGCATGCACTCACGTAACATATGCACTTACGTAACAACCCACCTAATATATCCCATGTAAAACCCATGCATATAACAATTCACACACACTCAAATGCAACACACACACTTTATAATATACTCACAAAATCCATTTCACATACAACCAGCCCCTGCAAATGACCAAAGGGATCTCAACGTTAAAACAAAGGAAACATACAAATCTAAGAAAGCTAACGTAATAAAGGAATGACATAATAAAAAAGGGGTCAAAATAAAAATAAAAAAAAGGAAAGGAGAAGAATGATGAAATAAATAAAAATTTTTATTTATAATAACAATTTTAATAAAAAGAATAATAAATCTATATATTCATGCCCTTAAATAAGCAAAGAAGAAAATCAAATAACCGTGTCAAAAAATATTCGATAATGATAATAACAAGTAAATAATAATAATAATAATAATAATAATAATAATAAATATCAAAAAATTTACACACCCATGTATGTGAACAAACAAACAAAAATCAAATAACGAAATAGAAATATACATAAATAATACCGCCCACCTCGGAACCTCTGCTTCCCCGAACTCGGTGTGAAAGAATATCAATGACGCCCCGCTAAGCTGGATCCGGACCTTGGCAACCATCCCGATGTAGCCATGATCCAGCATTGCCTCGGGCCGATAGTTCATCAAACCTGACCCGACCTGATTGGGATTCGATCCCACTCTCTCATTAAATTTGCCGTACACGTGGTAGACATTTGCACGATTTTATCGCCGTCTTTTATGCTACAAACGCGGACCTCCGTCCGAACATGAAATGGTACACGAATGACCGACATACCTTTGAACATTTACGCCCCAATGTAGGGTCTGTTTAAATGCAGTTCGAGGTTTCAATAATCATATTTCTTTAATGGTAATTTCAGGCCATAAGCCCCCTTTTCCTGACGACTAATGAAGGGTTCTCCTCTCTCCGAGGGGATGTAATTAACGTCGTGACCTTTATGGGCGTGGCGGGTTTTAGTCCTGACATGACACACACAATCGTCTGATTAGTCAGATCAAGCGCACCCCGGGTTCCGGACCACTCTAGTCTTGGAACCTGAATAAATCGACACCTAAGTGACTGGCACGTCCACGCACTCAATAAACTGAATAAACAAATAAATAAACGAACAAACGAATAAAAGGAGAGTTCCGAAAGTGCGTTCACAAGTCTAGCATGCCCGGTGGGACTAAAACTTCTCTTCATCTCCTCGCTAGGACTAGGGGCCTTAAGGCCTCCTCATGATATTCTAAATTGTTTTACTTGCAATTGTGAGATCATATTTCGACGAGTACAATGGCCGTCTCCTTCGGACCGCTAGTCGTCGCAAGTCATGCCAGGAGGGCTATCTGGCGATCCCTGTATGATTCGAGAGCTTTCCTCCCGTGGTGGGCTTCCCAAACTTCTTAGGGGTGGCCTTCGTCCACCTACTGGATACTGAGGGGCCCAAGCCCGTCGAAGCCCACATCCCCGCAATGGAGATTGCTACCACCAAACCCGCTACTGTCGGATCGCAAACAACTGCTCTTGACCGCACACCGGTCAACATCGTGGGCTGTTTTGTCCACCATGTCCATTTCGACACATGCTCCATTACCAAAAAGATGGCATCCCCCCAAAGAGGGAGCCGAAGAAATGCTGCCGCTGCCACACTCAGAGGCCGGGTATCTAATACCGGCAAGTCTGTTCTTGTAGCACCCCCAATACAGCAATAGAGTAATCAAACTTCTTTCTAAAGAATCCTACCTAAAGGCCTTACATAAAGAACCCAACCTCATGAGGACTATAATATAAATATACAAGCCAACCTTACTTTATGACATAAAGAATCATGAAGGTTTTATGTAAAGAACCAAGCCTTATGGGGACTAGTATATAAATGTACAACCCACCACTTTATGCATAGTACGTAAGGAACTTCTTCCTAAAGAATCTTATAATGAGAGGCTTTGTATAAAGAACCAAACCATGAGAGGGTTATTATATAAATGTACAAGACAACTTTAACATATGGCACATGGGTAGTACGTGAGTGGGTTTCCACTTTTCCAACCAATAGAATTGGCCCCCCTTACCAGGGCGCCATTCAACAAATTGAAGACCATATAAGGAGGCGCCATTTCCCTTGGGGCCCCATGCCATTATAGTATTAAAATATATATATATACACCATGAAGGCCAACACGTGAAAGTGGCAGTTTTGTCTAATAGTTAACGCCATCTTACAAGGGCGTCATTCTCATGAATAATGCCACCCAGATTAATAGACGTCTTTATGCAGAGACGTCATTTACATGAATAGTACCACCTAGATTAATAGATGACCCCTTACAAGGGCGTCATTTAATCTGTGTTTCTAGGTGGTTGAGACACGAACAACCTCATTTAGCTGGCAAAGCACCATGTCTACTCAGTCGGACCCGCAAGGTAATAAACCAATACTTTGCGATTTCCTATAACTAATTCCCTCCGTAGCACTGTCAGAGGCTACTGCCATCATTCAGTGCTGCTTGCAGAAGGGAATATTTCCCTTCATTCCCTCAAAAAACGTGAAGTCTACATCCTGCTGCTGAAGCTTTACGGCGGCGGAGAACGTGTGGCTTCATCCTGTCATCTGTATCTCGTAATCACGTCAAAAGGTAGTTGTTCTCAAGTCCTTAACCTAACTAGTAGCTAAATAGGTTAACTTATGCATGTTTAGAGTTAGATTAACTCATCATCCATGCTATATTACTTGGCTTTACCGTGATCAATAAATGACCATATATATACCATGTTACACATATTTTAATAGCCTATTACACCTGTCGTATATGATTTTATACACAATCTGTTAGCATGATTTTATGAGTTTGTACATAATCTGTTACACTGATTTTCATGAGTTTTGAACATATCTTATTACACTAGTGCTACAGTCTTAATAATCATGTTTTAACCTTAGTATATAACCTCTGTTACACAAGATACTTACCTATTTTAAAAAAACCAAAAATCCTGACCCTCTGGTGAATAGCGCCCCTCACCAGGGCGTCAATTCCCTAAGGGGTGCCCCCAGCCAGGGCGCCAATTAAACGAAGACGCTTCACAGTGTCGTCATTTACATTTCCATAATTTCCAATATTATTAATTCAACGCATTCAAAAATTCACAACTATTGAACTAAATCATGAAAACTTTGCATGAATATGTTTCTGTGATCATGCCATTTTACTCTACCTGCCCATACCCTTACTTCCTGAGAGAACTTTTATACTGATGAATAGTGAACCACCCAAATGTAAATGGCGCCCCTGACTAGGGCGCCAATTACACAAATGAAGACTCCGTGCATGGTCGCCAATTAATTGAAGACCATGTGCAATGTGGTCAATTCCATTTATGGAATTTCCAGTAATTAGTAAATAAACGCATTCAAAAATCTATAACTATTAAATTGAACCATGAAAATTTTGCCTGAATATACTTCTGTGATCCTGATAATTTTCTCTACCTGTCCATGTCTTTGATTCCTGATTCGGAGAAACTTTAGAAAATGAATAGTAATTTGTATCACAGAATGTACCATTCTGATACGAAGCATAACCCACTTGAAAAACAACTCAATTGGTGACCCTACGCAGTGAGTCAATCAGTTGAGCCCTATATATCAATTAGTGACACCCCGAGGAGTCTTCAATTAAATGAAGACTACTCAGAAGGGCGCCAATTACATTTTTGAGAAATTAACAACACAACATTAGAAAATTCATATATGTAAAACCAAAACCCAAAAATTATACATGAACATGTTTCTGAACTGCCAAGAATTTTCACTACTTCTTCATGTCTTTACTTCCTGTTTTCGAGAAACTTTTTCGAATGAATAGTATTTTGAGTCACAGATGCATCTTGCTGGGTGAAAATCACCCAATGAAATTGGCGCCCCAAGCCAGGGCACCAATTCAATAAATAGCGGCAGCCAGCAAGTCTTCAATTAATTGAAGACTCCCTGAGCAGGCGCCATTTCCATTCTGTATATATATAATTCTAAAAAAATTGAAAATTTTGAAAGACTGGCCATCCCCCAGGCGCCATTTTACTGAAAAAGGGGTCCTCCCCCAGGCGCCAATTGCTTGAAAAAGGGGTCCTCCCCTAGGTGCCAATTCCATGAAATGGGAGCTGTACCCCAGGAGCCAATTCAGTGAAAACTGGACAACCCCAAGGCGCCAATTCAGTATATTGTGTCTTCTGATATGTCTCGTGATTTGTACATGCACAGCCCTAATCCATTTTCTTGCATATTATGAGTCCTTGAACTCAGTTCCATAAAAATCTACCTTGTGTATATCCTACATGGTTAAACCTTGAACCTCTTAAAACTACCATTTGGGAGTGTGGGAGCTAAGTGCCATGCGGGGTAAAGTGCTACATTGTGGGAGCCACCACTTCAGGCCGTACGGCGTAAAGTTCTACGCGACGGGAGCCACCTCTTTAATTAGCCTGTAGGGACAACCTCTAGAGTCCTCCATAACCAAATGACTAGTTAATCTTTGTCAGTAATACTACATTTCTTAATTTCTTAAAATTCCATATTGGCTATAAATGAGAGTGGATGCCAAAAGTAATACAGGAAATGCTTTGCGTATAGGGCCTAGTCTGGTCCTGGGAGGAGCACCCGAAGGTACTTGTGCTCATGGAAGTTTATTGACCACGGTGTTTGGCATTGCACTGGAGTACTTGCTTGACTTGACTTGCGTGGCCCGGAACGGGCAATACTTGACTTGTGGCCCGAGAAAGGGCATATTACTTGCTTGATTGAAATAGCCAATTCTACTGACACGTACTTGATATTACTTCCTTGAATTGAATTTTACTTGCTCGTACTTGAGATAAACTTGTACATGAGTTCATTCTTGCACCTGAGTTCATACTTGTACCTGAGTTCCTGCTTGCCCAAAAGTGGCATCTACAGCTATAAGTTCTTGAAATACTACTTGTCAATTACTTGAAATCTTGCGATGCTCTCTTTATACAGTTCTTGATCTCTTATTGTTCATCATGCATAGATTTACCTTTATACCTGATTTTCTTACATGTACATCATGCATAGCCATATTGATAATTCATGTAAACTGTAAATCACTTAAAGATTGCTCGAATTTGAGATGTAATTCCTACTGAGCGATTCGCTCATCCTGTTGCTTCCTAATATTTTCAAGTGATTCGGATAGCGACAAGAATGGGATTGAGACCGAGTGAAGAGTGCTAGAACACCACTCGCCTATCATTAGCTAGTCGCGTCTTTTGAATTCACTTGAGTCCTACCTTGTGTTTCCAATATGTCAGTTTAGTTGTCTAAACCGTGTTAAGGCATGTAGCCTAGTGTTGGATTTTAAATTTGGAATTGTCATGGACTATCTTTAATTCCTTTGGTTAATCAAATAATCATCACTTGGACTATTGAGATTATTAGATTTTATTAGTCTTTTGCGAACTCCGTAATTATGTATGTCAAAAATTCTATCGCTCTAATGACACGATCTATATAGAGGCGTCACGCATCCGAGTATCTTCCGCGCTCGGGATGTGACAGTCTTCGTGGTATCCGAGCCTAGGATTTTAGTTTCCTAGGTAAAAACCTAAGTCCAAGGATAGGTAAAACTCGAGTCCAAGGAATGATATACCTTACCCGGTTAGACGAATAGAGCCATGGGTTAAGATCTATAATGTCTTTTTGACCTTGTAATAAAACCCGATCTTTATTATGCTTAAACCATTTTGTAGGATCATGGCTGCTGAAAGAGCACAATGGCGCGAGATGCAGCTCACCGTACAAGGCCTTACACAGGCACTACAACAAGTGGTGCAAGGCCGTGCCAACCGTGGAGCTGGTGATCTCCACAAGAATTTCCGTAACATGAACCCACCGAGGTTCACGTGTTCGTATGACCCCAAGGATGCCGAGAATTGGTTAAAGGAGATGGAACGAATCTTCCATGTGATGTAATGTGCGGACGAGGAGAAGGTTTTACTGGCCGTATTCCAATTGGAGCGGGACGCTCGATGTTGGTGGGAATCCATAGAAGCAACACTGCTAGAAGACCATGTCACATGGGATGAATTCACGGAGCATTTCAACAATAAGTACTTCTCCGACCATATCCAAGAGAAGAAGGCCACGGAATTCGCCATTCTAAAACAACGGGGCTTGAAAGTGGCTGAGTATGAGGCCCAGTTTTCAAGATTGTCAAAGTATGCACCCTACTTGGGGTGTACGAAAAAGATGAAGGCTAGAAGGTTCCTCAACGGGCTTCGGCCCCACTACATTACACAACTTGCACCGATGGACATCCAAGTCTACTAGGAGATGGTTCGGTGTGCTCAATTGCTAGAAGATGCCACAGAATTATCTTAAAGGATTTGAGGAAGGGACAAGAAGGAACCCGTCACAAGCCCGAGAAAATTCAAACAATCATTCAACAAGAAAAGGTTCTTCATGGGAGGGGAGCCCTCCAAGGCGAAGAAATTCTAGAAGAATGACAGGCCATTCTCCACTGCTACACCCTCTAAGGAGATTTACAAGTGTTGTGATAAAGTTGGCCATAAGACCGAGGAATGCTGGAGAAAGTTAGGAGCTTGTCTTCAATGTGGGAGCCGAGAGCATCGAATCCCAGACTGCCCATTGATGAAGGAGCAAGGCACCCAAGATGAGAAGCATCTGGTAAAGAAACAAGGCCGTCTGCAAGCTCTCCGAGAGACAGAACCCCACTGAAGGTGGAATTGTGGAAGGTACTCTCACTATTTGTTCTAAAATTGCTCAGCTTTATTTGATACCAGAGCAACTCATTCATTCGTTTCCAAGAAATTTGCTGCTTCATTTTCTAAGAAACATGAACTGCTAAATTTGGTCATATCTACACCTCTTGGGAACGAGTCCGATATCACTTATCACTATCCAAATTATGAAGTGATGATTAAGGGAAGCAATTTACCTGCTGACCTGATATGCCTAGATATGAAGGGTTATGATGTCATAGTAGGTGCCGACTGGTTATCCACACACCAAGCAACTATAGATTGCCGGCATGGCAAGGTAACTTTCGTGGATTTCCTAGAGCTAGTTTACAATAGCCCTTGGAGTAAATCACTTCTTATATCAGCACTCCGAGCTAGTAAACTTATGAAAAAAGGATGTATGGCTTTCATAGCATTCGTGACTGCCACGGAAGTCGAGGAGATTACACTTGAAGACATCCGTGTAATTCAAGATTTTCTCGACGTGTTTCCAGAAGAATTGCCCGGCTTACCCCCAGAAAGGGAAGTGTCGTTCACAATCGACCTTGCCCCTGGTGCTGGTCCTGTTTCCAAGGCACCGTACAGAATATCCCATGCTGAGCTGAAAGAGCTAAAAGAGTAGCTAATGGAGTTATTGAAAAATGGTTTCATTAGGCCAAGTACTTCCCCATGGGGAGCACCCGTGCTATTCATCAAAAAGAAGGACGGATCGATGAGATTATGCATTGATTATCGGTAACTAAATCACCTTACAATCTAGAACAAGTACCCGCTGTCGAGAATTGATGAGCTATTTGATCAATTATCTGGAGCTACATATTTCTCCAAGATTGATCTCTATTCTGGTTGCCACCAACTTAAGATCAAAAAAGAAGACATTCATAAAACTGCATTCCGAAGCAGGTATGGGCATTACAAATTTACTATTATACCTTTTGGACTAACGAATGTCCCCGTAGCTTTTATGCTGTTAATGAACAGCATATTCAGGCCTTACTTAGACCAATTTATTGTGATCTTTATCGATGATATTTTGATTTACTCAAAGTCTGAGGAAGACCATGAAGAACATCTCAAGAAGGCGTTATAGATATTGAGGGAAAACAAACTATATGCCAAATTCAGCAAGTGCGAGTTCTAGCTCGAGGAAGTATCATTCTTAGGCCATATCATTTCGAAGAACAGAATTTCTGTTGACCCATCAAAGGTCGAAGCCATGAAGAATTAGGAACGACCCACAAATGCAATGGAGATTTGGAGCTTCTTGGGTCTAGCTGGTTACTACTGGTGTTTTATCAAGGACTTCTCCAAGATCGTTGTTCCTTTAACCAGGTTAACCCGCAAGGAAGTACCTTATGAGTGGAATGAAGACTGTGAAAAGAGTTTCCAAGCCTTGAAGGATCTCTTGACCATTGCTCCAGTCTTATCATTACCAATTGAAGGGGAGAAATATGAGGTATATACTGATGCTTCTGGTATTGGCCTCAGATGTGTATTGATGCAAAACGGAAGAGTCATTGCATACTCTTCCCGACAGCTCAAGAAACATGAAGAGAACTACCCGGTGCATGACTTAGAACTAGCCACGGTGGTGTTTGCCTTGAAGATCTAGAGGCACTATCCTTACGGAGAATAATTCACTGTATACTCCGATCACAAAAGCCTCAAGTATTGATTCTCTCAAAAGGAGCTGAACATGTGGCAAAGGCGTTGGCTCGAATATCTCAAGGATTTTGACTTCATTATACAATACCATCCTCATAAGGGTAATTCCATAGCTGATGCCCTTAGTCGGAAGCCAAGAGCAATTTTGGCCAACTGTATGATACAAGAATGGAAGTTGCTGGAGAAATTCTCTGAGCTTGATATCAGCACAGATGAGAAGAACATGTGTATTATTCTATCTCACATGAGTCTACATCTAGACTTGCTACCTGAAATCAAGAAGCTATAAGAAGAAGATCCCGCACTAGTGGAGATAAAAGGTGAGTTGGACGAGAGACTTGATTTCAAGATGGCACCTGATGGTAGATTACAGTTTCATGAACGGACATGTGTGTCCGTCTGTCCCGAATTGAAGCAGAAGATTCTTGAAGAAGCTCATCGATCGAGATACACGATCCACCTCGGAGCCACTAAGATGTACCAAGATTTGAAAAGAACTTTCTGGTGGCCTAACATGAAAAGGGAGGTAGCAGACTTTATATCTTGTTGCCTCACATGCCAACAAGTGAAAGCAGAACATCAAAAACCCGTCGGAAAGCTACATCCGCTAGATATTCCTAAGTGGAAGTGGGAAGATATTGGCATGGACTTTATCATGGGTCTGCCCAAGGCTAGGAGCGGACATGATGGAATTTGGGTAATCATCGGTCGCCTACCAAATAGGCTCATTTCTTACCCATCAAGAGTCGATGGTCAGTCGATGTACTTGCTGCCGTATATATTAAGGAGATGGTTAGATTGCATGGAGTTCCCGTGTCGATTGTATCCGACCGAGACCCACGCTTTACCTCTCATTTTTGAAAAAGTCTACAACACTCTCTGGGGACGAAACTCAACTACAGCACTGCTTTCCATCCTCAGACAGATGGACAGACTGAAAGGACAAATCAAGTTGTCGAAGATATGTTGAGAGCATGCATTATAGACTTCGGTGGAAGCTGGCATGACCACTTACCACTAGCCGAATTTACATATAACAACAGCTATCAAGTCAGCATACAAATGGCACCTTTTGAGGCACTGTATGGCAGGAGTTACCGATCTCCAATATGCTGGGATGAAATTGGTGAAAAATAAATTCTAGGCCCAGATATGGTAAGAGATTCTACCGAGAAGATACACCTCATTAGAGAAAGGCTAAAGATATCACAATCCAGGCAGAAATCTTATGCTTACAACAGAAGATGAGATCTTTATTTTCAAGTTGGAGATCACGTTTTTCTCAAAGTATCTCCCGGCCGAGGTATTAGAAGATTCAGTGTTAAGGGTGATGCGGGACGGGACCACGGACACGACAAGCTCGCGATCGTCCCTTAACGAGGGAAGCGTCGGATGTGCGCGGTTGAGAAACCGGCAATGAGCTAGGGTGGTCGGCTCTCTTTTGCGTCCCGGATCGGGTCACGGGACGGCTTCGCTCTCTCTCGCAGCAGTGATATTATAAATTGAAGGCGAGCTAGGTATCTCTACACATGCTCTCTAGCAGCGGCATATAAAGCATATAAAGAATTAAGCTAATGCCAAGTGTAAGGGTGAAGGCGATACCTCCACGCTCTCGGCGTGGCGAAGACGGCACCCGGCTGAAGTTCTTACTCCCGGGAACTTAGTATATTATGTTTACAGTAATGCAATTAAGCCCACTCCACGCAGGGAGGTAAAGGGCGACACAAGTGGGCCCGGGAGGACCAAGTTCGGGTTGACGGGCGGTTTCGGACAATGCTTCGGCTTCACGCGTACTCGTGCTAGTGGGGGCCCACGTATTGACCGGAGGGGTCGTTTGGGGCCTGATGACTCCTCTGTGGTGGAGACACCTGGAAAGCGTACCCCTGGGATGGCGAGCTGCTGGAGCGACCGCCGGACGCCGGGCGGCCCACGGACGACGCTCGCCGGGAACTCGACCACGAACCTGAAAGTTCTGTTTGCAGGCGCGCGACTCGGAGAAAACTGCTGCTGCGATCAGCCCCATCGTTGGAATGCGACGAGGTTAGCACCGTTGGAAAGCTGACTCAGAATACTTCGATGTAGGGGTCTTCACAAAAAATAATCAGATCTGTATTTCTGATCATATATTTTACAAGATTTCTGGAATCTGGCCAGAACTGCAGGGGCAGGTTCTGACTTCTCTGAAGATCGACGTTGACCGGGGAGAAGACCTCCGAATCTGGAAATGATTTCTTCAGCAAAGTTGAAGGTCGCTGAGAGAGGAATCCGGGACTATTTTTGGTTTTTTGATTGGATAAGAAATGGATTTTTTGGGATTTCTTTACTAGACCTGTGTCGGATCTGGGAAACTGTGGGCAGACTGTTCTTGGGAAATTGGACGAAATTTGAAAAATACCTAGAGATCTTATCAAAAATTAATAAAATTCCTGGTGGTAGATATATGTGGACAGAACTCCCAAAAAAATTTGGCGACCCAAAAAAAATCAGAATATGGTTCGAATGGGGTAAACTCAGAGATGATGAACAGTAAACAGAACCAGGACAGATCTGGAACTTGGACTTGGAAGAAAATCAAAAAATAGCTAAAGGATGAATTTTGACGTGATTGTTTTTGTGGGGATAAGGGTTCTAGAGGGGAACCAACCCTGAAATTTTGAGCTTCAGAAGGCGAAGGGAGTGATAGCAGGAATTCGGAGAAGAAGGGTCTATCCTGAGTGGATAGAACACCGAAACCGTTGGCGACGACGCGTCGGCGGCGAGACGATGGCGGCGGCGATCACCGGAGTTGCTTCAGATACTGGAGGGGATCAAGGGGGAGGGGATTACACTCTAGAAAGGGGGCTGGAGGGGGAGGAACCAGGAAGAGAGAGGGGAGGGGCGCCAATCTCACTTGGGGGCAAATGCCTTTTTTTCCTTCATTAATTCCTTCAATATGAAAAATACAACCTTATATAGGATGCCAACCAAACTCAACCTCAACCCTTGGATCTAGGGGTTTGGATTGAAGGGCTGGGATGAGGTATGACCAACCACAAGAAATACAATATTTAAAGGAATCCCATTCCTAATTCTACCACATGTGGTCAAATAAAGGGAGGAAAGAAAGAAAATTAAACAACCTAGCCTAATAGAGCCAAAAGAGGGGGCGCCCCCCTTCATGGGCCAAGGGCCTTTCATGGGCCATGAGCCATCCACAAGCCCATGCTAGACTTGGACCCTTCCCATTTAGTTGGCCCATGAGGGAGTGTAAACCAATTTGGGCCTTAAGTGCATTAATGACCCATTAACAACCTAATGACCCAATATGGCATAAGCTCCCTAATGGACTCTACTAATGGCAACCTAGCCTTGCACTTGACATAACAAATGGCCCATTGGCTTGATATAAGCCTTACAAGGAGCCCAAAAGAAAGAAAATACACAATTACAATCTCATACAAGCCATAACTCACAAATACACTTCACCCGTGTATGGAAATCGCCTTTGATGCCCCATCAATTCTCCCTAGGTGGGAGGAACTCGACCCCGTCGAGTAGGGGTATGGCTGCGCCGGTCCTCCGGCGGATCCGTCACCGTGCTAAGTAGCGCGGGTATGCTCCACTCCAAGTGATCGGCACCTGCTCATTCCATATATACTCGATATGCGCACTGCTATGGCTAAAGGTGGTCACTCCGAAGGGGCACTCTCAAAAGGGAGGAAACAACCCGAAGACTCACTAGGAATCACCGCTGAGTCCCTATAGGTGACTGATCCGGGTATAGATGTAGAACCGATCCCATACTCATCGAGTGAGTCGACTCGCTTCACACTCATAAGAGAACGACACGAGCTTGCACAAGACACATACAGACTCACCATGCAATACACACAAACAATCGACTCAAAATCACCACACAAACAAACCACACAAAGAAAACACACCGACTCATGCACGGCTCTAGACTAAGGTGGTAGCATCAAACCCACTAGGTGGCGACATCCTGGGCGGCCGAAGGGTCGCCCAGCTCTTCCCCCATGGCATAGTATTCATCGGCCAGTGCCTCATCGGCCTCGTAATCGACATGCTCAAGCTCGGGAGGTGCGGATCCGCCAACACCTAAGGCTAGGGTGGTGCGAGCGGGACACTCACTAGCAATGTTGCCATACCCGTGACAGTGGAAACATTGTATTCGCGATCGACTACTCTCCCCGATAAGAGGGGCCTTACCCTTATCATCCCGCCGGGTAGGGGGTGTAGGCAACAATGGGGGAGGTGTAGGTGCCTTGGACAAGAGTGGAGGGGGTGCCGGTGCCAGAGGGCGGGCTATAGGAGCTGGGGGACGGGCAAAGGGTGCCGGTGGTTGGGATGGAAATAGATCCCGGGGTGGAGGAGGGCGAGGCCGTGGAGCGAAGTGCTCCTGACGGGTGGGCTCCTGAGGTCGAGCCATGGGAGGCCGCTGATGTGGGCCTATAGAGTGACGGGGCTCGGTACTACGGAGAGGGGTGGGGCCCAATCGATGGCTAGACTCGAACTCTCCCTCAAATTGCTCCATCTCGAGAGCAACCTGGTATGCCTCTTCCAACGTCTTGGCATTGCGGCGGAAAAGCTCATACTGGTAGTGTGGCCGCAAACCACGTCGAAAGCGGGACACGGGCATGGCACTCTCCTCCGTGACACCACATCGTAGAAAGTACTCATCAAACTCCGCGATGTATTCGGAGACGGACCGGTCTCCCTCGCTAAGACTTTGCCATCTATCGATGAGTCGCTGGCGGTATGTGGGAGGAAGGTACTTTTGCCGAAGTTTATTCTTCATCTCGGCCCATGTGTCGATCGGGGGTTCTAGCCGCTGAAGTAGCAGGCTCTCCACATTCTTCCAATAAGTTTGTGCCTGCCCCATAAGTTTCATGGTGGCAAATCGGACCCTTCGACATATCATACCATTCAAAATAACAGTCCATGCCAAACTCCCAATCTAGGTAGACTTTCGGATCCAAAGACCCGTCAAAAGCGGGAGGGTCCGCTCGCACGGTCTTAAGGACCCTATCATCATCCTCATCTCGTTGTGGCTGAAAACCATGATGGCGTTGACCATACCCCTCGTAGGCATTGTCGGACCCATAGTCCTCGAGACCAAGGTCACGGTGCGGTAGTTGGGGAGCCCGAGGAGGGGCGGGTGGAGGAACCAGTGGTGGCTGGTTTTGGGCCGCGGGAGCGGCCTGGACTTGGGCCATGGGAGCGGTTTGGACTTGGGCCCCCGCGGGAGGAGGTGCGGGTGGACCTTGGGCTGCCCCAGGAGGGTCCCCGTGTGACATCCTATCTAACCGCCCAATGAGGTCTTGGACCGACCTATCGGAGTTCTCCATGCGTCCCTCCATGGCCCTAAGGCGACCATCCATATTCTCGGAGAAGGTCCGAAAGTTGGCATCGGATTGGTCCAACCTAGCCATAATGGCCATGATCGCCTCTTGTAGGGAGTGGAAGTCTCCCGAGGTATCCCGTGGGTTGGCCATAGGTGGGGGTGGGGGTGAGTACTGAGTACCCCGACGAGTGGGCATGCAAACACACCGACTAGAAGACACCGACTAAAGCAAAACACACTAATGCAAATGATGCGCCTAGACTTAACCAAAACTCGATACGCGGCGGAGATAATTGACCCGAAGGTCACTCGCACAAGTGTGCGGCCTTCCCGATAGGCGTAACCTAACGGTCGGACAACACCTTTTTATATACCGAGTAAAGGGATGTATGTAAAAAGACACTCTTTTTTTGTGTTTTAAAACAATGATGATCCTAGACTCGACTTAAACCGACTAATGACTCGATGTAAATGACACTCTTTTTTTTTGAATGCAAACACCCTAGACTCAAACTCGCTCTGATACCAAATTGATGCGGGACGGGACCACGGACACGAAAAGCTCGCGATCGTCCCTTAACGAGGGAAGCGTCGGATGTGCGCGGTTGAGAAACCGGCAACGAGCTAGGGTGGTCGGCTCTCTTTTGCACCCGGATCGGGTCACGGGACGGCTTCGCTCTCTCTCGCAGCAGTGATATTATAAATTGAAGGCGAGCTAGGTATCCCTACACATACTCTCTAGCAGCGGCATATAAAGCATATAAAGAATTAAGCTAATGCCAAGTGTAAGGGTGAAGGCGATACCTCCACGCTCTCGGCGTGGCGAAGACGGCACCCGGCCGAAGTTCGTACTCCCGGGAACTTAGTACATTATGTTTACAGCAATGCAATTAAGCCCACTCCACGTAGGGAGGTAAAGGGCGACACAAGTGGGCCCGGGAGGACCAAGTTCGGGTTGACGGACGGTTTCGGGCAATGCTTCGGCTTCACGCGTACTCGTGCTAGTGGGGGCCCACGTATTGACCGGAGGGGTCGTGTGGGGCCTGATGACTCCTCTGTGGTGGAGACACCTGGAAAGCGTACCCCTGGGATGGCGAGCTGCTGGAACGACCGCCGGACGCCGGGCGGCCCTCGGACGACGCTCGCCGGGAACTCGGCAACGAACCTGAAAGTTTTGTTTGCAGGCGCGCGACTCGGAGAAAACTGCTGCTGCGATCAGCCCCGTCATCGGAATGCAACGAGGTTAGCGCCGTTGGAAAGCTGACTCAGAATGCTCCGACGTAGGGGTCTTCAAAAAAAATAATCAGATCTGTATTTCTGATCATGTATTTTACAAGCTTGCTGGAATCTGGCCAGAACTGCAGGGGCAGGTTCTGACTTCTCTGAAGATCGACGTTGACCGGGGAGAAGACCTCCGAATCTGGAAATGATTTCTTCAGCAAAGTTTAAGGTATCTGAGAGAGGAATCCGGGACTATTTTTGGTTTTTTGATTGGATACGAAATGGATTTTCTGGGATTTCGTTACTAGACCTGGGTCGGATCTGGGAAACTGTGGGCAGACTGTTCTTGGGAACTTGGACAAAAATTGAAAAATACCTAAAGACCTTATAAAAAATTAATAAAATTCTTGGTGGTAGATATATGTGGACAGAACTCCCAATAAATTTGGGCGACCCAAAAAAAATCAAAATATGGTTCGAATGGGGTAAACTCAGAGATGATGAACAGTAAACAGAACCAGAACAGATCTGGAACTTGGACTTGGACGAAAATCAAAAAATAGCTAAAGGATGAATTTTGATGTGATTTTTTTGGTGGGGATAGGGGTTCTAGAGGGGAACCAACCCTGAACTTTTGAGCTTCAGAAGACGAATGGAGTGATAGAAGGAATTCGGAGAAGAAGGGTCTATCCTGAGTGGACAGAACACCGAAACCGTTGGCGACGACGCGTCGGCGGCGAGACGATGGCGGCGGCGATCACCGGAGTTGCTTCAGATGCTGGAGGGGATCCAGGGGGAGGGGATTACACTCTAGAAAGGGGGCTGGAGGGGGAGGAACCAGGGAGAGAGAGGGGAGGGGAGCAAATCTCACTTGGGGGCAAATGCCTTTTTTTCCTTCATTAATTCCTTCAATATGAAAAATACAACCTTATATAGGATGCCAACCAAACTCAACCTCAACCCTTGGATCTAGGGGTTTGGATTGAAGGGCTGGGATGAGGTATGACCAACCACAAGAAATACAATATTTAAAGGAATCCCATTCCTAATTCTACCACATGTGGTCAAATAAAGGGAGGAAAGAAAGAAAATTAAACAACCTAGCCTAATAGAGCCAAAAGAGGGGGCGCCCCCCTTTATGGGCCAAGGGCCTTTCATGGGCCATGAGCCATCCACAAGCCCATGCTAGACTTGGACCCTTCCCATTTAGTTGGCCCATGAGGGAGTGTAAACCAATTTGGGCCTTAAGTGCATTAATGACCCATTAACAACCTAATGACCCAATATGGCATAAGCTCCCTAATGGACTCTACTAATGGCAACCTAGCCTTGGACTTGACATAACAAATGGCCCATTGACTTGATATAAGCCTTACAAGGAGCCCAAAAGAAAGAAAATACACAATTACAATCTCATACAAGCCATAACTCACAAATACACTTCACCCGTGTATGGAAATCGCCTTTGATGCCCCATCAAAGGGCAAACTAACACCAAGGTTCATTGGAACCATTCAAAGTGCTGGGAAGAGAAGGCGAGGTGGCTTATCGCATCGCCCTACCTCCGCAACTATCAGAAGTGCATAATGTATTTCATGTTTCTATGCTGAAGAAATACGTGCACGATCCTTTCCATGTCATTGACCATAATGATTTAGTGGTACAGAAGGACCTTACCTACGAGCAGAAGCCAATGAAGATCCTCAACCGAGAAGTTCGAGTTCTAAGGAACAAGACCATCTCTATGGTGAAAATCTAATGGAATCGACGCTTAGAACAAGAAGCTACATGGGAACTAAAGAGTATATGAAAAGAAGATTTTTGGAGTTGTTCTAGTTGTAAGTACTTCGCACCCTTCCTATTTCCGCATAATACAGTTGAATTTGGGAATAAAATTCTTTTTAGTGGGGGAGGGTGTAGCACCCCCAATACAGCAATAGAGAAATCAAACTTCTTTCTAAAGAATCCTATCTAAAGGCCTTACATAAAGAACCCAACCTCATGAGGACTATAAAATAAATACTACAAGCCAACCTTATTTTATGCCATAAAGAATCATGATGGTTTTATGTAAAGAACCAAGCCTTATGGGGACTAGTATATAAATGTACAACCCACCACTTTATGCATAGTACGTAAGGAACTTCTTCCTAACGAATCTTATAATGAGAGGCTTTGTATAAAGAACCAAACCATGAGAGGGTTATTATATAAATTTACAAGACAACTTTAACATATGGCACATGGGTAGTACGTGAGTGGGTTTCCACTTTTCCAACCAATAGAATTGGCGCCCCTTACTAGGGCACCATTCAACAAATTGAAGATCATATAAAGAGACACCATTTCCCTTGGGGCCCCATGGCATTATAGTATTAATATTATATATATATATATATATATATATATATATACATCATGAAGGCCAACACGTGAAAGTGGCAGTTTTGTCTAACAGTTAACACCCTCTTGCAAGGGCGTCATTCTCATGAATAATGCCACCCAGATTAATAGACGTCCTTATGCAGAGACGTCATTTACATGAATAGTACCACCTAGATTAATAGATGACCCCTTACAAGGGCATCATTTAAACTGTGTTTCTGGAAGGTTGAGACACGAACAACCTCATTTAGCTGGCAAAGCACCATGTCTACTCAGTCGGACCAGCAAGGCAAAAAACCAATGCTTTACGACTCCCTATAACTAATTCCCTCCGTAGCATTGTCAAAGGCTACTGCCATCATTCAGTGCTGCTTGTAGAAGGGAATATTTCCCTTCGTTCCCTTGAAAAACATGAAGTCTACGTCCTACTACTGAAGCTTTACGGCGGCGGAGAACGTGTGGCTTCATCATGTCATCTGTACCTCGTAATCACGTCAAAAGGTAGGTGTTCTCAAGTCCCTGCCTAACTAGTAGCTAAATATGTTAACTTATGCATGCTTAGAGTTAGATTAACTCATCATCCATGCTATATTACTTGGCTTTACCGTGATCAAGAAATGACCATGTATATATCATGTTACACATATTTCAATAGCCTGTTACACCTATCGTATATGATTTTATACACAATCTGTTACCATGATTTTATGAGTTTGTACACAATCTGTTACACTGATTTTCATGAGTTTTGAACATATCTTATTACACTAGTGTTACAGTCTTAATAATCATGTTTCAACATTAGTATATAACCTCTTTTATACAAGATACTTACCTATTTTAAAAAAACTGAAAATCCCGACCCTCTGGTGAATAGTGCCCCTGACCAGGCGTCAATTCCCTAAGGGGTGCCCCCAGCCAGGGCGCCAATTAAATGAAGACACTTCACAGTGTCGTCATTTACATTTCCACAATTTCCAATAATTATTAATTCAATGCATTCAAAAATTCACAACTATTGAACTAAACCATGAAAACTCTGCATGAATATGTTTCTGTGATCCTGCCATTTTACTCTACCTGCCCATACCCTTACTTCCTGATTTAGAGAACTTTTATACTGATGAATAGTGAACCACCCAAATGTAAATGGCACCCCTGACCAGGGCACCAATTACACAAATGAAGACTCTGTGCATGGTCGCCAATTAATTGAAGACCATGTGCAATGTCGTCAATTCCATTTCTGTAATTTTCAGTAATTAGTAAATCAATGCATTCAAAAATCTATAAATATTAAACTGAATAATGAAAATTTTGCCTGAATATACTTCTGTGATCCAGATAATTTTCTCCACCCGTCCATGTCTTTGATTCCTGATTCGGAGAAACTTTAGAAAATGAATAGTAATTTGTACCACTGAATGTACCATTCTGATACGAAGCATAACCCACGCGAAAAACAACTCAATTGGTGACCCTACGTAGTGTCGTCAATCAGTTGAGCCTTGTATATCAATTAGTGACACCCTGAGGAGTCTTCAATTAAATGAAGACTACTCAGAAGGGCGCCAATTGCATTTTTGAGAAATTAACAACACAGTATTAGAACATTCATATCTGTAAAACCAAAACCCAACAATTATACATGAACATGTTTCTGAACTCTCGAGAATTTTCACTACCTGTTCATGTCTTTACTTCCTGTTTTCAAGAAACTTTTCGAAAGAATAGTGTTTTGAGTCACAGACGCACCTTGCTGGGTGAAATCACCGAATGAAATTGGCGCCCCAAGGGAGGGCACCAATTCAGCAAATAGCGGCAGCTAGCAAGTCTTCAATTAATTGAAGACTCCCTGAGCAGGCATCATTTATATTATATATATATATAATTATAAAAAATTGAAAATTTTGAAAGATTGGCCATCCCCCAGGCCCCATTTTACTGAAAAAGGGGTCCTCCCCCAGGCGCCAATTGCTTGAAAAGGGGGTTCTCCCCCAGGCGCCAATTCCATGAAATGGGAGCTGTACCCCAGGTGCCAATTCCATGAAAACATGGATGCCAATTCTATATATTGTGTCTTCTGATTCTGATATGTCTCGTGATTTGTACCTACACAGCCCTAATCCATTTTCCTGCATATTATGAGTCCTTGAACTCCATTCCATAAAAATCTACCTTGTGTATATCGTACATGGTTAAACCTTGAATCTCTTAAAACTACCATTTTGGAGTGTGGGAGCTAAGTGCCATGCGGGGTAAAGTACTACGTTGTGGGAGCCACCTCTTGAGGGCGTACGGCGTAAAGTGCTACGCGACAGGAGTCACCTCTTGAGCCTATAGGGGCCACCTCTAGAGTCCTTCATAACTAAATGACTAGTTAATCTTTGTCAGTAATACTGCGTTTCTTACTATCTTGAAATTCCATATTGGCTATAAATGAGAGTGGATGTCAAAAGTAAAATATGAAATGCTTTACGTATAGGGCCCGGTCTGGTCCTGGGAGGAGCACCCGAAGGTACTTGTGCTCATGGGAGTTTATTGACCACAGTGTTTAGCATTACACCGGAGTACTTGCTTGACTTGAGACACTCCATACTTACTCTCTTTACTTGCTTGACTTGACTTGCGTGGCCCGGAACGATCAATACTTGACTTGTGGCCCGAGAAAGGGAAGATTACTTGCTTGATTGAAATAGCCAATTCTACTGACACGTTCTTGATATTACTTGCTTGAATTGAATTTTACTTGCTTGTACCTGAGATATACTTGTACATGAGTTCATTCTTACACCTAAGTTCATACTTGTACATGAGTTCCTGCTTGCCCAAAAGTGGCATCTACAGCTATAAGTTCTTGAAATACTGCTTGTCAATTACTTGAAATCTTGCGATACTCTCATTATATAGTTCTTGATCTCTTATTGTTCATCATGCATAGATTTACCTTTATACCTGATTTTCTTACACGTACATCCTGCATAGCCATACTGATAATACATGCAAACTGTAAATCAGTTAAAGATTGCTCGAATTTGAGATGTAATTCTTACTGAGCGATTCGCTCATCCAGTTGCTTCCTAATATTTTCAGGTGATTCGGATAGCGACACGAATGGGATTGAGACCGAGTGAAGAGTGCTAGAACGCCACTCGCCTATCATTAGCTAGTCGCATCTTTTGAATTCACTTGAGTCCTACCTTGTATTTCCAATATGCCATTTTAGTTGTCTAAACCGTGTTAAGGCATGTAGCCTAGTGTTGGATTTTAAATTTGGAATTGTCATGGACTATCTTTAATTCTTTTGGTTAATCAAATAATCATCACTTGGACTATTGGGATTATTAGATTTTATTAGTCTTTTGCACATTCCGTAATTATGTATGTCAAAAATTCTATCACTCTAATGACATGGTGTATATAGATGCGTCACGCATCTGAGTATCTTTTGCGCTCGGGACGTGACAGTTCTAATCGGAGGCATCAGAGTTTACCTGAATGGCCATAGTGCCAAAGTGATCCCTGAGCGGATCGTCCGAAACATCCCTGTGTGCAACTCTTTTCAAGCGCTAGGGAGAATAGAGAAGAGAAATGGCGGAGCAGCTCGTCGGTCAAAGAATGAACTGGCCCTAAGGCCATACAAGACCAAGCAAGTCTGGGTGCCCAAGCCGACTCGGGTCCCAGTGACAACTCAGCAGGAATCTGTCAAGATTGACAGGCCCAGGAAGGGACAGAAGGAAAGAGAAAAGAGGAGTGAGATGCCAGCAAGGGCGTCTTGCAAGCCATTTGCCCAAGCCTATAGTCGACAGGTGACTACTTCCATACAGGTTGAGAGTCATGGCAGGATTGCCAGAGAGGGTCAGCCCGCCTATGGGTCTCCAGCACAAGCAAGGGTACCGCCACCCTCGATTTACCCTGATTATAAACTAGAAGACATTACCCAGGCCGTGTATGGGTACCTACGTGGGGTCGGGAACACCTCCCAAGGGAGACAACGGCTACTCCAAGCCATCACCACTACTGAAGAGGGTCAAGAATGTCCAATTGACCCAGATGAAATAGAAGACACAGAATCGGGGTGCTATGGGCCTCTCCGCCATGAAGAAGCTGCACCGAGAGTCTCGATGTTTGAAAGACTAACTTTCCCTGGTCAGCCAACCAGGCATGTGAAGAGGAGAAATAGAAACATGCAAGTCTACACCTATCACATGGTCGGAGTGGCCAGCCGCTATGGGGCTTTGCCTGAGGAGCTCGAAGAAGTTGTCAGAATTGCCGAGAGGCCAGGCCCTCCCACAGGTGTTGTATTCTTGTGGTTTTGATGATGATAAACACTATGACTCATGTGATCATATGTGTTGCTTTGATGTGCTTTGATGTTGTCAAACTCATGTGAGATGTTTGCTTTGATGTTGTTGTTGATATGAAGTGTAGTTTTACACTTTCCCAATTGATTTCAAAGTCCACACACAACTGCCTTCTTGCTTTAGGCAGTCGATGCATATTCGATTTCATGCATTGGATGGTCTGTGCACATGTGTGTGTTGCATTGACATTTCATCAAACATGTTAAATGCACATTTCATGTTAGCATGGTTAGCGTCGATGCACATTTGGTGTTAGCTTGATAGAGTAGGTGCACATTTAGTGTTGAGCTTGTTAGAGTCTGTGCAGAGTTTGTGTTAGCCGTTTTAGCGTCAGTGCACATTCTGTTCAAGTCTGTGCACATGCGATTTGAGGTCCGGGCACATCTGCTAGGACAGGTCTGAGCACATTTACATTGACACCATTAAGTATGCGCTAGCCCACTGGTTCACGCATGTAAAGTCAGTGCATGTTACTACTCATGCTTATATCTTAGCAAAAGTCAGTGCAGATTTTATTTATGCATCATAAAGGTCGGTACAGCTTTTGCTACGAGCTCAAGTCGATGCAGGTTTGCTGTGAGCACTTGAGGTCAGTGCAGCTTTTGCTGCGAGCTCAAGGTCGATGCAAGTTTGCTGCGAGCTCAAGTCGGTGCTGGGTTTCTATGTGCACTTAACGTCGGTATAGACTTAAGTTCTCCACACATAAGGTCGGTGCAACCTTTGTCTAGCACTAAAGCATGGTCGGGGCATACTCTATTAGTATGCATATCAACTAGGTGCTAGTTTCACTAGGTCGGTGCACGTTTTTGCACTTAACACAGGTCAGTGCACTCTTGTGCCCTGCATAAGCAAAGTCAGTGCACATATGCCCTTGTTGAATACAAGGTCGGTGCTAGTATGTTAAGCTTTCATATCTAGTCTGTGCATATTGTCTTCCTGCAGCATAAACAAGTCTGTGCACACACTATAGCAGTCGATGTACATATGGCATCTTGCATACTGAAGGTCTGTGCACACAATGTAGCAGGTCAATGCACACTTTGGTTCAACACATTAGGTCTGTGCATACTTTCTCATACGTGCATCAAGGTCTATGCATACTTCCTATATGCATATCAAGGTCTGTGCATACTTTGCATATACCATATTAAGTCAGTGCAAACTTCATTTTATACCATATGACTAATTACTTCTAATTGACAGGTTAAAGTGAACTCGTGAGCTCGAACTAAGAAGGCAAGTGTTCTCAGAATGTTGAAAGCTGGCACGTGATCCAAGGCAATGAGTGAGCTAGTGATTCTACCACGTGGAGTGCCATAGCCCAGTGATGATGAGACATGGAAAGGTCTGGATCAGATCTGCTTGGTGAATTGGGCGGGAAACGTGGTAGTCACGCGCTTATCTCCTGGTGCATATAAAAAGGAGACAGATCATCTAATTCGAATGAGAAGTAGAGGGTAGAGTAGTGATGAAGATAGCAGAAGCAGAAAAATAGAGAAGAGCTTCAGAGATGAATAAGAAGAGCGAGATAAGGGAGCTGCTGAGAGTTAGAAGAAGAAGAGAGTGATCGTGAGATCGAGAGAAGAAAAGGGAGAGAGCAGGAGAAGTAGAAGGAGAAATTCTGAGAGAAGAATTATAGAGAGAGAGAAAAGAGAGCCAGAGTGAAGAAGGAAGAAGAAGAAGAGAGTGCAATAGCAAGATTGAAGGAGAAGGAAGATCAGTAGCTTCTGGATCAGATCCAAGCTACACTGCTCCTGAGCGAGCTACATTATTGTGCTTTATTTCCAACTTTCCGTAGCTGAAGTTTATCCTTCTTGCTTTTCCATTTTACATTCTATTTCTTAAGATGTGTATCAGCAGAGACGAAGCTGTAAGGCCCAGCGGTTTGAAGCTGTGAATCAGTGGTGGCTTAAGTTGTAATGCCCAACGGAGCAAGCTGTGACACTCAGTGGTTGTAGGTAAGCTGTGAGGCCCAGCGGTTTAAGCTATGTATCAGCAAGAATCCACACTCGAGTTAAGTGTGGGGTGGATGTAGGTCTGGAGGACCGAACCACCTAAAAGTCATTTGTGCAGTGGCTTGTTTGTCTATTTCATAATTCCATAAATGTATGCCTAGGATCGTTACATCTGATTTTAATTCCGCAAGAGTTATAAGTACAGTTTTAATTGGGTATTTTGTAGGGGAGATTCATTCACCCCCCTCTGAATCCAATTTGCACCATATAATAGACTCAACAATTGGTATCAAAGCGGGACTCTGACTGTCCAGATCCAACGATCTGCAGAGGATCCTGCCATCTTTTGGTGTAATTTTTTTTGGGGGTTGTGGTTTATCGTTTTGAATTCACTACTTTGAATTGGTTTGATTTGTGTTAATGGCTCATCCTCCAGTATTCTGTGGTTCACATATTAAATTCTGGCTATGTCTCATGCGCAAGCACGTTAACTCTGTTAATCCTCAACTGTGGAAGGTTATCTCTCACGGTCTACATAAAATCCCTAAGGATAAGTCCAAGTGGACTTATGCTTACAAGATGAAAAATGATGACAATGTGAGAGCTCTAAATCTAATGAAGGCTGCAATCAACTCTGATGATTTTCCTTTTATCTCAGGTTGTAGCACTGCAAAGGAAATTGTTGTCCCACTGACTTGGCAAGCAAGAGGGGGTGAATTGATTGCCTCCAAATAAAATTGTTCGAAGGAACACAGCTCGGAAAATTAAAATTAATCAAATTACAAACACCCACTACTTAGAGAAAAACAACCACAAGTAGAGGACAAGCCAGCAATGACGAACTAAGATATAGAAAGGTTAGTCGCACTCAACAACGATGCGAGAGATGATATAGAATGCAATCGAATCACACCTCACAAACGAAGTTAAGCAATTGCACAAGCATCAAACCACAGGACGCAAGGAAATTTTAGGTGGAGTGTATTAAAGATGGTGACAAAAAAATACACAAGACAAAAAAACCAAGGAGAGGAGAGCACAACAATCTCCCCCTTTTTGATGATGACAAAAAAATACACAAGACAACTAAAACAATTTAAGCTAGATGAGGGAAGATTGAATAACACAAAAAAAACTGAGACATCTCCACTACTTTATCAGCAAACAGACATGGGAACAAATCTCCAATGAGGGTTAAGGAACATCACTCCAGATTTCAAAAGCATATTCATTTATATACAGAAGCATGAGCATATTAAGAGTTGAACGTCAGAACATTAGCAACATCAAAACAAGACATAGTAGGACATGATCACAAAAGACTGTCAGCAAATTGCTAGTTCTCCCCCTTTTTTGTCATGAGCAAAAAGGAGATGTACAGAGTAAGATCCCAAAGGTAGATTGCAGAGTCTGAATGAAAGTAAATTAGTAAGAAGAGAAATGACCAAGGAGATAGGGTTGAAGATGGTCATACAAGCATGCAGGCATGCAGCTAGAAGCATAGCATATATAAGCAAAGGATTCGATAGTACGGGTGTAACAAAATGGGCAGCTTCACATAGAACATACAGAAAAGATAGGATCCTAGCCAGACTGGTTAGTTGGTCGTGAAACAGAGTCCCAAAGTTGCGGAAGCATTTGGGTTTGGGCATCAAGAGTCTTCGATATGGATTCAAATTTGTGCAGGAACAACTCATGATGCAGCTTCAGTCCACTCACATCCTTAGTCAGCTTATTGACCTTGTGTTCAATTTGATCGAGGCGAGATCCAAACGGCTCTTGTCCAGAACTGCTTCGAGTGGCTGGAGGGGGACTAGGAGGTGGCTCATCATCATCTGAGGCATCAGGCTCGTCTTCTTCATTATTATCACCACTTTCCTCAGATTCCACTTGTTTTCCTTTGACCTTGTGCAGATTTCGAACTAACTGACCATCAGCATTTTTCTTGTAGCCCATGTTGTTGCAAAGACTTTGGGCAGTATAGACATCCTTGTCTAATAACTCTTCACAGATTTACTTATCCAAGTCGATACGAAGATGCGTAAAAACATCTGTTAATTATGAAGCATACGGAAGAATGCGTCTCTTTTCTTTATAACAAAGGAATATTAAGTTGAACATGAGACTGGAGAAATCAGCTATAATACCATTGTAGATGCAGTGGAACATAAATTTATGAACTTTGTTGACTTTGTTCCTACTGCCTCCCCTGGGATAGATGATGGTGGTGAAGAGGTGATGAAGAATGCGCTGAGCAGGAGGAAAGATATTTGCATTCAAAGTTTTTGGAATCTCATCTGCATCTAAGACGACTGAGTCATCAATGCCCATCATAATTTTGTAAACAGATACTGTATCCAATTTTGTATTTGCTATGTTGGTTGTATGACGACTTGGAAAACCAAAAACTGTATTGAATAGCCCGGATTAAACCAAGACAGATTTGTTGCTTACTGCAGTGTAGAGCTTATTGTTCTTTATCACCATATTTTGATAGAATTGCAGAACAAGTGAGGGATAAAATTGCCGATACTTAGAATTGCAGAACAGATTGTTGTGCTCTCCTTGGTTTTGATGATGACAAAGTTCCTTAAATGATTGAATAAAACATCGTGAGTGGTCATATTCTTCACATTCGTCTTCCTATCTTTAATACACTCCATTTTCATAGTGATCAACTATCTTTTGAGATGCCAAATCGTCGATCTAATCTTCATTTCACTAATCATATAATAAAAGGAACAATGCTGACATCAAGCTTACTTTATCTCCATGGTGAGGTTCAGAAATTTTGGAAGAAGGAAGATAAGGTAAATGAAATGAAGAGTCTCCATGGAAGGTGAGTAGATTTGATTTGTTCAAATCAAACATGGTAAGAACTTCCACTAGAATAATCTTGTTTTAGTTTGACCAAAAATCCCTTGAACTGGTTGTGCTTAATGACAATTTCGGTTTTAACCTGAAGTGGGTCGAACCCGCCCCCCCTTGTCAAATGGGTCGACCCCTTGGGATAACAGAACCTGCCTATTGGCCCCTGTTAGAAAGTGGGACGTCCCATCTGTCAAGATGGGTCAACCCCTGTAACAAACAGAACCTGGAAACAGATTCTGTTTGGTACATGGGACGACCCCCCTTGGTAAATGGGTCGACCCACTCCTTGCTTTCCAGATTCCGTCCGAATTTCACAAAAATTTCATTTATTAATTTTGTGGGCCATACCTCATGTTCTAATCACTTGGTTGCAATTGGGATTAACTAGTAAACATGTGGTTTTGTCTATTAAACTCTCTTAACGCACTACAATTGAAACTAACTATTCCATTATATGTTAATTGCAGAATATGGATCGGATGATTCATAAGCCACGTATACCTCCGCAGGGCCAATCAAAGAAGAGAATCCTCTTCTCTTTCTTCGAGCTCGGAGCACCCTTCTCCAAGATATAAATGCCCATGATTAGGGCATCCTTAGCACACACGACCTGGAGTGCCTTCACTGAAACCCGAGCCTGCGAGAGTCTCATCCGAGAAAGCAGGGCGGAGGCGGACGAACCAGAGAAAGGGTCTTCTTCCTGAAGTGAAGGTCGTGATTCAAGTGAGCTTCGTCGTTCAACAGCCCCAGATCGCCTCAGGCTGCTCCGATCGTCCTCCAAACTTCAACGTCCTCTACAAATCAGCAAGCAGCCAGTCCACTCTGTCAAAGCATCTCATGCCAATATTTGGATAAACAAGGGGAGTCGTCCATAGTTGTTATTCACTAGATCATAGATTAATGTTCATCTGATTTCAATTACTTTCAAACTCAGAAACTGGTGTGTGTGTGTGTGTGATTGGAGATCCTATCTCCGTGGAATGTCCTTGTCTGGACGTGTGTGTGGATGGAGGTCATTGACCTTGTGTGTGTATGTGGGTGCTGCATTCGTGTAGCCCTCCTATAGTGGAATCCTCTCAGTTGAGAGGGGTGGATGTAGGATCGCACCTAGTGCATCCAAACCACCTAAAATTTCCTTGCGTCCTGTGGTTTGATGCTTGTGCAATTGCTTGACTTCGTTTGTGAGGTGTGATTCGATTGCATTCTATATCATCTCTCGCATCGTTGTTGAGTGCGACTAACCTTTCTATATCTTAGTTCGTCATTGCTGGCTTGTCCTCTACTTGTGGTTGTTTTTCTCTAAGTAGTGGGTGTTTGTAATTTGATTAATTTTAATTTTCCAAGCTGTGTTCCTTCGAACAATTTTATTTGGAGGCAATCAATTCACCCCCTCTTGCTTGCCAAGTTAGTGGGACAACAGAAATATTAGATGAACTGCTTAGTATCTATAACGGAGAGGAAGAAGAATGTCTCATGGCAAGAAGAAGTGATCATAGTAGTGATCAACTGGAGGAGACATCTTCACAGGTAAGCTCGAAATCAGAGGAAATTACTTTTGAAGTTTTGACGAATCTTTATAATGGCTTATTAAACAAATACAAAACTGTCAAATCTGAAAAGAAGAAAATGAAAAAGACCATGTCAACTCAAATAAGTTCATTAAGGTCTGAAAATGAACAATTGAAAGCTGAAATAAAGAAGATTGAAAGTTCTTGTGGAAAATGCATTTCTTTAAAAAGGATGAATGATGATCTTTAATCTGATTTGAAATTGCATGTAGAATTAGTTGAATCTCTCAAAAACCAAAATGACGAGCTATTGAATAGAAAAATAGAGCTAGAACAGATTGAAGACAAGCTAAATGAAAGGCTTCTAGTTGTTGAAAAAGAAAAGCATGATGTTCACAAGATTCAAGTTGAAATTGAATTAAAATTGGAACAAGAAATTGAGAAGTACAAAACTGTAAATAAAGTATTGAATGAATGTGTTAATTGTAGTGAACAAGAGATTGCTAAGTATGAGATACACATTACATCCTTAGAAAATAAAATCAACAGGCTTGAAGGACTTCAAGAAGAAAATGAAGTAATCTCTGAGAAACTTGTTGCTGTTAAAGCTGTTAATGTGGAACTACAGAGAAACCTATAAAATTCTGAATCTAAACAAAAACAAGAACTATCTTCTGAAGATCAGATTTTAATAAATGAACTAGTTCAGAATGAAGAACTAATGAAAGAAAATGAAGAATTGAAGCTGTTGAATTCTGCTATATCTGAAAGGCTTTTGACCTTGGAAAAGGGAAAGTGCTCATTTGATAATGAGTCTGAAAGAGTGAGTGCATTGATGCAGGAAATTGACACTCACAAAACCATTAATGCATTGTTGAATGAAAAAGTAACAAAATGTGAAGAAGAATTAGTGAATTCTAAATTGTTTATCACTTCACTCCAAAACAAAAATCATGACTTGAATAATTCATTGTCTGAATTTGCTAAAAGCAAAGAAAAATAGGGAGATGAAGTGAACACTCAAAGAAAGGGGAGTAGCTATGTTTCTGGAAACAAAAATGTCATTAGGAATCAATTACATTCCACCTTTGTGCGAAGTTCAGAAGGAGCTAGCACTTCCATTAATTCCCTACATCAAAATGCTTCTCAAAGATTCCAAAGAGAAAATAAAAATTAGGAAACTAAGAAAAATCAGCAGTAATCACCTAACAGGAAATTCAATAACCTGTATTCTAAAAATTCCCATGTGAAAAAATATAGTGCTTCTAACAAATTTAATGACTCCTGTCATTACTGTGGTAAGTATGGACATTTCATGAATAAGTGCTTTGTCATGAAACAAAGTGATAGAATGCATACTAGAAATTTTCATGACAGAAAACATGATTTTTACTATGGGAAGATAGGACATGTTGCTGTTCAATGTTGGTCAGCTGAAGGTAAGAGTAAATTTCATTCTCATGTTAATCATGTCCACCAGCATGTCCTTGATAAGAGCAAATCTGCTTTAATAAACCAGCATGTTGTGTACTTCAAGTGTGGAAGGTTAGGTCATAGGGCTAATGATTGCTGGTCTGCTGCTAAAAGAAGAAATTCTCCTTCTTGTTTTAATTGTGGTAAGAATGGATATATAGTGAAGAATTGTTGGCATAATCAGGGGAGATATGATAATTTGAAAACTATTATCTCACCTGCATATCAAAATGCTTCTAATAGAAATAAACATGTTCTTAAGAAAAAATTTCAAGCATGTTTTAAGTGTGGAAAGCCAGGCCACAAGGCTGCTGAATGTTGGCTGGCTAATCATAAAAGATCAAACTTGCATGTGAAAAATAGATGCAATCATGTTCATGCACATAAATTCAATTCTCATGTGAACATGAAAAATAGTCAGAATTCTTGTTATTACTGTGGTCAGTCTGGACATTCTATGTCTAATTGTTTCAAGATGAAATGTGATGATTCTTATGCTCAAAAACTGTGGAGAGCACCTTTCAGAGGTGCTACTGACCATGGAGGACCCAAGAATTCTTAGGTACCTCAATATGCAAAATGAGGTTCTATTTTTGCAGGTGTGCCTTGGAAGTTGATGAATAAAGGGGTTCTATAAGCCAAGGCACCCAAGTATGGTAAAACCCCATTTTTATGCTTTTCTGGTCTGATATTTGAATTTACTGAATTCTGATTAGATAACTGTAAAATCATGATATTTTGTCATCTGAAAACTCATGAATACATGTTCTCATGTATATCTGTAATTTGCAGTTGAACCTCTCAATCCATATGATGTGTTGTCTGTGGAAGTCTTACATCAGAAATGAATTGCATGTCATGAAATTTTGAATTGCATTTGATATGGACATGTGACAATTGCATTTGATTGATATTGGTCTTAATGCATATAGGACTGCATTGACACTGCGTTTCACATTTTGATCTTATGGTATATCAAATGGCATGTTGGGAGAAGGGCAGACACTGCCTGTCTAGAAACCCACATCATGTGTGAGGTGGTCCTTTGGACTTAAGTACTTCGCCAAGTACCATGGGTCAAATTGCATATAAAGCAGTCTAAGTTTTAATGATCATAACTTTTTAAATTCCCTACATAAATTTCATTGCATGCATTATACTTAGATTTCAGTCATATAGTGCATAATGTCAGGGGGAGTTTATGTCAAGAAAGCATTGTGTTCATTGCATATGTTTCATATTATTTGTTCACATCAAGAAAATTTCTGATTATGCCTTAATGAATGTTAAACACATCACTGCACTTATATTGTTAGAAATGTTGACACCTTGAGTCGACATTACTTTGCAAGTGTTCTATCTTTTGCTGTAAGACACTTCACTGTCTACTCATGTGCATGTGTTTTCATGTATATAATGATTTTAGAATTGAATGGATTTCATTCATATGAAAAATTCCAAAAAGATTGATTGATTCATGCACACATTTAGGGGGAGCAAATCATATTCCTGAAATTGCTTGACTGACATTCATCTCTTGTGCTACAGTCAATCAGGATAATTCTTGTGTCATACATATGTGTTTAGATTAAGTGCATGCATTATTCTCATGTCATATATGATGACTCAATGCATTCTGTGAAAAAGATTCAATGTATATGCATACATATTTCATTGCATATCATTTATCTAGAAAAATTTCAAAAAGATTGGTTGTTTGCACAATTCAAAGGGAACATATTGTTACATTTTTGCTCAATTTGGTCAACCAAAGCTCAAAATTATCATATAATTTAGTGATATCTTTGCTGCTCTATTTTACTCTTATCTTCTGAACTTTGAATGATGATTTTCTTCAAACTTTTTTAGTCCGACTAAGCTGGTTATCTGCTATGAATATTACTTAAGTTCATTCTTCCCATCACTCTTGAATCCACTGTGTTGCATTTTCTAAGGGGGAGCTAATTGTCTTAAACTCTGCTTTGAAGCCTTACCTGTCATTCATTGAAAATCTTTTCTGGCTGACGAAATTCTTGAATTGATCGACCAACTTCTATGATTAATCTTTAATTATCAGTTCTTCTGAAAACTTTTCACAAATTTGCATACCTTCTAATTATCTTAATTCTGAACTCTTGACTATTGTTGAAAATCTCTGTTAGAAATTCATGAAGATTCTAATGGGGATATCTTGATAATAAATCTAAAAATATTTGAACTAAGATTCTTCCATTATATGGAACTATGAATGTCTAAACTATTCAACTGGTTTAAGTCCTATGTATTTGATGAGTTTTGATTTGAACATCTTGAAAATATCAGAATCAAATCATTTAATAAACTTTAACTAGGTAGTTCATGTTATATCTTGTAAGATCTTCTGAAATTTGAAAATTATGAGATCATGACTAACTCTGGCAGAGTTATATGTAGTGAGTATTGTCTTTAAATATCTAAAAATCTAAAAATGTCAAAAAGATAAGAGTTGGCCAAAGTAATGACTGTGGTTACTGAGAAACCATATCCAAAGGACTGTGTCATGATGTACCATAGTTAACTCTACTAGACAATTATTGCAATATCGAATTAAGGCAGAGCAATGACTGAGTTGTACTGAGAAACTGGGTTATTCATCAAAGAAATGGAATAAACCTATGTCATGAAGTGCCCTAGTTATCTCTGTTCATTGTGAAGCATGACAGTTAGTCATACTGAGTACTTAAGAATACTTGCGTCTAAACAACGTGTATTCTATAGCTGCAAGGTGTGAACTAAAACTTGAATGCTCTTGAAAAACATGACCAACTATTAGTATGAAAAGATATTCTGCTTTGAAAAAATAATTCCTCAGAAAAATTTCAGAAATGGTAGACATAATCAGATGCATTCTTGTATGTTTAACCTCAATACTATTGCCTGTAACTCCTAGAGGGGCCATTGAAATTGAATGATTAAGAAGAAGGGAGGTTTAAACTAGATGTTAATATGGAGGCTTGGTTCACTTGTATTAAAAAGATTGATTCTCAGATATGATTACAGAATTTATGAACAAACTTTAAATACATCATATTTAAACCAGGTTGTTCATTAAAGAATATGTCATAAGTGTTTATAGTGGAAGAAGATGAAATACCTTTACCTTTGGAATTATGACTCTGATAACTCATTGAAAATCTTCTCTAAAACCTTTGGAAGCTCAGTGGAACTTCTCTTGTTCCTGTTCTGATTCTGTTGCACCTCATCTCATCAAATTGCTCTTGTCCTCAATCTTCAAACTATCTGATTATTCATATCATATCATGTGTGCTCTCCTGTGTTTTTGCTGAACTTATGTATGTTGTGGTTTCCATTCCTACCCTTGTTTTCTCTTCACCGATCTTCATTTCTCACAAGGAGTACGGTTGCATTTATAAAAGGGGAGAATGTTACACGACATCACTGCATTAATCAAATTATTGATTTCTTTTTGATGAAGTCAAAGGGGGAGAATAATTTGATATGAGTCTGGATTTTATTTGTGCATGACTCATAGTGTTGCCATCATCAAAAAGGGAGAGATTGTTGTAATCCTGTGATTTTGATGATGATAAACATTATGACTCATGTGATCATATGTGTTGCTTTGATGTGCTTTGATGTTGTCAAACTCATGTGAGATGTTTGCTTTGATGCTATTGTTGATATGAAGTGTAGTTTTACACTTGCACAATTGATTTCAAAGTCCATGCACAACTGCCTTCATGTTTTAGGCAGTCAATGCATATTCGATTTCCTGCATTGGATGGTCTGTGCACATGTGTGTGTTGCATTGACATTTCATCAAACAGGTTAAGTGCACATTTCATGTTAGCATGGTTAGCGTCGGTGCACATTTGGTGTTAGCTTGATAGAGTCGATGCACATTTAGTGTTGAGCTTGTTAGAGTCTGTGCAGAGTTTGTGTTAGCCGTTTTAGTGTCGGTGCACATTCTATTCAAGTCTATGCACATGCGATTTGAGGTCCGAGCACATCTGTTAGGACAGGTCTGAGCACATTTACATTGACACCACTAAGTATGTGCTAGCCCAGTGGTTCACGCATGTAAAGTCAGTGCAGTGCATATTTTATTTATGCATCATAAAGGTCGGTACATGTAAGGTCGGTACAGCTTTTGCTGCGAGCTCAAGTTTATGTAGGTTTGCTGCGTGCACTTGAGGTCGGTGCAACTTTGGCTGCTAGCTCAAGGTCGATGTAGGTTTGCTCCGAGCTCAAGTTGGTACAGGGTTGCTATGCACACTTAACGTCGGTATAGAATTAAGTTCTCTACACATAAGGTCGGTGCAACCTTTGTCTAGCACTAAACTAGGGTCGGTGCATACTCTATTAGTATGCATATCAACTAGGTGCTAGTTTCACTAGGTCGGTGCATGTTTTTGCACTTAACACAGGTCAGTGCACTCTTGTGCCTTGCATAAGCAAAGTCAATGCACGTATGCCCTTGTTTGATACAAGGTCGGTGCTAGTATGTTAAGCCTTCATATCTAGTCTGTGCATGTTGGCTTCCTGCAACATAAACAAGTCTGTGCACACACTGTAGCAGTCGATGTACATATGGCATCTTGCATACTGAAGGTCTGTGCATACACTGTAGCAGGTCGATGCACACTTTGGTTCAACACATTAGGTCTGTGCATACTTTCTCATACGTGCATCAAGGTCTGCGCATACTTCCTATATGCATATCAAGGTCTGTGCATACTTTGCATATACCATATTAAGTTAGTGCAAACTTCATTTTATACCATATGACTAATTACTTCTAACTGACAGGTTAAAGTGAACTCGTGAGCTCAAACTAAAAAGGCACATGTTCTCAAAATGTTGAAAGCTGGCACGTGATCCAAGGCAGCGAGTGAGCTAGTGATTCTGCCACGTGGAGTGCCATAGCCCAGTGATGATGACACATGGAAAGGTCTGGATCAGATCTGCTTGGTGAATTAGGCGGGAAACGTGGTAGTCACGCGCTCATCTCCTGGTGCATATAAAAAGGAGACAAATTGTGACGACCCAGGAGATCCGGATACTGATAACCCGATATCATCAATTTACCGATACCAAGAGCTCGGGGAAGCCACCCAAGAGGCTGATGAGGCCCCGTAAGGGTTAGTAAGTGTTTGTCTAGGGAAACCATAATGAATAGAAATTACACGCGTAATATTAATTAAAGCATTCATTTGAACTTTAAACGGTAGCAATTACATATATCAGAGTGGTAAAATTTATACAAGTAGTCCAGATTCATATATCACAAGTCCCACACTGTACAATGGTCAAAATAAAAAACTACACAAGACGTAGTCCGGCTCAAAAGAAGAAAAAGGACAGACTAACCACTGACCGACCACTAACAGACCACTGCTGGCTCTAAGACTTTTCACCAAAATGACGAGAGAATCCTACAGTCGGTTGCTCCGCCTCACCTGTAAAAGGAGGGGGTGAGTCTCACAGCAGAGACTCAGTAGGGTTCACACAAATCTTTAACTCGCAACTAACTAAAGGAAAGCAGTAAAGCATGCATTGGCATAAATAAATGACAATTTAATAAAGCTGTAAAACTAACTAAACAGTTTATAGACAGCTAACTAATATGCCAATTTAATTAAATGCGAGTGCTCGAAATCTAGCAATTGAATAACCGCAGCTAACCAAGTGACAGGAGAAAGAGAAAACCACTAGAAAGTAGAGACCAGATGCGTCAACTGACGGCTTACACTGCGTCTCAAGCATCTACGCAAGCCTGATCATAGCAAACGAGGCGCGTAACAGTACCAGAACAAGTAACTAGTCAGAGCAATACTCATTAGTGTCAGTCCAGGTCTCTGAACACGTGTGCACACACTGGCTCGTGCCTAGAGCCAGGCCTCTAGCTAGTATTCCCCTCTGTAGGATGCTATAGTTGGATTGGGGCCCACGGAACTAGCTTAAAAATCATATCACGGGACTACCCCTCCACCTCTCCTAGGTGAGCCGACACTACAGGTCGATGGGTTATGACTAGTGGTTGCATCACAAGGAGAGAGAAAGAAATTCTATTGGGATCTAAAAACATGGCATAATTTATGATAGCAATTAAACATGGCAAATATGCAAGATTAAATGCATAACTGATCGAATCATGTTAAAATGGCAATTATTTATTAATTACATGCGTAAATAACTGATTATGCTCAAATAGAAAGTATGCAACTATTAAATGCATAGTTAATTGAATATGCTAAGATGGCCATTATTCAATAATTCAATGCGTAAATAATTGAATATGCTAAAACAAGTATTCCATAACTAAATGCATAAATAATTGACTATGCTAACATGGCAATTATGCAGTGCAGAACGCATAATTAATTGAACATGATTGAATTAAAATGTTGCAAGAAATGGCGGATGAATGAAAACCGCCCCAATTTATAAAATAACCTACACATGGCGAGGATGCGATATTAAATGCACAATTAAACAAACATGCATAATTCGCAGAACAAGCGGTTAAATTAAAGCCGTTATAGCCTTAGGCGGTCGAACGACGAAACGCCACGGGTAGCTAAACAGACTAGCCGTGAGATTTCTACCGCCATTCAAATTTAAATTATTTATGCGGTCTAATCGTCAACCGCTCGGGTCAACAAACGGTTTATGGCGGACCGTTATAAAATCTAAAATAAATTAAACATAGTCTTTACCGGAGAACCGGATCCACCGGAATCATAATCGGATCCCCTCCCGGTCGACTCAAATCGACGGGAGTTATTATTTTTAACATGTTCCCTGCCATTCCACCATCATAATATTACAATTTATCGCCTATGAACTCAGCAACGATGGGCATGCCAGTTAATCTATGAACTCAGCGATGATGCGCATGCTTTTGTTAATCTATGAACTCAGCGACGATGGGCATGCTTTTGTTAATCTATGAACTCAGCGACGATGGGCATGCTTTTGTTACAATTTAACGGGCTAGGGCATTGCTCCCCCTACCTTAATCATGCCGAAACCTCCTATTCCGATCACGAGCAGACCGAGGGTTGCCGCGGTTCGCCTGTTCCCAGACGTCTCCCCACTCCGCAGTTCGTCCCGGGTTGATGGCACGGCGTTCCTCATCGCTCCAAATGAGGCCAGAAGGCCGCCCCACCTCTAGATCTAGGCCGAGGACGACGATTCCACCGTGGGAAGGAGACGGAGGAAGCCGCCAATGCCGTCGTCTTCCGCCGTGGTTCGCTCCAACGAGCGTGCAGCCGCGATCCTCCACCTCTGCAGGCCCTCCGGTGAGGTCGTCGCTCCTCCACCAACCTTGGGTCGTCGGTGCACCGAGAAGAGAGAAAGAGGGAGAGGGAAGGGTTTTGCGTTCGCGACCGTCCGGGGGTTCCGCGGCTCCGTCGAGGGCTCCGCCGTGGTGGCCCGCCTTGCAAACTCACCGGCTGCCGTGGACGACGGCGTTGCCGCCGAGAAGATGAAGAAGGGGAGGCGGAGTCGCCAGCTTTGCATGACCGCCTGTAGTGTCGCGGGTTCGCCCGCGGATGCCCCTGCGTCACGGGTGAAAGAAGGGGGGGAAGAATTAGTAAAGTGGGAGAGAGAGGGGGGAGATCGATGGGTTAAAAAAAAGAGTTAAGATATTATGATTTTTTTGATTTTTAACACCCATTTGCATTCTAAACCCCTAAAGAAGCATATTTTTGCATATATCCATTAATTTACTTAAAGGCTTTAATCTAATTAGATTTAATACTAGAAAAAACCCATAAATTTCATGAAAATAGCTGAAGTTCATGGAATAATTATATTCCATTACCGGTAAAGATCCGTTAAAGGACGGGTCTCATAGTCCCTCCCTCCTAATAAAAATTTCATCCTTGAAATTTAAAAGGAAGAACAAGGAGAGAACTGAAAGAAATCATAGTCTTCAGAAAGAAATGGATGAGAAACACATGAATCAAACAAAACATGTGCGGCATGGCTATAAATCATAACTGTACCTTCCACAAGATGAGATGCCACAGCTGCTTCAGGACATGTTATATGGTGGAGGAGGAGCTTTCAACTGAGATGGCTGTGGTTGAGATTGATGCACCGGTTTCGGCCTCAGAGGACAATCTCGAACCACATGTCCCAGTTGATCACATCGAAAGCAAACCACCGACATCGAACACGGCTTGCCTGGGTGGCTCCCACTACACGTCAGACACTACCTCGGCTGACTCGCCACTGAACCCTGGCGCTATTGGAAAGAAGGTGTTGATTGCTGTGTAGTACCCAAAGAAGCTTGACTGCCATACCGCTTCTTAAACTTCTTGAATTTCTTAAATTTGGGTTTAGAAATAGGAATGCCACTGGCAGCAGGTACAGTAGATGGAACTCCTGCCACAAACGACTGACTGACTTGCTGAAACTGCACACTCGGCTGGCTATTAGCTTGCTGACGCTGCATAATCTGATGTACGAGCTCAACCTGGGTTCGCCCTTGAGCTCTTGTAATATCAGGTTCTAATGCTGCAGCTGCTTGATATGCCAAATCCATCTCGGTCACCGTGGTTGTAATCAAAGGCTATCTCAATTCCGGCCTCATCCCACACAAGAAACGCCGAGTTTTCAAGTTTTCATCAGTAAGAATCTGTGGGGCATAATGACCCAATTCCATAAACTTGTTTCGATACTGCAAAACTGTCATATCGCCTTGAGCCAAGTCCATAAACTCATGCATTTTGGCCATTCTCAAATATGCTGGACCGTATGCAAGCTCAAACGATGTGACAAACTGTAACACCCTCAAATATAGCTAACTTGTACTCTATATCATCGAGGTGCCTTTTGAAGTATCGGTTCAGTTCTTGTAAAGAACTCCGAAGTTAAGCGTGCTTAATGGGGAGTAGTACTGGGTTGGGTGACCTGCCTAGGAAGTCCCTCATTCTGGAGCCGATCACTGTTAGAAAGGGACAAAACTGTTAGGCCGATAGGCCAAAGCAGACAATACCTCGACGGTATAGAGTACGGGGCGTGATAGAATGGTATCAGAGCTAGACCGCAGTCGGAAGTGTGGGAACTAAATGCCATGCAGGGCAAAGTGCTACGCTATGGGAGTCACCTCTTCAATCCATAATGGGACAAAGTGCTACATAGTGGGAGCCACCTCTTGAGCCTGTAGGAGCCACCTCTAGAGTCCTACCTGCCTGGGGGTTTGATTGCGTGATTGCGTGCTATGTGTGCCCAGCGACGAGGATGTTGCCTATATAAGACGGGTAGATTGTAACACCCTCAAATATAGCTAAGTTGTATTCTATATCATCGAGGTGCCTTTTGAAGTATCGGCTCAGTTCTTGTAAAGAACTCCGAAGTTAAGCGTGCTTAATGGGGAGTAGTACTGGGATGGGTGACCTGCCCGGGAAGTCCCACATTCTGGAGCTGATCACTGTTAGAAAGGGATAAAACCGTGAGGCCGATAGGCTAAAGCGGATAATACCTCGATGGTATAGAGTACGGGGAGTGACACAAACTCATGCCATGTGATCTGACAAAGAGGATGAGATCTGAAAGGAACCTCTCACTCCGTGGTGCACCACGAGAGTGCTGCTCCCTGAAGTTAAAAAGTACCCAGCGTAACTTTTCCATCCTCCGTGCACTCCATAGAACGGAATACACGCTCAGTTGCATCTAGCCACACTCTGGCTGCATCGGGATCTGCCTGTCCCTCATAAGTCGGTGGGTGGAGCAGCAAAAATTCTTTCAAGACTCTGCCATGGCCACTAGGAGGCAAATCAGCTTGAAGAGTTGGATTAGCTTGAACTTGAGCTGGCACATTAGCCGGAGGAGAAGTACCACTTCCTTCCCTCGGGACGCGTGCCCTTCTAGGCGGCATTTTGATCTAAACGGAAACGCATAATAACTGAAAATCCATTAGTAATCACGGAAAACATCCTAAGCCAGCAGTAGACTCACATGGACTTCTTTTAGACTAATGCAATCCAAATTCCTTAAACAAATCCTCAACACCGCTCTGATACCAACTGTGACGACCCAGGAGATCCGGATACCGATAACCCGATATCATCGATTTACCGATACCAAGAGCTCGGGGAAGCCACCCAAGAGGCTGTGGAGGCCCCGTAAGGGTTAGTAAGTATTTTTAGAGGGAATGCATAATGAATAGAAATTACACGTGAAATATTAATTAAATCATTCATTTGAACTTTAAACGGAAACAATTACATATATCAGAGTGGTAAAATTTATACAAGTAGTCCAGATCCATATATCACAAGTCCCACACTGTACAATGGTCAAAATAAATAACTACACGGGATGTAACCCGGATCAAAAGAAGAAAAAGGACAGACTGACCACTGACCGACCACTGATAGACCACTGCTAGCTCCAAGACTTTTCGCCAAAATCACGAGAGAATCCTACAGCCGGTTGCTTCGCCTCACCTGTAAAAGGAGGGGGTGAGCCTCACAGTCGAGACTCAGTAGGATTCATAGAGATCCCTAACTCGCAACTAACTAAAGGAAAGCAGTAAAGCATGCAATGGCATAATAAATGACAATTTAATAAAGCTGTAAAACTAACTAAACAGTTTATAGACAGCTAACTAATATGCTAATTTAATTAAATGCGAGTGCTCGAAATCTACCAATAGAATAACCACAGCTAACCAAGTGACAGGAGAAAGAGAAAACCACCAGAAAGTAGAGACCAGATGCGTCCACTCACAGCTTACACTGCGTCTCAAGCATCTAGGCAAGCCTGATCATAGCAAGCGAGACGCGTAATAGTACCAGAACAAGTAACTAGTCAGAGCAACACTCGTCAGTGTCAGTCCAGGTCTCTGACAACGTGTGCATACACTGGCTCGTGCCTAGAGCCAGGCCTCTAGCTAGTATTCCCCTCCGTAGGATGCTACGGTTGGATTGGGGCCCACAGAACTAGCTTAAAAATCGTATCACGAGACTACCCCTCCACCTCTCTTAGGTGGGCCGACACTACAGGTCGCTGTGCTACGACTAGTGGTTCCATCACAAGGAGAGAGAAATTAATTCTATTAGGATCTAAAAATATGCCATAATTTATGATAACAATTAAACATGGCAAATATGCAAGATTAAATGCATAATTGATCGAATCATGTTAAAATGGCAATTATTCATTAATTACATGCATAAATAATCAATTATGCTCAAATGGCAAGTATGCAACTATTAAATGCATAGTTAATTGAATATGCTAAGAAGGCCATTATTCAATAATTCAATGCGTAAATAATTGAATATGCTAAAATAATTATTCCATAACTAAATGCATAAATAATTGATTATGCTAACATGGCAATTATGCAGTGCAAAATGCATAATTAATTGAACATGATTGAATTAAAATGTTGCAAGAAATGGCGGATGAATGAAAATCGCCCCAATTAATAAAATAACCTACACATGGTGAGGATGCGATATTAAATGCACATTGAAACAAACATGCATAATTCGCAAAACAAGCAGTTAAATTAAAGTCGTTTTAGCCTTAGGCGGTCGAATGACGAACCGCCACGTGTTGCTAAATGGACTAGCCGTGAGATTTCTACCGCCATTCAAATTTAAATTATTTATGCGGTCTAATCATCAACCGCTCGGGTCAACAAACGGTTTATGGCGGACCGTTATAAAATCTAAAATAAATTAAACATAGTCCTTACCGGAGAACCGGATCCACCGGAATCATAATCGGATCCCCTCCCAGTCGACTCAAATCGACGTGAGTTATTTTTTTTAACATGTTTTCTGCCATTCCACCATCATAACATAACAATTTATCGCCTATGAACTCAGCAACGATGGGCATGCTAGTTAATCAATGAACTCAACGATGATTGGCATGCTTTTGTTAATCTATGAACTCAGCGACGATGGGCATGATTTTGTTAATCTATGAACTCAGCGACGATGGGCATGCTTTTGTTACAATTTAACGGGCTAGGGCATTGATCCCCCTACCTTAATCGTGACGAAACCTCCTATTCCGACCGTGAGCAAACCGAGGGTCGCCGTGGTTCGCCCTTTCTTGACCGTCTCCCCACTCTGCGGTTTGTCCCGGGTTGATGGCACGGTGTTCCACGTCGCACCAAACGAGGCCAGAAGGCCGCCCCTCCTCCGCATCTAGGCCGAGGACGACGATTCCACCGTGAGAAGGGGAGGGAGGAAGACGTCGATGCCGTCGTCTTCCGCCGCAGTTCGCTCCAACGAGGGTGCTGCCCCGATCCTCCACCTCTGCAGGCCCTCCGACGAGGTTGCCGCTCCTCCACCAGCCTTGGGTCATCGGTGCACCGAGAAGAGAGAAAGAGGGAGAGGGAGGGGTTTGGCGTTCGCGACCGTCCGGTGGTTCCGCGGCTCCATCGAGGGTGCCGCTGCTGTGGCCCGCCTTGCAAGCTCGCCGGCCACTGTGGACGACGGCGTCGCCGCCGAGAAGACGAAGAAGGGGAGGCGGAGTTGCCTCCTTCGCGTGGCCGCCTGCGGTGTCGCGGGTTCGCCCGCGGATGCCCCTGCATCACGGGTGAAAGAAGGGGGGGGGGAAGAATTAGTAAAGTGGGAGAGAGAGGGGGGAGATCGATGGGTTAAAAAAAAATTTAAGAATTTTTTTTTATTTTTAACCCCCATTTGCATTCTAAACCCCTAAAGAAGCATATTTATGCATATGTCCATTAATTTACTTAAAGGATTTAATCTAATTAGATTTAATACTACAAAAAGCCCATAAATTTCATGAAAATAGCCGAAGTTCATGGAATAATTGTATTCCATTATCGGTAAAGATTCGTTAAAGGACGAGTCTCACACAGATCGTCGAATTCGAATGCGAAGTAGAGGGTAGAGCAGTGATGAAGATCGCAGAAGCAGAAAAATAGAGTAGGGCTTTAGAGATGAATAAGAAGAGCGAGATAAGGGAGCTGCTAAGAGTTAAAAGAAGAGGGTGATCATGAGATCGAGAGAAGAAAATAGAGAGAGCAGGAGAAGTAGAAGGAGAAATTCTGAGAGAAGAATTACAGAGGGAGAGAAAAGAGAGCCAGAGTGAAGAAGGAAGAACAAGAAGAGAGTGCAACAACAAGATTGAAGGAGAAGGATAATAAGTAGCTTATGGATCAGATCCAAGCTACACTGCTCCTGAGTGAGCTACATTATTGTGCTTTATTTCCAGCTTTTCGTAGCTGAAGTTTATCCTTTTTGCTTTTCCATTTTACATTCCATTTCTTAAGCTGTGTATCAGCGGAGGCGAAGCTGTAAGGCCCAACAGTTTGAAGCTGTGAATCAGCGGTGGCTTAAGCTATAATACCCAGCGGAGCAAGCTGTGATGCTCATCATATATAGGCAAGCTGTGAGGCCTAGCAGTTTAAGCTGTGTATCAGCAGGAATCCACACTCGGGTTGAGTGTGGGGTGGATGTAGGTCTAGAGGACCGAACCACCTAAAAGTCATTTGTGCAGTGGCTTGTTTGTCTGTTTCTTAATTCCATAGATGTATGCCTAGGATCATTACATCTGATTTTAATTCCGTAAGAGTTATAAGTACAGCTTTAATTGGGCATTTTATAGGGGAGATTCATTCACCCCCCTCTGAATCCGATTTGCACCATCTAATAGACTCAACATCAAGAAGAAGGAAAGTTGCTACCGACGTGTGGCAAACCCTCGCTGGGACAACTGATCTAGAAGAGGCTGTGGCCACTCTAGCTGCTAATGTAATCACAACTGAAGATGATAGGGGATGGCATCCACGTCATCTGAAGAAGCACTAGCCGAGGACAGGGGAAGCCTCCCCAACCCTTCCATCAATGATCCGGCCTTGCTGATGTTGTTGCAAAGATATCAGCAAGAGATTGAAGCATTAAAGAAGCAATTGAGCGAGAGGGACACTCACTCCTCCGCACCCGGACAGGTCGAAGGCCTGCCTGGGACATCAGGGGGAAGCAACCAGGCATTTGAAGCCTCACCGCAGGTAATTGCCTCACAACCAATGCCCAGCTACACTAGTGGCATTCCTCCCGCGCAACAACAACTTATGGCTACGCCGCAACCCTCAATCTTCCAATTTCAAGGGGGCCTTCCACGCCTCATGCGGCCATGTTGACAATGCCGCACATGCAACATGCTCACTTATACCCAAGTCCGGTTGATCCGGTAGTAATGGACAGCTCATGGTCGAGCAAATGATAGAACTGAAGCTGGCAGAAATGAGCGATGGCAACTCTGCCTCATTTGATGTATATGGGGTACCATACCCATCCCATCATGCTGCAAAGAGGCTGCCTCCTAGCATTACTAACCCTCCGAAGTTTGAGAAGTTCAACAGGCAAGGGTCTCTGCGGAAGCACATTGCCTACTACACCAATGTAATGGATGACTTAGCTACTGATGAGTCGTACCTGCTAAAGTTCTCCGGGTCCAAATTAACGGGGCTTACCTTCGAGTGGTACTCAAGCTTGCAGCCCGGGTCTATCATTGATTGACCCGACATGTAGAGAAAATTCAAAGAAAGGTTCCACATCGCTGAGAGGGAGGTGACGATGGCCTAACTATATGCAATCGGGCAAAGGAATGACTTGACCGACTAAATAATGTTATGGCGGAAGTCGATGCATTCCTCTCGAAGTACTCCATCGCTCCTGCTACTTCAGGCCTGAAGTCCAGGGCAACTGAGAAACGACCAACGTCTCAAGAAGTGCACACAGTCAACTTCAAAGCTTTCGAGCAGTAGAAAGAACAAGACAAGGGGGCAGCGGAGCCTTCCCCATCCAAGCCCGCTGATCGGCGAGAGGGCCCGTCCCTACGGGATAAAATGAAGAAGCTATATTCGTTCCATCGAGATAAGACTCGAGTCTTGTTCGAATGGGCTACGAAATTCAACAAGTTAACTCTCCCAGAGCCAAAGAGGTCGGGTGATCTCAGAAGAAAAGATGATCCTCATTTCTGCCCGTATCATCAAATGCTCGGACATGCTATCGAGGAATGTTATGTTTTCAAAGACACTATTGAGTCTTTAATAAAGAAGGGGGAGTTGCAAATGGGGGAGCACAAAGTCGATCCTCCGCGCCCGCATGAAATGCCTACTCTGGGGGTGACAATCAATATGATATCTCAATATCAGCGATTACCTGAAGAAGTGGCAGAGGCCTACACTAATCATACCTACGTGGCCTATATCCTAGTGCCAGCAGAAGATGAGGGAAATTGGCACTCCGTGCTGGTAAAAATGTGAAGAAGGGTAGCGCCTTGTCGTGGCCTAGGATTTCATATACGAGGTGTCACGCCTCAGCCGGAACCCCTGGCTGTGACCCCCGTCTGGCATGAGAAAGTCCCCCAGCTGGTCATCAGAAGGTTCACCAACAATAATAAGAAACACATCCCCATGTGGGTGCATAAAGAAGCCAATTCGGCAGTTGAACGGCTTCAAGAAATCATTTATGGGCTAGATGAATATGAACATCCCAAAATCCGGCCCATCCAGCAGAAGGAATATGTCTATTGGGAACATTTGGACTCCTTGGAATTAGCAGAAGAAGCTGAAGAATCTGGCATATGGGATGAACCTCCCCAGAAGCAGTCACCGACTGTGAAGAAAAAGAATAAGAAGTTAAAGAACAAGAGAAAAGGCAATGTTGTATCTTGCAATACTCTTGTGTCCCTGTTCTACACAGTCTGAATTTTTGAAGATGATGATGAAGAGATATGTCTCGCATCAGTAGAGGTAAATCAGGCTGAAGTTTTCACCTCCCAGCAAGCTACTAGGTCCGGAAGAAAATGGGGGCATCTCTCCTAGGCTAACCACAACATCATGTTACGTGGTGAGCAACCATACTAGGTTCCCTAGCCTGAAGTCAAAGGCACAGAAATTCCACCTCCACCGAGGCTCTACCCAGAGCGTGCAAGCAGCCAGGGGGTCCCCTCCTTTGTTGAATTTCTATCCTCTCGGGAGGGCAAGCGGTCTTCCCGTAGCCACAATGGAGGGCCAAGGGTACTCCCACCTTACCCTCAGTAGTCTCTCCTCTAGCACCTGAAGAAAAAGATGAACTGTCTCCCGAACCAGCTCCTTAAGAACACCATGAGGGTAGTCGTAAATGGTCCAAAGAACTAAGGTTGACCAACGTCAAAACCACCAGTAGAATAGTGAAGCAGCGGAAGAGAATCCCTGCAAGTTTTTCTATCTGGGATATACTCTCCCTCGACGAAGAAACAAGACAAGCCGTTATCATGGCCCTAAAAACCCCGACATACTTTGAGAGCTATTTTGCCGAGGCACAGTCTGGGGTGGCTATGACATTCACAGAGGAAGACATGCTTCTGCCGTCCGTCAACAACAATAGACCGCTCTACATGAGGGGGCAACTGAATGGCCAGCCAATAGGCAGAATTCTAATTGACCCGGGGGCGGCGGTAGGCATACTCCTCTATCGAGTATATCAGAAGTACTATTTTGATGTGCACTGGATTGAGGTCAGGGATATGAGAATATTTGATTTCAACAAGAAATTTGAAGTTCCTATGGGCGTGGCGGAGTTTGAACTCTCACTCAGCGACTTCACTACCAAAGTGCAATTCCATGTGATAACTCCGATATGTCATACAAGGCGCTATTGGGCTGGCCGTGGCTGCATCAAAATCAGGTGGTGGCCTCCACCCTCCACCAATGCATAAAATGCCCACGAAATGGGAAAGAAGAGAGAGTGTTTGCCAAATTACACCCTTTCGAGGCGTTCGAATGTCACTTGTTAGATGCTTCCATGTATCTATAGAAGCCGAAGAAGCCTACCCCTCTAGCCCAGGATAAGGGGAAGAAGAAACTGGAATTCGGCGTCTGGTTCCCTCCGCTGCCGCCGCCTGGCTATGTGGAGCCCCCAGAAGTATCACTCATATCTAAGGAAGAAGCGGAACTCAGAGTAATTCAACTCAGCATTTACCCTAAACTGGGGGCATTAAAACTCGAAGAGTTAGTTGGGGATGTCAAGGTCCCACCAGGCATCGTCAAGCTCGTAGCTGATGCAGACTATCAAACAGTAGAAGTATTGAAGGCCCTCGAGGTCCCTAATCCCGATGGCCAACCCACCATGTTCTATGTGGCCAAGGAGCAACTTACAAAAGAGGACAATGATTAAAGATTCCCCGAAGAGATGCACGATCCACCTGTCCCAATCATGGGGCTCCTGTACATAACTGGCCACGCAATCAAGTTGGCCAAGAAGTAGCAGATCTCCTTCAATCAACCTTCCAGTCAAAACAAGATGTTCAAAGAATCATGGGATCCACCGATCATGGACAAAAGATTGCGACAAATTACTCAACACCCGGGACTGGGTTTCTCTATAGAAGACTATCAAGAAATTGACATGATTTCTACCTACACTATAACGAGTGAAGACCCCCTGGGGGCAATTTATGATGAATACATAGGAGACTATGAACTAACTGAGTCATCTACTGAATTGAAAGGCTCGGTCCCATCTCGGCCACGGGCGCACAATGATCATGGAGCTACTACTCCATGCAGGTGATGGGATTCCATCTCTAGGGAGGCAACTACAATCCCCAATAATGACTCACAAGAGTCAAAAGCTGAAGAAAGTCATCCCACCCTTGAGGGCGCTCCACCCATAAGCCAGCATCCAAGCTGCACATAACCTACACTGCCAACACCAGGGCTACTCATCTAGCCCAATCAGCAGCCAAATGGTTCAAAACAAGGCAAAGTCGAAATCCCGTCGTCAGGCGAGATAAGACAAGAATACACCTACGAGGCCCTCGAAGTTGAAGAAGATGATGAAGGCTTCGTAGACCTATAGTCGGATCCTCCGCAAATAGAAGATGGCGGCCAAGCCACTATTGATGAATTGGTCAAAATAAACCTCGACATGAAGGATGATCCTAGGCCGACCATTCTCAGCACCCTCTTGTCACTCGAAGAGAGGGAGCAATATATAAAGCTACTCTAGGAATTCCGAGACTATTTTGCTTGGAATTACAAATAAATGTCAGGCCTCAATACTATAGTTGCCCAGCATATCATGCCCATTGACCCTTAAGCCGAGCCGGTGAAGCAGTCACCTCGGCGAATGAGGCCCGAACTAATAAGCCAGGTCTGCAAAGATGTCGACTTCGTGGCTGAAAATCAATGCACTACATGGCTGACCAACATCATGCCTATCAAGAAGAAAAATGGCTAGATCCAGATTTGCGTGGATTTTCGGGACCTGAATAAAGCTTGTCTGATGGATGATTTTCCCGTGCCAATCACCGAAGTGATGATCGATGCCACTACCGGTCATGAGGCCTTGTCATTTATGGATTGATCATCCAACTACAATCAAATTTGGATAGATGAACATGACCGAATCCACATAGCCTTCAGGTCACCTAAAGGGATATTCCATTACAAATGGATGTCCTTCGGTCTCAAGAATGCTGGCGTCCCCTACCAAAGGGCGATGACAAAAATATTCGACAAGTTGCTCTACAACATAGTCGAATGGTATATCGATGACTTAGTCATCAAAATAAAGAAGAGGGAGGATCACATGGCTGACCTCAGAATTATATTTGAAAGGTTGCGGTTGCATGAACTGAAAATGAACCCGATGAAGTGCGCTTTTGGCATCTCCAGCGGAAAATTCATGGGCTTCGTCGTTAGATACATGGGGATTGAAATAGACCCCGCTAAAATCAAAGCTATTCAGGAGCTGCCTCCTCCTAGAAATCTGACAGAACTGTGGTCACTGCAAGGCCGGCTAGCCTATATCCGAAGGTTCATCTCCAACTTGTCTAGGCGGTGTCAACTGTTCCACTAGCTAATGATGAAGGACACCCCGTTCCACTGGAGCGAAGAATGTCAAAAAGCTTTCAATCAATTGAAAGAATACCTGAACACCCCGCCAGACCTGGGGGCACCTGTCAAAGGGCGGCTGTTGATCCTGTACATAGCCGCCACCAAATACTCTCTAGGGGCAATGCTAGCCCAGAATAATGAAGAAGAAAAAGAACAAGCTCTCTACTACCTCAACCGAAGACTGGTCGGGGTTGAAGCAAAATATACACCTATTGAAAAGGTCTGCCTCGATCTTGTCTTCACAGTCAAGAAGATGAGGCATTATATGCTATCGCATGAAGTCAAGCTAATATCCAGGGCCGACTCGGTCAAATATATACTCTCCCAGCCGGTCCTGAAAGGGCGACTGGGAAAATGGGTCATCATCCTCATGGAGTTTGACATCACATATGTGGCACAAAAGGCCATCAAAGGCCATGCCATTACCGATGTCTATGCAGCGCACCCGGTGCCTGAAAATTCTCCGCCGATCACGAAGCTTCCTGAAGATGAGATTTTAGAAGTGGGCCAGGTCCAACAAGCTACTTGGCAGCTATACTTTGACGATGCTTCAAGAACAGAGACATCCCCGCAAGGATAAACAAGAATAAGAGCTAGGGCAGGCGTCGTCCTCAAATCCCCCGAAGGGGAGGTGCTGCACACCTCTTGCTCAATCAACAAAGCCTGCACAAACAATGAAGCAGAATATGAAGCTTTAATCATTGGTCTCCAAGTTGCTCTTCACATGGAGATCCGCATGCTGCAAGTGTTTGGGGATTCAATGTTAATCGTCAAATAGATCCAGGGATAGTATGAAGTCCAGAAATCTGAATTACTCCCCTACCATGCTAAGGCGAAGCAACTCATGGAGAAATTCTACTTGATTGAAATAAACCACGTCGGCCGAGGTCAAAATGCACAGGCTGATGCATTAGCAAAGTTAGCAAGCTCCCTGGCAATCCCGCCTGATGAATCACTCAACATACGGGTGATCAACCGACGGCAGGTCCCTAGCATGATAAAAGAAGAGCCAGGTGGAGAAGAACCTGAAATAGATACCACAGAAGTGGTCGGCTCGTCCGACTAGCGGGAGCCCCATATGTAATGGTTTGAATGCCAGTCGTTGCCCAAGCAGAGAGAAGAAAAGATCAAGCTCATCCGAATCAAGGACTCCTATGAAGTCATAAATAGGATTCGATTCTAAATTGTGGTAGACGCCAAAAAGAAAATACTCCTTCGGTGCCTTTCTATAGTGGAAGCCTGGACAGTCATGAAAGAAATTCATGCTGGGTCAGTTGGGGCAAACCAGGCAGGGCCAAAGATGAACATCAAAATTAAAAAGCTAGGCTACTATTGGCCGACAATGTTCGACGACTGTTGCAAGTACGCTAAGTCGTGTCAGAAGTGCCAAGAGCATGCAACGGTCCCCAGGAGACCTTCAACACAGCTACATCCAACAACACCTAGTTGGCCTTTCGCCCAATGGGGAACAGATGTTGTGGGCCCATTGCCCTCATCCTTTTCGGGATGCAAATGCATCCTGGCAATACCGGACTATTTCTTCCGTTGGGCGGAAGCTATAGCCTTTAGAGAAGTGACAGGAGAAATTGTGGCCCGATTTATCCAGCGAAATATAATATTCTGATTCAGCATCCCCAACCCGATCGTCTCAGACAATGAAAGCCATTTCCTAAATTAAAGGGTCTACAAGCTGGCCGAAAAGTAAAAGATTGACTGGAGAACATCCACTCCGTACAATCCGTAGGCAAATGGGTTAGCAGAAGCATTCCATAAAACCCTCTGCACCCTCCTGGCGAAGACTGTCAGCAGTAGCAAGAAGGACCAGAAAGATAAGATGTACGAAGCATTGTGGGCGTACCGTACCATCTATAAAACCCCAACGGACTATTCGCCTTTCTCCTTGGTGTACGACTCGGAAGCAGTTGTCCCCATTGAATTGGAAGTACCCTCATTTTGGGTCGCCATCCATCATGAATTGGTCACAAACGACCGAACAAACACCAAACGAAGACTGGAAGAGCTCTCCGGCTTAGAAGGGAAGTGACTCCAGGCGCAGTAGAACATATAGGTCCACTAGGCCCGCATAACCGACGCCTTCGACAAGCTTGTCAAAGTGCGTGAATTCAAGAAAGGTGAGCTCGTGATGGTCAAAAGAAGAGAGGTTTTGGCTGCCAACCCTAAATACAAGCTGAATGAAAACTGGCTCGGGCCCTATGTCGTCTAAAAAGTCTATGAAGGAGGTGCGTATGTGGTTGTCAACCATAGGGGGAGACTCAATTCCCGCCTCTTAATGGAAAGCATTTGAAACTATATCACGCATCACTTCCCCAATTCAATAAACAATTGAACCCCGCGCCTCACGAAGAGCAAGCATGTTTCTTAGACCTCCCTTTAGACCATGCAATATTTATTCAATAGAAAGAAAGAAAAAAGAACATAAAAAAAGAAAAACAAGAGATAAAAAAAGAGAAGAAAGAATAAAGGGAAAACTCATCAAAGTCACCGGGGGATGTCGATTCATCAAGTCCCATCAGAATTCAAAATTCACTCCTTCGGCTCAGACCATCTCATCTCGACCAGATAACCAAACAGCTACATCCTGTGCAATAGCAAAAAAAAACCCTCATATGTAGCTCAACACTACTTCATCCTGTCCCACCAACACATAAACCGCTGGCTCGGACCTTCCATCCAAGCCGGTAAACAAAGACCCTTGTTTTGACTCGGACCTTCCGTCCGGGTCAATGAATGAAAAGATATCCTTCCTTCGGCCTAGATCTCCCATCCGGGTCAATGAACAAAAAGACCCCTGCTTGGCTCAGATCTTCCGTCCAAGTCATTGAATAAAAAGATCTCTTTTGCTTTGACACTAATCCCGTGTCAATGAATAAACCACCTCAGTATTATAACCTTTTGTCCCACCAACGAATAAGCTCGTGGTCCGGACCTTTCGTCCGAAGCCATGAACAAAAAGACCCCTTCACTCTAGATCGGACCTTCCGTCCGGCTAGAGAACAAAAAGACCCCTTCCACTTTGGATCGTGCCCTTCCCCCGATTAGAGAATTAAAAGACCCCTCAAATAGCCAATACCCCCAACGCATTAAAGAATTAAAAGACCCCTTCTCATATAGCCGGTATCCCTGGCGCAATAAAGAATTAAAAGATCCTACTGCCTCGGCCCAGACCCTTCGTCTGGAGTCGATGAATAAAAAGACCTTCTTTGCTTGGCTCAGACCTTCTGTCCAAGTCAATGAATAAAAGATCCCTTGCTTTGGCTCGGGCCTTCTGCCCAAGTCAACGAATAAAAAGACCTCCTTCCTTTGACCCATACGTCAGCCCCGACACTTTATCGGCACTGACGAATAAACTCCCTACCTCAAAACATTCCACCCAAACACACCAATTGTCACGCCCCGAACCGATAGCAGCGGGAAGCAGCGTTCGGAGCGTACAGTGAAATAGTCATGATAATACAAGCAAAATAATTAAACACAAATAGACACATGGAGGCCATACAATTTGATAAAAATATAATTTTATTGATATTGGAAATTTAAAATACAATGTGGACTCAATAAAAGAAATAAAGACAAGAAAATAGTAAGACCACTATACTATCTAGACTCAAGAAAATAAAAGACAGACTCTGGTCTCTAAAGCTCCAAGTTCACTCGATCACGCTGTCCCGATCCCAATTGCAAGCGTTCCATCTACCACGTTACCTGAAAAGGGTTGGAAAGAAGGGGTGAGCAAGAAGCTCAGTAGGAATTGCACTCTATCATCAGGCATAGTTTAAGTAATTAACTAATTTCATGAATCTACAAATAATGCGAGAAATTCAAACAAGGTAAACTAGTAACTAACAAGATTAAAATGGAGAGGAATATAACAAGTCGAAATAGCTAGTCAAGATGGCACGAGCAAGTAACTAGAATTTCATGCGAATGGCCATATATCAAGTCAAGTCGAGTCAAGTCGAGGCACGCAGGCGAGCAAGTACTTCATGCTTCAAGTATGAATAACAAGTTTTACGAGAATGTGGAATGTCGTAGACTTAACATGATAGATAGTACTCGGTGCCAAATGCCACACCTAGTCATTCACCTCCCCGGGGATCAAGTACTCTTCGGGTGCACCTCCCAGGGCCAGACTGGGCCCTTTAATGTGTTTGCCTTGGCATTGATTTAATTGGGTCATAGATCCCACGAAATATAGACATCCACGAATAATAATGGCCAAGAGTTCCAAGATCAAGTTCACGTAATCAAGGTAAAGCACATAAGAATATTGATTCTTAAGAGTCAGGAAGAAGAGTCATTCAAAATGACTAAGAATGGATTAATAGACCTGGCAATAGGTCGCAACTCGAAATACCATAGCCTGGATAGGCTAGAGCAGCTGACACAAATCAAAAACATGAAATATCACTTTCGAAAAGTTGGAAGATACACGGTCAATACCGGGCCGCTCAAGCTATATACGGTCCCAATTGGGGCGTTCTAGAAAGCACTGGGCTGAGGATCAGCCTCACCAAAGTCAATGATAAACGGACCACTATGGGCCGCTCTCGGAGAAGAATGGTCAAAAATGGGACGCACACTGCCACAAAGACTTGAAGCTCAAGAACAGGATAAACGGGCCTTATTGGGCCGCTCGAGGGATGGACGGTCCAATAAGATCCGCTCGTCAATCAAGGACGGTGATGAGGACATCACCAGCAATCCTCCTTGTTCGAGGATCCCGATGCTCGCCAACTATGCTACATCTTGTTCGCCACTATATTTCGAGTCATATGATGTAATTTTCATTTTCTTATCATGTATTTTTCCTTTTATTTGAGTCCAATACCTAGGTTAGGTAGCTATTTACCTATGTCTAGAGTCATTATGTTGGTTAATAGGCCCAATTATATGGGCTCGGCCCAGGGGCGCCCCCTTCCCCTTGGTTAAGTGTTAGTAGTCCAAAAGTCAGGGACTTATGTGAAAAATGTGGGATTCCTATAAATAGGACCCCAATCCCTCATTTGGAAGCTAATGAAGTATTGATAAAAAGTTTGCCACAAGGATTTGTGCATCTCTCTCTCTCTCTCCAAAGGGGTGGATTCCTCTCTCTCTCTCTCTCTCTCTCTCTCTCTAAAGGGGGCGGCCCCCTCTCTCTCTCCTCCTCTCTCTCTCTCCCTTGGGCGACCTTGCCCCTTCACCTCCCTCCCTTGCCACATCACCCTCCACCTCAGCATCCCACCCCTTCACCTCCCCAAGACCCATTACTTCTCTTTAGTGTCTCCACTTCCCAGGCAACATTTCCCCTTCCCCATACAACCTTCCACCTTCCCAAGGGAGAATCCCTTCCCCCAAGCATCCCTTCCCCTCCCCAAAGCTGTTGGATCGAGAGGACTGTCAAGCTAGAGGGGGAGGGGGTGAATAGGTTGACCTTATAAAAATTATAATAGAGCAATTTGAATCAGAAGCACCACACCTAGATGATTAATTGAAATACTAAATCAAGCCAATCAGATAACGTGCCTATCATGCATCTAGCGAGGAACAGATAGCGAAGATAAAACCAAACCACACAAGAGACCGCAATTTTAAGGTGGTTTGGTCACCCAATGGAGACCTACGTCCACCTCCCCACTCAACTAGTGAGGAACCTGTGGACGCACTAAAATTAGGCGGGGGGGATCCGTTAGTTTGTTGGTCGGAGTTAATTCTTCTATTTAGTGCGAGGGCGTGCCAGTCACAAAGTGACGATTTATTCAGGCTTCATGGAAGCCCATGGTGCACTCGATCTGACTAATCAGACGATTGTGTAGTTCGTGTCGGGACCGAAACTCGCCGTGCCGTAAAGGCCACGACGTTATTTACATCCCCCATACGGGGGAACACCCTTGATTGATTGCCGGGAATAAGGGCCCTACGGCCTAAAGAGAATACTAATAATGCAAGAGGATAGTAAAAGACGAACTATGCTAGAAACCCGTATCGGGACGTGAATGCTAAGACTATGTCGGCCACTTCATGTTCGGACGAAGGTCCGTGTTTGTAGTATAAAAGACGGTAGTAAAACCGCGCGAATGTCTGCCATGAACAAGGCAAGTTTAATGAGAATGCGGGATTGGATCCCGGTAGGGATGGGTCAAGTTGATAGACTGTTGGCCGGAGATGATTTCGGATTATGGCCATGTCGGAAGTTCCGTAAACCACGTCCGATACCATAAGGCGTCGTTGATTTTCTCTTTGCACCCAGTCCGAGGGAGTGAATTGTTAAATGCGTAGCCCGAGCTCAATAACGTGCGCCCTCACACGCAGATCGACCTGCGCGGTCAGGTCGCGGGGTTTGGAGCTCCTTTCATTTTTTTATTTGGCATTGATCTTTGCATTTTTTGTTTGAACCCTTCTCCCTTTTATTATCATTATTTACCTCCCCCTCTTTATATAAAAGAGGCGCGCCGGCTATAGAGGTGTAAAGGGGGGGCGCCGGGTTAAGTTAATGCCAAGGAGAGAGAGGGGCCATGCCGGAATAGCCTCAGAAGAGTGGGGCGCGCCGGTTATGGATGCCAAAGGGGAGCGCGCCGGCTAATGGCCAAGGAAGGGGGGGCGCGCCGGTATATGGCAAGAAGGAAGAGGGCCAGGGGTGCGCCGGAATAGGCTAAAAAAGGGGAGGCGCGCCGATTTATGGCAAAGAAAATAAAAGTGGTTTTGAGTGTAAGGCTGAACCGGCGCGGGGGGGTACCGCGCCGGGTTAGCCCGCGCCGGATTAGGAGCACGCCGGGTTAAGCTTCTGCGAGGTTTCATCTCAATCTGTTTGATTCTTATTGCCTCTGTTCTTATTTCTTCAACTTACAGATTGATCAAATGAGCAGATTGTTTGTTCAATTGACATTTTAAATCATTATGATGCTTCTTAACATTTGTTAAGGTGAATGAGTACTTGTATTTGGATGTTTACTCGAGGGGTTTATTATGCAAGAACTTAGATGTATAGCTTGATTCAGGGGCAGCTTCAAGCGTGAACTGTTCTTATCTTCCGAGGACTTAGCTTGCTCGTCTGTTCTTGAGTGTTCTCATCCTGGCGAAATTTGGGCAGCACCTCCCCTGGACTGGGAGTTGCCAGAGAGCAATAAGGAACACCAAACGGTTAACTCCGGGGTGCACCTCAAATCTAGACCTCATGGCGGTCCAAAAACCCAAATGTGAGTGTTGGAGAGCTCGAGGACTAGCCTTCAAGGGCTCTCACAACTCACGGGTGATGAATTCGTGGAATAGGACGGATGTAGACCGTGGGTGGCCATGACTATTCACCCTTCGAACGGGTTCCCTCAGAGTTCATGCCACAGAAGGGCAAGCTCCCGAGGACCCTAGGTGATTCAGAGAACCAGAGAAATAAAACGGAAGAAAAAGGGGGAAAGGATCAAAGCCATATAATACTGCGCATGCTCACAAGTCATTCTTTTATTCATCCTCAAGGGAAAAGGAAGGAAGAATACAACGGAGAAGATAAAAGAAAGCTAAATGTTGAGGTGGGGGAAGAAGATACATCGGCGGGGAGAAGAAGAAGGAACAGAGCACAAGCTCTTCCCCCCTCTCTCCCCTCTCTTGCTCTCACCCTCTCCCTCTCTTTCTTCACCTTGCAGGCATGAACGGATGGATGTAGCTTCTTCTTCTCTTCGGATGCTGGGAACCTTAGCTGAACCAGCAGCCTTCCCTCTAGCCTCTTCTCTCTTCTTCCTCTTCTTCCTGTTCTCTCCCCCTCCTCTCGGCTTCACAATGCTGCCCCCCTTTATGTATCAGCCAACCTGGGAGCGCCCCTGCCACTTCCACCTCGTCCGCAACGAAGTCGGGAGTTGACTGGCTGTGCTGGACGCTGTTCATTTGTCCCGTACACTGCTGCTCGTCCGAGGATGGGACGCTCAGAGATCTGCCGAAGATTGCCTTGCTGCCGCTGCTCGTGTGCTGTCGAACGAAGGTAGAAGCAGAGCCCTTGGCATTGAATGTTCTCTGCACGCCATAATGATGCAAAACAGAGCATCGGAATGTAGATGGGACAGCTTGTTTGCGCGCCGGATTAACGTGAGATGCCAAGGAAAGGGTGCGCGCCGGTTTAACCCATATGAAGGGGAAGAGGTGCGTGCCGGTTTATCCCAATATGAAGGCCACGCCGGTTAAACCCATATGAAGGGGAAAAAGGAGCGCGCCGGTTTAACCCAAGATGAAGGCCGCGCCGGTTTAGATGAAGGCCATGCCGGTTTAACCCAAAATGTAAGGAATAGAGGAAAGGGGCGCGCCGGTCTTAGTGGCGCCGTTTTAAGTGCATATCGCACCGGTTTAAGTACCGAACGGATTCTTTCCAAAGTCGAGGCCGTTTGTATGAATGTTGACATCCCCGACATGTTCTGGTTGCAATGTATGGCCTCCGTAATATTCTGTTCGTAGCCTCCGGGACTCGGTCCCAGACTTTGCGTGACTTTCGGTGCATGCTGAGACTGTGTCGGAGTTCCTGACTTTTCTCTGGTTCAGCCCTCGGCACGGCTGGTCGGAGCGTTGTAGTTGTATCTTCTGCTTAGGGGGCCTCCTTAGCGGGTAGCGGACCACCAATTGAGTTCTCGTCCTGATCGGGCGAGGCATGAGGTTTATTCGACATTTCTGTCTTCGACTCGCGCTCTAATGTGTAGACGCGAATGTCGCCATGATCATCATCGTCATTTTTTGGCGTCCACAGAACCCTGCTGAGCTTCACAGCTTTGCTAAACCGAGGAAGTAATTCCTCTACACTGTTGACTACCCCAATAGAAAACAACGAGGAACAAATCCTCAGATCCGCTGTCAAACAGCTTGAAGGCACACAGCCTTAACACCCCTGATCTCAGCACAGCCCGCTAAATCAGAATCACCCTCTCTTCACTAAATCTAGTGAAGGAGAGGAATACAATGTTCAAAAATAATAGGAAAACTAAAAGATAAGAAATCAAACTTCAGCACTTGGACGCAGCGGAATTTAGATCACCAACAGAGAGATCCATGTCCATACGCATGAGCTTCGATCCTTGAATCTCCTCCGTCTGGAATGTAGAAGTCTTGGTGGCATGATGATCTTCTGATCTGGTTCTTCAGCAGCCTTCGTCCAGTTCTACACTTGGCCTCTCTCATTCTGCTCTTCGCCTATTTCATTCTGCTACCCTTTTTCCTCTCCGTATTTTTTTCTTTTCTTCTCGGGTGATCCTATTTTGTGGTCTTCCCGCGCACAACATAGTTCACGTGAGGCAGGTGGGCCACCACCCTGATTTTCAGGTTATCCTTATGATTGCTCACGTGGGGAACCTTCTGGAGTGGTAGAAGCTACGAGACCTTATCCGCTTTTGGCTGATGTGGCAGATAGTGACTGAAGGTGGGATCCAGTTATCGTGCTCTGCAACTTGGATTAGATGGCGTTGACCCTCTTGCCCCAAGGAGTTAACGCACCCTTCTTCAAGCTTCAGGTTTCATGCTGAGTGCGTTGACGCAAGAAGCAGCTGCGTCCACTCATTAGTTGCACTTTATACAGTTGTGGCAATCCATCGTACTACAGCGTCGACTCATCGAACTCCAGCGTCGACGCTGCCAAGGTACTCCAGAGGCTACGACAAGGAATTGTTGAACTGCTGCGTTCACGCTGCTTGATCAAGGCGTTGACGCATCAGAGTATACCAGTAAGCCATTGGCTTTCCCTTCGTGACTGCTGCGTCGACGCAGCTCTATCTTGGCGTTGACGCATCAGAGTATACCAGTAAGCCATTGCCTCTCCCTTTGTAACTGCTGCGTCGATGCAGCTCTATCTTGGCATTGACGCAGTGGAGCAACTTGTGAAGATATTGGTGAAGGCTTCTTCGACTGCTGCGTGGACGCTGTAAGCTCCCAGCATCGACCCTGTTCCTTTCTAGCACAAGGATGAAATCAAGTGAAAGCATTTATTGAATCAAACTTAAATTCATCATTGAATTGAATACATCACCCATATCTCATGGTTGTCATCATCAAAACCAGGGGCACAACAATCTCCCCCTTTTTGATGATGGCAACTATGAGGTGAATGCCATTCATAGCATTGCATCTAAACAGTCAAGGTTATTCAGATCAAGCAAAAAGCTTCAGATTAACAGGAAATCAAATCATTGACTAAATCAAACTATAATTTTGTCATTCATTCAAGTTCAAGATTTTACATTATAGAACCAGACAAAAAGAAACCATTCATTCAAGTTAGTCAATATGATTGATGTAGATGCAATGAACTTTGGTTAAGTTTCCAGCTTGACTTCATGATTGATACCATTCTCCCCCTTTGACTTCATCAGAAAGGGGAGGAAACGTGACAGAGCTATCTTAAGAGTGGAAGCAGCGGTTGTATCTTCTGGCAGAAGGAGGTTGTTGTTGTTGCTGACGATAGGATTGCCCTTGAGTAGTTGGCTGGCGAGGCTGCTGCTGGCTAGATGGATCTCTGGCTAGTAAATCTCGGATATCCTGAGATAGTTCATCCAGCTAATGACTTAGAGTGGAGTGTACACTGTCAATGGCAGAAGGAAGATCAGCTGATGACTTAGATAGTTCCCCAATTGACTGAATTACTGCAATCACTTTGTCAATCTTTTCTAACATTGCCTTGAGGCATTGGGGAACTGCATTGACAGGACCTTTGATGGTTTCAACAGCTATCCTCACATCAAAACATAAATCAATAATCTTCGCAAGGGATTGAAAAAATGAAGCTTGATTACTGTGCATATCAGTCACCAGTGTAGATAACGTGTCAAGAAGAGTTGATATGTTCTGCAGGACTTTCCTTGTAGCTTGGTCAGATAGCATCTTGGTTAGTAAGAATTTTTGCCACTCGGATAAGACAGAGACTTCAAATTGGATAATCCGAGAAGTCAGTTTGTTGAGATGATAGCTTGTAAACTCCATTAACTTGTCCATTTTGGCATCCTGACGTTGTAGCATCATTGTCATGTGTGCAAACATCTCTTCAACAGTGGCTGGAGGTGGAGCTTCATTAGAAGTTGGAAAAGGTCTTCTATAAATTCCAATAGCTCCAGTCATAAGGGGTTCCAATGAAGGTGCAGTGCCACTGGGTTGCCCAGTTTCCAGCTGAGGGCTTGATGATCGAGCAAATGGTTCCTCAAAACCATGCTCTTCTCTTGGTGAACTACCCTCTTGTCTGTCTTCTCTCACCACAGGAGGAATTGGTACCTCTGTCCTGTTTGCGTGACTAGCATCCGCAGTGCCTGTTTCTAATGGAGCTGTTTGCTGACTAGGAAGAGTTCGAACTGGCTTACCATCAATAACTTTAAAACCCATAAATTTCTGAGTATAAGAAAGTGTGTAAACATTCCCTTGAGAAATGATTATTTTCTTCTCAGAACCAAAGTCTACTCCCACTTTTCGAAAAATAGCAGTCAAGGGAGCAGCATATGGAAGTGTTCTGGATTGTGTCAAGCATGACCCCATGGTTTGAATAACTACATCAGGCAAGGAAATATGTATTCTCTTCAGCATACAGTAGAGTAGAAATCTCTGCATCTCAGTCACCCTTTCCCTACCACTGCTCTGCGGTGTGATCATTGATGTGCAAATGTGGTGGAGCAGTCTATTCAATGGAGGGAATTGATTGGCTTTGAGACTGGATAAATAAGTTTCCCTGACATCGGACGGATCACTTGGTTTATCAGTCAGGAGAGCATAAGCTTCATGCTCATCATACTCAAAGCTATGTAGTTAGACTCCATTCTTGGGGATTTTCCAGGCTTTGGCAAACAATTTATTGGATAACTCAAAACTGACATTTCGGACAGTTGATGTGAGTTTTGGAACTTGAGGTTCATATTTCAAATTTTTGTAGAACTCTCTGACCAGGGTGGGGTAATATACCTTGTGGGTTGTAACAAAAGACCACCATCCCTGATAGTCCAAGGTAGGAAACAGTTCCGGAAAAACGTCAAGCATTTGATGGTCGGTAGCAGCAATATACCGAGAAATAAGAACCTTCAGAGGTTCGTCCATAGTGATAGTAAGTGAGCTGGCCGCACCTTTCTGTCCCATTGCAGCACTTGCAGATGAACCCTTCTTGTCTGTCCTGACATCAGATTCCCTTCTCTTTTTGGTTGGCGGGCTCGGAGCGCGTGGACGCATCTCTTTCCGCTTCCCTTTATCGTGAGCAACTTTGGAGCGGGGCTCCAGATTATCTTCTGCTGATGCTGAGCTTCTTGGATGATCCTCTGCCTTCTTCTTTCCCTTGTGAGTAGAGGTCGGAGGAGCCATGGCAGCGGGATGAGGAAGAATGAAACAGGAAAGGGTTTGGGAGAGCTCGGAAGATAGAACGACAAAGGCTTTCTAAGGAAATGAAGACGAACGGCGGTCACGTTCCGCTTTTAAAGGAGTTTCGAAACCCTTTTCAGTGAGCGGTTCAGCCGGTTCAAGTCCGCGAACCGGAAAAAGTAAAAGTGGTTCTGGAAACGTTGCGTTGACGCCAAGGGATACAGCGACGACGCAGTGAAGCAGAAACAAATGAATATATGCAAGAAGAGTAGCAAGAAGATCATCTGTACACGGAATTTTCTTAAGATGCTGAGATATGGAGTAGAGATGCTCATAGTCAAGGATTTTTAAGTATTGCAGGTCGAGTTCCCATGAGAGAGATGTGTAAAAAGGCTCCAATTCAATTAATGATAAAGAGAATAAATAATCTTAAAGCGTTGAATAAAAAAATGTGAACCACCAAAGGCACCTGCCTGGAGAAAAAAGAGGAACTTTTTTCACACTAGAACCATTTTCATTTCTGTTCCTTATATTTGTCAATTTCAAGTTGCCTTTTGGAGAGAGAGAGATTTAACTGGCATTGATAACAGACCAAGTTGAATAATGAGCTTCAGATCAATCACACTTACATGTTTTCATTATTTTTCACAATTGCAGCATTTTCAACTTATTTTACGTTTTCATTTGTAGTCAAGTATGGCTAGCCTTTTGACACGGGTACACATGTTTATTAGACACCCGAGTCCTCGGTTACTCAGCATAGCAAACTATTCTGCATAGATGGATCAGAGTTGGCAACTTACGTCATGACATGCCTATCAGCACTTCATAGGTGCTTGAAGGTAGTTTCTCAGTCAATAGTTACCATTGCTCTTAAATGGTTTTTTTTTCACTTGAAGACAGAGATAGTGGCACACCTCATGACTTGCTCTTTAGCACTTCTTTGGTGCATAGGGCTAGTTTCTTAGTGAATAGCCACCATTGCTCTGCATTTTATAACATGTGTAAGAGATTGTTTCTATAGCTTTTATACTCAATATCTTGGTTTTATTACCAATACAAATATTAAATTCCTCTACACACAGTGGTTTCTTTACTGTTGAATAATATAAGGTTTGAGAGATGACAAGGTCCTGGTTTTATTAAATTGTTCAGCTTTTATTCCATACCATAAGAATTATGGATCTCCTATCATTAGCTTTTCATAGAGCTGTTCAGAACATATCTCAACTCAATAGGAATTGTCACTGTAACTCCCCCTAAATTTAAGACATCGTCTACATGTCTCAGTTCTCTAGAGTTTTTCCCTCATACAAGAATGTCAAAGAGGCTTTATTGAGAAATAAGAACGGAAGGGACGAGATAAATGAACAGAGCAAGTTGATTTGAGATAGGGAAGTCTCCAAAAGAAGAGCATATAACACTACTGCGTTGACCCAGCCTTATAACTGCATTAACTCATCCATCAAGGCCGCTCATAGATGGGTTCTATTTCTGAAAATACTGAACACAGCGTCAACTCAGTCTCATTGCTGCGTCAACTCATTCAACCAGCTAGAGACACTTCACACCAGATTCTCAAAGAACAAGCTGTCTGGTGCGTTAACCCTATTTCCACACTGCGTTAACTCAACCAACCAACCAGCAATAACAACTCTGCACTTTGTTCATCATTTTGACACCAAGAAGGTGTCTGAAGCTAACTCCCCCTCAGACCATGCATGAATGAAATTGTAACAGCCAATAAAATGGGTATCATGCTGAAACTATATTAATTATGAATTTATTGATGGAAATTAAGATAGACATACCAAGCACAGAAGAATAAGCTCCCCCTGAGTTTATGACATATACACTTCAAACCAAGACAAGTTTAATCATTCATATTCTAGAAGATAAGTCAGGCACACAAATCAGGCATCCATATTATAATTGCACAGACCAAGCTCTCTTCTAAGATAAGAGAATCTATCATTATTCAGAGGCTTGGTAAAAATATCGGCCAATTGAGATTGTGATTCAACAAATATGAGTTTAAAATTTCTTTTATCACTTCATCTCTTAAGAAATGGTGTCTAATTTCTATGTGTTTGGTCCTAGAGTGTTGGATAGGATTTTTGGCCAGGTTTATGGCACTTGTGTTATCACACAATATGGGGACACACCCAAGATCAGTTTGATAATCTTGGAGTTGGTGTTTGATCCACAACACTTGAGTACCACAACTCCCTGCATCGACATATTCTGCCTCTGCAGTGGATAGTGCCACTGAGTGCTGTTTCTTGGAAGCCCAAGAAATCAAACATCCTCCCAAAAATTGGCAATAGCCACTCGTGCTTTTCCTGTCTAGTTTGCATCCAGAATAGTCTGCAGCTGAATAGGATACAAGATCAAAAGAACAAGACGCAGGGTACCAAATCCCTAAATCTCGAGTTCCAGCAAGGTATCGAAAGATACGCTTGACAGAACTTAAGTGGGATTCTCTAGGAGCAGATTGAAAACGAGCACACATGCATACATAAAATTGAATGTCTGGCCTAGATGCAGTAAGATAGAGGAGTGATCCAATCATACCTCGATATGTTTTTGCATCAACCTGTTTACCTGTCAAATCTGCATCCAAGTTTGTAGTGGTGCTCATAGGTGTGCTGATTGCTTTCAAATTTTCCATTTTGTATTTCTTAAGCAACTCAGAGATGTACTTTGCCTGGTTGATGAAACATCCTTCCTTGCTCTGAGTGATTTGCAAACCTAGAAAGAATTTAAGCTCACCCATTAGACTCATTTCAAATTCAGTGGTCATTAAGCTGGCAAACTTCTCACACATGCTGATTTTAGTGGAACCAAAAACTATATCATCAACATAAATTTGAACCAGAATAATATCTAAATTTCTTACCTTTGTGAACAGAGTTTGGTCCACTTTACCTCTAGAGTAGCCTTTCTCTGTGAGGTACGAGCTGAGTCTATCATACCACGCTCGAGGTGCCTGTTTGAGTCCATATAGAGCTTTGTCCAATCTGTACACATGGTTAGGATTTTCTGTGCATTCAAAACCAGGGGGTTGTTCAACATAAACTTCTTCCTTTATTGACCCATTTAGAAAAGCACTCTTCACATCCATTTGATGTAACATTATTCCATGACAGCAAGCATAAGCTAGTAATAATCTAATGGCTTCTAATCTAGCTACTAGAGCAAAGGATTCCTCAAAGTCAATGCCAAATTCTTGATTATAACCATGTGTTATCAGCCTAGCTTTATTCCTAACTACCATTCCATTTTCATTTTGTTTATTTCTGAAGACCCATTTAGTTCCAATTACATCAAGCTCTTTGGGTCTTGGCACAAGATACCACACCTTTTTTCTTTTGAATTGATGTAATTCTTCATGCATTGCGTTTATCCAATTACTATCTTTCAATGCTTCAGCAACATTTTTTGGTTCAATTTGGGAGACAAGGGCTAGATTATCCATTTCCTCAACACCTCTAAAATGAAATCTAGTTCTAACAGGTTCATGCAAGTTACCAATGACATTGGATAAAGGATGATCCCTTAGCATCCTGACATCGGTTAGAGAGTTACCTTCATTTATACCTGCATCACCATGGTGGGTTGATTCTGCATGATCATCATTTGGCCTTGTCTCTTCATCTTGGAGATTCTGTTCTTCTTTTTCTTTAAGGAAATTCCCTTCATCTTCATCCCTACATGATTCCTCAATCTTAGAATTTTCATTCATTTCATCAAACACAATATGAGGTGATTCTTCAATAGCATGTGTTTTTAGATTTAGGACTCTGTAGGCCCTAGAGTGACTAGAATATCCTAGAAGGATGGCAGGTTCACTTTTAGGTTCAAATTTGTCCAACGTCCGTTTGTCATTATTTTGAACAAAGCATTTTGATCCAAAGGCTCTAAAATAAGCAACAGAAGGTTTCTTACCCTTCATTAATTCATATGGAGTCTTTTTGGACTGAGGTCTTACCATTGCCCTGTTCACAATATAACAAGCTGTATTTACCGCCTCTGCCTAGAACTTCCTTGGGAGTTGTCCTTCAATTAGCATAGTTCTTGCCATCTCCACAAGGGTTCTATTTCTTCTTTCTACAATCCCATTTTGTTCAGGAGTTCTTGGAGATGAGAACTTGTGTGAAATTCCTGTGACTCTGCAAAAATCATCAAATTCAGAATTGTCAAATTCTCCTCCATGATCTGACAAGATAGATGAAATGGCAAACTTACCATCCTGTTGCACATTCTTGAAGAATGCTTGAAATTCTTCAAATGCATCATTCTTGTGAGTTAGAAAGAACACCCAAGTAAACCTAGAGAAATCATCCACTAGAACAAATCCATATTTATTTCCACTCACACTAGCTGTTCTAGTTGGTCCAAACAAATCCATATGAATGAGTTCAAAAGGTTTAGATGATTGAGTTTCAAGTCTGTTCTTAAATGATTTTCTGGTGTGTTTACCTTAAGTGCATGCGCTACAAACTTTGTCATTTCGTTTAAATGATACATCTGGCAGACCTTTCACCATGTTAAACTTTGCTAACTTATGCAAGACACTATAGCTAGCATGCCCTAGTCTGCGGTGCCATAGCCAAGCAAGTTCACTTTTATTCACAGCAAGACACAGATTATTGTGTGCAGGGTCATCTAGATCTACCACATACATGTTGTTTATTCTTTTTCCAACGAATTTAACTTTTTCAGAACTTGTCTCTAAAATGGTGCAAGTGTGATCATCAAACACAACTTTATTTCCTTTATCGCACAGTTGGCTTATGCTAAGTAGATTATATTCTAAGCCATCAACAAGTAACACATCATCAATGAAATTCGAAGGATTTTTAACTACCTTACCTTTTCCAATAATTTTCCCTTTATTGTTTCCACCAAATGTAACATGACCCCCATCTTTCTCTATCAAGACACAGAATTTTTTTTTATCCCCCATCATGTGCCTTGAGCAGCCGCTGTCGAGATACCACCTATTATGTACAGCTGCAAGACACTCCTGCAAAACATATTACACAAGAGAGTTTGGAACCCAGATATACTTGGGTCCCTTCAAACCATAGGACGTGTTCAGGTAGGATATCAAGCTCTTGGGGATCCATAGTTGCTGTTGAGAGGGTCTTTGATATGGTGAGTTCAATGATTTGACAGACTTGTGATTATTCCTGTGCCATTGATAGTGATGACTCCATGAAGTATTAGGGAAATTTGACTTAAGGACTCTAGATGAATGCATGCTTCTTGGTTGATTGAGAGTTGAGTGCGTAGACCCTTTAGTGTTGCTACGTTGACTCATCCACCTGCCATAACTATCATGAGGGTTCTGGTACATGTACTGCGTTGACTCATGGTAGTGACTGCGTCGACGCATCTGAGTATTTCTAACCGAATGCCCTTTCTGGAAGGCTAGTCGCGTTGACGCCATGTGAGCAGTGCGTTGACGTGGTTGACTTCTACCACGCCTTAATCCTTCTGATCTTCTATAGGATTGCTGTTGGGTTGATGAATCAAATCTAGGATTCCTATATTGACCTGAAGAGGCATATTTGAACATAGATGTGCTTTTCTGTTTGTTAACATTCAATGTTGCCTTCCCTTTCTCATTTCCTTTTTCTTTTCTTATTTCATTAGATTGTTTTGATCCTTTCTCATTCTTCTCATCCTTTTTGCTTTCATACATTTGCCTCTCTTCAGATGTGTCCTTCCCAGAGACAAATGTCACCAATCTAGCTCCCAGTTCTTTCTTTTTAGTAGGATTGAATCCAAGCCCTTCTTTTCCAAAGTTGCACTTAATTCCCATAACAGCATCAAGGTTGTCTTTACCCTGTGTCATTTTTTCGAGGGATGCTTGTTTGCTTAGGTTCTCTTCCTCTAATTTCTTCAGATTTTCTTGAAGTTTTGCATTGACTCCACAAATGGCCTCATATTTCTCTTCAGTAATTTTCACTTCTTTTTCCAATTTCTGCATTCTTAATTTCAATTCATCATGCATCTTCAATAGAAAATCATTTTCTCTCTTTATTTCAATTAGCTGTCTCTTATACTCATCTTTTTCTTCCAAGTCCCTTTTTAGACACACGATTTCAGCATCTAGTGTTTTGACTCTTTCATTCAAATCATCTTCTGGACTGGTTTGAGTTTTCTTTTTCTTCAGATATTTATTTTCCTTTTTAACATCTTCATACTTATCCAGTAATTCGTTAAAAGCTTCTTCCCAATCATCACAGGAGAAGTCTGCAAAGGGAGAGGTTACCTCGACTTGATCATCACCATTTGCCATGAAGCACATTTTCACCTCGCTTTCTTCTTCAGAGGTGCTTTCTTCATCTTCATCTTTTTCTTCATCACTCCAAGTGCTTACCATGGCCTTGGGCTTTTTATTTCTTCACTTTGACTGTGTCTTTTTCACATTCTTAGGACACTCTGACTTGATGTGTCCTTGTTTCCTGCATTTGTAGCAAACAACTTTATCAGATTTCTTAGGATTATCTGGCTTGAGTTTTGAGCTAGTTCTTACCTGATATCCTTTATATCTATCAGTCTTACCTCCCTTTCTTAAGAATTTTCAGAATTTTCTAGTAAGCATGGCTATTTCACTTGAGTCATCATCAGATGAAGGTGACTGACTATCATCTGAGCTTTCCTTGCTGCTGGAACCAGCCTTCAATGCAAGGGGTTTTTTCTTTTTCATGTCCTCATCTGCTCTTTTTAAGTTCAGTTCATAAACCATAAGAGAACCTATTAGCTCGTCTGGTTTGGTGGTGGGAAGGTTCCTTGATTCCTCAACGACCGTGGCTTTGGTATGCCAGATTGGAGTTAGGGATCTAAGAATCTTCCTAACTACCTCATAGTCACTGTAGATCTTTCCCAAACCTTTAAGACCATTCACAAGAAGAGTTAGTCTGGCATACATTTCAGATACACTTTCCTCAGGTTTCATCCGAAAAGATTCATATTCTGAAATTAACATGTTAGCTTTTGTCTCTCTTACCTCTGAGGTACCTTCGTAGATTACCTCGAGTCTATCCCACATTTCTTTTGCGCTGGAGCATGAGGATACACGCGAGAATTCCTTGGGATGGAGTGAGCACTGCATAATGTTCATGGCTTGCCAATTTACGTTTGACTTTCGAATTTGCTCCTTCACCCAGAGTTCTTCATCGCCTTCAATTTGGTATGGCCCTTTGCTCACTACTCTCCAGATTTCATGACCCTACGCTCTTAAAAATACTTGCATGCGATTTTTTCAGTACGAATAATTAGTCCCATCAAAAAATGGTGGCCTATTCACTGCATACCCCTCAGGCATGAGTCCTCTATTCTCCATTAGTTCTCTCTAGGCTATGAAACCTTTGCAAGAGAGCCTGGCGCTCTGATACCACGTGTTGGATCGAGAGGACTGTCAAGCTAGAGGGGGAGGGGGTGAATAGGTTGACCTTATAAAAATTATAATAGAGCAATTTGAATCAAAAGCACCACACCTAGATGATTAATTGAAATACTGAATCAAGCCAATCAGAGAACGTGCCTATCATGCATCTAGCGAGGAACAGATTGCGAAGATAAAACCAAACCACACAAGAGACCGCAATTTTAAGGTGGTTCGATCACCCAATGGAGACCTACGTCCACCTCCCCACTCAACTAGTGAGCAACCCTGCTGAGCTTCACAGCTTTGCTAAACTGAGGAAGTAATTCCTCTACACTGTTGACTACCCCAACAGAAAACAACGAGGAACAAATCCTCAGATCCGCTGTCAAACAGCTTGAAGGCACACAGCCTTAACACCCCTGATCTCAGCACAGCCCGCTGAATCAGAATCACCCTCTCTTCACTAAATCCAGTGAAGGAGAGGAATACAATGTTAAAAAATAATAGAAAAACTAAAAGATAAGAAATCAAACTTCAGCACTTGGACGCAGGGAAATTTAGATCACCAACAGAGAGATCCATGTCCATACGCATGAGCTTCGATCCTTGAATCTCCTCCGTCTGGAATGTAGAAGTCTTGGTGGCGCGATGATCTTCTGATCTGGTTCTTCAGCAACCTTCGTCCAGTTCTTCTCTTGGCCTCTCTCGTTCTGCTCTTCGCCTATTTCGTTCTGCTACCCTTTTTTCTCTCCGTATTTTTTTCTTTTCTTCTCGAGTGATCCTATTTTGTGGTCTTCCCGCGCACAACATAGTTCACGTGAGGCAGGTGGGCCACCACCCTGATTTTCAGGTTATCCTTATGATTGCTCACGTGGGGAACCTTCTGGAGTGGTAGAAGCTACGAGATCTTATCCGCTTTTGGCTGATGTGGTAGATAGTGACTGAAGGTGGGATCCACTTATCGTGCTCTGCAACATGGATTAGATGGCGTCGACCCTCTTGCCCCAAGGAGTTAACGCACCCTTCTTCAAGCTTCAGGTTTCATGCTGAGTGCGTTGACGCAAGAAGCAACTGCGTCCACTCATTAGTTGCGCTTTATACAGTTGTGGCAATCCATCGTACTGCAGCGTCGACTCATCGAACTACAGCGTCGACGCTGCCAAGGTACTCCAGAGGCTACGACAAGGAATGCTTGAACTGCTGCGTTCACGCTGCTTGATCAAGGCGTTGACGCATCAGAGTATACCAGTAGGCCATTGGCTTTCCCTTCGTGACTGCTGCGTCGACGCAGCTCTATCTTGGCGTTGATGCATCAGAGTATACCAGTAAGCCATTGCCTCTCCCTTTGTAACAGCTGTGTCAACGCAGCTCTATCTTGGCGTTGACGCAGTGGAGCAACTTGTGAAGATATTGGTGAAGGCTTCTTCGACTGCTGCGTGGACGCTGTAAGCTCCCAGCGTCGACCCTGTTCCTTTCTAGCACAATGATGAAATCAAGTGAAAGCATTTATTGAATCAAACTTAAATTCATCATTGAATTGAATACATCACCCATATCTCATGGTTGTCATCATCAAAACCAGGGGCACAACAAATGCAACCCTTCCCATCCCCTAGGCCATTTGCGCCCCCACCATCCACCACCTCCCATCCCATTCCCCACACCAGGTCCGCCCCCTGCCAACCCCCCCCTCTCCCCTCTCACACCCCCAAACCTCCCTCCCACATCCACAACCAGCAACCTTCCACCCCTCTTTGCTACCCCTCCATCCCTTACCTTCCCATCTCCACCAACAACCCCCCCTTCTTTTAACACTGCCCAGTTTGCAGGTAGCAGATTGGGACCCAACTTACAGAACCTTCCCCGGGTTCATACGGAATCACCTGAAGACGTACCATACATCACCGGAAAGATCGTCAAGATAGCTTCGCATCCGAGGTGGCCTCGCTGGCATCCGATATCCCTACTGTCCGGAGGGTTCATTCTTGTCCGACTGCGCAACCGGGACCTGAACCTGGACCAGAGCTGCAGTGAAGAAGCTACCACGGATACAACCCTCAACTTATGAAGGCGCCACTTGGCAGAGAGTGGCTACCACAAGGCATCCACCATCACCAACAAGCGGCGTTCCTTTCGGCATCAGGAAGAGCCTTTTCCAATTTTTCTCTCCCGGGTATGCAGAACAGATCTTTTAGGTCCTGCCCTGATCCCCCCTCACTCAACGGACTCCTCCTCGCCACCCCGACATCTTCTGGTGCTGTGCTTGGTTGCTGCTCAAAGAAGACTCGTTCGCGGTCGTCCTTGACTTCGTCTCGCATCAATTGGACTTCGGGAGCGGCCGTGGCACCTACGTCAAACAGCTGTAACACTCTGGGCCATCCTGAACCAGAGCGCAGGGCACCTGCTTCAGGGTCCGCTCCGACCAGTGGCGACGCGGGAGCCATCCACCAAAATTCACAGGCGTTCTTGGGTCCATCACCGACGTTTTGGCACTGGTTTCGTTGACTTCCGAGTTTGGTGGAGTGCGTGGCAGCATCAACATCGCCTCCCTGTCTGGTCATTCCAGAACCGGGCAGATCATCCGGCACTTGCTTAAGTTAATCCCCCCTCCCCGCCTGGCCGGCTTAGCGCCCCTCCCTGTGTGGAGATAGTGTTTACTTGTACCCTACTCTCCCCACCCCGAGTTCCCCCTCCTGCGTGAGGAGTAGTGCATGTATTAGCAGGTCCTCGGCCGAAGCGACATCGGCGCGGCGTGCGGGTAGCCCACGCTTCCCCGATCGCCCTCGTCTCCGGCCGGGATCGATGTCTTCACACCGATCAGGTGAGCCACTCACACTACTCTTTGCTGGATTCCTTTGCTTAATTAGTATTGCATCTTAGTACCGTCGGCTTTAAGAGAGTGCCCGAACCCGAATTATCATTTAATTGCGTGACTACCGCGGGTGAGCTGTGAGAGTGACATTACAACCCACACCCTCGGCGTGCCGGCCGCCCTTGATATTGGGCATCCCTGGCCCATTGGGATCCATCCCTAGCTGGCCATACCCTTGGAACCTTGAGGTCCAACCTCGGACCCTCACCGCCATCGTCGATCCACCTACGGACCCGAGTGTGCCAACGCGAGTGAGTCCGCTTGTGTGGCATTGCCAAATTATTGTGTTGCTTGCAATTCTAGGTCCGAGGATTCGTGTCACATCAAATGGTATCAGAGCAAGTTTTAGACTTGTCTCTATGAGTCTAGTCATAGGGCATTGGCATTTGAGTCTCCCTTGCATCATGTTTTCCATCACTCCCTTGCATGACCACCCTAGGGAGACACCCCAACTATCCATGGACCAATTTGACGCTTTCATCAACAAATTTCATAACTGTATAGATACCCTCACCTCTCGGCTTGATCGGCTTGAAGCAAAAGGGAACCACGGCCCTAGAGCTTGGTCACCTCGGGATGGATTTGGAGCCAATGAACCCCCACTTAGGAGCAATGGCCTTAGAGTCTTGCCTCCCCGGGATGAGTTTGATAGGAAAGGGTTAGGCTATGATCCTTACTATGAGAGGTCCCAACACTATGGGCGTGAGGAGAGATGCCCCTGGGATAACCCAGACAACCAATCCTCAAGAACGATGCAATTCTCTAGGTCTTCTAGGTTCACTCCACGACCGGATGATTCCAATGACATGGGACCCCGTCCCAACCTAGACCCTCTCCCGAAGACACCCATGCCATGTCCTAACGGAAGTACCCCAATTCGGCCCACAAATCCTCCTCCCACCCCTTTCCAAAAGGAACTTAAGGAGGTGACCGAAGTCTATGAGGCTCCCCTAGATTGGGAAGAAGAATATGAAGCCCAATTGGGTCAAGAGAACTCATTCCTTCCCAAAGAAAACCCACTGAGCCAAATTGGGTGCACCCTCCCCTATGAGTTACAAGATGCCCAACCGAGGCCTCCACTACTACCCCTCCCCATTCTATCCCAAGTCCCCCATTACCCACCACCCAAAGAGCACCACATGCCAGTCATCATCACCCCACCCACAAAGGACCTACTCACCTCCTTGGTAGAAGAAACCATGATCTCCACACCCGACCCCCTAGTAGGGAACACCCCAGAACCACTCCCCATCTTGGAGGGAATTCATGGCCAAAATGAGGAAGAAATTTCACCTTTCATGCCACCCCCGCCAATTGGGAGTGAACTTATCATAAGTGGACCCTTGGTTAGATGGCTTGTGGAAAACCGGGCTCACCCTATCCTGCCCCATACCTACCCTTCCATGGAACAACACCTCCCCATAGTACCCTTATCCACCTATCACTCCATAATCCAATCATCCTATCGAGCGGAAACATTATGGGATCTTCTTAAGGGTACAGCTTGGCAAATAGAGCTAACTGACATGTTGACTACAGTAGCCGACCGACCTAGGAGCCTTGACCTCCGACACCTATGTTTCGGATACATCTCCTCCATTTACATTGTGGGTTGCTACACTAGCGACCTTCTTTTACTCCTCCCTACACCCGACGAGCCCGATGCTATCCACAAACTAGAGTTGCTTGTCTCGGGTAGAACATCCAGCCCTCCATTCATGGCCGACCATCCCACCAAAAACTTTGGCCCGATCATTTTACTACAGGAGGAGAGTCCACCATCAAATGGTTGTGAGGACCATGAGGACCTAGAGTTCCTCTCCTTAGGTGACCCTTACCATGACCCCTTCGATGCCTTCCTATGCCCCCCACCTTACTCATCACCAACCTTTTCCTACCCCAACCGACCTTATGGGACCAAGCCCACTCCATTTTCCTAGACCCCTTTGACCCCTATGAGTGAAAACTCTCACACCAAGCCATATGCATAGGAGAAACCATTTGGATGGGAATGCATGTGCCACTACATTTTGCATCATTTGGTAGGGCTAGTAAACCCAGTCATCTCATACATGTCACACACACTTTAGGCCCAATGCTTGACTGGCTCACATTTGTATGTGCTGGTCCTCCCTCATTCATCATTGATCATATACATGTTAGGAGCATCTACGGGTGTCCGGATCCCTGGGCATTCATCACCACTTTGTGTGATAGGTTCCCCTACAGATACCATGGCCCTCCAACCATTGTCATAAAGCCCATGCATGATAGGGCCACTTGCGGCTGCCCCAGTCCACCTAAGTTCATCAAGGTCCACATGGCATCACAGCATGATAGGTCAATTTACGGTTCCTCGGTCCACCTTTACACACCAAGCTTTTCACACCCACACCGCATCATAGTGCATGGCATACGCATACACACAAGCAATTCGTAATGAGCGGTGAGGTTCACAAAGAGCGGATAAGAGCTCGCGAGCGCCACTTGGAATTTCAAGTAGGCGATTTGGTGATGATGGCATCGGAGTGGCTCTACCTTAGGGTCATCTCCCATTCGAGGGCACGAGGACTTGGACCTTTCCCTGTTCCTAGTGGCTTTGGCAAACACAGCTTGTGGATTGAATTTACCAATGGGTTATGGGATACACCCCACTTCTCACGTGGCAGACCCGGCACCCTATATGGGCACCGCGGTGGATCCTAGTGAGTGCTTTGAGCCTATACCTTCCTTTAAAGAGGGACACCCCGGAGAGCTCCCACAAAATAGCCTTGAGAGCCCGACGTGTGCACATAGGGGCAATACTAGGCAAGCAGGGTTCCATCGCCAGCAAGAGGGTGTGCCCAAGCCACCTTGAGAGGATGAAGGACCCTCCCCTAGTCACAGATGCGGGTTGAGTATGGAGGTTGAGGTTCACCCTGAGCTGCTTTTGAGGACCACTCCCCCGGAGGGCCCATACTCGACGGAGTCGAGTTCTCCGCACCACGGGGGTATGATGAGGACATCACCCGCAATCCCCTTTGTTCGAGGATCCCGATGCTCGCCAACTATGCTACATCTTGTTCGCCACTATATTTCGAGTCATATGATGTAATTTTCATTTTCTTATCATGTACTTTTTCTTTTATTTGAGTCCAATACCTAGGTTAGGTAGCTATTTACCTAAGTCTAGAGTCATTATGTTGGTTAATGGGCCCAATTATATGGGCTAGGCCCAGGGGCGCCCCCTTCCCCTTGGTTAAGTGTTAGTAGTCCAAAAGTCAGGGACTTATGTGAAAATGTGGGATTCCTATAAATAGGACCCCAATCCCTCATTTGGAAGCTAATGAAATATTGAGTGAAAATTATCCACAAGAATTGTGCCTCCTTCTCTCTCTAGCTCTCTCTCTCTTTCTATCTCTCTCTCTCTAAAGGGGGCGAACCCCATTCTCTCTCCTCCCCACCCCCAATTTCGAAATTCACTCTCTCTCCTCCCCATTCACCTCTCATTAAGACCCATCCCCCTTCCCCATATCTCCCATTTAATTCCCCTCCAACCCCTAGGTGGAATCCCCTTCTCCTAGGCACCTCTCCCTCCTCCCAAGCAACATTTCCCCTTCCCCATACAACCTTTCATTTTCCCAAGGGAGAATCCCTTCTCCCAAGCACCCCTTCCCCTCCCCAAGGCAACCCTTCCCATTCCCTTGGCCCCCATTAAGCCCACATTCAAACCAAAGGAGAGTTCTCTACCCCCTCTCTCCTTCCCAACCCAAATTCGCAGCTCCCCCTTCCTCCACTTGCTAGACCACCTCCCAGCCCCCTTTCTGCCCCTCCCACACCTTGTATCACCCCCTAACAGACCCCCACATAGTCAGGTGTCACCCCCACACCCATCCACTCCATTTCCCACCCCATCTACTCCGTCTCCCATCACCTATCATCACCCTATTCATCTCAGTCCGCAGGCAGCAGTCAAGGGTTGAGTTGCAGAGTCAACCACGTCTTCACCGCACATCTTCTTGAGGCATATCGTACATTGCCGGAAAGCTCTTCCAGTCGTCTTCGCAGGCGAGGTGATCCCGCCCCAATTCCAGTTCGGAGCTGTCCGGGAGAGCCATTCTTCGCCGACTGCGCAGAACCAGTCCGGCCAGAAACCAGAGCTGCCATTCAGAAGCTACTACGACCACACCAGTGCTCCAATTGGCGCGCCACTTGACCGGGCCGAAGATCCACCAGTCCTCTATCCAACACAGAAAGCGGGACCTCGTTTTGAGTTTGGAGCTCTCCGTTCCAAATTATTTTCCCCAGGTGCGCAGGTCAGTCCTGTCAGGGACTGATCAGACCCTCTCTCACTCTTCGGGTTCCACCTCCCTTCTCCGATGACGTCTGGTGCCCTCCCTGGTGGCCACTCGAAGAAGACTCGTCCACGGTCGTCCTTGACTTGGTCCCGCCTCAATTGGACTTCGGTAGTGACCGTGGCACCTACATCCACCTGCTGCTGCACCCTGTGACAAGTCTGAACCAGAGCGCAGGGAGCCGGATCCAGAGCCCGCCCCCACCGGTGTCGACGTTGGGATAGTCATTAAAAATTCACAGGCATTCTTGGGTCTGTCAGAGAAGTTTTGGCTCTAGTTTCGTCGACTTCCGAGTTCAGAGGATTGCGTGGCAGCGTCTACATCAACCCACCATCCGGGTATTCCAGAATGGGGCAGATCGTTCGGCAATAGCTAGTTCACCACCCCACCCCGCCTGGCCGGCTTAACGCCCCTCCCTGTGTGGAGGTAGTGTTTGTTTGTACTGGAAATTTCCCTTTCCCTAGTCCAACCCCCCCTGCGTGGGGAGTAGTGCATGTAATATTTGAACAGGGGAAGCTACACCGACGCAGTGTGCGGGGAACCCACACTCCCCCGCTCGCCCTCGTCTCCGGCCGGGATCGATGTCTTCACACCGATCAGGTGAGCTTCGGACCACTCTCCTCTGCTGGTTTCTTACCTTTACTTAGTTTAGTATTATCCCTAGTTGCACCGTCGGCAGTGAGAGAGAGCTCGTACCAATTTTCCATCAATTCGAGTGCCACCGCGGGTGAGTTGTGAGGGAGACACTACATTCCACGCCCTCGGCGTGCTGGCCGCCCTTGAAGTTGGGCATCCCTATCCCATTGGAGTCCATCCCCAGCCAGCCATATCCTTAAAACCCCAAGGTCCACTTCGGACCCTCACCATCATCGCTGGTCCGCCTACGGGCCCGGGTGCGCACCTCGCGGGAGAACCGCTTGTGAGATATCGCCGTTTGGTCCGGTTGCTTGCAAATCTAGGTCCAAGGAGTGGTGACACATCAAATGGTATCAGAGCAAGTTTTAGACTTGTCTCTACCAGTCTAGTCCTAGGGCATTGGCATTTGAGTCTCCCTTGCATCATGTTTTCCATCACTCCCTTGCATGACCACCCTAGGGAGACACCCCAACTATCCATGGACCAATTTGACGCTTTCATCAACAAATGTCATAACTGTATAGATACCCTCACCTCTCGGCTTGATCGGCTTGAAGCAAAAGGGAACCACGGCCCTAGAGCTTGGTCCCCTCGGGATGGAGTTGGAGCCAATGAACCCCCACTTAGGAGCAATGGCCTTAGAGTCTTGCCTCCCCGGGATGAGTTTGATAGGAAAGGGTTAGGCTATGATCCTTACTATGAGAGGTCCCAACACTATGGGCGTGAGGAGAGACACCCCTGGGATAACCTAGACAACCAATCCTCAAGAACGATGCAATTCTCTAGGTCTTCTAGGTTCACTCCACGACCGGATGATTCCAATGACATGGGACCCCGTCCCAACCTAGACCCTCTCCCGAAGACACCCATGCCATGTCCTAACGGAAGTACCCCAATTCGGCCCACAAATCCTCCTCCCACCCCTTTCCAAAAGGAACTTAAGGAGGTGACCGAAGTCTATGAGGCTCCCCTAGATTGGGAAGAAGAATATGAAGCCCAATTGGGTCAAGAGAACTCATTCCTTCCCAAAGAAAACCCACTGAGCCAAATTGGGTGCACCCTCCCCTATGAGTTACAAGATGCCCAACCTAGGCCTCCACTACTACCCCTCCCCATTCTATCCCAAGTCCCCCATTACCCACCACCCAAAGAGCACCACATGCCAGTCATCATCACCCCACCCACAAAGGACCTACTCACCTCCTTAGTAGAAGAAACCAAGATCTCCACACCCGACCCCCTAGTAGGGAACACCCCAGAACCACTCCCCATCTTGGAGGGAATTCATGGCCAAAACGAGGAAGAAATTTCACCTTTAATGCCCCCCCCCCCCGCCAATTGGGAGTGAACTTATCATAGGTGGACCCTTGGTTAGATGGCTTGTGGAAAACCGGGCTCACCCTATCCTGCCCCATACCTACCCTTCCATGGAACAACACCTCCCCATAGTACCCTTATCCACCTATCACACTACAATCCAATCATCCTATCAAGAGGAAACATTAGGGGATCTTCTTAAGGGTATAGCTTGGCAAATAGAGCTAACTGGCATGTTGACTACAGTAGCCGACCGACCTAGGAGCCTTGACCTCCTACACCTATGTGTCGGATCCATCTCCTCCATTTACACTATGGGTTGCTACACTAGCGACCTTCTTTTACTCCTCCCTACATCTGACGAGCCCGATGCTATCCACAAACTAGAGTTGCTTGTCTCGGGTAGAACATCCAGCCCTCCATTCATGGCCGACCATCCCACCAAAAACTTTGGCCCGATCATTTTACTAGAGGAGGAGAGTCCGCCATCAAATGGTTGTGAGGACCTAGAGTTCCTCTCCTTAGGTGACCCTTACCATGACCCCTTCGATCTCTTCCTATGCCCCCCCACCTTACTCACCACCAACCTTTTCCTACCCCAACCGACCTTATGGGACCAAGCCCACTCCATTTTCCTAGACCCCTTTGACCCCTATGAGTGGAAACTCTCACACCAAGCCATATACATAGGAGAAACCATTTGTATGGGCATGCATGTGCCACAACATTTTGCATCATTTGGTAGGGCTAGTAAACCCAGTCATCTCATACATGTCACACACACTTTAGGCCCAATGCATGATTGGCTCACATTTGGATGTGCTGGTCCTCCCTCATTCATCATTGATCATATACATATTAGGAGCATCTACGGGTGTCCGGATCCCCCAGCATTCATCACCACTTTGTGTGATAGGTTCCCCTACAGATACCAAGGCCCTCCAACCATTGTTATAAAGCCCATGCATGATAGGGCCACTTGTGGCTGCCCCGGTCCACCTAAGTTCATCAAGGTCCACATGGCATCACAGCATGATAGGTCAATTTACGGTTGCCCCAGTCCACCTTTACACACCAAGCTTTTCACACCCACACCGCATCATAGTGCATGTCATACGCATACACGCAAGCAATTCGCAATGAGCGGTGAGGTTCACAAGGAGCGGATAAGAGCTCGCGAGTGCCACTTGGAATTTCAAGTAGGCGATTTGGTGATAATGACATCGAAGTGGCTCTACCTTAGGGTCACCTCACATTCGAGGGCATGAGGACTTGGACCTTTTCCTGCTCCTAGTGGCTTTGGCAAACACAGCTTGTGGATTGAATTTACCAATGGGTTATGGGATATACCCCACTTCTCACGTGGTAGACCCGGCACCCTATATGGGCACCGCGGTGGATCCTAGTGAGTGCTTTGAGCCTATACCTTCCTTTAAAGAGGGACACCCCGGAGAGCTCCCACAAAATAGCCTTGAGAGCCCGACGTGTGCACATAGGGGCAATACTAGGCAAGCAGGGTTACATCGCCAGCAAGAGGGTGTGCCCATGCCACCTTGAGAGGATGAAGGACCGTCCCCTTGTCGCAGATGCGGGTTGAGTTTGGAGGTTGAGGTTCGCCCTGAGCTGCTTTTGAGGACCACTCCCCCGGAGGGCTCATACTCGACGGAGTCGAGTTCTCCGCACCACGGGGGTATGATGAGGACATCACCAACAATCCCCTTTGTTCGAGGATCCCGATGCTCGCCAACTATGCTACATCTTGTTCGCCACTATATTTCGAGTCATATGATGTAATTTTCATTTTCTTATCATGTACTTTTTCTTTTATTTGAGTCCAATACCTAGGTTAGGTAGCTATTTACCTAAGTCTGGAGTCATTATGTTGGTTAATGGGCCCAATTATATGGGCTAGGCCCAGGGGTGCCCCCTTCCCCTTGGTTAAGTGTTAGTAGTCCAAAAGTCAGGGACTTATGTGAAAATGTGGGATTCCTATAAATAGGACCCCAATCCCTCATTTGGAAGCTAATGAAGTATTGATAAAAAGTGATGCGGGACGAGACACGGACACGGCAAGCTCGCGATCGTCCCTTAGAGAGGGAAGCGTCGGACGTGCGCGGTTGAGAAACCGGCAAGAGCTAGGGTGGTCGGCTCGCACTTTCGTGCCCGGATCGGGTCACGGGACGGTCACTCTCTCACTCGCAGCAGTGATATGATAAATTAAAAGCGAGCTAGGTAACCCTACACATGCTCTCTAGCAGCGGCATAAACAAGCATATATAGAAATAAGCGGAATGCCAAGCAAGGAGCGAATACGATACCTCCACGCGCTCGGCGTGGCGAAGATGGCACCCGGCCGAAACTCGTACTCCCGGGAACTTAATACATTAAGATTACAGCAATACAAGTAAGCCCACTCCACGCAGGGAGGTAACGGGTGACACAAGGGGACCCGGGAGGACCAATTCCGGGTTGACGGGCGGTTTCCGGGCACGGCTTCGGCTTCGCGCGTGCTCGTGCTAGTGGGGCCCACGTGTGGACCGGAGGGGTCGTGTGGGACCTGATGCCTCCTCTGGTGTGGGTACACTTGGGAAGCGCTCCCCTAGGATGGCGAGTTGCTGGAACGACCGTCGGACGCCGGGCGGCCCTCGGACGACGCTCGCGGGAAACCGACCACCAGACACTCCAAAAATCCTATCAAATCACCACCACCTCCAAATCCAATTCTAAAAATTGTCCCAGCTTCGTGGCTTGATTATCTACAATGAAGAAATGAAGAGAAAATTGGCATTTGCCCCCAAGTGAGATTTGCACCCCTCCCCTCTCTCTCCCTGGTTCCTCCACCTCCAGCCCCCTTTCTAGAGTGTAATCCCTCCCCTCTTGATCCCCTCCAACTTCTGAAGCAGCTCCGGTGATCGCCGCCGCCGCCGTCTCGCCGCCGACGCGTCTTCACCAACGAATTCGGTTTTCTGTCCACTCTGGACAGACCTCTCTTCTCCGAATTGTCCCTCTCTCTTCCCTCATCTTCTGAAGCTCCAATTTTCAGGGTTGGTTCCCCTCTTGAACCCTTACCTCCACAAAAAATTTCAGGCAAAAATTCGTCCTTTAGATATTTTTAGATTTTCGTCCAAGTTCAAATTTCAGTTCTGTCCAGGTTCTGTCTACTGTTCATCAGTTCTGAGTCTACCTTGTTCGACCCATGTTTTGAATTTTTTTGGGGCTCTAAAAATTACTGCGACTTCTGTCCACATATGTCTACCACCATGCATTTTCTTAATTTTTGATAAGGTCTTTAGGTATTTTTCAAAATTCGTACCAGTTCCTGTGAGCAATTTTTCCACAGTGTCCCAGATCCGACCCAGGTCCACTCAAAAAATCCCATAAAATCCATTTCCTATCCAAATCAAAAACCAAAAATAGCCCCGGTTTTCTATCTCAGCGATCTTCAACTTTTCTGAAGAACTCATCTCCATATTCCAAGGTCCTCCCACCGGTCAACGGTGATTTTCGGAGAAGTCAGAACCTGCCCCTGCAGTTCTGGCCTGTTTACAGCAAGGGTGTAAATTCCATAAGTCAGATATACGTATCTGATTATTTTTTCTGAAGGCCCCTACGCCGAAGTATTTGGAGTCCTCTTTCCAACGGCGTCGAGCTCGTTACATTCCGACGACGGGGTTGATCACAGCAGCCGATCTCGCCGGACAGCGCGCGAGAAGACAGCAAGTGCAGACTTGTGGCCGGTTTCCCGCGAGCGTCGTCCGAGGGCCGCCCGGCGTCCGACGGTAAAACAGAACTGAAATCCGTGGGCAGCCATTCCACAACTTGAAGATCGGACCCGACCGGCCACCAATCGGTGTCTCCGGCCGACCGCCGTCCGTGGAGGCGCGCCACCAGGGGTCTCCATCATAGTGGGACCCACCTCCGCAGATCCGGAGGACAGCGCCATCCGTGGGCCCCACGGGTCCGCAGAACCCGCCGTTCGGAAAGCGCGAAAACGCGGAGTTCGGCGCGTCGAGTCGACATCAAGATGCTGCCTGTCAACCTGATTTGCATGATCCCCGGGGCCCACATGTGACCTTTTACCTCCCTACGTGGAGTGGGTCAAATCCTTTTGTACCGCTGTGAATTATGTTAACCGGGGGTCCGTAAGTCAGCCGGGGTGTCTTCGCCACGCCAGGTGCGTGGAGGTAAAGGTCTTAACTTCTTGGCGTTCATTTGCTTAGCTAGTATACGATCTTTTACCGCTGCCGAGAGTGTAGGTACTAGCCCGTGTGTCCATGTCACCGCTGTGAGAGTGAGAGTGACCCGTCCCGTGACTCGATCCGAGTCCGGAAGTGAGTCTGACTACCTTGAACTCTGCCGGTTCCTTAACCGCGCACGATCCACGCTTTCCCTCGCATGGGACGCCGAGTGAGTTTGCACTTCTGTTAGCGACGTGTAGCCTATGGGAGCTCTCCGTGTCGGGCCTAATGTCTCTCCCATCATGTGTTGCTGGTCGTGTCCACGTCTAGAGTCCGAGGTCCATACCACGTAGAGTCGGTCCCCGTGTCCGTCCCGCATCAAAAAGTTTGCCACAAGGATTTGTGCATCTCTCTCTCTCTCTCTCTCTCCAAAGGGGTGGATCCCCCCCCTCTCTCTCTCTCTCTCTAAAGGGGGCGGCCCCCTCTCTCTCTCTCCTCCTCTCTCTCTCTCTCTCCCTTGGGCGACCTTGCCCCTTCACCTCCCTCCCTTGCCACATCACCCTCCACCTCAGCATCCCACCCTTTCACCTCCCCAAGACCCATTACTTCCCTTTAGTGTCTCCACTTCCTAGCCAACCTTTCACCTTCCCCATACAACCTTCCACCTTCCCAAGGGAGAATCCCTTCCCCCAAGCATCCCTTCCCCTCCCCAAAGCAACCCTTCCCATCCCCTAGGCCACCCATTAACCCTTCCATTAATCCACCACCCACACCCAAGAGACACCCCCCATTCCCCTAGGCCATTTGCGCCCCCACCATCCACCACCTCCCATCCCATTCCCCACACCAGGTCCGCCCCCTGCCAACCCCCCCTCTCCCCTCTCACACCCCCAAAAATCCCTCCCACATCCACAACCAGCAACCTTCTACCCCTCTTTGCTACCCCTCCATCCCTTACCTTCCCATCTCCACCAACAACCCCCCCTTCTTTTAACACTGCCCAGTTTGCAGGCAGCAGATTGGGACCCAACTTGCAGAACCTGCCCCGGTGTCATACGGAATCACCTGAAGACATACCATACATCGCCGGAAATATCGTCCAGATAGCTTCGCAACCAAGGTGGCCTCGCTGGCATCTGACATCCCTACTGTCCGCAGGGTTCATTCTCGTCCGACTGCGCAACCGGGTCCTGAACCTGGACCAGATCTGCAGTGCAGAAGCTACCACGGCCACACCCCTCAACTTCTGAAGACGTCACTTGGCCGAGAGCTGCTACCACAAGGAATCCACCATCACCAACAAGCGGCGTCCCTTTCGGCATCAGGAAGAGCCTTTTCCAATTTTTCTATCCCAGGTGCGCATAACAGATCATTCGGGTCCTACCCTGACTCCCCCTCACTCAACGAACTCCTCCTCGCCACCCCGACATTGTCTCATGCTCTGCTTGGTTGCTTCTCGAAGAAGACTCGTTCACGGTCGTCCTCGACTTGGTCTCGCATCAATTGGAATTCGGGAGCGGCCGTGGCACCTACGTCAAGCAGCTGCAACACTCTGGGCCATCCTGAACCAGAGCGCAGGGCACCTCCTCCAGGGTCCGCTCCGACCAGTGGCGATGCGAGAGCCACCCACCAAAATTCACAGGCGTTCTTGGGTTCGTCAGCGACGTGTCGGCGTTGGTTTCGTTGACTTCCGAGTTTGTTGGAGTGCGTGGTAGCATGAACATCGCCTCCCTATCCGGTCATTCCAGAACCGGGCAGATCATCTGGCACTTGCTTAAGTAAATCCCCCCCTCCCCGCCTGGCCGACTTAGCGCCCCTCCCTGTGTGGAGGTAGTGTTTGCTTGTACCCTACTCTCCCCACCCCGAGTTCCCCCTCTGGCATGAGGAGTAGTGCATGTATTAGCAGGTCCTCGGCCGAAGCGACATCGGCGCGGCGTGCGGGTAGCCCACGCTTCCCTGCTCGCCCTCGTCTCCAGCCGGGATCGGTGTCTTCACACCAATCAGGTGAGTCACACACACTACTCTTTGCTAGATTCCTTTGCTTAATTAGTATTGCATCTTAGTACCGTCGGCGTTAAGAGAGTGCCCGAACCCGAATTATCATTTAATTGCGTGACTACCGCGGGTGAGCTGTGAGTGTGACATTACAACCCACGCCCTCGGCGCAAATTCTTATGCACCTGACCCCCACTTGATCGTCCATCAAGTGGTCGGGAAGCATCCAAATGGTATCAGAGCAAGTTTTAGACTTGTCTCTATGAGTCTAGTCCTAGGGCATTGGCATTTGAGTCTCCCTTGCAGCATGTTTTCCATCACTCCCTTGCATGACCACCCTAGGGAGACACCCCACCTATCCATGGACCAATTTGACGCTTTCATCAACAAATGTCATAACTGTATAGATACCCTCACCTCCCGGCTTGATCGGCTTGAAGCAAAAGGGAACCACGGCCCTAGAGCTTGGTCACCTCGGGATGGATTTGGAGCCAATGAACCCCCACTTAGGAGCAATGGCCTTAGAGTCTTGCCTCCCCGGGATGAGTTTGATAGGAAAGGGTTAGGCTATGATCCTTACTATGAGAGGTCCCAACACTATGGGCGTGAGGAGAGACGCCCCTGGGATAACCTAGACAACCAATCCTCAAGAACGATGCAATTCTCTAGGTCTTCTAGGTTCACTCCACGACCGATGATTCCAATGACATGGGACCCCGTCCCAACCTAGACCCTCTCCCGAAGACACCCATGCCATGTCCTAACGGAAGTACCCCAATTCGGCCCACAAATCCTCCTCCCACCCCTTTCCAAAAGGAACTTAAGGAGGTGACCGAAGTCTATGAGGCTCCCCTAGATTGGGAAGAAGAATATGAAGCCCAATTGGGTCAAGAGAACTCATTCCTTCCCAAAGAAAACCCACTGAGCCAAATTGGGTGCACCCTCCCCTATGAGTTACAAGATGCCCAACCTAGGCCTCCACTACTACCCCTCCCCATTCTATCCCAAGTCCCCCATTACCCACCACCCAAAGAGCACCACATGCCAGTCATCATCACCCCACCCACAAAGGACCTACTCACCTCCTTGGTAGAAGAAACCAAGATCTCCACACCCGACCCCCTAGTAGGGAACACCCCAGAACCACTCCCCATCTTGGAGGGAATTTATGGCCAAAACGAGGAAGAAATTTCACCTTTCATGCCACCCCCGCCAATTGGGAGTGAACTTATCATAAGTGGACCCTTGGTTAGATGGCTTGTGGAAAATCGGGCTCACCCTATCCTGCCCCATACCTACCCTTCCATGGAATAAGACCTCCCCATAGTACCCTTATCCACCTATCACACCACAATCCAATCATCCTATCAAGTGGACACATTCGGGGATCTTCTTAAGGGTATAGCTTGGCAAATAGAGCTAACTGGCATGTTGACTACAGTAGCCGACCGACCTAGGAGCCTTGACCTCCTACACCTATGTGTCGGATCCATCTCCTCCATTTACAATGTGGGTTGCTACACTAGAGATCTTCTTTTACTCCTCCCTACACCCGACGAGCCCGATGCTATTCACAAACTAGAGTTGCTTGTCTCGGGTAGAACATCCATCCCTCCATTCATGGCCGACCATCCCACCAAAAACTTTGGCCCGATCATTTTACTAGGGGAGGAGGGTCCGCCATCAAATGGTTGTGAGGACCATGAGGGCCTAGAGTTCCTCTCCTTAGGTGACCCTTACCATGACCCCTTCGATCCCTTCCTATGCCCCCCCACCTTACTCATCACCAACCTTTTCCTACCCCAACCGACCTTATGGGACCAAGCCCACTCCATTTTCCTAGACCCCTTTGACCCCTATGAGTGGAAACTCTCACACCAAGCCATATACATAGGAGAAACCATTTGGATGGGAATGCATGTGCCACTACATTTTGCATCATTTGGTAGGGCTAGTAAACCCAGTCATCTCATACATGTCACACACACTTTAGGCCCAATGCATGACTGGCTCACATTTGGATGTGCTGGTCCTCCCTCATTCATCATTGATCATATACATGTTAGGAGCATCTACGGGTGTCCGGATCCCCCGGCATTCATCACCACTTTGTGTGATAGGTTCCCCTACAGATACCATGGCCCTCCAACCATTGTTATAAAGCCCATGCATGATAGGGCCACTTGTGGCTGCCCCAGTCCACCTAAGTTCATCAAGGTCCACATGGCATCACAGCATGATAGGTCAATTTACGGTTGCCCCGGTCCACCTTTACACACCAAGCTTTTCACACCCACACTGTATCATAGTGCATGGCATACGCATACACGCAAGTAATTCGCAATGAGCGGTGAGGTTCACAAAGAGCGGATAAGAGCTCGCGAGCGCCACTTGGAATTTCAAGTAGGCGATTTGGTGATGATGGCATCGGAGTGGCTCTACCTTAGGGTCACCTCCCATTCGAGGGCACGAGGACTTGGACCTTTCCCTGTTCCCAGTGGCTTTGGCAAACACAGCTTATGGATTGAATTTACCAATGGGTTATGGGATATACCCAACTTCTCACGTGGCAGACCCGGCACTCTATATGGGCACCGCGGTGGATCCTAGTGAGTGCTTTGAGCCTATTCCTTCCTTTAAAGAGGGACACCCCGGAGAGCTCCCATAAAATAGCCTTGAGAGCCCGACGTGTGCACATAGGGGCAATACTAGGGAAGCAGGGTTCCGTCGCCAGCAAGAGGGTGTACCCAAGTCACCTTGAGAGGATGAAGGACCGTCCCCTGGTCGCAGATGCGGGTTGAGTTTGGAGGTTGAGGTTCGCCCTGAGCTGCTTTTGAGGACCACTCCACCGGAGGGCCCATACTCGACGGAGTCGAGTTCTCCGCACCACGGGGGTATGATGAGGACATCACCAGCAATCCTCCTTGTTCGAGGATCCCGATGCTCGCCAACTATGCTACATCTTGTTCACCACTATATTTCGAGTCATATGATGTAATTTTCATTTTCTTATCATGTACTTTTCCTTTTATTTGAGTCCAATACCTAGGTTAGGTAGCTATTTACCTAAGTCTAGAGTCATTATGTTGGTTAATGGGCCCAATTATATGGGCTAGGCCCAGGGGCGCCCCCTTCCCCTTGGTTAAGTGTTAGTAGTCCAAAAGTCAGGGACTTATGTGAAAATGTGGGATTCCTATAAATAGGACCCCAATCCCTCATTTGGAAGCTAATGAAATATTGAGTGAAAATTATCCTCAAGAATTGTGCCTCCTTCTCTCTCTAGCTCTCTCTCTCTCTATTTCTCTCTCTCTCTCTAAAGGGGGCGAACCCCATTCTCTCTCCTCCCCACCCCAATTTCATAATTCACTCTCTCTCCTCCCCATTCACCTCTCATTAAGACCCCTCCCCCTTCCCCATACCTCCCATTTAATTCCCCTCCAACCCCTAGGTGGAATCCCCTTCTCCTAGGCACCTCTCCCTCCTCCCAAGCAACCTTTCCCCTTCCCCATACAACCTTTCATTTTCCCAAGGGAGAATCCCTTCTCCCAAGCACCCCTTCCCCTCCCCAAGGCAACCCTTCCCATTCCCTAGGCCCCCATTAACCCCTCCATTAACCCCACATTCAAACCAAAGGAGAGTTCTCTCCCCCCTCTCTCCTTCACAACCCAAATTCGCAACTCCCCCTTCCTCCACTTCTAGACCACCTCCCAGCCCCCTTTCTGCCCCTCCCACACCTTGTATCACCCCCTAACAGACCCCCACATAGTCAGGTGTCACCCCCACACCCATCCACCCCATTTCTCATTCCATCTACTCCGTCTCCCATCACCTATCATCACCCTATTTATCTCAGTCCGCAGGCAGCAGTCAAGGGTCGAGTTGCAGAGTCAACCACATCTTCACCGCACATCTTATGGAGGCGTATCCTACATTGCCGGAAAGCTCTTCCAGTCGTCTTCGCAGGCGAGGTGATCCCGCTCCAATTCCAGTTCGGAGCTGTCCGGGAGAGCCATTCTTCACCGACTACGCAGAACCAGTCTGGCCAGAAACCAGAGCTGCCATTCAGATGCTACTACGACCACACCGGTGCTCCACTTGGTGCGCCACTTGACCGGGGAGAAGATCCACCAGTCCTCTGTCCAGCACAGCAAGCGGGACCGCGTTTGGAGTTCGGAGCTCCCCGTTCCAAATTATTTTCCCCAGGTGCGCAGGTCAGTCCTGTCAGGGACTGATCAGAACCCCTCTCACTCTTTGGGTTCCACCTCCCTGCTCCGACCTCGTCTGGTGCCCTCCCTGGTGGCCACTCGAAGAAGACTCGTCCACGGTCGTCCTCGACTTGGTCCAGCCTCAATTGGACTTCGGGAGTGACTGTGGCACCTTTGTCCACCTACTGCTGCACCCTAGGACCAGTCCAAACCAGAGCGCAGGGAGCCGGATCCAGAACCCGCCCCCGCCGGTGTCGACGTCGGGATCATCCATAAAAATTCACAGGCATTCTTGGGTCTGTCAGAGATGTTTCGGCTCCAGTTTTGTCGACTTCTGAGTTCGGAGGAGTGCTTGGCAGCATCTACATCAACCCCCTGTCCGGGTATTCCAGAATGGGATAGATCGTTCGGCAATAGCTAGTTCACCACCCCACCCCGCCTGGCCGGCTTAACGCCCCTCCCTGTGTGGAGATAGTGTTTGTTTGTAACTGAAATTCCCCTTTCCCTAGTTCAACCCCCCCTACGTGGGGAGTAGTGCATGTAATATTTGAACAGGGGAAGCTACACCGACGCAGTGTGTGGGGAACCCACACTCCCCCGCTCGCCCTCGTCTCCGGCCAGGATCGGTGTAGCAACCCTAATAAATGAATAATTGAAATGAATTAAAACATATATATTACAGAAGTAATATATAAAAAGGAATAGGGTTAATTGGACGAAATAAAATAAAATTAAAAATAACGTCTCTTATTAAGGCGTTAATTTATAAAGAAACGCCTCTATCCATGGCGTTACTAAAGAAAGGACGCCCACACATGCGGTCGTCAGTTCTCATGCGACCAAATGGGTAAGTAAAAGAAACGCCCCTATCTTGGGCGTGTTTTAAAACACGAAACGCCCTTTTTCAAGGCGCTTTTTAAGAAACGCCCTAAAGTAAGGCGTCAATTAAATAATACACGCCCTGACAAAAGTCGTTAATTCCATTCGGAACCGTTCGAACCCAGAACTTATCCAGGGTAAGTGATAACTATGAGAAAGAGTTCGAATGTGGTAATAACTCAATCTTGGAAATATTACTTTCAATCAAACACTACTTTTGTTAGGACTCCTAAATCCTATAAATAGTCTTGATCGAACGAACCCTAAACCCATTTGATCGAACGTCTGCTGCTAGGTACGTGAAGAACAAACTGTTCTTCTTATTTTCTTTTGTTTTCTTTTTTTTTTCTTGCTTCAGATTATGTGAAGAATAATTATTTTCTTCTTGTCCAGGAAACTCTGCTGCTGCCGAAGAATAGGTAATATTCTTCTATCTTCTTAAAACATCGATTACAACTATGAAGAATATTAACATCTTCATATTTACTTCCTTTCTCTTCCTCTACAGGTTCTGTAGCGTGAAGATCTCTGAAGAACGATTGTTCTTCTCCTTGTTGTTGCTGCCACTGTTCGTAAGTCGCAGTAGAAGCCTCTTCATCAAAGCCATCATCTTCTGCTAGCCAAACACCCCCCACGGTCATCTCCAAATCAACTCTTAAAGGTAGGTTTTCTCAAGTTACTGTAGCCCAAATGAAATTAATGCAAGATATATATATATATAAGCATGTCATTCATATGATTATTATAGTTTTCATGCGTTTTCTGAAATATTTTGAAAGAGACGCCCCTGTCAAGGGCGCTAATTTACAAGACACGACCATGTCCAGGTCGTCAATTTAATATTTGACGCCCTGTACACAGGCGTTAATTTCATGTAAATCTTCAGAACGGATTATCCATGCAATTACATGAAATCAATCAATAATTGTTAACGGTTAAAAGTCAATAAGCATGAAACATCAAATATAAAATACTGCATCTGATTTCCTGCCAATTTCCTGTCATGACTATATGATTGTTATCATTGATTATCGTGCAAATCTTGCTTTCCCAGTATCTCTTGAATTCACGACCTAGACTAGGTCGTTTTCCATGTGGTAACGCCCCATCACAGGGCGTGAATTAAAAATAAACGCCCCTTACTAGGGCGCGTATCTGTTAAAATCCTGGAATATATATTTTGTGAAAATAAGAATTTAATGATTAACGCCCCTGACAAGGGCGCGTTTTTGATAATTTCTAAAAATAAATATGTTCTGAAAAATATTGTAAATAAAAAGACGCCTGCTACTATAGTCGTCAACTCTTGAAGAAACGCCCCTTCCGAAGGCGCGTCTTAGATAAATTATTGAATTATTGAAAATTCTGCAAAACGGACCATGTGTAAACGCCCTTCTGTTAGGCGTTAATTACTTGAGACACGACTTGACCTAAGTCGTTATTTTACTGTAAACTGATTTTTCCTCTGATTTGCTAACCGATGGTTTATATATTATACATATATATATATATCGGCACTATTCTCCACTCCGTGAGTATAGTCCCACTTTTCACGGCGTTTTATCGATCACACTCAATTCTCATTGACATACAAGCTCTCCTTTGGACATTCCGTTCCTTGGGACTAGCGAGTTAGTCATAGAGACCTCCGTAAGACTCCTCGTAGCCTTGGATTCCCTCAAGGCCGACTGAGCTGGTTGTACCCTAAAAACCCATTACACGATCCTTGCCATGTCAATCTAAAGAAACATGGTATACCGGCCCTTATGATTATACAAAGAGTATATCATAAGAAATTCTTAATGGGATGATGATATCATGCCATATCATGTCGTTCTTGTAAACCTCAATTCTATGATAAGAATGGGGGTATCTTACCTTTGATATACTGTTCAGGTGGACCTCAATTCTATATAAAGAGTGTCCATATTGATTTGTCATGGTACCTCAGTTAAGGGAACCATAATCTACCTAGTTTTATCGACATCGTGATTATACCGTTATTATCGCCATTCTATGTCCTTTGTCATATTTTGGACTCTATTCTATCAAAGTTGTCATACGTGTCTACAAGCTTGATTATTGAAATTCTATATTGGCTATATAAACAAGAGTGGATGTCAAAACACATGATAAATGCCTGCGCATATAGGGCCCGATCTGGTCCTGGGAGGAGCACCCGAAAGTACTTGTGCCCATGGGAGTTAAAATGATAAGGTATCTGGCATTATACCGAGTACTTGACTTGCTTGATTGGACATTCCACACACATCTTGTACTTGACTCGTACTTGACATGAAATGAAATGCGTGGCCCGAAAAAGGGTAATTTACTTGCTTGATACATGATAGCCAAAGTTCTTGACATGACTTGTTAAACGTGCTTGCTTGAATACCTTGAATATCTTGAATAACTTGTATCTTGTTCATGAAAGTTCATCTTATTTCTTTGATATTACATTCTCTCTATCTTGTCGTTTCATGCGAGCATGCATAGCTTTATTGCATCCATAAAAATGTAATTACTTAAACCACTTGCTAGTACTTGAGATATAATTTCCTACTGAGCGTTCGCTCATTCCGTTTGTCCCTTTTTACTTTTCAGGTAAGTCCGACGACGATGGAAGTCAATCGGATGGGAATGGTCAAGAGTGAAAGTGATAGAGCTTCTACAAGTGTCGTCTAGTCTTTTCCATAGTTTCTTGAGTCAAATATGTATTCTTTTCCTTTTTGTTAAACAGAGTATTGGATTTGTAATAGTCTATCCATTTTGAAATAAAGGATTGGGTTATCTTACTATTTTGCGCATCTCTGTCTTTGTGTCGAATACACGACCACTCTGATTGACATGATTGATATAGACACGTCGCGCATCTCCGGGTATCTTCCGCGCTCGGGGCGTGACAGTCTTTGTGGTATCAGAGCCTAAGGTATTCAATTCCTAGGAAACCCAAGTCCAAGGATAGGTTTCAAAACCTTTAACCAAGTGAGAGTGGGTAGAACCAAGGGTTAAATGATCAATGAGTCCTTTATAAGATCATAGCGATATAATACTAACATAGCTATTGTAATTGTAGGATAATGGCTGCCGAACGTGCTCAATGGCGCAACATGCAGCGTACCCTTCAAGGGATGACCCAAGTGCTACAACAGGTAGCACAAGGTGGTGCTCCACGAGCTGGAAGCTTACACCAAGCATTCAAGAATATGAATCCCCCGAAGTTCATGGGATCGACCGATCCAGACGATGCCGAGCATTGGGTTCGGGAAATTGAACGTATATTCCGTGTCATGCAATGCACGGATCAGGACAAAGTCTTATTAGCTACTTTCCAGTTAGAAAAGGATGCTAGATGCTGGTGGGAGTCGATTGAAGCTACTATTGACCCAACTCAAGTTACATGGGGTGAATTCGTTGAATATTTCAACGCCAAATATTTCTCTGATAGGGTCCAGGAAAAGAAGGCCGCCGAATTTGCCGCATTAAAGCAAAGATCTTTATCGGTGGCTGATTATGAAGCACAGTTCTCTAGACTGTCTAGATATGCTAAGCATTTAATTAGCACGAAAAAGATGAAAGCCCGTAGATTTCTTAATGGGCTTAGGCCTCACTACATTACTCAATTGGCGCCTATGGATATTCAAGTTTATACTGAAATGGTGCGCCGAGCTCAGTTGCTTGAAGATGCCACGGAATTATCTGATAGGATCCGTGGGAAAGACAAAAAGGAGCAAGTCACAAGTTCGGGTTCTTTTAAACCCAACTTTAAGAAGAGGCCCAATAATGGAGGTTCTTCCTCTCAAGATCAGAAGTACAAGAAATCCAAGCCTTTCTCTATCACCACTACCCCTTCAAACGTAGTATGCAAGCATTGTGACAAGGCTGGTCACAAAACAGAAGAATGCTGGAGGAAATTAGGAGCATGTCTCCGTTGTGGGAGTCGTGAACATCGGATTCCCGATTGTCCATTAATGAATGACCAAGACGGTGAGGGTAAACGCCCAGTGACAAGGAACGCGCGTCTTCATGCAATCCAAGAGACCGAACCAGAAGAAGAAGGCGGATTGGTGGAAGGTACATTAAAAATTTGTTCCAAATATGCACACGTCTTATTTGATACAGGTGCATCGCATTCCATTATTTCCAAGAAGTTTGCTGACCCATTACCTCTAGAACCAGAATGGATGAAGTTAATATTGTCTACTCCTCTCGGAAACGAGACGGATATCACACATCATTACCAAAATTGTGAGGTATTGGTTCGAGGAAAGAATTTTCCTATTGATCTTATCTGCTTAGATCTAAAAGAATATGATGTTATACTAGGAGCAGATTGATTATCCAAATACCAGGCAACGGTTGATTGCCGTGATAGCAAGATTGTTTTCAAGGAATTTCCGGAACTGACTTATACTAGTCCTAAGAGTCGAAGCAAATCCCCTCTTATTTCGGCTCTTCGAGCAAGCAAGCTCGTCAGGAAAGGATGTGTATCCTTCCTTGCTTTTGTCACTATTAAAGAAGCTAAGGAAAACGAGATAGAAGGCATTCAGGTAGTGCGAGAATTTCCAGACGTATTTCCGGAGGAATTGCCGGGATTACCCCCGCAAAGAGATGTGGCCTTTACCATCGACTTAGTCCCTGGTGCTGGTCCTGTTTCAAAGGCACCATATAGAATGTCCCCTGCTGAACTCAAGGAGTTGAAGGAGCAGTTGATGGAACTAATCCGAAAAGGGTTTATTAGACCAAGTACTTCCCCGTGGGGAGCACCAGTCTTATTTGTAAAGAAGAAGGATGGATCCATGAGATTGTGTATCGACTATCGACAGTTGAATCATCTTACTATCAAGAACAAGTATCCACTGCCGAGAATCGATGAATTATTTGATCAGATTTCAGGATCCAAATATTTTTCCAAGATTGATCTCAGGTCGGGATACCATCAATTAAGAATCAAGGACGATGACATTCACAAGACTGCATTCAGAAGCAGGTATGGCCATTACGAATTTGTTGTTATGCCTTTTGGACTAACAAATGCCCCTGCTGCCTTTATGCAGTTAATGAATAGCATATTTAGGCCTTACTTGGATCAATTCGTAGTAGTCTTCATTGATGATATATTGATATATTCTAAGACTAAGGAAGAACATGAAGAGCATTTGAGGATTGCATTGCAAGTCTTGAGGACAAATCAATTATATGCTAAACTCAGCAAATGCGAGTTCTGGCTTGAAGAAGTGGCTTTTCTCGGACATGTCATATCCAAGGACGGTTTATCTGTGGATCCGTCAAAAGTTGAAGCTGTGAGAAACTGGGAAAGACCCACTAATGCAAGCGAGATCAGAAGTTTCTTAGGTCTTGCAGGCTATTATCGGCGATTTATCAAAGATTTCTCTAAGATCGCCGTACCACTTACAAGATTAACTCGTAAGGAGATCCGATATGAATGGGGTGAGGAATGTGAAAGAAGTTTTCAAACTCTCAAGGATCATCTCACCACAGCTCCGGTCTTAGCTCTACCGATTGAAGGAGAGAAGTTCGAGGTCTACACTGATGCTTCTGGCATTGGCCTCGGATGTGTTCTAATGCAACATAGGAAGGTCATAGCATACTCTTCTCGTCAACTGAAGAAGCATGAGGAGAATTACCCCGTCCATGACTTGGAACTGGCCGCGGTAGTATTTGCCCTAAAGATATGGAGACACTATCTCTATGGGGTACAGTTCACTGTATACTCCGATCACAAAAGTCTCAAATATCTATTTTCACAAAAGGAGCTGAACATGAGACAAAGACGTTGGCTAGAATATCTCAAGGACTTCGACTTCAGTATACAATACCATCCCGGAAAGGGTAATTATGTGGCTGATGCCCTTAGTCGAAAGCCGAGAGCAAGGATAGCCAATTGTATGATACAAGAATGGAGGTTACTTGAACAATTCTCCGAGCTCAATATAAGCTTGGACACGGAATCCAAATTTGTCACACTATCCCATGTAAGCATACAGTCAGATTTATTATCTGAAATACAAACACTTCAGGATGATGATCCTATGTTAGTAGAAATCAAAGGCAGATTAAAAGGACAATCTGATTTTCAACTAACTTCTGATGGAAGATTATCGTTCAAAGATAGAACTTGTATACCCGATTGTCCGGAATTAAAGAAGAAGATCTTAGATGAAGCTCACAGATCAAGATACACTATTCATCCTGGATCAACTAAAATGTACCAAGATGTAAAGAGGAACTTTTGGTGGCCTAATATGAAAAGAGAAATAGCGGACTATGTATCGCGCTGTCTCACATGCCAACAGGTCAAGGCGGAACACCAAAAGCCTGCGGGAAAACTACATCCTCTAGATATTCCTAAGTGGAAATGGGAGGATATTGGTATGGACTTCATCATGGGTTTGTCTAAATCTAAAGGAGGACATGATGGAATCTGGGTTATCATTGACCGATTGACTAAATCGGCACATTTCTTGCCAATCAAAAGCCGATGGTCGATTGATGTGCTAGCTGCACTATACATTAAAGAAATAGTTAGGATACATGGAATTCCTGTCTCAATCGTGTCTGATAGAGATCCCCGTTTTACTTCTCATTTTTGGAAGGGATTACAACATTCGTTGGGGACAAGGCTCAACTTTAGTACTGCTTTTCACCCACAAACGGATGGTCAGACCGAGCGAACTAATCAAGTTGTTGAAGATATGCTGAGAGCATGCATTATTGACTTTGGAGGAAGCTGGCATGACCACTTACCTTTAGTTGAATTTGCATATAATAATAGCTACCAAGCTAGTATCCAAATGGCACCTTTCGAAGCCTTATACGGAAGGAGTTGCCGATCTCCCATATGTTGGAACGAAGTTGGAGAGAAACAACTATTAGGTCCAGACATGGTAAGGGATACAACTGAGAAGATACAGGTAATCAGAGAAAGATTACAAGTTGCTCAGACCAGACAGAAGACTTATGCAGATACAAGAAGAAGAGATCTTGAATTCCAAATCGGAGATCATGTATTTCTTAAAATATCCCCTGGACGTGGCATACGAAGATTTGGTGTTAAGGGCAAGCTTACGCCAAGATTCATCGGACCATTTGAGGTACTCGAAAGAGTTGGCGAGGTTGCTTATCGCATCGCGTTGCCTCCTCAGTTGTCCGAGGTACACAATGTATTTCACATATCTATGTTGAAGAAGTATGTGCACGATCCGTCACATATTATTGAGCATGGAGATCTGGTGATCCAGAAAGATCTCACATATGAACAGAGGCCCTTGAAGATATTAGATCGAGAAATACGAGCTCTAAGGAATAAGGTTATTCCCATGATCAAGGTGCAATGGAATAAGAATCCTGAACGCGAAGCGACATGGGAGACCGAGGAATCTATGAAGAAACGATTTCCCGAGTTATTCTAAGAGGTATATGTCCTACACTCTCCGCGTGTATAATCATATATATATTGAATTTGGGGACCAAATTCTTTTAAGTGGGGGAGGGTGTAGCAACCCTAATAAATGAATAATTGAAATGAATTAAAACATATATATTACATAAGTAATATATAAAAAGGAATAGGGTTAATTGGACGAAATAAAACAAAATTAAAAATAACGCCTCTTATTAAGGCGTTAATTTATAAAGAAACGCCTCTATCCATGGCGTTACTAAAGAAATGACGCCCACACATGCGGTCGTCAGTTCTCATGCGACCAAATGGGTAAGTAAAAGAAACGCCCCTATCTTGGGCGTGTTTTAAAACACGAAACGCCCTTTTTCAAGGCGCTTTTTAAGAAACGCCCTAAAGTAAGGCGTCAATTAAATAATACACGCCCTGACAAAAGTCGTTAATTCCATTCGGAACCGTTCGAACCCAGAACTTATCCAGGGTAAGTGATAACTATGAGAAAGAGTTCGAATGTGGTAATAACTCAATCTTGGAAATATTACTTTCAATCAAACACTACTTTTGTTAGGACTCCTAAATCCTATAAATAGTCTTGATCGAACGAACCCTAAACCCATTTGATCGAACGTCTGCTGCTAGGTACGTGAAGAACAAACTGTTCTTCTTATTTTCTTTTGTTTTCTTTTTTTTTTCTTGCTTCAGATTATGTGAAGAATAATTATTTTCTTCTTGTCCAGGAAACTCTGCTGCTGCCGAAGAATAGGTAATATTCTTCTATCTTCTTAAAACATCGATTACAACTATGAAGAATATTAACATCTTCATATTTACTTCCTTTCTCTTCCTCTACAGGTTCTGTAGCGTGAAGATCTCTGAAGAACGATTGTTCTTCTCCTTGTTGTTGCTGCCACTGTTCGTAAGTCGCAGTAGAAGCCTCTTCATCAAAGCCATCATCTTCTGCTAGCCAAACACCCCCCACGGTCATCTCCAAATCAACTCTTAAAGGTAGGTTTTCTCAAGTTACTGTAGCCCAAATGAAATTAATGCAAGATATATATATATATATAAGCATGTCATGCATATGATTATTATAGTTTTCATGCGTTTTCTGAAATATTTTGAAAGAGACGCCCCTGTCAAGGGCGCTAATTTACAAGACACGACCATGTCCAGGTCGTCAATTTAATATTTGACGCCCTGTACACAGGCGTTAATTTCATGTAAATCTTGAGAACGGATTATCCATGCAATTACATGAAATCAATCAATAATTGTTAACGGTTAAAAGTCAATAAGCATGAAACATCAAATATAAAATACTGCATCTGATTTCCTGCCAATTTCCTGTCATGACTATATGATTGTTATCATTGATTATCGTGCAAATCTTGCTTTCCCAGTATCTCTTGAATTCACGACCTAGACTAGGTCGTTTTCCATGTGGTAACGCCCCATCACAGGGCGTGAATTAAAAATAAACGCCCCTTACTAGGGCGCGTATCTGTTAAAATCCTGGAATATATATTTTGTGAAAATAAGAATTTAATGATTAACGCCCCTGACAAGGGCGCGTTTTTTATAATTTCTAAAAATAAATATGTTCTGAAAAATATTGTAAATAAAAAGACGCCTGCTACTATAGTCGTCAACTCTTGAAGAAACGCCCCTTCCGAAGGCGCGTCTTAGATAAATTATTGAATTATTGAAAATTCTGCAAAACGGACCATGTGTAAACGCCCTTCTGTTAGGCGTTAATTACTTGAGACACGACTTGACCTAAGTCGTTATTTTACTGTAAACTGATTTTTCCTCTGATTTGCTAACCGATGGTTTATATATTATACATATATATATATATCGGCACTATTCTCCACTCCGTGAGTATAGTCCCACTTTTCACGGCGTTTTATCGATCACACTCAATTCTCATTGACATACAAGCTCTCCTTTGGACATTCCGTTCCTTGGGACTAGCGAGTTAGTCATAGAGACCTCCGTAAGACTCCTCGTAGCCTTGGATTCCCTCAAGGCCGACTGAGCTGGTTGTACCCTAAAAACCCATTACACGATCCTTGCCATGTCAATCTAAAGAAACATGGTATACCGGCCCTTATGATTATACAAAGAGTATATCATAAGAAATTCTTAATGGGATGATGATATCATGCCATATCATGTCGTTCTTGTAAACCTCAATTCTATGATAAGAATGGGGGTATCTTACCTTTGATATACTGTTCAGGTGGACCTCAATTCTATATAAAGAGTGTCCATATTGATTTGTCATGGTACCTCAGTTAAGGGAACCATAATCTACCTAGTTTTATCGACATCGTGATTATACCGTTATTATCGCCATTCTATGTCCTTTGTCATATTTTGGACTCTATTCTATCAAAGTTGTCATACGTGTCTACAAGCTTGATTATTGAAATTCTATATTGGCTATATAAACAAGAGTGGATGTCAAAACACATGATAAATGCCTGCGCATATAGGGCCCGATCTGGTCCTGGGAGGAGCACCCGAAAGTACTTGTGCCCATGGGAGTTAAAATGATAAGGTATCTGGCTTTATACCGAGTACTTGACTTGCTTGATTGGACATTCCACACACATCTTGTACTTGACTCGTACTTGACATGAAATGAAATGCGTGGCCCGAAAAAGGGTAATTTACTTGCTTGATACATGATAGCCAAAGTTCTTGACATGACTTGTTAAACGTGCTTGCTTGAATACCTTGAATATCTTGAATAACTTGTATCTTGTTCATGAAAGTTCATCTTATTTCTTTGATATTACATTCTCTCTATCTTGTCGTTTCATGCGAGCATGCATAGCTTTATTGCATCCATAAAAATGTAATTACTTAAACCACTTGCTAGTACTTGAGATATAATTTCCTACTGAGCGTTCGCTCATTCCGTTTGTCCCTTTTTACTTTTCAGGTAAGTCCGACGACGATGGAAGTCAATCGGATGGGAATGGTCAAGAGTGAAAGTGATAGAGCTTCTACAAGTGTCGTCTAGTCTTTTCCATAGTTTCTTGAGTCAAATATGTATTCTTTTCCTTTTTGTTAAACAGAGTATTGGATTTGTAATAGTCTATCCATTTTGAAATAAAGGATTGGGTTATCTTACTATTTTGCGCATCTCTGTCTTTGTGTCGAATACACGACCACTCTGATTGACATGATTGATATAGACACGTCGCGCATCTCCGGGTATCTTCCGCGCTCGGGGCGTGACAATCGGTGTCTTCACACCGATCAGGTGAGCTTCAGACCACTCTCCTCTGCTGGTTTCTTACCTTTGCTTAGTTTAGTATTATCTCTAGTTGCGCCGTCGGCAGTGAGAGAGAGCTCGTTCCAATTTTCCATCAATTCGAGTGCCACCACGGGTGAGTTGTGAGGGAGACACTACATTCCACACCCTCGGCGTGCCGGCCGCCCTTGAAGTTGGGCATCCCTATCCCATTGGGGTCCATCCCCAGCCATCCATATCCTTGGAACCCCAAGGTCCACTTCGGACCCTCACCATCATCGCCGGTCCGCCTACGGGCCCGGGTGCGCGCCTCGCGGGAGAACCGCTTGTGAGATATCACCGTTCGGTCTGGTTGCTTGCAAATCTAGGTCCAAGGAGTGGTGTCACATCAGATGGGTCAAGATAGTCCGCTCAACTAGGCCTGACTAGCAAACTAGAAATCCACCCAAAATGGGCTCCGGGCTACCATAAGTGGGGCAGAACTAAACTAGGGTCAAGCCCACTCTCCACTGGTTAGTCTAGGGCTTGTTCGGTTGATCAAACCACGATATGGTCGAAGATAGAGCAAGAATAATCGACCATTAGGAAGTGGCATTTAGCCAGGGATGCACGGTTCCTAATGGGCCACCTATTGAGTTAAACGGTCCCAATCCGACTGTTCAAGACTCAATCGGTCAAAATTGAGCCGTGACTCACAACACAGCAATCCAAGAGGTTCGATCATGTGAACAAGTTTAGGTCTTGATGGTACAACCTGCCCGGCGTCCTAGTGGGAATCCCAGGCTCGCGGGGACTTACGGAGGTCCCGTAATGAAGGTCCTAGTCCGACGGAAGGAGTATCCGGCGGAGAGTCCCAACCATTACAAGGAATAGAGGCTAGTAAAACAACGAAAACCAGTGTAGCGGTCAGTCAATCCTACCGGAGTAGAACGACTGCCAAACAATCCTAGTAACATGGTTCATGTAATCATATTTGAAACTTACTTAATTAAAAAAATAAACCAAGGTCATGATGAAAAATAAACCAGCAATTGAATCTTCCATATGTTCCATTTACATGTTGGTTGCTAGCCTATCATTAAGATTAAATACCTAGGGGTGAAACATGCTAGATTTCAAAATTTACACAGTTTTGGGAAGATGAACGGTTCGTCCAGAACCTTTCAAGAGGTCTCTACGGTCTTCCACAGGCCGTTCACGCTCTACAGGCAGGGGCTCGGCAGGAGATGAGCGGTCTATAGATGGCCGCATGACTCGTTGAGCAGTTCTGATCTAGCCGCTCGTCTCTTGAAAAATATAAACGCAGATACACATAGCGGTCACAATCTGGCCGTTCATATAGACATGCGATCTATCGAATGGCCACTCATATGATGAGAGCATAATAACGCAAGGAATATATGCGGTCAGGCTCTGGCCGTGCATATAGACCAGCGGTCTATCGCATGGCCGCCCATCGCAGAACAATCTCTGCTACCTTCGCCTTGCCCGCCTCCAGCGAGTTTGGCTAGGGTTAGGAACAATAGCTAAAATCACAGTATATAGAGCATGAAATTTGGGGCTTTTATAATTACTAAAACGAGCACAAAAAGTTACAGAAGATAGCATGATTAATTTAATGTTTAGTGCCTGAAATCCCCACTTAAACCAAGGTGGAACATAGTTAACCCTAATTATGACATGCTTCCCTTAAAACTAGAAATTCTCGCAGGATACTACATGAAATTTAGGGCTTTATATAGCAATAGAAAGAGGACTCAGAGACGAACAAGATGATATATTACTTGTGGGTTCAGCCTGAGAGAAACCTACCTTATTCGAAGAAGAAGGAGGAAGACGCCCGAAACCCTAATCCGCGAACACGCCTCCGATCCTCACCCAAATTCACTCTCGATCGGCCACCCTAAGTCATGTCGCCGGCTGGGGAAACAAATAAGGTTCCATGGGGTCGAAGCCCTCTACTTATAGGGTCTAAGAAGGTTCCTACATATCGAATTAGCCTAAAGAGTCCAAGGGTTTAAAGTCGGCGAAAAACTCGGTTCTTCTACCTAATCCACGCCGCCGCCGCCAATAGAAGGCTCTAGAGGCTAGGGTTACAGAGGGGAAACGATCTACTAGGGTTTATCTATCAAATGGGTCTAGTTTGGGCTCGAATGGTTGAGAAATGGGCTCGAATTTGATCTTTTAAGGTTGATGTGGTTTGAGTTATTAAAACAACGATTTTTAACCATTAATTCCTTAATTCAGTCTAATCTAATTTTTATTAGGGGTCGGCCCAGTTGACACTATTGTTAAACTCTTCGTTCTCTACAAGATGTGATTTTTTTTCATATTTTTAGAAATTAGTCAAAACTTTGGCCTATGGTTGAAATTCAATTAATTTAATCTATATACATATAAAATTCAGATTATCATGAAAAATTCGATTGTCTCCTGAAATATGAAATTTCATTTATGATAATTGATGAAAAATAATTATTCCTTTTTTATTGATATAATTTAGCCACTTTCAAAATAAATAATATTCTTTAATTAAGAGAAATCATTGAAGTCATTAAATAGCAAGTAAATAGCTTTAATTCCAATATATATATTCTCAAAATTTTACCCTTTACATTTTATTATTTAACCGGGGTGTTAAATCCTTCCCCACTTCAAGGAATTTGGTCCCCAAATTCGTCGGACGTCATTAACTATTCGAACATTTAAACTAAGATGATCTTATTTATACAAAATAATATGTTAATCATACCACTAATGAAATGCAAAAGAATTTAACTATAATTAAGAATGAGAATGATACCTTATATAAAATTCATCATTTGAAAGAAATCAGTTGTAATTTTCTTGTGGAAGTAGCTTACGGCAATTAGCCATTACATGTTCTTTGTTTCCGCAACGAAGACACGCCCCGCTCCTTCGCCAGCACTCCTTGATTAGATGACCAACTTTGTGATAGTGAAAACATTTCATTTGCGAAAGGTTATGCCTTTTCTTCTTATTACTTTGAATCTTCTTACGATGGACTCGCCACCTTCTAGCGAAACTGAACCTTAGCTTACTCGGGAACCCCTTTGCTTCCATTTCAAAAAGGCTTTGATACCTGCAAAAATGTATAAAGTTAACATATTTATCACCCTTACGCATGGCGTTACGCAATCTTATACATGTTTTATTACATAATCCTAGACACTACCCAATCTCACCAGGTGACAAAAGGGATGACACGAGTCCTATAACTTAGGGTAACTTATACTTATAGATAAGAACCTAGAACACAAATAGCCGAGGCTCTGATACCACTACTGTCACGCCCCGAACCGATAGCAGCAGGAAGCAGCGTTCGGAATGTACAGCGAAACAGTCATGATAATAAGAGCAAAATAATTAAACACAAATAGACACATGGAGGCCATACAATTTGATAAAAATATATTTTTATTGATATTGGAAATTTAAAATACAATGTGAACTCAATAAAAGAAATAAAGATGAGAAAATAGTAAGACCACTATACTATCTAGACTCAAGTAAATAAAAGATAGACTCTGGTCTCTAAAGCTCCAAGTTCACTTGATCACGCTGTCCCGATCCCAATTGCAAGCATTCCATCTACCGCGTTACCTGAAAAGGGTTGGAAAGAAGGGGTGAGCAAGAAGCTCAGTAAGAATTACACTCTATCATCAAGCATAGTTTAAGTAATTAACTAATTTCATGAATCTACAAATAATGTGAGAAATTTAAACAACATAAACTAGTAACTAATAAGATTAAAATGGAGAGGAATATTACAAGTCGAAATAGCGAGTCAAGATGGCACGAGCAAGTAACTAGAATTTCATGCGAATGGCCATATATCAAGTCAAGTCGAGGCACGCAAGCGAGCAAGTACTTCATGCTTCAAGCATGAATAACAAGTTTCACGAGAATGTAGAATGTCGTAGACTTAACACGCTAGATAGTACTCGATGCCAAATGCCACACCTAGTCATTCACCTCCCCGGGGATCAAGTACTCTTCTGGTGCACCTCCCAGGACCAGACTGGGCTCTTTAATGTGTTTGCCTTGGCATTGATTTAATTGGATCATAGATCCCACGAAATCTAGACATCCACGAATAATAATGGCCAAGAGTTCTAAGATCAAGTTCACGTAATCAAGGTAAAGCACATAAGAATATTGATTCTTAAGAGTCAGAAAGAAGAGTCATTCAAAATGACTTAGGATGGATTAATAGACATGGCAATAGGTCGCAACTCAAAATACCATAGCCTGGATAGGCTAGAGCAGCTCACACAAATCAAAAACATGAAATATCACTTTCGAAAAGCTAGAAGATATACGGTCAATACCAGGCCGCTCAAGCTATACACGGTCCCAACTGGGAAGTTCTAGAAAGCACTGGGCTGAGGATCAGCCTCACCAAAGTCAATGATAAATAGACCACTATGGGCCGCTCTCGGAGAAGAACGGTCAAAAATGGGCCGCACACTGCCAGAAAGACTTGAAGCTCAAGAACAGGATAAACGGGTATTGGGCCGCTCGGTGGATGGACGGTCCAATAAGATCCGCTCGTCAATCAAGGACGGGCCAAGATAGTCCGCTCAACTGGGCCTGACTGGCAAACTAGAAATCCACCCAAAATGGGCTCCAGGCAGCCATATGTGGGGCAGAACTAAACCAAGGTCGAGCCCACTCTCCACTGGTCAGTCTAGGGCTTGTTGGGTCGATCAAACCATGATCTGGTCGAAGATAAAACAAGAATAATTGACCATTAGGAAGTGGCATTTAGCCAGGGATGCACGGTTCCTAATGGGCCGCCTACTGAGTTAAACGGTCCCAATCCGGCCGTTCAAGACTCAGTCGGTCCAAATTGAGCCGTGACTCATAACACAACAATCCAAGAGGTTCGATCACCTGAACAGGTTTAGGTCTTGATGGTACAACCTGCCCGGCGTCCTAGTGGGAATCCCAAGCTCGTGGGGGCTTACGGAGGTCCCGTAATGAAGGTCCTAGTCCGATGGAAGGAGTATCTGGCGGAGAGTCCCAACCATTACAAGGAATAGAGGCTAGTAAATCATCGGAAACTAGTGTAGCGGTCAGTCAATCCTACCGGAGTAGAACGACTGCCAAACAATCCTAGTAACATGGTTCATGTAATCATATTTGAAACTTACTTAATTGAAATAATAAACCAAGGTCATGATGAAAAATAAACCAGCAATTGAATCTTCCATATGTTCCATTTACATGTTGGTTGCTAGCCTATCATTAAGATTAAATACCTAGGGGTGAAACATGCTAGATTTCGAAATTTACACAGTTTTGGGAAGATGAACGGTTCGTCCAAGACCTTTCAAGAGGTCTCTACGGTCGTCCACAGGCCGTTCACGCTCTACAGGCAGGGGCTCGGCAGGAGATGAGCGGTCTATAGATGGCAGTATGACTCGTTGAGCGGTTCTGATCTAGCCGCTCGTCTCTTGAAAAATATAAACGCAGATACACATAGCGGTCGCAATCTGGCCGTTCATATAGACATGCGGTCTATCGAATGGCCGCTCATATGATGAGAGCATAATAACGCAAGGAATATATGCGGTCAGGGTCTGGCCGTGCATATAGACAAGCGGTCTATCGCATGGTCGCCCATCCCAGAACAATCTCTACTACCTTCGCCTTGCCCGCCTCCAGCGAGTTTCGCTAGGGTTAGGAATAATAGCTAAAATCACAGTATATAGAGCATGAAAATTGGGGCTTTTATAATTACTAAAACGAGCACAAAAAGTTACACAAGATAGCATGATTAATTTAATGTTTAGTGCCTGAAATCCCTACTTAAACCAAGGTGGAAAATAGTTAACCCTAATTATGACATGCTTCCACTAAAACTAGAAATTCTCGCAAGATACAACATGAAATTTAAGGCTTTATATAGCAATAGAAAGAGGACTCAGAGACGAACAAGATGATCTATTACTTGTGGGTCCAGCCTGAGAGAAACCTACCATATTCGAAGAAGAAGGAGGAAGACGCCCGAAACCCTAATCCGCGAACACGCCTCCGATCCTCACCCAAATTCGCTCTCGATCGGCCACCCTAAGTCATGCCGCCGACTGGGGAAACAAATAAGGTTCCATGGGGTCTAAGCCCTCTCTTTATAGGGTCCAAGAAGGTTCCTACAGATCGAATTAGCCTAAAGAGTCCAGGGGTTTAAACTCGGCGAAAAACTCGATTCTTCTACCTAATCCACGCCGCCGCCGCCAATAGAAAGCTCTAGAGGCTAGGGTTAGAGAGGGGAAATGATCTACTAGGGTTTATCTCTCAAATGGGTCTAGTTTGGGCTCGAATGGTTGAGAAATGGGCTCGAATTTGATCTTTTAAGGTTGATGTGGTTTGAGTTATTAAAATAATGATTTTTAACCATTAATTCCTTAATTCAGTCTAATCTAATTTTTATTAGGGGTCGGCCCAGTTGACACTATTGTTAAACTCTTCGTTCTCTACAAGATGTGATTTTTTTTCATATTTTTAGAAATTAGTCAAAACTTTGGCCTATGGTTGAAATTCAATTAATTTAATCTATATACATATAAAATTCAGATTACCATGAAAATTCGATTGTCTCTTGAAATATGAAATTTCATTTATGATAATTGTAAAAAAATAATTATTTCTTTTTATTGACATAATTTAGTCACTTTCAAAATAAATAATATTCTTTAATTAAGAGAAATCATTGAAGTCATTAAATAGCAAATAAATAGCTTTAATTCCAATATATATATTCTCAAAATTTTACAGTTTACATTTTATTTTCTAACCGACTGTTACACCAATTTACCCACTAACTCCACCCGTTCTATCGGGCCCCATATAAAGCCTTCAGCTCAGACCCCTCGTCCGAGTTGATGAACAAATAATCATGCTTAACTCAACACAAGCCGCTAGTCCCCCCTTGGAATTGGCCTCGCATAGCCAGCTTAGACCTTCCATCTAGGTCAACGCATAAAACCCTATCCCTTTGCTTCGGCATTGACCCCCTACCGATGACTAAGCCCCCCTAGAGCTAAACTTCTCGGCCCGCGTGCTCTCTACGATGAAGCGAACTCCTCATCCCTTCGTTGAGGGGGTGAGTGCTTTCCCATTAATTCACACCAGACTGACGATCTATGGGCTCGGAGAATGAAATAATATGTAGAAGAAACTCTACACCCGTGAGTCCCGCGCACTCATCCCTCGCTTGCGCCACCCGCAGGTGGGGGGCAATTGTTGATGTCAAAAAAATATATATTATTATACGGCACGCACGTCCCGATAGCCAAGAGTAAGTAGAGGGCGGAAAGGCCGAACAGACCCCACGGCTCGTCCGATCTGTGCGAAAACACACTAGGTGCTCTGTCGCCTGATAAGGAGGCCTCCCGGGTCAAAGAAATATCCCTAGTCCCTCCAAACAAGGTGCCGAAGGCAACATTAGTGCAAAACCCGAGTGACCAGATCAGGGCACGCGGGATGCCGGGACTGTCCGTGGGAGGCCGAAGAGTTGCCCAATGGGGGTGAAAATGCTTTGAGGGGATGCCCACTCAATGAAGATGATATCCATAGGCAAGAGACAGGCCCGAGGGCACGATCCACAGTGACAAAGGCCAAGTCAGGACGAAACCCGAGTGATCCGACACGGCTTAGGCACGTATCGAAAATCACTCAGAATGACAAGCCGAAGCCTAAGAGCTTAAGAATAAATACTCCGGAAGCAGTGCAGTAAAAATAAGGTAGAGCCGGTCAAACACCCATTCAAGCCAGGTCGAAGTTGATGAACCCATCAAGCCGGCATCGCCCCCCTTGAAACGGCGTGGTCGTGCCAAAAGAGTCACTTAAATCGGCGCGGTGTTGAACCGGCACGCCCAGGGCCTATTTGGCCATTAAACCGGCGCGCACGGAATCTCCTAAACCAGCACAGCCAAGCTCTCTCAACCCATGGAAATGGCACGACCAAGCTCTTCTGCTGCCATTGAAACGGCGCGACAACCCTTCCCTTGGCCTTTAAACTAGCGCCATCCAAACAGGCGTGACAAGCTCCCACTCCGCTGGTGCCAACATCTGCAGAAACGGCATTGGGGAGACATCTCATCACCATGTCAATGCTCTATTTTCCCGCATACGAATGGGTAATGAGGAGCCCTTGCCTGAAAGGGATGAGCCCCTTCGTCAACCAGCGGACAAACCGGCCGCATACTCGCCTATACGCCTCAAGGCTTCAAAGATGGAAACTCTCGAGCACCGTAGCAGAAGGCCTCGTCGCCAACGGTCGCCTTTAGCCAATCCCGTGGGGGCACCTTGTTGACATCTGAAAAATGCACAAGCAAAATGTATCAAAAAAAAGCTTCAACCAAGCAGCCAGAGCCTTGAAGATCAATAAAGAATGCGGCTCCGATGTCATCCCTGGAAGTTCTGTAAACCAAGATAGGGAAAGGATCCGTCACTTACAACACCCTATCTGGCTAAAGCCTTTCCGGTCAAGATGCTATCCAGCACGACTATCGTTTCAAGACGGTCGGGCTGACTAAAACCCTCTCAAGCTCCGGGTAATCATCTGCCTACTGAAAAAGGATCTCATAGTATCCTGGTATGGATAAGACGAGAGTCGCATTCTTTATTGCAAAAGTACGACTGTGAAAAGTTACATAATTATAAGAATGAAAATGGGGGAAGTCATATAATAAATGGGCCAAGAAAATGCTGAAGCCCTTATACTAGGCGAAGCCTAGAAGGCTCGATGAAACCATAACTGGGCCGAAACCCACATAAACACTGCCAACACCGGTTAGCTAATGGGCCGAAGAAAGGCCAAAGCCCATCATGAACATGGTGACCCTCGTGCCGGGAGCGGCACGCGCCGAGAAGGGCCTTGTCCCTCTTGTGCGCGTCGAATGGAGAGGAAGAAGCCCTAATATAAAAGGGCGTTGAGTGGTTCGAAAGAAGCGGGTCCCAGTCTATCTATCCTGCGGCCGACTGAGTGACTGAGAGACAGAGAGCAAAGAGAGAAAGAAGAGCGAAGCGTGAGCGGAGGAGATTCAGGGTGGGGGCGTCCGTTTGTCAAATGCCCTTCGGGGCTACATTCTCTCCTTTCTATTCTCTGTTCTAGCACTTCAGTCGTTTTCTTCTGAGTATAATTCTCATTTGATGTTAAGCATCGGTGCAATCCGGTAGATTTTTTTTTAAGGCTGTTAGCCTATGTGTGTAATCATGTGGTCTTCTTTTTATGCCGAATATATGCAAAAGCTCGATCGAATGAAATAGGAGTTGCAGATGTTAGTCCCCTCTCCCCTTATCTCTATTGTCTGAGCTCATGGATATGTGATGTCTCTGAATATGGTTTTTCTGTACGAAGTCCACACATGTTGTTACTCGTGTGAATCCTTCTCCCGTGATCTTCTCTACTATTTTCCCAACCTCATGTTCATGATGAGGACCCGAGACAACCTATCTTGTGGTCTCTCATTCGTGAAATGGCGAGGGATATGATTGAATGATCATTTATGTTGTTCGATAACTAACTGGTTCCCAGTGATGTTTTTGTGTGTATGTGTGTGAAAAACCCTGCTCCTTGAGATGATCTGCCCAAGTTTAGGTCATAGCACCCTTTTTGCCTCCTTGAAATCCCTTAGAAAGGCCTTAAACCCTCAGCTAGCCCCCCTCGGCGTCCTAATCGTGCCTTTGGGGTAGGGTTGTCTCGGTGCCTAAGCCCACCGCGCCAATCTGCTCAGCGCGCCGAGTCACCTTCACGCCGACTCCTTACCCAGGCTGATGCTTTTCCTCTGCAGATTCCTATTGTACCTCTAAGCCTTGTGGCTGTCCAAAGGCACTGAAGCCCTTACCCTCTTGGCACCCTAGTGAACCAACACTCCGAGTGTCCTCATCCTCCATTTAAAATCTACACCATCTCGAGGAGAGTTATAGTTCTTCATCCAAACTCATGGCAACCAAACTAACGGAGCATTACCCCTACATTCAGCACATTGATTGCGATACTTTATCCTAACCCCATCGGCCTCCCCAGTTCTGCCTTTGCATGTTCTTGGGTGACGCCTGTGAAGGGGGGATATCAGTGGAACACCGCATCGGTGTACATCCTGATGACACTCCGACCCCTACGGACCACAGGGCGTATTTGCCCCTTATGCTTTTATGGCTTCCATCCCGGCACTCCGTGGATGGATTTCCGATATTTCCCCGGGCATGATCCAAAAACATGGGGAGATGCTGTCAAAATGAATTCCGATCTTTGCTATGTCGCACCATCTTCAAAACCCTTGGGATCTAAAGAGGTCTGCCTCTACATGTCCTCTACTGACTCCCTGTTGGGAATAATATTAAATGCCGTGGTGAGCGAATACCGACTCGGTTTAGTCCCACCTCATGATATTCGGGCTTTGACTTGCTCCGATCTTTTGTGGATTCTGTCCCAGCTCTGCGTGGACAGTTTCCTATTCTCACTTGGCATGGTCCAAGAAGAGGGGGATATGATTCCAGATTTATTCTATATATTAACATCATATCTTGTTTCGCATAATCAGATGTACACCACTTTTATCCTGCATAAGAATAAGCACGGCTATCATATCTTATCATACCCCCGGGATCTTTCTACTTTAGATCAAGGGTTGTCCTTCTTTAGAAGGGCGTAATTAATGTCATAGCCTTTATGGTATGACGAACTTTCGATTCCGACCCGAATCTCACAATCGACTGATTAAGTCAGATCGAGCACATAATAAATTTGTCACTTCGATGATTGGCACGCCTAAATAAACATAAATAATAAAATAAATAATAATAATAATACCAATAATAATAATAAATAAAATAAATAAATAAATAAAAATAAACAAAATGTGTTCCCACAAGCTAGCACACCCGGTGGGACCGAGTCTCCCTTCATCTTTTTGCCAAAGTAGGAGGCCTGGCGGCCTCCCCTGAAGTTCTGACTGTATGCTGATCTTATTTGCTGGAATTCAAATGGGGACTAGACTGGTTTCTCTCATGTTCGGCCAACAAGTCATCGACAACCATGTTCGTGATGGGTACCTGGCGGTGCCGACGGTGTTCGGGTCCATGCCACCGGTGGTGGGCTTCCCGAACTGCTTGGGGCTTGCGTTCGTTGACCTGCTCCAGGTCGATGGTAAAGCTGAGAAGACTGCTGTGGTAGAAGTCGCAAATGTACCAGAGAAGAAGATGTCACAAAAGACGGTTGTCCCATGCACTATTGTTCCATGCTATGTCAGTCACTTGGATAGGAGGACCATTGTTCCTGCTGCTACTGGCGGGAGAAAGAAGAGTTACCGGAGAAATCAGACTGCTGCACCCCGAGGACGTCTGTCGACTTCGGGGAAGTCCATGCTGGTCGGAGGGATGCGGGTGTACCTCAATGGTCGCCCGGCTGAGGCACTACCCGACAGCATCATTCCGGCGGTCCCTACCAAAAGAAATTTCAAGTGCTGGCCACCAGGAAGGCCAACACCGAAAGAGAAGAGAAGAAGTCACTGGCTCCTATGCCAAGGAAGTTCAAACAAATATGGGTGCCCAAGAAAGTTTGGGGCCTAGCACCAACCCTTGAGAGAAGAGGAGCTGCCGCTGTGCGCCCCAGGAGAAGGGGGAAGGAAGCTCAAATAGAAGAGGAAGAAGTGGAGGTGGTCACCCCAGTGGCTGCTCCGCCCATGAGGAGAGCCTGCGCCAGGCAGGCAGATATATTCCGATACCCTCGGAAGATGTATCAAACTACCCAAATGACAAGACTAGCTTATCAACCAAAGAAACAAGAGCGACTGATGCCTCAAGCTGATCCTCAGAGGCATAGTCGAGAAGAAATCGGCAAAGTAGTCCAAGATTATTTCCACTGCCTGGGGTATTTATCCCTAGGGCAGTAAAGGCTACTCCACGCCTGGAAGTCGAAGAAGAAGGAAAGAATGATGAAGAGGAACTCATGCTAGGGGTCTCATGCACGGATTCCAATTAGTTTGAAGATGGTCGAAGGGTCGAATATTTAGAAGATACCCAACAACAGGAAGAGAAGGAAAGAAGAGTATCTATATTCGACCGGTTGACCCTCCCTGGTCACGCTCGAAGAAGAGTTTGGAGGCGAAGAGGAAAATTACAGATCTTTGCCTACAACATGACAGGAGTGATTAGCGGGTATGATGCTCTGCCCGATCAATCTAAAGATATAATTAGACTAGCTCAAAGGCCCGGACCCATAACAAGGCGAGGGCAGGCAGCAAAAGAAAAGCTTGCAACAATTGATGATTTGCTTGAGATCACTACCTTGACTGCAAATGTGGTGACTTCAGAAGAAGAAAATGTGCCACTAATGATCCCGACTGAAGGGACATCCAGTCAAATGATAGAAGAGATGCCTATGGCTACGGCTCTGGACCCAGCTATCTTGATGATGCTTAGAAGATACCAGCAAGAGATTGAATCTCTTAAAAGGCAATTAAATGAGAAAAATGAACAAACCCTTGTCTCCAAGCATGTTGAACTAGCAAAGGAAATTTCCAGCTCGGCTGAGGTTGTGATACCTGCCGTCTCCCACCAAGCAAGTCACGGGAAAGCTCCATGTCAGCCCTTCCCACAATAGCCGACAGTGCAGCCTTCGGCGCTCCACCTGCAACCCTCTCCGTCAAGAGTGCAGTCGGGTTTACACGCAACTGTCATGACAACTCCCTTTACACAACAACAAGCACACTTCTACCCAGAGCATGTTGATCCTACTATAGTAAATAAGTTGATGGTCAAAAGGATGATAGAAATGAAGCTGTCCGAGAGGGCTGATGGTGATTTCAGAAATTTTGATGTCTACCGGGTGCCGTACCCTCCACAATATGCTGCAAGGAGACTACCCCCAAGCATCAGCAAGCCACCAAAGTTCGAGAAATTCAATGGGCAAGGCTCCCCAAAGGAACATATTGCTTATTATACAACAGTCATGGGAGACTTGGCTGCTGATGAAGCTTATCTGCTAAAATTCTTTAGCTCATCCCTTATGGGGTTGGCCTTTGAATGGTATTCTAGCCTCCCGGCAGGGTCCGTGGCTGATTGGCCTGATATGCAGCAGAAGTTCCGAGAGAGGTTCCATGTCACAGAAAGGGAAATTATAGTGGCATAATTTTACTCTACCAGACAGAGACAGGATGAAACAGCCATGGATTATATAAAACGATGGAGAAACCTAGCCATGAGGTGCAAGTGCCCTCCGCATCAAGAGGATGCTGTTCAAATATGCAAGCAAATCCTTAGGAGGGAAGTGCTTGAAAAGATGATTGGAGCAGATATCAGGATGTTCGACCACTTGAACAATGTGGTGGCAGACGTCGAGACCTTCCTATCCAAACGTCCTCCAACCAACACTCCTCTTGTTCAGAAAGGAAAGGCTGTTGAGCGGCGGTCAGCGCCAACTGAAGCAAACATTGTTGATTTCAAAACCTTTGATCAGCAAACAAAAAAGGCCAAAGTAGCAGCTACCCCCTCCGCCAGCAGGGGAAATGGAGTAGAAAGAAGGTGTCTCTTTGAGGAACAAAATGAAGAAATTATACTCGTTTCCCAAAGAAAAGACACGGGCATTATTTGACTGGGCATATAAATACAATAAGATAACATTGCCTGAGCCAAAGAGACCCGCTGATGCAGTAAATAAGGATGACCCCATGTTCTGTACATATCACCGGGCACTGGGACATATCATTGAGGATTGTTATGTCTTCAAGGATGTCATGGAAAGCACAATCAAGAAGGGTGAGTTACAAATGGGAGAACACCAAGTTGATCCTCCACGCCCCCATGAGCCCCCAGTGATGGGGCAAGCTGTCAATATGACTTCCTTGTACCAGCAATTGCCTGAAGCGGCTGCTAAAGTTTGCACACAACATACATATGAAGCGTGCTTTCTTACTCCAATCAAGGAACATGTGGGATGGCAGACAGTACCAGCCAAGACTAAAAGAAGGCCATCAGTCTCCGAAGCATCAGGTGCATCTATTCGAGGTGTCACTCCAAAACAAACCCCGTATCCAGTAAACCTTGTATGGCACACTACAGAGTCGTCGCCAGTTATCTGGATACCTACTTATAACCAGAGGAGACGGACTCCACCGCCCGCCCATGAGAAGATAAGTCCCGAGGTGAAGCGCTTGCAGCAATACATTAACCAGCTTCATGAATATGAACAGCCCGAGCTAAAGCCAATAGTAGTGAAAGACCATGTCCTCTGGAAACAGCTAGAGGAATTAACCATCAAAGAGCAACCAGAAAAGGAGCAAGAAGAAGCTGGAGTTGACCTCTTCTAGGGGCACAAGCCGGCTGAGTCAAGACGCCGGAAGAAGAATAAACCAAGAAACAAGAAGAAAATATTCACAATGCAGTGTAATACTCTATCAGCACTGTTCACCCTGCCAGGGGAAGAGGATGAAGGGGATCCTTCCACTCCGTCACTGGAAGCAAATCAAGCTGAGGCCTCAACCTCAATGCATGCTACCCGCTCTGGGAGAAAGTGGGGGCGTCTACCTCCAGCTAACCACAATATTATCTTCAGGGGTGAACAACCCTACCAGATACCAGAACCAGAAGTCCAGGGATTGAAATTCCTCCCCCATCAGGCCTCTACACAAAAGCAAAAGGGGGTGATGAAGCTCTGTCATTTATTGAATTTATGTCCATCCTGGAAGGCAAACGGCCAGCTCAGAATGCTACTGCTGAAGACAAAAATCCCCTACAACCATCTACCGTAATGCTCAAAAAGAAAGATAAAGCAAGCATCGACCTTCCCACAACACTGGAGATGACCTCCCCTACGGAGTCGCCCCGACAGTCTCCTCAAAAGAAGGAAGCAAGAGAAGGGCAAGCCATGCCACAGACACTGTAATACCCCGGTTTTTAAAATATGTAATTTAGTTGAAATAAATGAAATTTTAGTTTAGATAATAAAATTCATAAATTAATATTTAATTCTTTAGTGAATAGTGGTTAGTGAATAGTGCCTTCGTGAATAGTACCTTCCGTAAATAGTATTATTAGTGTAATTTTGATATTTTCATAAAAATCTAGAAAAATACGAAATTGGTAGATCATGATTTATAGAACAACTTTACCTTCTTGAGATTTATTAGTAAAAATCTGTATTTAGATCTATTTACCGTTTAATTGAGTATAATTAATTAATATTTTATTCATGTGAATAGTACCATCGAAAATATTTCTACTTGATAAAAATTCACAAAAATGGTAATTAGATTTCTAGAAGTGTATGTAACAAACTTGTCTTCTATTATTAACCCTGTGAAAATCCGTGGTAAGATCTATTTAGAGATTTAAGTAGAAAATTCAAACTTTTCAACCTTTACCTAACCCTATTTTAAAACTCAAAATTCGAGCTCATTTCTCAACCATTTGATCTGAAATTGGTGTCAAATTAAAGGTCTTGATTTAATCTTCAAAAGCCCTCTCATAATCGGTCGAAACCCTAACCCTAATTGAGGCGGCTAGACAAATTAGACTTGGTCTCTCTTTTCGGCACCGTTTCCAAGACGCCACTTCAAGCGCCGAGATCTCCCTCTCTCGACCACCTCAGAAGGCCCATGAGCTATTAAAAGAAAGCTCTCTGGGTCTATTTTCTTTTGATACCCACCATTGGTGCTGAAGTTTTCGGAGCTGGGCGATATCCTGCGAGGAGTGCAGGGGTGTCCAAGTTCCTTGTTCTTCATCTATCTTTTGTTCTTCATCAAATTGAGGTAGGTTCTCTCGGGCTCAAACCCTAAATAATATATCAAGCTCTTCAGCATGAATCCCTCTTTCTTTTGATACCAAAAGCCCCATCATTTATTTAGTATTTCATGAGATTTTAATTGTTTAAGTTAGACATGTTAAGTTAAGGCTAAACTAGGATTTTAGTTGTTCTTTCTTAAATTACGTGATCAATTCATGTTGTAAATCAACTTTTAAGCTATGCATCTTATGTAGAATTTCATGCTCGTCATTTTGGTAGCAAAAGCCCCTTGTTTCATTAAGTATATCATGAGAATTAATTCATTTAGTTCTGACTTATCCAATTAGGGCAGAAGACTGTTCATTCGTTGTTTTAGTAGTAATTAAAGACTGTAAATCTGAAAGTGATTCATGTAGATTGTAGAGCTCTCTGTGCTCTTTCCATGGACAGTAAGAACACTAAATTTCATTGAGTATAACTCCCGGAATTAATGTTTTAGTGTAACCCTAGCAAGCCCCCATCTTCCCGGCGTTCACCGGCCGCGGAAGGGATGACCGGAGACACCCAGGGATGGGCGGTCTTACGATAGACCGTCCAACTCCAGCCCACACCGACCCTGGCCTAGACAGGAGTTAAACGGTTCCAAATCAACCACTTAACCTAGTTAAACGGTCAGAAACTAACCACATATCTAGATAAATGGCCCAAAACTGACCACACAACCCCTGCAGGATAAACGGTCTTACGATAGACCACATATCCTAGATGGACGGTCTACAAGTGACCACATAACCAGGATAAATGGTCCCTCAGGAACCACACATCCTGGGATAAACGGTCCCAAAGTAACCACATATCCAGATATAAGGTCCCGGAGTAACCACATATCCCCCTAGCAGGATATAAGGTCCCCAGAGGACCACACAACTGGCAGGCCAGGGAGATGGACGGTCCTCTAGGAACCGCCCAAGTACATGGGCGGCCCTTCCAGAACCGCCCAAGTGCCCAGAGTGCCCCTTTCAGCCCGTTCAGCCCCGTTCAGCCCCCGTTAAGCCTGATAGTTGTGCGGTTCACACCGAACCGTTTATCTACCCAGTAAATGACTTAGTAATGATTCTAATGCATCCTTTTTCATGTCATTAGGTTTGGACGGTTGCCCCCTAACCGCCCAACACCCTGGAGCCCTAAAACGGCCCTTGTGCGACCGTTTAACCTCCAGAGCCGGTTTTCACGCCCGGTTTCACCGTTTGACGCCCCAATCGACTTAGTAAATGCATGATTTGATAATATATCTATATTTCTGTCTCAGAAATCTATTTATCATATAAAATGATTTAAAAGTGATTTTTAATTATTATTTAGCATCTTACTTGTTAATTAGTTCTTAAAGTGATAATTAGTATATTTAAGCGCTAAATTAGTATCTTAATTTCATACTTAGCCAGTAAATTTATCTTTCTGTCTCAGAAACATGTTTTCACAGAAAATGATTTTATTAATTACAAATTAGTATTTTTGATTATTAATTAGTATCTTAATCGCATTTTAATTGCTAATTGGTACTTAATTTACAAATTAGTATTTTCAAGTGCTAAAATTAATATCTTAATTACTGTCAAAACAATAGATTTATATTTATGTTCCAGAAATATATTTTTCACAGGAAATAACTTCATGTATAGATAATTAGTGTTTTTACGTGTAAATTAGTATCTTAGTTACTAATTAGTATCTTAACTTGATAATTAGTGTGTTTAATAGATAAATTAGTATCTTGATGATGTTAAGACAATAGATTTATATTTCTGTTCCAGAAATATACTTTTCATAGAAAGTGATTTAATGTGTAGTTAATTACGTGTTTTTAATGTTACTTAGTGATTTAAATTGCTATTTAGTATCTTAAGTTGATAACTAGTGTTTTTGATGGTTAGATTAGCATCAAAATTTGCTGTTAGAAAGTAGATTTTATATTTCTGAAATCAGCAACATATGTGTTTATGGAAAATGATTTAATGTAATTCTAGATTGTTAATTGGTATCTTAATTGTTAGTTAGCATGTTAAATGAAGTTAATAAGCATCTTAAACTGTTAATTGGTAAGAAACGCACATGATAAGTGGTAAATATACAAGTAAATTTCTTTAATTGCATGCTATCCTTTGAGCTTGATTCCTTGTCTATCTTGATCCATCTTCATCCTGTGAATGAAAAACCTTATACCTAATTAAGCATGTAAAATTAGGCGTGTAAAGGCTTTGTTGGTTTTTCTTAATTCTGTCAGTCAGTTCGTACTTAGAGCTAGCGGCATACTGTCAGTCGCTATTGTTGGCCTCGTGACTCGTGGTTCGTGACTCTTGGGAGTACGGCCAGTGTGGCCGTATAACCCTTGGTATGTGAGTTTTATCGTGTTTTGAACTCTTGAATCCAAGGACAAGTTAGTCCTTTAATCTTGAGCTTATGACAGTAATTTCTCCCGATTATTTGGCCATTTACTTGATTATCTAGACATTTGGATCTTGGATCCATTTTTATGCCAACGCACCATAAGGGCCCGGTCTGGTCCTGGGGAGAGCGCCCGAAAGTTAGTGAGCCCATGGGATGTTAATGACAGGGTGAGGCATACACCCGAAGTGCAGGACATGCTTGTTATGTCTAGAATAAACTCTTGTTACTTATTACCAGTTACTTGGGTACTTGAATTACAATGACGTCACCCCCAAGGTTTTGATAAGTAACGTACTTGAATCCCGCTGAGCGTATAAGAGACGCTTGCCCTACTTGCTTGCTTGGCCAACTCTTGCTATTTCATGTTGGAAACCATTGTATTTGCAATCATACATGACATGTTTGACCAAAGAGGTTAATATACTAGTGATCGATCTTCATGCTTATACTTGAGTTCTATCTTGTGGTAATTTTTGACTTGAAAACTCCTGTAACAAATTCTTGTAGACTCTTGTTCAATCTCGTATTTGATATCTTATTCGTTCTTTCTTGATTTTCTTGACCTTGCAAAATCTGTTTATTACATTATATCGTCATTACTTCTTTTACTAGCATGCTACCGTCTTTTACATATTTAGCATGGCATGAAAAACGTAATTACTTGTTAATCACTTTACCCACTGCCTGATGATAGAGTATAATTCCTACTGAGCTTCTTGCTCACCCCTACTTCCAACCCTTTTCAGGTGTGCGAGTATTGGTACGTGCATGGGAATCGGATCGGTGTGATCGAGTGGTACCTGGACCCTAGAGTTGGAGTCTGTGTCCTTTCTATTTTCTTGAGTCTTGTTAGTTTAGTTCCTTCTTTTTGTTATCTATTTCGAAGCTTTTATTGTAAGTGGTGTTGAATATATCTTTTTAAATTAATAAAAGCTCGTATTTTCTCAATGTATGTCAGCTTCATTCTATTTTAATTGTGGTTATTATTTTTCCGCTCTTGTTATCGTGACTTGTCTCCTGCCACGTTCCGAGCATCGCTTCCCGCTGCTATCGGTTCGGGGCGTGACAGTTTTGGTATCGGAGCCTCCTTCTTATCTGAGTCGCTTGGATTTTGTCCAAGTTTCGCCTTCTTCTCTGACTCCTTCTTATTTGAGTCCCTTGGATTTTTGTCCGAGTGTATAGGTTACCCTAAGTCTTAAGACCCGTGTCGTCCCTTGTACCCTGGTGAGATTGGGTAGTATAGTGGATTAAGTAATAAAATATATACAAGATTGCGTTGCGGTAGGCATAAGGACAATAAAAAGGTTAACCATCTATTATCTTCCAGGTTTAAGCCGTTCTTAAAAATGAAACCGAGTGGTTCCGGTAAGGCGAGTTTCGTTTCTGCTGAAGGCCGGCGAGTTCGTCGTAAGGAAACCCGACGTAATAAGAAGAAGAAGAGTAACATCGCGCAAAGGGAATGTCTGTATTGTCACAAGCTTGGTCATCTCGCGAATGAATGCTGGCGGAGGAGCAAAGCATGTCTGCGTTGCGGCAATCAAGATCATAAGATGGCTAATTGCCCTAAGCAGAAGGGTAATATTGAGAGTAATATTGCGCAAAAGGAATGCAAGAAGGAATGCAAGTACTGTTGCAGGCTTGGTCATCTCACGAAGGAGTGCTGGCGGAGGAGAGGATCGTGTCTACGTTGCGGTAATCCGGATCATAAAATGGATAATTGCCCTAAGTTACTTCCACAAGTAAAACTTCCAGAAGAATCGGAACCAACTTCCGCCGAATGACGAACAATATACGGTATCATTCTCTTTTACCCCGAGCATTCGTCATTAATCGTATAGTTACCATATTATTTTGATAAATCTTAGTTAGTTAATTTCTTTCATCCTTAACATGTTATTTTCATAAATGTGATCTTCTGAGTTTAAACTTTTACCTAATTGAAAATAATCGGTGAATTTGGGGACCAAATTCCTTTAAGTGGGGGAGGGTGTAATACCCCAGTTTTTAAAATATGTAATTTAGTTGAAATAAATGAAATTTTAGTTTAGATAATAAAATTCATAAATTAATATTTAATTCTTTAGTGAATAGTGGTTAGTGAATAGTGCCTTCGTGAATAGTACCTTCCGTAAATAGTATTATTAGTGTAATTTTGATATTTTCATAAAAATCTAGAAAAATACTTGGTAGATCATGATTTATAGAACAACTTTACCTTCTTGAGATTTATTAGTAAAAATATGTATTTAGATCTATTTACCGTTTAATTGAGTATAATTAATTAATATTTTATTCATGTGAATAGTACCATCGAAAATATTTCTACTTGATAAAAATTCACAAAAATGGTAATTAAATTTCTAGAAGTGTATGTAACAAACTTGTCTTCTATTATTAACCCTGTGAAAATCCGTGGTAAGATCTATTTAGAGATTTAAGTAGAAAATTCAAACTTTTCAACCTTTACCTAACCCCATTTTAAAACTCAAAATTCGAGCTCATTTCTCAACCATTTGATCTGAAATTGGTGTCAAATTAAAGGACTTGATTTAATCTTCAAAAGCCCTCTCATAATCGGTCGAAACCCTAACCCTAATTGAGGCGGCTAGACAAATTAGACTTGGTCTCTCTTTTCGGCACCGTTTCCAAGATGCCACTTCAAGCGCCGAGATCTCCCTCTCTCGACCACCTCAGAAGACCCATGAGCTATTAAAAGAAAGCTCTCTGGGTCTATTTTCTTTTGATACCCACCATTGGTGCTGAAGTTTTCGGAGCTGGGCGATATCCTGCGAGGAGTGCAGGGGTGTCCAAGTTCCTTGTTCTTCATCTATCTTTTGTTCTTCATCAAATTGAGGTAGGTTCTCTCGGGCTCAAACCCTAAATAATATATCAAGCTCTTCAGCATGAATCCCTCTTTCTTTTGATACCAAAAGCCCCATCATTTATTTAGTATTTCATGAGATTTTAATTGTTTAAGTTAGACATGTTAAGTTAAGGCTAAACTAGGATTTTAGTTGTTCTTTCTTAAATTACGTGATCAATTCATGTTGTAAATCAACTTTTAAGCTATGCATCTTATGTAGAATTTCATGCTCATCATTTTGGTAGCAAAAACCCCTTGTTTCATTAAGTATATCATGAGAATTAATTCATTTAGTTCTGACTTATCCAATTAGGGCAGAAGATTGTTCATTCGTTGTTTTAGTAGTAATTAAAGACTGTAAATCTGAAAGTGATTCATGTAGATTGTAGAGCTCTCTGTGCTCTTTCCATGGACAGTAAGAACACGAGATTTCATTGAGTATAACTCCCGGAATTAATGTTTTAGTGTAACCCTAGCAAGCCCCCATCTTCCCGGCGTTCACCGGCTGCGGAAGGGACGACCGGAGACACCCAGGGATGGGCGGTCTTACGATAGACCGTCCAACTCCAGCCCACACCGACCCTGGCCTAGACAGGAGTTAAACGGTTCCAAATCAACCACTTAACCTAGTTAAACGGTCAGAAACTAACCACATATCTAGATAAACGGCCCAAAACTGACCACACAACCCCTGCAGGATAAACGGTCTTACGATAGACCACATATCCTAGATGGACGGTCTACAAGTGACCACATAACCAGGATAAATGGTCCCTCAGGAACCACACATCCTGGGATAAACGGTCCCAAAGTAACCACATATCCAGATATAAGGTCCCGGAGTAACCACATATCCCCCTAGCAGGATATAAGGTCCCCAGAGGACCACACAACTGGCAGGCCAGGGAGATGGACGGTCCAGAGAGGACCACATAACTTGGGCGGCCCTCTAGGAACCGCCCAAGTACATGGGCGGCCCTTCCAGAACCGCCCAAGTACCCAGAGTGCCCCTTTCAGCCCGTTCAGCCCCGTTCAGCCCCCGTTAAGCCTGATAGTTGTGCGGTTCACACCGAACCGTTTATCTACCCAGTAAATGACTTAGTAATGATTCTAATGCATCCTTTTTCATGTCATTAGGTTTGGACGGTTGCCCCCTAACCGCCCAACACCCTGGAGCCCTAAAACGGCCCTTGTGCGACCGTTTAACCTCCAGAGCCGATTTTCGCGCCCGGTTTCACCGTTTGACGCCCCAATCGACTTAGTAAATGCATGATTTGATAATATATCTATATTTCTGTCTTAGAAATCTATTTATCATATAAAATGATTTAAAAGTGATTTTTAATTATTATTTAGCATCTTACTTGTTAATTAGTTCTTAAAGTGATAATTAGTATATTTAAGCGCTAAATTAGTATCTTAATTTCATACTTAGCCAGTAAATTTATCTTTCTGTCTCAGAAACATGTTTTCACAGAAAATGATCTTATTAATTACAAATTAGTATTTTTGATTATTAATTAGTATCTTAATCACATTTTAATTGCTAATTGGTACTTAAATTACAAATTAGTATTTTCAAGTGCTAAAATTAATATCTTAATTACTGTCAAAACAATAGATTTATATTTATGTTCCAGAAATATATTTTTCACAGGAAATAACTTCATGTATAGATAATTAGTGTTTTTAAGTGTAAATTAGTATCTTAGTTACTAATTAGTATCTTAACTTGATAATTAGTGTGTTTAATAGATAAATTAGTATCTTGATGCTGTTAAGACAATAGATTTATATTTCTGTTCCAGAAATATACTTTTCATAGAAAGTGATTTAATGTGTAGTTAATTACGTGTTTTTAATGTTACTTAGTGATTTAAATTGCTATTTAGTATCTTAAGTTGATAACTAGTGTTTTTGATGGTTAGATTAGCATCAAAATTTGCTGTTAGAAAGTAGATTTTATATTTCTGAAATCAGCAACATATGTGTTTATGGAAAATGATTTAATGTAATTCTAGATTGTTAATTGGTATCTTAATTGTTAGTTAGCATGTTAAATGAAGTTAATAAGCATCTAAAACTGTTAATTGGTAAGAAACGCACATGATAAGTGGTAAATATACAAGTAAATTTCTTTAATTGCATGCTATCCTTTGAGCTTGATTCCTTGTCTATCTTGATCCATCTTCATCCTGTGAATGAAAAACCTTATACCTAATTAAGCATGTAAAATTAGGCGTGTAAAGGCTTTGTTGGTTTTTCTTAATTCTGTCAGTCAGTTCGTACTTAGAGCTAGCGGCACACTGTCAGTCGCTATTGTTGGCCTCGTGACTCATGGTTCGTGACTCTTGGGAGTACGGCCGGTGTGGCCGTATAACCCTCGGTATGTGAGTTTTATCGTGTTTTGAACTCTTGAATCCAAGGACAAGTTAGTCCTTTAATCTTGAGCTTATGACAGTAATATCTCCCGATTATTTGGCCATTTACTTGATTATCTAGACATTTGGATCTTGGATCCATTTTTATGCCAACGCACCATAAGGGCCCGGTCTGGTCCTGGGGAGAGCGCCCGAAAGTTAGTGAGCCCATGGGATGTTAATGACAGGGTGAGGCATACACCCGAAGTGTAGGACATGCTTGTTATGTCTAGAATAAACTCGTGTTACTTATTACCAGTTACTTGGGTACTTGAATTACAATGACGTCACCCCCAAGGTTTTGATAAGTAACGTACTTGAATCCCGCTGAGCGTATAAGAGACGCTTGCCCTACTTGCTTGCTTGGCCAACTCTTGCTATTTCATGTTGGAAACCATTGTATTTGCAATCATACATGACATGTTTGACCAAAGAGGTTAATATACTAGTGATCGATCTTCATGCTTATACTTGAGTTCTATCTTGTGGTAATTTTTGACTTGAAAACTTCTGTAACAAATTCTTGTAGACTCTTGTTCAATCTCATATTTGATATCTTATTCGTTCTTACTTGATTTTCTTGACCTTGCAAAATCTGTTTATTACATTATATCGTCATTACTTCTTTTACTAGCATGCTACCGTCTTTTACATATTTAGCATGGCATGAAAAACGTAATTACTTGTTAATCACTTTACCCACTGCCTGATGATAGAGTATAATTCCTACTGAGCTTCTTGCTCACCCCTACTTCCAACCCTTTTCAGGTGTGCGAGTATTGGTACGTGCATGGGAATCGGATCGGTGTGATCGAGTGGTACCTGGACCCTAGAGTTGGAGTCTGTGTCCTTTCTATTTTCTTGAGTCTTGTTAGTTTAGTTCCTTCTTTTTGTTATCTATTTCGAAGCTTTTATTGTAAGTGGTGTTGAATATATCTTTTTAAATTAATAAAAGCTCGTATTTTCTCAATGTATGTCAGCTTCATTCTATTTTAATTATGGTTATTATTTTTCCGCTCTTGTTATCGTGACTTGTCTCCTACCACGTTCCGAGCATCGCTTCCCGCTGCTATCGGTTCGGGGCGTGACAGGCACCCCATGAACCTCCAAGACCTCGCTGGGTGGAGGAGATGTGACTGTCCAACGTCCGAGTTGGCAGCCGAATTACGAAGATGCTGAAGAAACTCCCTACAAGATTTTCTATATGGGAAATCCTTTTCTTGAGCGAAGAAGCTCGCCAAGCTATTATTGATGCTCTGCAGTCGCCAGCTCAGTATGAAGCACTCCTGAGAGATGTTAACTCTGGGCCAGTTATTACATTCACAGAGGATGACATGTTAATCTCTGATCCCAATTATAACAGGCCTCTGTATATGAGGGGGTATCTCAACTGTCAACCACTAAGTCAGATTCTGGTAGATCCGGGAGCAGCTGTAAACATCCTACCCTACCGCATCTATCAAAGGTACTATTTTGATCCACACCTCACCAAAGTGAAAGATATGAGGATCGCTGGCTTCCATCAGAAGTGCGAAACTCCGCTCGGAGTGGCAGAATTCAACCTTACATTGGGTGATTTTACCACCACAGTGCAATTCTATGTCATAAATTCCAATACTACGTACAAAGCCTTGCTAGGACGGCCTTGGCTGCATAGATACCAGATAGTGCCCTCCACATTACACCAATGTATCAAGTACTGCCACAATAGCAAAGAAGAAAGGGTGTTTGCAGACTTGAATCCCTTTGAAATATATGAGTGTCACATGCTCGATGCACCGTTCTATACGGACGTCTCCCGAGGAGCAAAGAAGAAAGAAGTTCCTACAAATCAGAAGAAAGCAATGTCAAAAATAGATGACTGGTCCCCTCCACCACCTCCAGGCTACATGGAACAGCACGAGGTCTCCCATGTCTCTCAAACTGGAGACTTTGCTCGAGCTGCACCACCAACCATCTATCCTGGGGAAGCTGATGATGATATGAAGGAAAAGTTCATGCACATCAAAATCCCACAGGGGATATTCAAACCCATTCCGAGCTTGGAATGCTAGATAGTACAACCACTGAGGACTATCGAGGTCCCTCGTTTCTACGAGCCTCCTATAATATTCTACACTGGGGAGCCTACTGATGAAGATGATCAAGACTGTATGATCCACAAAGAAGCAACAAACCAGATGGTGCCGATAGCGGGCCTAGATTACACCACACAACGGGTCTCACAGATGTTCACTAGGATGTGGATGCCTTCATTGCAATCCGCTGGTCAGAAGGAGGCATTCCAGAAGCTCTGGGATCCGCCTTGTAACAACAAAGAGTTGCTGAAAATCACCCATCACCTGGGGCAGGGTTACACCTTGCAAGAATATTATGAAGCAGAGGTGGATGTTATCTCTACCTTCTTCACCCACGAAGACCCTTTTGAGGTTGGTCGTGTTGAATACCCTCCAGGGGATGAAGGGATCATATGTCACTCCACTATTGGTGGTTAACCCCTCAGCAGTTAGCAAAATACAGAAGGACGAGAGGAAGCAACACTATACCAATGTTGGGAGGAGCTGTTGCCAAAGGAGGACTTGTTCCAAGCTGAAGCCAAATTCGATGTGTGGCCACCCGATGAAGATCAGACCTCTGATGAGGCAAAGGAGCGCCTGGAATTTGAGCGCATCCTGGAGGAAGTTCGAGCTATGCAGCAACCGGCGGACCCAGTAGAGGAGCTTATGCCCGCAGACCCTCGAGAGGAAGGAATTTGTGCATCGAGATCACAAGGAAGTATGCCAGGACGGCAATGCCAAGCTGAACAAAACATGACAGAGAGCCCAGTGGCTCGATATTGTAGCAAAGAAGAATAAGGGGTGGATCCCTCTGGTTTTAGGAAACCAATCTGAAGAAAATCAACAAGCCATGATTAACTTCAAAGGCTCGCTATCAACTTACACTTCACCTGAAGGGCTCGAAATCTTTAAGGCTGAAGAAAATTACATCAATGGGGGCTTCGTCGACTTGCAAGAGGCTCCACCTGAAGTTGAAGATGGCAGTCAAGCCACCATTGATGAATTAATAGAGGTGAACCTGGGAACCGAAAAGGAACCAAGACCGACCTTTCTCAGTGCCCTGCTGACACCAGAAGCGTGAGAACATTATATATAGTTCTTAAAAGAGTTCAGGGATTGCTTTGCCTAGACATATGATGAAATTCCAGGGTTAAGTCCTACTGTGGCACAGCATCTGTTAGCAATTGACCCGAAGGCGGAACCAGTAAAGAAGCCTCCCAGACGGATGCGTCCTGAGCTGATTAATCAAATTAATAAAGAAGTCGACAAGCTCATTGATGTGGGGTTTGTTGAAGAAAATCAATATACAACATGGTTGGCAAACATAGTGCCCGTGAAGAAGAAAAATGGGCAGATAAGAATATGTATCGACTTTCGGGACCTTAACAAAGCATTCTCGAAAGATGATTTTTCTGTGCCAATCACCGAGGTGATGATAGATGCCACCACAGGCCATGAAGCTCTCTCATTTATGGATGGGTCGTCCAGATACAATCAAATTTGGATTGCTAAGCAAGATAGGATCCATACTGCATTCCACACTCCAAAAGGAATATTTCACTATAAAAGGATGCAGTCCGGCCTCAAGAATGTCGACGCTACATATCAAAGAGCCATGATGAAGATATTCAATGACCTACTCTTAAAAAATGTGGAGTGCTACATTGATGACCTGGTGGTGAAAACCAACAGAAAGGAGGACCATCTGTAAGCTTTGAGGGTGGTATTCCAAAGGTTGCGCCAATACGAGCTAAAAATGAACCCCATGAAATGCACCTTCGGTGTGTCCAGCGGGAAATTTCTTGGATTCATTATCTGACACAGAGGCATTGAGATTGATCCATCAAAGATTAAAGCTATTCAAGAGCTTCCTCCACCGAAAAATCTATCAGAATTGCGGTCCTTGCAAGGCCGGCTGGCATATATTCGCCGATTTATTTCAAATCTGTCAGGTCGATGTCACCCTTTTCACAAGTTCATGATGAAAGATATGCCGTTCTTATGGGACGACGAATGCCAAGCAGCTTTTGGGAAGTTGAAAGAATACATGGAGACCCCTCCGATGTTGGGAGCTCCGATCAAAGGAAGACCTCTAATTCTCTATATAGCAGCCACTCATTGCTCCCTGGGGGCAATGCTAGCTCAAGTGAATGAAGAAGGGAAAGAGAAAGCCCTCTATTACCTCAACAGAAGGCTAGTAAGGGTTGAAGAGAAGCACACTTTTATAGAAAAGACTTGTCTGGCACTGATCTTCGCTGTCAGGAAGCTCCGACACTACATGCTGTCTCACAAAATCAAGTTAATATCTGGAGTAGACCCGCTCAAGTACATATTATCCTAGCCAGCACTCAAAGGTCGACTCGACAAATGGGCCGTGATCCTGATGGAATTTGATATTTCATATCTACCCCAGAGAGCCATAAAAGGTCAGGCCATACCTGACTTCTTTGCAGCACATCCTGCACCAGAAAATACTCCATTAGGAACTGAACTTCCTGATGATGAAACACTAGAGGCATGTTAGGCTCAGCCGGTTATATGGCAGCTCTACTTTGATGGGGCATCAAGAGCAGAAATTACATTAACTGGACAAGTCAAAGTCCAAGCAGGAGCCGGTATTGTCCTGAAGTCACCGGAAGGGGAAGTGGTATACACTTCTTGCTCGATAAACAAGCCATGCACCAATAATGAAGCTGAGTATGAAGCTCTGATAATCAGTCTGAAAATCACTCTCAGCATGGGAATTCAGATGCTCCAAGTGTTTGGCGACTCAATGCTGATAATAAAATAGATGCAAGGGGAGTTTGAGGTGCGAAAGCCAGAGCTAAACCCTAACTGTCAAAAGGCATTGCGCCTTATGGCAAACTTCCATCATATTAAGCTCAGTCATGTGGGCCGGGGGCATAATGCTCAAGCTGATGCTTTATCAAAATTGGCCAGTTCGCTAGCAGTCCCACCAGATGAAACACTCAACATTGTTGTGATAAATCGACGACAGGTTCCCAGTATGCTAGAATCATGTCCAGAGGAATGTGAGGCTAACATAGCCGAAGAAACACAGGAGCCCGATTGGAGACAGCATCTGATACAATGGTTCCTCCACCAACAGCTACCCAAAGGCAGAGAAGAAAGAATGAACCTCCTTAGGACCAAAGATTCCTATGAATTCTGAAGCGGGACACTGTTCCGAATCATGGCTGATGCCCGCAAAAAGATTTTGCTCCACTGCCTATCCACAAAGGAGGCCTGGCAAGTGATGAAAGAAATATATGTTGGAACAGTCGGGGCACACAAAGCTGGACCAAAGATGAAGATTGAAATCAAGAAATTGGGCTATTACTGGCCTACCATGTTTGAAGATTCCTGTCAATTGGCAAAATCATGTCATAAATGCGAGGAACATGCTGTTGTGCCCAGGAGGCCCCCTGTACCTCTACATCCAACAATTCCCAGCTTGCCTTTCACTCAGTGGGGAACCGATGTGGTTGGACCTCTTCGAACTTCCTCAGCCAGACACAAGTATATCTTGGCTATAACAGATTATTTCTTTAGATGGGCAGAAGCTATAGCACTCAAAGAAGTGACTGGTGAGCTGGTCGCCAGATTCATCAAGCAAAATGTTATTTTCTGGTTCGGTGTTCCCAACCGAATAATTTCTGACAATGGAAGCCACTTCAAGAATCAAAAAATATATCGGCTCGCTGAGAAGTATAAAATTGATTGGAGGACCTCCAGCCCTTACAATCCACAAGCAAACGGGTTGGCTGAAGCATTTAACAAAACCCTATGCACGCTCCTCGCCAAGATAGTCAGTTCCCACAAAAGGGATTGGGGGGAGAAGATGTATGAAGCATTATGGGCATATCATACTGTCTACAAGACTCCTATGGGTTTCTCACCCTTCTCCTTAGTATATGGCTCCGAGGCTGTGGTCCCCGTGGAGCTAGAACTATCGTCGCTCAGGGTTGCCATTCAATACGGTTCAGTCCGCGATGAGCAAAGAACTACTGAAAGAAGACTAGAAGAATTGGCTGAGCTAGAGGGAACGCGCCTTCAGGCACAGAAGAAGATCTAGATATATCTGGCTCGCATGGAAAATGCCTTCAACAAGCTCGTCAAAGGGCGAGAATTCAAGAAAGGTGACCTGGTCATGGTCAAGAAGAAAGAGGTCATGGCTTCCAACCCAAAGGGCAAACTTACTGCTAATTGGTTGGGTCCATATGTGGTCCAAAGAGTCTACGAGGGTGGAGCCTACGTGGTCGTCAACCATCGGGGGGAAGTTCAGTTCCCGCCACTTAACGGGAAACATCTGAAGTTCGATCATGTCGTACCACTACCCTTTCAGGGAGTGGCGAATGATTGAACAAACATTCTCAACAAAAGTTGATGATATTTGGAGTTCCGGAAAGAATGATGATAATGATAGGGATGGGTACACCTTTGCTACTTATCGACATCAATCTAGACCTTCTGATGTGACACGACCTAGGGGGTTCTTCACATGATCAAATGACCCTTGGACCTAGCAAGCAACCAACGCACGAACCGGTGACTTTACTCGGGCGGACTCACCCGCTAAGCGCACTCTTGTGCCCGTAGGCAAACCGGTGATAGTGGTGAGGGTCCGGGACGGGCCCTTGCTGCTCCGAGGGTTGGCTAGCTTAGGATTGGACCTCTCAAGGGTCCTAGGATGTCCACTCTCATAGACGGCCAGCACGCCGAGGGCGTGGGTATTAACGGTTCACTCACAACTCACCCGCGGTAATCATTCATTCACAAGCAAATTTGAGTTCGGGCACTCCACTTACCACCGACGGCACTAAGATACAATACTACTCAAGCAAGGAAATTTCAGCAAAGAGGAGTGTGCAGTGGCTCACCTAGTCGGTGTGAAGACACCGATCCCGGTCGGAGACGAGGGCGAGCGAGGAAGCGTGGGCTTACCCGCACGCCGCGCCGGAGAAGCTTCAACCTGAAATTGTAAATTACATGCACTACACCCCATGCAAGGGGGGGGGATTCTTGGGGTGGGGATTAAGGTGTTACAATCAAAACTACCACCACGCAGGGTGGGGCCTTCAGCCGGCCAAGCGGGGTGGGGAAAATAAGGTAAAGAATGTCGGTTGAGTGTGGATGCCGAATCTGCCGGTTATCTGCGAACAGGGACAGTGGGGCGGTGTAATGACCGTAGATCCTTCTCACGAATTTTTCCGATAGCGAGGCTGGCGGCAAAAGCTTCGTAACAGGTACAGGAACGCTTCAGATTTTTGTGAATTTCTTCTGAGCCCGTGGCTGACCGGAGCAGAGGTTGGAACAGGACATGAGGTTTTCTGATCCACAGTTACAGACTTCTGGCAGCAGGTTGCAGAGGATGCCACGCACTCTCCCGAACTCCGATCAGCACGAAACCAGCGGTGACGTCTTCGTGGTCAAAGTAGCTTTCAGCCGAAGGTAACGGGGCTGCAATCAGAGGTCCAGGGCGGTCGGTGTACCCTGAAGAGTTGGCACTGGCCGGAGTAGACAGCAGGAGACAGAACTGGAGAGCTCGGGGGAGAAAATTCGTAACTCCTTCCTCCGGCAGCCGAATGAGGTTCTGTTTCTTGATCTTGGAAGAAGACTAGCAGAGGAAGAACTTTGATGAAGGGGCTTCAGCCTGAATCTGCTAGGGTTCGTCGTGGCAGAGTGATCTCTCAGGTTCTGATGCTTGGCAGGGAGGGTTCCGCGCAGTCGTGGGAGAACGGAGTTCCTGGACAGCCCCGAGCTCTGATGAAGACGAAACCACTTTGGTGTCGAAGAGGACAGGCAGACGCTTCCACGGATGTATCTTGGGCCTTCCGAATCGCCCGGAGAAAGCCGTGGTCACCTCTGCAAGTCGGTACTCTTCTTCTGATCTGCAACTGAAACTGTAGGTTGAAGATGACGGGGGGGAATGGGGTATGTGGGAGGGGAAATGGGGGTGGATGAGTGTAGGAGTGACCCCTGGTTGTAAGGGGGTCTTGGAGGGGGTGTTCCAAGGTGTGTTTGAGGGAGAATGGGGTCTAGAAGGTGGTGTTTGCAGTGGGTGAGAGGGGAGCTACGAATTTGGGATGGGTGGGGAAGAGAGAAGGAGAGATCTTTCTCCAAAATTTGAAAATGGACTAATGTGGTTAGTGGGGCTTTGGGAATGGGAAGAGTTGTGTTGGGGAAGGGAATGGGTGCTTGGGGTAGTGGGAAGGGTGCTTGGGGAAGTGGGTGGGGTAGTTGGGGGTTGGGAGGTGGAGCTAGGATTGGTGGAAGCTCCCTTGGGACTAGGGGCTGGAGTAATGGTGGCTTGGGGAAGTGGAGGGTCTTAAATGAGGTGGGTAGCTAGTGGAGGTGGTTGGGGAAGGGAGGAGAGAGAAGCAAATTCGGAATTGGGTGTTGAGGAGAGAGAAAGTGGAGTGAAAAAGAGAGATTAAGAGAGGGAAGGGTGGGGAATCTCTCCCCTAGGGCATCTCACCCAAGAAATATTGGAATCACTCCACTAAACTAAGCTTTGGACTCTCAAATGCCATTTTTCATTGATTGATTCATTGATTGATTAAGTTCAAATGGAGGAAATGGGGTCCTATATATAGGAAACCCACATTTCTACAAAAGACCCTGACAAAAGCCTCATTGACAAATAACCGAAGGGGTAGGAGAGCTCATTGGGCCAAGCCCAAAGAAATGGGCCCAATTAGCACATTACACAATTTAATGACACTCAAACATAGGAAAATAAATGCTAGACCTAGGGAAATGACTCAAATAAAATGAAAATTACATCAATGACTCAAATAAAAATTACATAGGACTCAAAATTAAATGATTAGACCATGCCTGATGAAATAGGAGGTGATGTTCTCATCACCTTCCGTCCGGATAGATGATGAAACCACATTCTCCTTTACGTTGGTGTTTATCCCACATCAATGATAACACTTATACATTTTTGGCGAACGGCTTCAGGCCTAAGCCGCTGCATGCTGACATCAATCCAGACCTTCCGTCAGGGTAGATGATGAAACCTCATTCTCCTTTACGTTGGTGTTTACCCCACATCAACGATAACACTTATACTTTTTTGGTGAACGGCTTCGGGCCTAAGCCGCTGCATGCTGACATCAATCCAGACCTTCCGTCCGGGTAGATGATGAAACCACATTCTTCTTTCCATTTGTGTTTACCCCACATCAACGATAACCCTTATACATTTTCGGCGAATGGCTTCAGGCCTAAGCCGCTGCATACTGACATCAATCCAGACCTTCTGTCCGGGTAGATGATGAAACCTCATTCTCCTTTGCGTTGGTGCTTACCTTATATCAACGATAACACTTATACATTTTCGGCAAACGGCATCGGGCCTAAGCCGCTGCATGTTGACATCAATCCAGACCTTCCGTCTGGGTAGATGATGAAACCTCATTCTCCTTTGCGTTGGTGTTTACCCCACATCAATGATAGGGACTTATACATTTTCGGCGAACGGCTTCGGGCTTAAGCCGTTGCATGCTAACATTAATTCAGACCTTCAGTCCGGGTAGATGATGAAACCTTATTATCCTTTGCGTTGGTGTTTACCCTACATCAATGATAGGCACTTTGACATGTTCGGAAGGCAACATGCAAACTCAAAGGTTACAACAAAAAAAGGAAAAATGGGGCTTAAAATAGAGGTGCCCCGCTGGACTTGTTCAGACATCCTGGACAAGGGCAAAAATGGCTATAACCCGGCCGCGGCGAAAACCCGAAAGGGCGCTGCGGGCAAAATTGGGTACCCCGCCACGTGAAAACTCGAAAGGGCGCGTGGGCAAAAGCAAGAGGGGGCTGAGCCCGGCAAAAACTCGAAAGTGCACTTGGGTCAGTAATGTGGTTATTATGATATAAAATATACATATGTCTTCCAACAACACATCCACCATATATCCCACCGATGATGAAACTTTCTGTCGATCGTAAGGCATCATCGCCTGGATCGATGCTAAAACCTATCCGAAATAGACTTTCCGTCTATTCTGATGAAACTTATCCATTTTCTTGCATCGGCATAAACCCAATGCTAATGAAGAAACTTTCCATCGATCATAAGGCATCATCACCTGGATCGATGCTAAAACCTATCCGGAATAGACCTTCCGTCTATTCTGATGAAACTTCTCCATTTTCTTGCATCGGCATAAACCTAATGCTGATGATGAAACTTTCCATCGATCATAAGGCATCATCGCCTGGATTGATGCTAAAATTTATCCGGGATAGACCTTCCATCTATTCTGATGAAACTTAACCATTTTTCTTGCATCGGCATAAACCCAATGCTGATGATGAAACTTTCCGTCGATCATAAGACATCATCGCCTGGATCGATGCTAAAACCTATCCGGAATAGACCTTCCATCAATTCTGATGAAACTTATCCATTTTTCTTGCATCGGCATAAACCCAATGTTGATTATGAAACTTTTCGTCGATCATAAGGCATCATCACCTGGATCGATGCTAAAACCTATCAGGAATAGACCTTCCATCTATTCTAATGAGACTTATCCATTTTTCTTGCATCGACATAAACCCAATGCTGATGATGAAACTTTCCGTCAATTATAAGGCATCATCGCCTGGATCTTTGCTAAAACCTATCCGGCATAGACCTTCTGTCTATTCTGATGAAACTTATCCATTTTTCTTGCATCGGCATAAACCCAATGCTGATGATGAAACTTTCCGTCGATCATAAGGCATCATCGCCTAGATCGATGCTAAAACCTATCTAGAATAGACCTTCCATCTATTCTGATGAAACTTATACATTTTTCTTGCATCGGCATAAACCCAATGTTGATGATGAAACTTTTTGTTGATCATAAGGCATCATCGCCTGGATCGATGCTAAAACCTATCCGGAATAGACCTTCCGTCTATTTTGATGAAACTTATCCCTTTTTCTTGCATCGGCATAAACCCAATGCTGATGATGAAACTTTCCGTCGACCATAAGGCATCATCGCCTGGATCTATGCTAAAACCTATCCGGGATAGACCTTCCGTCCATTCTGATGAAACTTATCCATTCCCTTGCGTCGGCGTAAACCCAATGCCGATGATGACACTTCCATTGATCATATGTCACATTGCCTAGATCGATGCCAAAAACCTATCCGAGATAGACCTTCAGTCTATTTCGATGAGACCTATGAACCCTTCATCCACACATCAGCAAACATTCCTACATTCGGCACCTTTGGCCGATGAAACATATACTTATGCTAATGTTCCGGTCTGGGGACTCTCAAAATCCCATCAGGCGGTGGAGCGATCCCCCCATCATTTCCCTGAAAGAGTGGGCGTTCTTCTGCGGTACAGATACGGGTGTATTTTCATGAGAGTTAACAAATTGCTGCAAACCATTACAAGATAAAGATATGAAGATGGGCACCCAAGACATTAAAGGGAGGACAATTTTTCATTGCAAAAAAGGGATGAATACAATCGGGGCCCTCGGAAGGGACGCATTACAATGCAAGGAATGACTAAGGTCATCGGAAGCTATCCTCAAAATCAAGGAGCCTCGCTTCTTCTCCTTGGAGAAGAGCTGCTTCATCTTGCAGTGATTCCACTTGTCCCTATAGCAGGGCAATCTCTTCAGCACTCTGAGACCGTGATGTCTCCACCAATGGCAGTTCATTGCAAAAAAGGGATGAATACAATCGGGGCCCTCGGAAGGGACGCATTACAATGCAAGGAATGACTAAGGTCGTCGGAAGCTATCCTCAAAATCAAGGAGCCTCGCTTCTTCTCCTTGGAGAAGAGCTGCTTCATCTTGCAGTGATTCCACTTGTCCCTATAGCAGGGCAATCTCTTCAGCACTCTGAGACCATGCTGTCTCCACCAATGGCAGTTCAGCCTCATAGCATTCAATTCTGTCCGTAGCTCGTCCATCCGGCTGCTCAAAAATTGGGCACGGGTAGATGACGTTTTCAGCTGGGTTCGATGCCGTTGAAGATTGGAACTCAGCATCTCTTGCCCTGATAGACAATCGACTATCTGCAAGTTAAGGGCCGCCAATCTATCATTCACAGTACGCCCCAGAAAATCATGGCGATTAACAAATTCTAGCAATAACAGCACTCGATGAGTCCATATTTCTAAGGGACAGCCTAGTGCTTACAGACCAACTGTCAGCCGCTCAGCCACCTCTTTCAATTGAAGATAAGTTAGTGTCAGCTAAGATTCCACTACCCAGCGCATCATCTCCAAATTTTGCCAAATGAAATCCTCTGATGATGTGAAAGCAAGAGAGGCCGCTGGAGCTATTTCAAAAGTAACTTCACTGTCGATGGACGCCCATAAGCCAATGTTCGGCTCGGAAGAGGAAGATGGAATGGTCATTGGGGTTGATGAACCGAGCACTTCGACAACTTGTTCTTGAGCTGTTGTCCCTTCTACTGCCAGACTTTCAGAAGTTGCTTCCTCCGTGGGTATTGGAGGTCTTAGAGGCTTCGATTATGTTGCTTGCATAGATGGAGTTGTAGGCTCAGGCGCAATGGTCAGTACGGCAGTCGGAACAAAGGCATAACCTCTAGACGGTTCCACTTCGGCTCTCAACTCTATAGCAGGCACTAGAGCAGAACTCTCTCCCAGCGAGCTCAGCTCTAGTGATGATACCTTAGCTGCCAGTTGTTTCCTTACTTGCACAGGACGGAGTATAGTAACCACCTCTAGAGAAGTTACGGTGACAAGAGGCAATATGTCTAAAGCCTCCGATGAAATAATGACATATGGAGCCGGTACCGAAATGTGATCGGTTATGCCGGGCTCTTGGAACAAAGTTTCAATAAGCATCAAGGTGACAAAATAAATGAAATGCTATGCAGCTCGGCAAATGGGGAGGGCAGAACTCACCCTGATCACGGAGTCCATCTCCTCAAATGCCTGTATAGAAGACGATAATTCCGCAGATGAAGCAATGAAGGGAGGGGTTATCTCCTCCTCCATGTCAATTCCGGCGAATTCCTCTTGCAAGGTTCCCTCGGACGACGGTGCTAGCAACTTCGGAGGACTGAACATCAAAGGACCACTCAATAGCATAGAAGGCGTCACTGCCCCTTTGATGACTATCTCACTTGCTCCCTCCTCGCCCTCTGAGGAACCATAGTCAACTTCTTCGTCAGAAAGGGTAGCAGAGCTACTGGAAGAGATATCTACATAGGCTCAGGTTGGCCCGCCTCTTCTGTTGCCTTTCGAGTTGCTGAGCGGGTGATCACACACTGCCAGGGGATAGTACCCTTCTTCAACGTAGTTTTATGCCCTTCCTGCTGCAAAGGGACGCCCGCAGCCGGTGCCCTAGCCTCAGTACCGGCTACTTTGGCCACTACAGCACAAAGATACGCATAGAGCAGGGTCGAAAGGTTGTCAAAAGAAGATGGAAGATTAAAAAAAAGGGGGGGTCACTTAGCTTACCCTCGGCTTCACTAGCCGGTGTAGGCAAAGGCAGTCTGATATCCTCTTGAACAGTAGAGGGTTCTCTCCTACGACTTCAACTGTCCCATTTGTCTCCACCATGGCCGCGGCAGGAGGTTCCACATCCTCCGCCGCCTTGCCGATCTCCTCGAGGTTCACAGTAGGGGCAACTGCTTCTTGAGCTATTACCTAGTAAAGAAGATGATGATGTTGTGCCTCATGTAAAAAGGTGTTGATCAACCTAAATTGCTCAGGTAAAGTATAATATGCTTCAAATGAAAATATTTTTCAAACTATGTCAACTCATGCTCTTGTAAAAAGTGTTTAATCTCAATACTAATCTGTGTAACTCTAAAAATAGTCATTGAGATCTTGTGTGTAAGATGAAGATGATTGGTCATGAGTATTATTTGGTTATCTGGTTCACCTTTATTAAAACTTGAATTTAGATATGATTATTGAATTTAATTGACAAATTTGGTATACATCATAATTAAATCAGATTGGTCAAGTTGCTAATTCATAACCCTCTATGATAAGAGAGTCTTTCATGTTAAGACTTATTGTAGTTGTGCATGCCCTACAATCCCTCATGATCTATTTCATCCCTTGGTATCAGTCTTTCTTGGTATCAGTTTTCTGACCATATAAATGTGAGGTGCCACTCCCATTATTACCTTGTTCACTTGCAGCCTTCTGAACTTCAGAATCCTTATGGTGGTAGATTTCAGATTGATTCCTGTGATGTACTTCTCTCCACACTGTTGGAATCTTCCATCTTATTTTGCAACCAGTTCTGGTTCTATGGTCTTTTCACCTGTTTCATTCTGTTCATGCATATGTGAGGTGCCATAACCAGAATTCAGATTGATTTATTGGTTAACCAGAGTTCATTCCTGCGCTTCAGGGGGAGTTATGGGTTATCTGCTTTTAAGGGGAGAGTAGTCAATCATGCATGTTGATAGGGGGAGAGCTATTTTATTATCATAAGGGGGAACTCCATTTCAATGATTCATTCTCTGTATTCTAAATTTGTGGGGGAGATTGTTGTGTGCCGAATTTTGTCTCTCAAACCATCTCCTTTTTGCTTATGTCAAATGGGGAGAATAGTTTGACGAGTCAGTGTGACTCATTATGTTGCCATCATCAAAAAGGGGGATATTGTTGTGCCCCTTGTGCTTTGATGATTATGTGGTGTTTTAATGATAGCAACATGAATGAGTCACCATATTGTTTTGCTCACATGATTGCATATGACTGATCTGTTCTGTGGAGAATGCATGAGTGTGCTATGTCTGATCTGTTCTGTGGAGAATGCATAAGTTTATACATTGCATATGTTTGTGCACACTCAAGTCTATATAATGCATGCTCGTTCATTTAAAGTCTGCACATCACAGTCGTTGCTGCATAGTCTGCATCACTCCTTTGTTAAGTCCATACACTTGTTGCTGGCTAGTCTATACATCACTGCATCATTTGTTTGAAGTCTGTACACTCTTCAGATGCATCATCTCAGCAAGTCTATACATTGGACTTGAGCATATAGGAAGTCTGTACATCATCCAGTTGTTGCATGTGTTCCGAGTCAGTACATTGCTTAAGTCTGTATAGGGTATTTCATGCATTCTATCAAGCCAGCACAAGTCCATACATCCGCTTGCTTTCAAGTCCACATAGTCTATACACTCAAATAGCATGTCTGCACGCTATAGAGTCTTTGTAGTGTCTGGCTAGCAAGTCCATACGTTGCTCATGCATACATGGCAAGTCTGTACATTACTTCTTAGCAAGTTTGTACACTGCATTGTCTTGCACAGCATGCACTAGCAAGTATGCACATCACAGACAAAGTCTGTACATTCGCCACCATGCATTAAGTCTCAAAGTCTGTACAGCCTTTTACATTGGACTTAAAGTCTATACATTGGTAAGTCTGTACATCGGCCTGTTCATGCAGCGTCTTATGTGAAGTCTATACATTGCATCTTTACCTACGTTCTGAACTGAGCAAGTCTATACACTCCTTATCTTCACCTATGTTCAGTTCAGCAAGTCTGTACATTGGGCTATCACTTAAAGTCTATACATCGCTGCATTGGCCAAGTCTATACATCGCTACTTGTTCATGCATGTTAGCAAGTCTATACATTGACTGTGCATTCATTTGTCTGGCTGTAGAACGCTAAGTCTACACATTGCACTGTAGCATGCACGAACTTCAAGTCTATACATCGTTCGTATCATTTAGCGTCTCAGGCATATGCTAAGTGTATACATTGCATCTCTGTTGTTGATGTATGTACAGCCTATCTGCATCTCAAGTGGACTTGAAGTCTATACATTAGACCGTCTCTCTTAGCGTCTATGTGCATAGTCCATACATTGCTGCATTGCTTGCACTTGTGAAGTCTATACATTGGCAGTTGTCATGCAGCATCAACACAAGTCTTTACATCCATTGCTTCAGTTCAATACCTGCTATGTGCATGCATTGCATCGGTGCATTACTTCCTCTGTGCATATACTGCATCAGTGCATCCATCAAGCATACAGTCTATACACTAATGCATGTGAGGTCATGTCTGCACGATAATGTCTATACATGCATGCAGGCAGTCAAGTCTATACATTGCAGCTCACACATCTAGCAAGTCTGTACATTGAGTTCGCTTGTTGGCTTTCAAAGTCTACACATTGTGGATGCAGAGTCTATACATTCGTTTGCCATTGCATTGCATGGAGTCTGCACATTCCACGCCAGCAAGTCTGTACATTCGTTGCAGTTTAGTGTCTCATGCAAGTCTATACAACGCATCAGACTAAGTCTGTACATTGTGCACTTTACATTGGCTAAGTCTGTACAGAGTCGTGTTGCATCGCATGGATACTTCGTCAAGTCTATACATTTGCTGCATGCCTGCACTTCAGTCAAGTCTATACATTGATCTGTGCATCACTATACTCAAGACACTAAGTCTGTATAGAGCTCGCAAAGTATGTACATTCCTTAGCGTCTTGTGCATGCATTGTTTAGCAAGTCTATACATCGCTCACTTGCATGTTCACGAAGTCTGCACATGCCATAGCATTGAACATGAAGTCTGTACATGCTTCAAGGGGTAAGTATGTACATTTTTTAGAACGCAAGTCCATACAGCCATTGTGCATTCGTTCATACAACCATTGTGCATTCGTTCTTGATGTACATACTTTGCTTTGCATTCACATACATGAAGTCTATTCATGCTACTGCTTAGCAATCACTGAGTCTATACATGCTCATAGTCTGCATATGTGAAGTCTGTACGTGCTTCAGTGCCACATTCACTAAGTCTGTACACACTTCAGTCTCGCATACACGAAGTCTGTACACGCCTTACAATGCCACAGTCATGCATGCGTGAAGTATGTACAAGGCCAAAGTATTGCATATATGTAGTCTGCACATGGCATTGTTCTGCATTCACCAAGTCTATACAATGCCATAGCCACGCATTCATAAATTCTGAACATTGCATTGCTTCGCATTCATGAAGTCTGTACATCGCTTCTACAGTGCCTTCATTAAGTTTGTACAAGGTTTTAACCTTATACTGATAACTCTGTTCGAATGTCTGACAGGGACACTTTGCAGAGACTGATGATTGACACGTGATCCGAGGCTGGAAGGGCTGACAGGAAGATGACACGTGGCCAAAAGTTTTGGGCGGGAAATGTGGAAGACACACGCCCTATCTGCTTCCTGTTGCTCTATATATATGAAGCCTCTCCCATCAGAAGAAGGTGATCGACTGAAGCAGAGGATAGCCTGTACGATCCTGTGAGAAAGAAAAGAGAAGCAGAAGAAGCAGAGAAGAAAAAAGAGAAAGAGAAGAAGAGCAGAAGAGAAAGAAGAGAAAGAGAGAGTTAGAGAGCTCGAGCAGAGAAAGAGAGAGTGTGATTAGCAGAAGAAGAAAAAGAGAAAGAAAGATAGTGAGATTGAGAGAGATCTGCCTTCACTGGACCGTGGATCAAATCCAGGCCAGTCAGCTCCTTGTGAGCCACATTCGTGCTTCATTGTTTACAATTTTTGTTGCTATAGTTTCTTGTTTTTGCTTTCCTTTTAAACCTTTCTTCAAGCTGTCTGTCAGCAGTGCAAGCTGTGATGCACAGCGGTGAGGTGGATACCTCGGATGGGTTAAGCTGTAGTCCCCAGCGGATGGCAAGCTGTGTTGCCCAGCGGATGGCAAGTTGTGTTGCCCAGCGGTTGTATGGCAAGCTGTGATGTCCAGCTGTTCAAGGTGTGAGTCAGCGGAATCCACACTCGGGTTTGAGTGTGGGGTGGATGTAGGTCTGGAGGACCGAACCACCTAAAAATCCTTTGTGCACTGTGGTTTGAATTTTCTTATCTGATTGGCGCTAGATGAATGCTTAGGGACGATATGGTTTGATTGCACACTGTGTGTTCGATTGTAGGTTTGAGAGTCCTTTGACATTGTTCCTAAGTAACTAGTCAGTTCATCTATATGCATTTCACTTGACTTAGTGAATCTGAATTCCACAATTGCTTATTGGACTTCTGTTAGTATCAGGAAGAATTTTTAATTGGGCGAAATTTTTAAGGGGAGATTCATTCACCCCCCTCTGAATCTACTGCACCGAACCCAACAGATGAATTAAGAGTGGACGCGTCGTGAAGGGAATAATCATGTAATTCATAAAGAAAAGCAATATCACCTCCACCTGCTTGCTGAGTAGCCTCCTGCTGAGCGGCAAACTCTTTATATGATGGCACGAGATGCAAGGGAATCTCAATTACATCAGCTAAAGCAGATGATGGTTTTGATGAGACTTTCCGAGCCTTCTTCGCACGTCCCAAGGCAACTTTCATTAAAGAAGCCGCCCTCTTTCTGCCAAGAGGGAATGGAGTCGTGGTTGGCGCTGGTGCAGGAGTGTCAAAATATTCAGGCTTCTGAGACTGAGAAACAATTTTTCTATAAAGCCCCTGTTGTTTTATGTCTGATCTATCTGCCAAAGAAAACATATATCACTATAAAAAGGGGTCAAGGAATGATACAAGCAACATGCTAACCGGAGAAAGTATTACCTGCCGGGCCATTGTAAAAAGATGAGAGGGGCTAATATTGATAAGCCACCTCCTTGCTTCGGGATGCCGCCTCCCGAACAAGCCAGTAAATGTCGCCAATTTTCTTGCACTTTTCGGCCAAATCAGCCAGGTCCACATGGCTACGAGAAGCAAGACAATGATATAGGCAAAGGTGTTCAATACCCCAGCCATCAGCATAGTGAAAAGATACAAATAAGGGCTTGTCTAGCATATTTGCTATAGGGTCGGCAAGAGTCAGCCCATGGATATTCATCAGAACAAATAACCAAGATGTATGCTGATAGTACGTCAAGGTTCTATCTTCTTTCCTGATAAACGCCCGATATAGGCAGAAGCGATCGACCTCGCATTCCATGAAACTACTTTGGCGAGCGGCTCCTCGATTGGAAAAGGATATTGTTGAAGTTCCAGGCGGGCGTCACCAATTTGGCATAAATGTTCCAAATTTTTCATAAAAATGTCTTCATTTATATCAGCAAGCACAGGTGTCAACTATTTGGTTACGTCTTCTTTCAAGGCTTTCCTACGTGCTATGTATGTGTTTGCCTCCCTTGGGTGCTGATAAAATAGCCTCTTTAGGTGAGCCTCTTCAATGTCACATATTGGCCCCGGCTGCTGACTTAGAAAAGTACGCTAGGCCACATTCCAGCATGTTATTGTGGCATTGCGATAGAAGCTTGTTCGGGCATTCCACCATTTTATGTACTCTGGAGTGACTCTGGGAACATGGTTCGGCACTCGCACTCTGAAGGTATTGCCCTCCTGGTGATGGAAGCAGTCCCACAAGGTGCTACCTTCGCCAGCAACACCAGAGCCATACTTTGACCTATTGTCCAACGGAAATTGAGTGGCTGAAGAAGGAATGTGCTGATCATAGCCAAAATTCCGTCCAAATCTGAATGGGTAATAAGGTACTAAATGAACCATGCCCCCTTTCTGAACACGAAAACACTGGGGCGAATTGGCACGACCCAGTCAATCAGTTCAGGCTCCAGGACTGGCCGGGTCACTATGGCACGTGAAATAGGATGGACAAAAGTCTCCACCGCCTCCATTTCACACTCACACTGACGATTCACCAGTGGAGCGGAATGTGCTGCCAAATTCCAGAAATGAATAGTTTCTGTTGAATCCACTGGAACCCTTGTTAACCGGCCTCTGATAGAGTAGAGCTATTGTGACACTAGGCTGGGCTCGACACTTGCAAATTCCAGCATCCGGGGATACAATGTGGTCATCTGCAAAGTCATGGGGGCAAGCTCGGGAAACAAACTGCACACCCAGGCATTGAAGAAATGGAATGGGCCCACTGTTCTGAAGGACCGAGGGACTCAATGCTTATATAGATCTTCCAGAGATTTGTAAACTAGGCAGAGCGCAGCCGGACATAAAGCATGCCGCATGCCCCAAGCCATCTGACATGCCAGGTATATTGCCTCTGGTCTGATAATTGTTTCATCTCCCCGCGAGAGAGCAAAAGTGCATAGCCAGAATGTGAGATAAGTAGCACAGTGAGTAATGGGATCCACTCCAATAGGATTCGACCCTCCTTGGCTGACCCGTCGAATAGAAGCAAGCAACTCTGACTTGAACTTGGGAGGCCTGCTTTGCTTACTCGCAACTGGAGCTACTGAAGGAAACTCATTGTATTTCAAAGGGCCGCTGAAGAAATATTGGATCCAATGTCCTACTCGGACTTTTATCCTACTACTCTTTTCCCTGGTATGATAGCCCTTAGATGATCCCCTATGATGTGCCAGGCAGAGGGAGCGATATGCTTTCATCAGGTACCGATATGAAAAGCCGAAGAAATACTGGCCCTCTCCGTCAGTCTCATCCTTAACAAAGTCATGCAAGCAGATTTCCTCACAGGGTTCTCCGTCAATCAGCAAACCAGAAAGTTGTGACAAACTCCAGAGGTCCAAAGAACTTTCACCGTCTACTGTGTAAATAGTGTTGAATTGTAGATAGAAAACTTCAAACATGCCGCAGCACAGGCCTCTGGAGATGGGATACCAGAAGTGGGATGCATACACGCTATGGTACACTCCAGCTCTGATAAGTAAAGGGGCATACTCTTTCAGCACAAATTCTATAAATTCTACCGCACCCACGCAGAAAAGATGAGCATCGGTCACTTTAGTCTCTGCAAACCAGCCAACAGCTAGCTGAAACTTGAATTGGACAACCAAGCAGTTCAAAACAAATGGCTTGTCTCTATAGCCCCACTTTATGGCCGCCAGGAACAATCCATAGTTGGGTTTCTCCCTATTAACCCAACCCGCAGCAGTATCCCACCTGGCTGAGGTGAACTCAGGGGCTCGAGTCAGCATCTTCTGTTTCGGCTCCAGCTCAGTCACTCCAAAGACGGCAACCTACTTGCGCTGCTCTCCGGGGAGATAAATAGCCTCGCCATGATATACGGAGCCTTTCAGGCTATCCCTCTCCGGTAACATAGCCCGTTCTACCATCCGGGCTAACATAATATCTCTTTTCCCGGCTACATTGAAGGTGCAGATGAACGGTACTAGATGACGGTCCTTCGGAAAATCTGGACGATTGTCGTCGTCATGATTAAAGCTCAACCCGTACTCAGTAGGTAGGACAGGGGATGCAGATATCATGTCCATCTCCGAGTTAGAAGACTCATCAACTATGGCAACCTTCCCAAGGCCTTGATCAAGCTGGCCGACATTAAACCAAGTCATAGAAGGGCCAAGCACCCTACCCAGAGAAGAAGCACTGGCATCAGCAGTTCCAGAAGTAGCATGTCTATAAGTGGTGGCCATTTCAGCAACTGCAATAAAGAAAATCAAAGAGGATGAGACAAGGTTGAGACAACAATAAAAGAAGAAATTCTGAGGAAAATTCAGCAGCATCTCCCCTTGTTTGGGTATGCCCAAAAGAATAATAGGAAGAACATCCACCAAGAGGGGATGCCTCCTCAAAAAAAGGGGACAAAGTCCCAGCATGGAGCAACAACAGAGGCCCACCGAGGAGCAACATCTCTCACGCTGAGCGCCGCCAGTGGGGGAGAGCACGCCAAGGCGACAGAAGGGAAGGACGAGATTGACGCCCTCGCCCGTCGCCGGCACTTTAAATAGGGTAAAAACCCTAGGCGCTCCGAGATACCGCCCGTGTCGAAATGCTAAGCACGTCGAGACCTAAGCGCACCGAGAACAAGCATGCCAAGACCCCGAGCACTGCTGTCCGCACCGATTTTTGGTGTGCCAAGACGCTTTCACAACCAATCAGTTTAACACATTTCGAGTCCGGGCACTTATCTCAAACATGAAAGATGAGGCTATACAAAGAAAATTAAGATATCAGGCTATAAATAGTCAAAGTCAACAGGGTTAAGCACAAAATACATTGAAGGATATACCCGCAGGTCCCATGCTCCTAATCTTTCGCTCACGCCACCTGCTGGTGGGGGGTATTTCTTGACGTCTAAAAAATGCACAAGCAAAAGGTATCAAAGAAAAGCTTCAACCAAGCAGCCAGAGCCTTGAAGATCAATCAAGGATGCGGCTCCGATGTCATCCCTAGAAGTTTTGTAAACCAGGATAGGGAAATGATTCATCACTTACAACACCCTATCCGGCTAAAGCCTTTCCGATCAAGATGTTGTCCAGCACGACTATCATTTCAAGATGGTCGGGCAGACTAAAACCCTGTCAAGCTCTGGGCAATCATCTGCTTGCTGAAAAAGGATCTCATAGCATCCTGGTATGGATAAGATGAGCCGCATTTCTTATTGCAAAAGTATGGCTGTGAAAAGTTACAAAATTATAAGAATGAAAATGGGGGAAGTCACATAATAAATGGGCCAAGGAAATGCTGAAGCCCTTATACCCGGCGAAGCCTAGAAGGCTCGATGAAACCATAACTCGGCCGAAACCAACATAAACACTACCAGCGTCGGTTAGCTAATGGGTCGAAGAAAGGCCAAATCCCATCACGAACATGGTGACCCTCGCGCCGAGAGCGACACACGCCAAGAAGGGCCTTGTCCCTCTTATGCGTACCGAACGGAGAGGAAGAAGCCCTAATATAAAAGGGCACTGAGTGGTTCGAAGGAAGGGGGTTCTAGTCTGTCTATCCTACGGCCGATTGAGTGACTGAGAGACAGAGAGTTGAGAGAGAAAGAAGAGAAGAAGCGTGAGCAGAGGAGATTCAAGGTGGGGGTGTCCTTTTGTCAAATGCCCTTCGGGGCTACATTCTCTCCTTCCTATTCTCTGTTCTAGCACTTCTGTCATTTTCTTCTGAGTAAAATTCTCATATGATGTTAAGCATCGGTGAAATCCGGTAGTTTTTTTTATAAGGCTGTTAGCCTATGTGTGTAATCATGTGGTCTTCTTTTTATGTCGGATATATGCAAAAGCTCGATCGAATGAAATAAGAGTTTCAAATGTTAGTCCCCTCTCCCCCTATCTATATTGTCTGAGCTCATGGATATGTGATGTCTCTGAATATAGTTTTGTTGTACGAAGTGCACACATGTTGTTACTCGTGTGAATCCTTCTCTCGTGATCTTCTCTACTATTTTCCCAACCTCATCTTCATGATGAGGACCTGAGACAGCCTATCTCGTGGTCTCTCATTCACAAAATGGCGAGGGATATGATTGAATGATCGTTTATGTTGTTCGATAACTAACTGGTTCCCAGTGATGTTTTTTTTTTTTTGAAAAACCCTGCTCCCCGAGATGATCTGGCCAAGTTTAGGTCATAGCACCCTTTTTGCCTCCTTGAAATCCCTCAGAAAGGCCTAAACCCTCAGTTAGCCCCCCTCGGCGTCCTAATCACGCCTTCGGCATAGGGTTGTCTCAGCGCCTAAGCCCACTGCGCCGATCTGCTCAACACGCCGAGTCACCTTCGCGCTGACTCCTTACCCAGGCCGATGCTTTTCCTCTACAGATTCCCATTGTACCTCTAAGCCTTGTGGCCGTCCAAAGGCACTGAAGCCCTTACCCTCTTGGTACCCCAGTGAACCAACACTCTGAGTGTCCTCATCCTCCATTTAAAATCTACACCATCTCGGGGAGAGTTATTGTTCTTCATCCAAACTCATGGGAACCAAACTAACAGAAATTACCCCTACATTCAGCACATTGATTGCGATAATTTATCTTAACCCCATCGGCCTCCCTAAATCTGCCTCTGCATGTTCTTGGGTGACGTCTGTGATGGGGGGATATAAGTGGAACACCACATCGGTGTACATCCCGATGACACTGCGCCCCCTACGGACCGCAAGGCGTATTTGCCCCTTATGCTTTTATGGCTTCCAGCCCGACACTATGTGGATGGATGTCCTATATTTCCCTGGGCATGATCCGAAAATAAGGGGAGATGCTGTCAAAATGAATTCCGATCTTTGCTCTGTCGCACCATCTCCAAAACCCTTGGGATCTAAAGAGGTGTAGCACCCTGATAAATACCTTTGAGTAAATTTAAAACTTCTTCCAAAAAGAAACCATACTGGAAGGCCTTACATAAAGAACCCAACCTCATGTGGACTATAACATAAATATAGAAGCCAACCTCACTCTATGCCATAAACAAACATGAAGGATTTTATGTAAAGAGCCAAACCTCAAGGGGGCTAGCATATAAATGTACAACCATCACTTTATGCATAGTACGTAGTGTACTTATCCTAAAGAATCTTATAATGAGAGGCTTTGTATGAATAGCCAAATCATGAAGGGGTTAATATATAAAAGTGCAAGACAAACTTTAACACATGGGCCATGGGTTGTACGTGAGTGCTTTTCCACCTTTTCCAACTTCCAAAATGAAGACCTTTCACCTGGGCGCCATTTAAAAAATTGAAGACATGGCATGAGGCGCCATTTTCAATAGGACCCCATCCCATTTAAATATCAATATATATATATGAACATCCTGAATGGTAACACGTGAATGGGGTCTCATGAATAATGTCACCTAGACTAATGACGCCCTCATGCAAGGCGTCATTTACGTGAATAGTACCACTTGGTTTAATGAACGACCCCTTACAAGGGCGTCATTTAAACCTATGTTTCTAGAAGATTGAGACACGAACAACTCCATTTCGGTGGCTAAGCACTAATCTAGGATCGTGTTCCCAAACCAGACCCTCAAAGTAATAACCAATGCTTGCAAATCCCTATAACTTATCCCCTACGAAGCACTGTTAGAGGCTACTGCCATCTTTCAGTGCTTGCTGAAGGGAATGTTTCCCTTCGTTCCTCGGAAAGCGTGAAGTCTACGTCCTGCTGCGGTGGCGGGGAATGCGTGGCTTCATCCTGTCATCTTTCCTCGTAATCACACGTCAAAAGGTAGGTGTTCTCAAATCCTTGCCTAACTAGTAGCTCAATAGGTTAAATGATGCATGCTTAGAGTTCGATTAACTAGTCAACCATGCTATATATATACCTGGCTTTTCCATGATCAAGAATAATACCATGTTATACATATGTTAATAGCTTGTTACACCTGATTCTATACATACTGTTATCATGATCTTTTTGAGTTTTAACTTAGTTTATTAACATGATTTCATGAGCTTTTGTACGTATTTTATCACACTAGTTTTACAGTCTTAATAACCATGCTTTAAACCTTAATATGTGGCCTCTGTTACACGTAATACGTTCACGTTTTATTCCCAGCTCTCTGGTAAATGGCACCCCTGACAAGGGGGCCAATTACCAAATTCAACACTCCGCACGGAGTCATCATTTAAATGAAGACACCCCCAGTGTCGTCAATTCTATTTCTATAATTTTTAATAATTGATAATTCAACACATTCAAAAATCCATAACTATCGAACTAAAGCACGAATTTTTGCATGAACATGTTTCTGGAATCCTGACATTTTTCTCAACATACTCGTACCATTACTTCCTGATTCAGAGCTTTTTTACACTGATGAATAGTGGGCAACTCTCTGTAAGTGGCGCCCCTGACCAGGGCGCGAATTACAGAATTGAAGACTGCCCGAAGGGGCGTCAATTAATTGAAGACATGATCCATGTCGTCAATTCTATTTTTTGGAATTTTCAAAATCAGTAAAACAACGTATTCAAAAATCTATAACTAATAAACTGAACTATGAAAATTTTGACTGAATATACTTCTGTGACCCTGAGATTTTTCTCCATCTGACCATGTCTTCGGATTCTGATTCGGAGAAACTTTGGAGAAATGAATAGTAACTTGTGTCACAGAACTTACAGTTCTGATGCGAAGCACAACTTATTGGTAGTTGAACCTATACTTAAACTGACGACATCCTGGAAGTCTTCAATTAAATGAAGACTGCGCACAGGGGCGTCAATTCCATTTCTTGAGAAATTAAAGTTATAACATTAGAAAATTCATACCTTTGAAACCAAAACTCAGTAATTATATCTGAACATGTTTCTGGACTCCCGAGGATCTATAATACATATTCATGTCCTTACTTTCAAATTTCGAGAAACTTTTTCGAAATGAATAGTGTTTTGAGTCACAAAACATATCTGTTGGGTGAAAATCACCCACTGTAATTGTCGCCCCAAGCCAGGGCGCCAATTCATCAAATAGCGACGTCCCTCAAGTCTTCAATTAATTGAAGACTGCATGAGGGGGCGCCAATTTCAATATGTATATATGTTTTCTGAAAAACCAAAATTTTGAAAGGTTGGGCAACCCCTAGGCGCCAATTCTTCAAATGACTGCAGCCAGCAAGTCTTCAATTAATTGAAAGCTGCTTATAGGGGCGCCAATTCCTTATATATAGATATAGATATTAAAAAAATACCCCCTGTAATTGGCGCCCCAAGCCAGTACGCCAATTACTTAAATAGCGACGGCCAGGACGTCTTCAATTAAATGAAGACATCCTGGGGGGCGCCAATTTGATATAGCCCTATATAAAATTCTAAAAATTGAAAATTTGAAGGATTAGCAAACCCCCAGATGCCAACTCAGTAATTACAACTTCTGATATTGATCTATCTCGTGAATTGTGCAAACACAACCCTAATCCATACTCCTGTGTATGATGAATTCTTGAAATTCCATTCCATGAAAAATCCACTTGTGTATACCCTATATGGTCAAATCTTGAACCTCTTAAACTATCATTTGGGTGTGTTGGAGCTAAGTGCCATGTAGGGTAAAGTGCTATGTTGTGGGAGCCACCTCTTGAGGCCGTACGGCGTAAAGTGCTACACGACGGGAGCCACCTCTTGAGCCTGTAGGGGCAACCTCTAGAGTCCTCCATAACCAAATGACTAGTTAATCTCGCTGTAATACTACGTTTCTTAATTCTTGAAATTCCACATTGGCTATAAATGAGAGTGGATGTCAAAGGTAATACATGAAATGCTGTGCATATATGGCCCGGTCTGGTCCCGGGAGGAGCACCCAAAGGTACTTGTGTCCATGGGAGTTTATTGACCACGGTGTTTAGCATTGCACCGGAGTACTTACTTGACTTGAGACACTCCACCCCTACTCTCTCTCTCTACTTACTTACTTTACGTGCGTGGCCCGGAACAGGCAATACTTGACTTGTGGCCCTAGAAAGGGCAAAATATTTACTTGATAATAGCTAATTCTACTGATACGTACTTGACATTACTTGCTTGAATTGAATTTTTACTTGCTCGTACCAAAGATATACTTGTACATAAGTTCCTTCTTGCACTTGAGTTCATACTTGTACATGAATCCTTGCTTGCCCCGAAGTGACATTTACATATGTAAATTCTTGAAATACTGCTTGTCAAATACTTGAAATCTTGATATACTCTCTTTATACAGTTCTTGATCTTTTATTATTCATCATGCCTCGATTTATCTATATACCTATTTTTATTATACGTACGTCATGCATAGCCATACTGATAATACATGCAAATTGTAAATCACATAAAGATTGCTCGAATATGAGATGTAAGTCCTACTGAGCGATTCGCTCATCCAGTTGCTTCTTAACATTTTCAGGTGATTCGGATAGCGACAAGAATGGGTTTGAAACCGAGTGAAGAGTGCTAGAACGCCAGTCACCTATCATTAGCTAGTCGCGTCCTTGAATTTTTATTTGAGTCCTACTTTGTATTCCAGTATGTCAGTTTACTTGTCCGAACCATGTTAAGGCACTTAGCCTAAGTGTTGTCTTTTTAAATTTGGAATTTGTCATGGACTATATGTATTTCCTTTGGTTAATCAAATAAACATCACTTGGACTATTGGGATTATTAGATTTTATTAGTCTTTTGCGCACTCTGTAATTATGTATGGTAAAAAATTTATCGCTCTAATGACACGATCTATATAGACACGTCACGCATCCGAGTATCTTCTGCGCTTAGGACGTGACAGTCTTCGTGGTATCAGAGCCAGGTTTTCAAACCTAGGGAACTAGAAGAAATAAAAGGCTAGAAATTGAAATCTAAGTAAAAACTTGAGTGCAAGAATAGGTAAAACCCCAGTCCAAGGATAGATACGCCTTACCCGATGAGATGGATAGAGCCATGGGTTAAGTTCTATAATGACTTTTGACCTTACAAGTAAACCCAATCTTTATCATACTTAAACTATTTTGTAGGATCATGGCTGCGGAAAGAGCACAATGGCGCGAGATGCAGCGCACCGTGCAGGGCCTTACACAGGCACTACAGCAAGTGGCCCAAGGCGGAGCAAACCGTAGAGCGGGTGATCTCCACAGGAGTTTCCGTAACATGAACCCACCGAGGTTCACGGGTTCGTCCGACCCTGAGGATGCCGAGAATTGGCTAAAGGGGATGGAACGAATCTTCCGTGTAATGCAATGCACAGACAAGGAGAAGGTTTTACTGGTCGTATTCCAACTGGAGCGGGACGCTCGATGCTGGTGGGAATCCATAGAAGTAACACTGCCAGAATACCATGTCACATGGGATGAATTCACTAAGCATTTCAACAACAAGTACTTCTCCGAACATATCTAGGAGAAAAAAGCCGTAGAATTCACCGTTCTAAAACAACGGGGCTTGAAAGTGGCCGAGTATGAGGCCCAGTTTTCCAGATTATCTAGGTATGCACCCCACTTGATGTGTACAGAAAAGATGAAGGTGAGAAGGTTCCTCAATGGGCTTTGGCCCCACTATATTACACAACTTGCACCAATGGACATCCAAGCTTATTCGGAGATAGTTCAGCGTGCCCAATTGCTAGAAGACGCCACCGAATTATCCGAGAGAATCTGAGGAAGAGACAAGAAGGAACCCATCACAAGCCCGGGAAAATTCAAACAATCATTCAACAAGAAAAGGTTCTTCATGGGAGGGGAGCCCTCCAAGGCAACGAAATTCTAGAAGAATGACAGGCCATTCTCCACCACCACACCTTCAAAGGAAATTTGCAAGTATTGTGATAAAGTTGGTCATAAGATCGAGGAATGCTGGAGGAAGTTAGGAGCTTGTCTTCGATGCGGGAGCCGAGAGCATCGAATCCCAGACTGCCCACTGATGAAGGAGCAAGACATCAAAGACGAGAAGCGTCCGGTAAAGAAACAAGGCCATCTACAAGCTCTCCGAGAGACGGAATCCACTGAAGGCGGAATTGTGGAAGGTACTCTCACTATTTGTTCAAAAACTGCTCAAGTTTTATTTGATACTAGAGCAACTCATTCATTTGTTTCCAAGAACTTTGCTGCTGCATTTTCTAAGAAACATGAACTGTTAGATTTGGTCATATCTACACCTCTTGGGAATGAGTCTGATATCACTTATCACTATCCAAATTGTGAAGTGATGATTAAGGAAAGCAATTTACCTGCTGACCTGATATGCCTAGATATGAAGGGTTATGATGTCATACTAGGTGTCGATTGGTAATCCACATACCAAGCAACTGTAGATTGCCGGCATGGCAAGGTAACTTTCGTGGATTTCCTAGAGCTAGTTTACAATAGCCCTCGGAGTAAATCACTTCTTATATCAGCACTCCGAGCTAGAAGGCTTATGGATAAGGGATGCATGGCTTTCATAGCATTCGTGACTGCCACGGAAGTTGAGAAGGTTAAACTTGAAGACATCCGGGTAATTCAAGATTTTCCTGATGTTTTTCCAGAAGATTTAACCGACTTACCCCCGGAAAGAGAAGTGTCATTCACAATCGACCTTGTCCCTGGTGATGGTCCTGTTTCCAAGGCACTGTACAGAATGTCCCCTGCTGAGCTGAAAGAACTAAAAGAGCAACTAATGTAGTTATTGAAAAAGGGTTTCATCAGGCCGAGTACTTTTCCTTGGGGAGCACCCGTGTTGTTCGTCAAAAAGAAGGACTAATCGATGAGACTATGCATCGATTATCGGCAGCTAAATCACCTTACAATCAAGAACAAATACTCGTTGCCGAGGATTGACGAGCTGTTCGATCAGTTATCTGGAGCTTCATATTTCTCCAAGATTGATCTTCGTTCTAGTGACCACCAGTTGAAGATCAAAGAAGAAGACATTCATGAAAATGCATTCCGAAGCAGGTATGGGCATTACAAATTTACTGTTATGCCTTTCGGACTAACAAATGCCCCCGCCGCTTTTATGCAGTTAATGACCAACATATTCAGACCCTACTTAGACAAATTTATTGTGATATTTATTGATGATATTCTGATCTATTCCAAGATCGAAGAGGATCATGAAGAACATCTCAAGAAGGCACTACAGATATTAAGGGAAAACAAGCTATATGCCAAATTCAGCAAATGCGAGTTCTGGCTCGAGGAAGTATCCTTCTTAGGCCATATTATTTCTACGAACGGAATTGCTGTTGACCCATCAAAGGTCGAAGCCGTGAAGAACTGGGAACGACCCACAAATGCAACGAAAATTCGAAGCTTCTTGAGTCTAGCTGGTTACTACCGGCATTTTATCAAGGACTTCTTGATGGGGACATCAAAGCAAGAGCACTAACATTTTATTTGCATTTGTGTCCTTTAGTTTATTTTTATATCCTTGGGAAAGCATATGTGCAATTGTAAGGCTTTATAAGCCAATGTGTCATTCCCTAGGATTGTTTGAGCTTTTGTGCAAACTGTCAGTAGGTCCAGTAAGGGGGCCCTCACTCCTTCCCCATTGGTCCACCTAAGTCATTTGGGTCCATGTGGGGCTGGTCAACCATCCTAGGTGACTTCTAGATGCTTGGACTTTCAAAGGGAGACAAATGGACTAAAATGTCCAAGATGCCAACCCACCTAGTCAAGGGGGCGCCCCTCCCCTTTAATGTATTTAATTGTGGTTCCAAGCCACATGGGATAAAAAACATTTGAAATCCCTCTTTTACCCCTCCTAATTCTAGATCTAGGGTTATTTAGTGTCTTTTTACATTTCTTATAAATGGCTTGTATTTCCATTTTTACTAGAATTAATGAAGTGAAAATTTTGTGAAATTGGTTGGAGCCTCCAAGGAGGGTGCGTCTCTCTCCCCTCTCTATCTGGTTTCTCTCTTCTTCCTCCAGTATTCCAGGGTGTGAGACCCTTTCTACCTCCCCCTCTCATCCTCTGAGTTCTATTTCTGTCGCCGCCGCCATCGCACCACCGTCGCGCCGCCGCCATCAACGTTGGAATTCTATCCAAATCAGGATAGAACATCATCTCCGAAATTTTATCTTTGGTTCTTGTTGTCTGATCGAGCCCAAACTTTGAGGGCTTCTTCTACCTTTCTCCCTCAACCTCCAGTTCCAATTTCGTGTCATTTGGACATCATTTAGTATTTTTCCCATATTTCTTGTTCCCCCTGTAATATGTCATTCTGCAGATCCACAGAACAGTGTCACCCTGTCGTATTTTTTTCACCCCCTTAAGAATTTCTCAAAAATCCACAAAACTTCCTCAGTGTTACTTACGTTCCCCCCTACCTCCCATAATTTTTTCAGCCCTTGGAAAAATCATTTATCCCTCGGTCAAAGGTCGGTTTCAGGCAGATCTCCTTCTATCTTGAGTGTCTGTAAACTGATCCACAGAAAAAACACAGTCTTGCATAGCCTCCCAATTCTCATCCTTTCGTTGGATCAAGTTGAAAAAAATATATGTCTGGGAGTCCTCTTTCCAACGCCACCAGTCTTGCCTCGATCTAATTTCAGATCTAAGAGAATTAATTCGTGCAGCCGAGGCGTGCAGATCTGTTCCTTGTACATGTCCGAAATTACAGTCCGGGAGAAATTCACAAACAAATATCAAAAATCAACTTCAGGAGCCGCCACTCCCAGGAGTCGATCTGGGACGTCCTGCCAACGTTCCAGCCAAGCGGTGCCTCCACAAGATCTCAGGAAGGTGAGGTTCTTTTGGAAGCCGCACCTTGCTGTCCAGCGAGTCATAAGCGAGTCGGTGTAGTACCAGTCGGCGTAGGGCCGAGTCAGACCAGTAGGCCGAGTTCGCTCCAAACGCACCTCCAGATTGCTACCCGTCAACCTAGGGTCGGTCATCCCGGGCCCACTTGTAGCCCTTTACCTCCCTGCGTGGAGTGGGCAATAACATTCACTGTTGTAATTAAGTTTTTACCATTGTACCGGGAGTTACCGTAACTGGCCGGGGTCGTCTTCCCCACACCCAGAGCATGGAGGTATCGTGTCCACTCTTCTCTCGGCATTTAGTTTATTTCGTATATTTCCGTATGCCGCTGCTAGAGAGCATGTGATAGAATTATTAGCTTGATATTATATATTATCACCACTGAGAGAGAGAGAGAGCGAGACCCGTCCCATGACTCATTCTGAGTATGGAAGAGCCGACTACCTGACTCATTGCCGGTTTCTCAACCACGCACGGTCCCACGCATCCCTCGCTAGGGACACCCGCGAGCTAGAGTCCCAGGTCGCGTGTCCGTCCCGCATCAATTTGGTATCAGAGAGCCAGTTGAGTCTAGGGTAGTCTGGTGAAAAAAAAAAGTGTCATTTACGTCTAGTCATTGTCTAAGTCGGTCTAAGTGTCACATCTGCATATCATTAATCGGTATATCAAAAGGTGTTGTCCGAACGTTAGGCTACGCCAATCGGGAAGGCCGCACACTTGCGCGAGTGATCTTCGGATCGATTAACTCCACCACATACCGAGTCTTGGTTTAAGTCTAGGGTTCTTAGTGTGCATTAGTTAGTGCATTCCAACTTTGCATTAATTAGGGTCGTGTCTAGTGTCTTGTCACCCACTGTTGGCATGTCCATTCACTAGTGTCCCCGTGTCCCATGGACGACCAAGGGGCCGCATCTTCTGCATGGTGGCGATAGTATCTAAGATGGGAGAACCACCCGGACCACCCCCGGAGACCCGTAGCCCGAGACTTCTATGGCTCCGAAAACCCGAGTGACTACCTAGAGTGGGAAGCCATTATCGACGACTACTTTGAGGTGTACCTTATGTTCGGGCCCATGCAAGTCGACTTTCCCAAAAGGTGACTTTTTTATGAAGCCGCCAAAACATGGAGGGACATCAAATACTTCCGGGAGGATAGGAGTCTAAGGCCCATTGAGTCATGGTGGGATATGAAGAAAGTGCTTAGGAGGGTCTACCTTCGCCGCCCACCTACCTCTAAACACGGGGGTCATACCACTAGCCAACCCCACCAACTCACCCTTAATCAAGTGGGCCACACCTACATCCAACCCCGCCCCTTCACCCCCATCCAAGCCCTCCAAAGCAACCCCAATCAAGTGGTCCGCCCTGTCAACTCCCACCAAGTGGAAGCCCCGCTCCTAGCCGAGCCTAGGTCCACACCCAAGCCAAGAGACGAGGAGCGAGTCCACCACGAGGTCCCTACTCCAACCTGCACCTTTGATGAAATCGAGAAAATATTTTCGGATTAGTTAGAAAGGACACGTGCCTCTTCACCACCCGTGAGTGATCCATTGCCACCCTCTACTTCCGAACCTTCTTCGGAACCCTCTTGTTTGGAGCCACTAAAGCCCGAGCCACCCGTGTTTCTAACGGGTACGCTTTTTATAGCCGAGCCACTTCTTAGTTGGCTCAAAGATGGCTTGGCCCCACTTCCTTACCCATCCATGGATCCCACCTTACCTCTAGTGCCCGTCAACTCCTACCACATGACATTCCGGTCTAGTCACCATGTTGATACATTGGGTGACCTTATTTTGGGTTTAGGTTGGCAATGGAAGTTGATGCACTTATTGGCACAAGGCTTCGACCAACCCACTAGTCGTAGCTTCACCTACCTGGCCATAGGGTCCATTACCTCCGTGTGCACCGTGGGTTGTGTCACCACGGAGATTCTTCTATTCCTCCCTATGCCGGCAAAACCGGACTTCATACCCTTTTGCCCAAGGGCGGAATCTTATTTTTTTCACATGACCACCATCCCATTCACCATGACGGATGAAGGTGACCATCCACACCTTCAAGAATTTCACAATTGGGACCGTGTCATATGGGAGTCCATCTCATGGGGTCATACCTTCTTTGACCCTTTTGACCCCTTCACTTGTGAACCCCCCGAGCTATCATCTTCACTCCACTTCTTCCACGGAGTTTACTATCACGCCTTTTCCACTCGGGCCAAGCAACCTCCACATAGAAGTAGGTCCGAACCATCATTTGGGGGTAATGAAAACTTTGGTTTCCCCGGTCCACCTAAACCACCCGACCCTCCTGGACTTCCCACCCGCAAGTCCAATGTCCATGATTGGTGCATCGTAGGATGTCTAGGAGTCCACCATGACGTTAACCTCCGGTTACGTCAAATGCATGCATGGCACACATTCGGGTGTCCTGGTCCGCCGTTACCCATGTACGGGTCGGACTAACATTAGGTTTGTCTAGGGTCTTTGTGAGTTTTTGTTTCATTTGTCAGTCGTGTGTCTGTGCATACATTGAGTCGAGTTGGGTTGTACGCTCACGTTGTTAGTCCCTTTCGAGTATGAGACTTGTCAGACTTTGGGATCGGTTCTACTTCATATCGGATCTAGTCACATAAGGGAGAAGCGGTGATTCCTAGTGGGTCTTCGAGCCGCCTTCCTTCATTTGAGAATGACCCCACCCAGAGTGTCCACCTCTAGCCTCCTCCCAGCAGCGTGTGCATATCGAATCTTTGGGATGAGCAAGTGTCGATTACTTGGAGTGGAGCTTACTCCGCGCTTCTAGGTTCGGTGACGCATCCGCCGAAGCTACTCGAGCAGTCGCACCCCTTACTCGACGGGGTCGAGTTCCTCCCACTCCGGGAGAATTGATGGGGACATCAAAGCAAGAGCACTAACATTTTGTTTTCATTTGTGTCCTTTAGTTTATTTTTATATCCTTGGGAAAGCATATGTGCAATTGTAAGGCTTTATAAGCCAATGTGTCATTCCCTAGGATTGTTTAGATTTTTGTGCAAAATGTCAGTAGGTCCAGCAAGGGGGCCCTCACTCCTTCCCCATTGGTCCACCTAAGCCATTTGGGTCCATGTGGGGCTGGTCAACCATCCTAGGTGACTTCTAGATGCTTGGACTTTCAAAGGGAGACAAATGGACTAGAAAGTCCAAGATGCCAACCAACCTAGTCAAGGGGGCACCCCTCCCCTTTTTTTAATTGTGGTTCCAAACCATGGGATAAAAAACATTTGAACTCCCTCTTTTACCCCTCCTAATTCTAGATCTAGGGTTATTTAGTGTCTTTTTACATTTCTTATAAATGGCTTGTATTTCCATTTTTACTAGAATTAATGAAGTGAAAATTTTGTGAAATTGGTTGGAACCTCCAAGGAGGGTGCGCCCCTCTCCCCACTCTCTGGTTTCTCTCTTATTCCTCCAACATTCCAGGGTGTGAGACCCTTTCTACCTCCCCCTCTCATCCTCTGAGTTCTATTTCTACCGCCGCCGCCATCGCACCGCCTTCGCGCCGCCGCCATCAACGCCAGAATTCTGTCCAAATCAGGATAGAACCTCATCTCTGGATTTTTATCTTTGGTTCTTGTTGTCTGATCAAGTTCAAACTTTGAGGGCTTGTTCTACCTGTCTCCCTCAACCTCCAGCTCAAATTTCGTGTCATTTGGACATCATTTAGTATTTTTCCTATATTTCTTGTCCCCCCCGGTAATCTGTCATTGTACAGATCCACGGGACAGTGTCACCCTGTCGTATTGTTTTAACCCCCTTAAAAATTTCCAAAAAATCCACAAAAATTCGTCAGTGTTACTTACGTTCCCCCCTACCTCCCACAATTTTGTCAGCCCCTGGAAAAATCATTTATCTCTCGGTCAAAGGTCAGGTTCAGGCAGATCTCCTTCTGTCTTGAGTGTCTGTAAACTGATCCACAAAAAAAACACAGTCTTGCATAGCCTCCCAATTCTCATCCTTTCGTTGGATCAAGTTGAAAAAATTATATGTCTGGGAGTCCTCTTTCCAACGCCACCAGTCTTGCCTCGATCTGATTTCAGGTCTGAGAGAATTAATTCATGCAGCTGAGGCGTGCAGATCTGTTCCTTGTGCAGCTCCGAAATTACAGTCCGGGAGAAATTCACAAACAAATATCAAAAATCAACTTCAGGGGCCGCCACTCCCAAGAGTCGACCAGGGACGTCCTGCCAACATTCCAGTCAAGTGGCGCCTCCAGAAGATCTCAGGAAGGTGACGTTCCTTTGGAAGCCGCACCTTGCTGTCCAGCGAGTCAAAACCGAGTCGGCGCAGTACCTAGTCGGTGCAGGGCCGAGTTGGACCAGCAGGCCGAGTTCGCTCCGAACGCACCTCCAGATTACTGCCCGTCAACCCAGGGTCGGTGATGGGGACATCAGAGCAAGACCACTTACTTTTTATTTTACATTTGAGACCTTTTATTTGCATTTATATGCTTGGAAAAAATGTACGCAATTGTAAGGCTTTATAAGCCAATTTGTCATTCCTTAGGATTGTTTAGATTTTTGTGTAAAAATCTAGTAGGACCAGCAAGGGGCCTCCATCTCTTTACCCATTGGTCCACCTAAGCCTTAGGGTCCCATGTGGGGCTGGTCAAAGGTCCAATGTGGGCTTCTAGATGCTTGACCATTCAAGGGGACAAGGTGGAAGAAAATTCAAAATTGGACCAAGCAAAGTCCAAGATGCTTCCCCCTTATAATGTAGTTTATCCCATGTTGTATTTTTTATTTAATTTGGTCATTTGACCACATGGGGAAGAAAATCTCCTCTCTCCCATGAAATTCCCATCCCCCACCCCTTGCCATTCTCTATATAAGCCTATGTATAGTGTCATTAGAGATATTAATGAGGCATTATGCATTTTTGCCAAGAGCAAGCCCAAGGGCACCCCTTGTGTCTCTCCTCTCCCCCTTGCAGCAGTGATTGCTGCCCATTCTAGGGTATGAAGCCCTCATCGTGGTGTGAGTCCAAGATCTCCAACCTCTACTGGATGCGACTTTCGGCCACTGCCTTCCGTTCGTGCCGCCATCGCGCCGCCACCGCCATCGCCGGAGCTCTGTCCAAATCAGGACAAAACCTCAATTCCATACTTTTATCTTTTTCTCTCGTTGTCTGATCGAGCCCAAACTTTGAGGGCTTGTTCTCCCTGTCACCCCTAATCTCCAGTTCAAATTTTGTGCCATTTGGCCGTAGTTTGATATTTTTCCCATATTTTTGTTTGTCCTCTCAATAATCTGCCCTTTTGCAGATCTGCGGGATAGTGTCACTTGTTCGTATTTTTCCCACCCCCTTATCAATTTTCAAAAAATCCACAAACATTACTCAGTGTTCCTCACATATACCCCCTTCCACCATAATTTTCGTGGAGTCTAGAAAATTTATTTTCCCCTCGGTCAATGGTCAGTTTCAGGAAAATCCTTTCTGTCCTGAGTGTCAGTAACCTGATCCATAGGAAAACCCATAGTTTGCAAAGTTTTTCATTTCTAATCCCTTCTCTGGATCGATGGGAAAAAATTATATGTTGTAGTTCTGTGAGTTCTCTTTCCAACGGTACCAGCCACGCCTCGATCAGCATCCGGATCTGAGCACCATAATTCTTGCAGCCGAGACGTGCAGATCTGTTCCATGTGTAGGTCTGAAATTACAGTCTGGGAATAATTCGTGTAAAAATACCAAAAGTCAACTTCTGGAATCGCCACTTCAGGGAGTCGATCAGGGACATCCCTCCATCATCCCAGCAGAGCGGCGCCTTCAGAAGATCTCAGGAGGGCGACGTTCCTTTAGAATTTGTGCCTTGCTGTCCAGCGAGTCAGAACCGAGTCGGCGGAGTACTGAGTCGGCGCAGGACCGAGTCGGACCAGCAGGCCGAGTTCGCCCCAAACGCACCTCCAGATTGCTGCCCGTCAACCCAGGGTCGGTCCTCCCGAGACGCACTTGTAGCCCTTTACCTCCCTATATGGAGTAGGCAATAAAATTCACTGTTGTAATTAACTTTTTACCGTTATTACCGGGAGTTACTGTAACTGGCCGGGAACATCTTCCCTACGCCCGAAGCGTGGAGGTAAACTCGCCCCCACTCTTTATCGCATTTCGCTTAGTTCGTATTCATTCGTATATGCTGCTGCGAGTGTAGGTTCCTACCTTGATATATTGTTATCACCGCTGCGAGAGTGAGTGAGTGTACCGTCCCGTGACTCAATCTGAGTTAACGTGGGAATGCCGATACCCGAGACTCACGGCCGATTTCTCAACCGCGCTCGGTCCCACATCTTCCCTCGCTTAGGGGCGATCGCGAGCTAGAGTCCCAGGTCGCGTGTCCATCCCGCATAATTTGGTATTAGAGCGCCAGTTGAGTCAAGGGTAGTCATTCGTCATTGCTTAATAAAAATACAAAAAAAGAGTCTAAGTCTAAGTCAGTCCAAGGTTGCATTTGCATCCCAATAACCGGTATATAAAAAGGTTTCACCCGACCGTTAGGTTACGCCTATCTGAGAGGTGATTCACTCGCGTGAGAGGATCTTCAGATCCCCAGACTCCGCTAGGTACCGAGTCTTGGTTGTATCTAGGTTCATAGTCGAGTATCATTCCAACTTTGCATTAGTTAGGGTCGTGTCTAGTGTTTTGTCTGAGTGTCGGCATGGCCATCCACTAGCTTCCCCGTGTCCCATGGATTACCAAGGGCCCACATCTTATGCATGGTGGTGATACTATCTAAGATGGGAGAACCACCCGGACCACCCTCGTAGACCCGTAGCCCGGGACTTCTATGGCTCCGAAAACTCGAGTGACTACCTAGAGTGGGAAGCCATTATGGATAACTACTTTGAGGTGTACATTATATCCGGTCCCATGCAAGTCGACTTTGCCAAAAGGTGACTTTTCTATGAAGTCACCGAAACATGGAGGGACATCAAATACTTCTGGGAAGATAGGAGGGTAAGACCCATCGAGTCATGGTGGGATATGAAGAGAGCGCTTAGGAGGGTCTACCTTCCCAGCCCACCTACCTCCAAACACGGGGGTCATGCCACTAGCCAACCTCACCAACTCACCCACAATCAAGTGGGCCACACCTCTAACCAACCCCGCCCCTTCACCTCCATCCAAGCCCACCAAAGCACTCCCAATCAAGTGGCCCGCCTAGTCGCGTCCAACCAACCTCCCCTTGGCACCTCCGTCCCATCCCACCCAAGCACCTCCAACCAAGTGGAAGTCCCACTTATAGCCAAGCCTAGGTCCACACCCGGGCCGAGAGACGAAGAGCGAGTCCACCACGAGGCCCTCACTCCAACCCGCACCTTTGCCGAACTCTTGAAAATTTTTATGGACCGGTTGTATAGGATTGAAAGGACACGTGCTCCTTCACCACCCGTGAGTGCTCCATTGCTACCCTCCACTTCCGACCCTCATCCGGAGCCATCATATTTGGAGCCATCAAGGCCCGAGCCACCCGTATTTCTAACAGGTACGCTTTTCATCGCCGAGCCCTTCTTAGTTGGCTCAAGGATGGCTTGGTCCCACCTCCTTACCCATCCATGGACCCCACCCCACCACTGGTGCCGGTCAACTCATTCAATACCACATTCCAGTCTAGTCACCATATTGACACATTGGATGACCTTATTGTGGGATTAGGCTCGCAATGGAAGTTGACGCGCTTATTGGCCCGAGGCTTCGACCAACCCACAAGTCGTAGCTTCACCCATCCGGCCTTAGGGTCCATCACCTCCGTGTACACCGTGGGTCATGTTACCACGAAGGTTCTTATACTCCTCCCGTTACCGGCCGAGCCTGACTTCACTCCTTTTATTCTGAGGGAGGAGCCCTATCTTCTATACACTGTCCCATCTACCACGATGGATGGAGGTGACCATCACCTTCATGAATTTCAAACATGGGACTATGTAATGGAGGAACCGAGGGGTCACACATTCTTTGACCCATTGGACCCCTTCGCTAGTGGGCCTCGTGATCAACCACTTCCCTTCTACCTTGTCAAGGAAGTCCCCTACCACTCTCTTCCCACTCGAGCCAATCAACATCCACATAGCAATAGGTCCGATGATTGGAAAACATGGCACGCCTTACCTACATATAGTGGTGATGAATCTCTTAGCCCTCCCACACCCACATCCAATAGGAAGTCCTTGCATGCACGGTGCCTTTTTAGATGTCTAGGAGTCCATAATCCTACCGACCTTTGGTTGCATCTAGTGTATGCATGGCACACATTCGGGTGTCCTAGCCCGCCTTGCATATGTTTGGGTCGGACTAACATTAGGTTTGTTTAGAGTCTTTGTGAGTCTTTGTTTCGTTTGTCTGTCGTGTGTCTGTGCATATGTTGAGTCGAGTTGGTCTTTGTACGCTCGTGTTGTTAGTCCCTTTCGAGTGCGAGACTTGTCGGACTTTGGGATCGGCTCTACTTCTACATATCGGATCTAGTCACATAAAGGGACCAAGCGGTGATTCCTAGTGAGCCTTCAAGCCGCCTCCCTCATTTGAGAGTGACCCCACCCCGGAGTGTCAACCTCTAGCCTCCTCCCCAGCAGCGTGTGCATATCGAATCTATACGGGATGAGTAGGTGTCGAATACTTGGAGTGGAGCGTACTCCGCGCTTCCTGGTACGATGACGGATCCGCCGGCGTCACGAGCAGGCCCACCCCTTACTCGACGGGGTCAAGTTCTTCCCACCCGACGAGAATTGATGGGGACATCAGAGCAAGACCACTTACTTTTTATTTTACATTTGAGTCCTTTTATTTGCATTTATATGCTTGGGAAAAAGTGTACGCAATTTTAAGGCATTATAAGCCAATTTGTCATTCCTTAGGATTGTTTGGGTTTTTGTGTAAAAGTCGAGTAGGACCAGCAAGGGGCCTCCATCGCTTTCTCCATTGGTCCACCTAAGCCTTAGGGTCCCATGTGGGGCTGGTCAAAGGTCCAAGGTGGGCTTCTAGATGCTTGACCATTCAAGGGGACAAGGTGGAAGAAAATTCAAAATTGGACCAAGCAAAGTCTAAGATACTTCCCCCTAATAATATAGTTTATCGCATGTTGTATTTTTTATTTAATTTGGTCATTTGACCACATGAGGAATAAAATCCCCTCTCTCCCACGAAATTCCCATCCCCCCAGCCCTTGTCATTCTCTATATAAGCCTATGTATAGTGTCATTAGAGATATTAATGAAGAATTAAGCATTTTTGCCAAGAGCAAGCCCAAGGGCACCCCTTGTGTCTCTCCTCTCCCCCTTGCAGCAGTGATTGCTGCCCATTCTAGGGTGTGAATCCCTCATCTTGGTGTGACTCCAAGATCTCCAACCTCTGCTGGATGCGACTTCTGGCCGCTGCCTTCCGTTCGTGCTGCCATCGCACCGCCACCGCCATCGCCGGAGCTCTGTCCAAATCAGGATTGAACCTCAATTCCGTAATTTTAACTTTTTCTCTTGTTGTTTGATCGAGCCCAAACATTGAGGTTTGTTCTCCCTGTCACCCCTAATCTCCAATTCAAAATTCGTGCCATTTGGCCTTAGTTTGATATTTTTCTCATATTTTTGTTTGTCCTCTCAGTAATCTGCCCTTTTGCAGATCTACGGGATAGTGTCACCTGTTTGTGTTTTTCCCACCCCCTTATCAATTTCCAAAACATCCACAAAAATTACTTAGTGTTCCTCACATATACCCCCTTCCACCATCATTTTCGTGGAGTCTATAAAATTCATTTTCCCCTCCGTCAATGGTCAGTTTTAGAAAGATCCCTTTCTGTCCTGAGTGTTAGTAACCTGATCCACAGGAAAACCCATAGTTTGCAGAGTTTTTCCTTTCTAATCCCTTCTCTGGATCGATGGGAAAAAAATATATGTTGTAGTTCTGTGAGTTCTCTTTTCAACGGTACCAGCCACGCCTCAATCAGCCTCCGGATCTAAGCACCATAATTCTTGCAGTCGAGACGTGCATATCTGTTCCATGTGCAGGTCTGAAATTGCAGTCCGGGAATAATTCGTGCAAAAATACCAAATGTCAACTTCTGGAACCGCCACTTCAGGGACTCGATTAGGGACATCTCGCCATCGTCCCAGCCAAGCGACGCCTTAAGAAGACCTCAGGAGGGCGACGTTCCTATAAGGCGTCTTTGATAAACGACCAGGTTTATGCTCGGGTGGGCCACCCTCGGTTGGCTTAATCGACCTCATGGGATGGGGTGAGATAATCCAAGTTCTCTCTGTTAAGAGACGGTTAGGGTGGCTTGCTCGGGGGTTTATCAAACTGGGATCAAGTCAAAACCGGTAAAACTGACGTGAAAACCGACGGGTGCGCCACCCCCGTCCCGGCTACTCAGTTATCAAATCGGGCCTTAGAATCCATGCCTTGCTATCCAGCGAGTCAGAACCGAGTCGGCGCAGTACTGAGTCGGTGCAGGAGCGAGTCAGACCGGCATGCCGAGTTCACCCCGTACGCACCTCCAGATTGCTGCCCGTCAACCCAGGGTCGGTCCTCCCGGGCCCCACTTGTAGCCATTTACCTCCCTACGTGGAGTGGGTAATAAAATTCACTGTTGTAATTAACTTTTTACCGTTGTTACCGAGAGTTACCATAACTGGCCGGGAACGTCTTCCCCACGCCCGAAGCGTGAAGGTAAACTCGCCCCCACTCTTTATCATATTTTGCTTAGTTCGTATTCATTTGTATATGCCGCTGCGAGTGTAGGTTCCTAGCTTGATATATTGTTATCACCGCTGCGAGAGTGAGTGAGTGTACCGTCCCGTGACTCAATCTGAGTTAACGCGGGAAAGCCAATACCCGAGACTCATGGCCGGTTTCTCAACCGCGGCCGGTCCCACATCTTCCCTCGCTTAGGGGTGATCGCGAGCTAGAGTCCCAGGTTGTGTGTCCGTCCCGCATCAGTCAGTCCTCCCGGGCCCACTTGTAGCCCTTTACCTCCCTGCGTGGAGTGGGCAATAAAATTCACTGTTGTAATTAAGTTTTTACCATTGTACCGGGAGTTACCGTAACTGGCCGGGGTCGTCTTCCCCAAGCCCGGAGCGTGGAGGTATTGTGTTCACTCCTCTCTCGGCATTTGCTTTATTTCGTATATTTCGGTACACCGCTGCTAGAGAGCATGTGATAGGATTATTAGCTCGATATTATATATTATCACCGCTGAGAGAGAGAGTGCGAGACCCGTCCCGTGACTCGTTCCGAGTATGGAAGAGCCGACTACCCGACTCATTGCCGGTTCTCAACCGCGCAAGGTCCCACGCATCCCTTGCTAGGGATACCCGCGAGCTAGAGTCTCAGGTCGCGTGTCCGTCCCGCATCACTTCTCCAAGATTGCCGTTCCTCTGACCAGGTTAACCTGCAAGGAAGTGCCTCATGAGTGGAATGAAGACTGTGAAAAGAGTTTCCAAGCTTTAAAGGATCTCTTGACCACTACTCCAGTCTTATCATTACCAATTGAAGGAGAAAAATACGAGGTATATACCGATGCTTCGGGCATTGGCCTCGGATGTGTATTGATGCAGAATGGAAGAGTCATTGCATACTCTTCCCAACAACTGAAGAAACATGAAGAGAACTACATGGTTCATGACTTAGAACTGGCCGCAGTAGTATTTGCCTTGAAGATCTAGAGACATTATCTCTACAGAGAACAATTCACCGTGTACTCCGATCATAAATACCTCAAGTACTTATTCTCTCAAAAGGAGCTGAACATGCGGCAAAGTCGTTGGCTCGAGTATCTCAAGGATTTCGACTTCACTATACAGTACCATCCTGGTAAGGGTAATTCCGTAGCTGATGCCCTTAGTTGAAAGCTAAGAGCAATTTTGGCCAACTGCATGATACAAGAATGGAAGCTGCTGGAGAAATTCTCTGAGCTTGATATCAGCACAGATGAGAAGAACAAGTGTATTATTTTATCTCATATGAGTCTACATCCAGATTTGTTACCTGAAATCACGAAGCTTCAAGAAGAAGACCCCGCACTAGTGGAGATAAAAAGCAAGCTGGACGAGAGACTTGATTTCAAGCTGGCACCTGATGGCAGACTGCTATTCCATGAACAGACATGTGTGCCCGACTGTCCCGAGTTGAAGAAGAAGATTCTTGAAGAAGTTCATCGATCGAGGTACACGATCCGCCCTAGAGCCACTAAGATGTACCAAGATTTGAAAAGAACTTTCTGGTGGCCTAACATGAAAAGGGAGGTAGCAGACTTTGTATCTCATTGCCTCACATTCCAACAAGTGAAGGCAGAACATCAAAAACCCATCGGAAAGCTACATCCGCTGGATATTCCCAAGTGGAAGTGGGAAGATATTGGCATGGACTTTATCATGGGTTTGCCCAAGTCTAGGGGCGGATATGAAAAAATTTGGGTGATTATCGACCGGCTAACTAAATCGGCCCATTTCTTACCCATCAAAAGTCGATGGTCAGTCGACGTACTTGCTGCCCTATATATTAAGGAGATGCTTAGATTGCATGGAGTTCTCGTCTCGATCGTATCTGACCGAGACCCGCGCTTCACTTCTCATTTCTGGAAGAGTCTACAACACTCTCTGGGGATGAAACTCAACTACAGTACTGCTTTCCATCCCCAGACAGATGGACAGACCGAGAGGACAAATCAAGTTGTGGAAGATATGTTGAGAGCATGCATTATAGACTTCGGCGGAAGCTGGCATGACCACTTACCACTAGTCGAATTTGCATATAATAACCGCTATCAAGCCAGTATACAAATGGCACCTTTTGAGGCGTTATATGGCAGGAGTTGCCGATCTCCTATATGCTAGGATGAAGTCGGTGAAAAACAAATTCTAGGCCCAGACATGGTACGAGATTCTACCGATAAGATACATCTCATTAGAGAAAGGTTAAAGATAGCACAGTCCAGGTAGAAATCTTATGCTGATAACAGAAGGTGAGACTTGGAATTTCAAGTCGGAGATCATATTTTCCTCAAGGTATCTCCCGACCGAGGCATTAGACGATTCGGTGTTAAAGGCAAACTAACACCAAGGTTTATTGGTCCTTTCGAAGTGCTGGAAAGAGTAGGCTAGGTGGCTTATCGCATCGCCCTACCTCCGCAAGTATCAGAAGTGCACAACGTGTTTCATGTTTCTATGCTGAAGAAATACGTGCACGATCCTTTCCATGTCATTGACCACAATGATTTAGTGGTACAGAAGGACCTTACCTACGAGCAGAAGCCAATGAAGATCCTCGACCGAGAAGTTCGAGTTCTAAGGAACAAGACGATCCCTATGGTGAAAATCCAATGGAATCGATGCTTAGAACAAGAACTTACATGGGAAACTGAAGAATCTATGAAGAGGAGATTTCCAGAGTTATTCTAATTTTAAGTACACTGCACCTTTCCTATTCTCGTATAATGCAGTTGAATTTGGGGACCAAATTCTTTTAAGTGGGGGGAGGGTGTAGCACCCCTGATAAATACCTTTGAGTAAATTTAAAACTTCTTCCTAAAAGAAACCATACTTGAAGGCCTTACATAAAGAACCCAACCTCATGAGGATTATAACATAAATATACAAGCCAACCTTGCTTTATGCCATAAAGAAACATGAAGGCTTTTATGCAAAGAGCCAAACCTCATGGGGGCTAGCATATAAATGTACAACCATCACTTTATGCATAGTACGTAGTGTACTTCTCCTAAAGAATCTTATAATGAGAGACTTTGTATGAATAGCCAAACCATGAAGGGGTTAATATATAAAAGTGCAAGACAAACTTTAACACATGGGCCATGGGTTGTACGTGAGTGCTTTTCCACCTTTTCCAGCTTCCAAAATGAAGACCTTTCACCTAGGCGCCATTTACAAAATTGAAGACATGGCATGAGGCGCCATTTTCAACATGACCCCATCCCATTTAAATATTAATATATATATATGAACATCATGAATGCTAACATGTGAATGGGGTCTCATGAATAATGTCACCTAGACTAATGATGCCCTCATGCAAGGCGTCATTTACGTGAATAGTACCACATGGTTTAATGAACGACCCCTTACAAGGGTGTCATTTAAACCTATGTTTCTAGAAGATTAAGACACGAACAACCCCATTTCGCTGGCTAAGCACTAATCTAGGATCGTGTTTCCAAACCGAACCCGCAAGGCAATAAATAATGCTTCAAAATAACTATAACTAATCCCCTACGAAACACTGTCAGAGGCTACTGCCATCTTTCAGTGCTTGTAGAAAGGAATGTTTTCCTTCATTCCTCGGAAAGCGTGAAGTCTACGTCCTACTGCGGCGGCGGGGAACGCGTGGCTTCATCTTGTCATCTTTCCTCGTAATCACACGTCAAAAGGTAGGTGTTCTCAAATCCTTGCCTAACTAATAGCTAAATAGGTTAAATGATGCATGCTTAGAGTTTGATTAACTAGTCAACCATGCTATATATATACCTGGCTTTACCATGATCAAGAATAATACCATGTTATACATATGTTAATAGCTTGTTACACCTGATTCTATACATATTGTTACCATGATCTTTATGAGTTTTAACTTTGTTTATTAGCATTATTTCATGAACTTTTGTACATATTTTATCACACTAGTTTTACAGTCTTAATAACCATGTTTTAAACCTTAATATATGGCCTCTATTACACGTAATACATTCACGTTTTATTCCCAGCTCTCTGGTAAATGGTGTCCCTGACAAGGGCGCCAATTACCAAATTGAAGACTCTGCACAGAGTCATCATTTAAATGAAGACACCCCCAGTGTCGTCAATTCTATTTCTGTAATTTTCAGTAATTGATAATTCAACACATTCAAAAATCCATAACTATCGAACTAAAGCACGAAATTTTTGCATTAACATGTTTCAAGAATTCTGACATTTTTCTCAACATACTCGTACCATTACTTCCTGATTCGAAGCTTTTTTACACTGATGAATAGTGGACAACTCTCTGTTAGTGGCGCCCCTGACCAGGGCGCCAATTACATAATTGAAGACTGCCCGAAGGGGCGTCAATTAATTGAAGACATGATCCATGTTGTCAATTCCATTTTCTGGAATTTTCAGAAATCAGTAAATCAATGTATTCAAAAATCTATAACTAATAAACTGAACTATGGAAATTTTGACTGAATATACTTCTGTGACCCTGAGATTTCTCTCCATCTGACCATGTCTTCGGATTCTGATTCGAAGAAACTTTGGAGAAATGAATAGTAATTTGTGTCACAAAACATACAGTTCTGATGCGAAGCACAACTTATTGGTAGTTGAACCTGTACTTAAATTGATGACACCCTAGAAGTCTTCAATTAAATGAAGACTGCTCACAGGGGCGTCAATTTCATTTCTTGAGAAATTAAAGTTATAACATTAGAAAATTCATACATGTGAAACCAAAACTCAATAATTATATCTGAATATGTTTCTGGACTCTAGAGGATCTATACTACATATTCATGTCCTTACTTTCGAATTTTGAGAAACTTTTTCGAAATGAACAGTGCTTTGAGTCACAAAACGTATCTGTTGGTAGAAAATCACCCACTGTAATTGACGCCCCAAGCCAGGGCGCCAATTCATCAAATAGCGACATCCCTCAAGTCTTCAATTAATTTGATGACTGCATGAGGGGGCACCAATTTCAAAATGTATATATGTTTTTAGAAAAATCAAAATTTTGAAAGGTTGGGCAACCCCCAAGCGCCAATTCTTCAAATGACGGCAGCCAGCAAGTCTTCAATGAATTGAAGACTGCTCATAGGGGCTCCAATTCCTTATATATATATTAAAAAAATAGCCCCTGTAATTGGCGCCCCAAGCTAGGGTGCCAATTACTTAAATAGCGACGGCCAGGACTTCTTCAATTAAATGAAGACATCCTAGGGGGCGCCAATTTGATATAGCCCTATATAAAATTCTAAAAATTGAATATTTGAAGGATTAGCAAACCCCCAGATGCCAACTCAGTAATTACAACTTTTGATCTTGATCTATCTCGTGAATTGTGCAAACACAACCTTAATCCATACTCCTGTGTATGATGAATTCTTGAAATTCTATTCCATGAAAAATCTACTTGTATATACCCTACATGGTCAAACCTTGAACCTCTTAAACTATCATTTGGGAGTGTTGAAGCTAAGTGCCATACAGGACAAAGTGCTACGTTGTGGGAGCCACCTCTTGAGGCCGTACGGCGCAAAGTGCTAGACGACGGGAGCCACCTCTTGAGCATGTAGGGGCCACCTCTAGAGTCTTCCATAACCAAATGACTAGTTAATCTCACTGTAATACTACATTTCTTAATTCTTGAAATTCCACATTGGCTATAATTGAGAGTGGATGTCAAAGGTAATACATGAAATACTGTGCATATAGGGCCCGGTCTGGTCCTAGGAGGAGCACCCGAAGGTACTTGTGCCCATGGGAGTTTATTGACCATGGTGTTTAGCATTGCACCGGAGCACTTGCTTGACTTGAGACACTCCACCCCTACTCTCTCTCTCTACTTACTTACTTGACTTGCATGGCCCGGAATGGGCAATACTTAACTTGTGGCCCGAGAAAGGGTAAAATACTTGCTTGATAATAGCCAATTCTACTGATACGTACTTGACATTACTTGCTTGAATTGAATTTTTACTTACTCGTACCTAAGATATACTTGTACATAAGTTTCTTCTTGCACTTGAGTTCATACTTATAAATGAATCCCTGCTTGCCCCGAAGCGATATTTACATCTATACATTTTTGAAATACTGCTTGTCAAATACTTGAAATCTTGATATACTCTCTTTTTATAGTTCTTGATCTCTTATTCTTCATCATGCCTAGATTTATCTGTATACCTATTTTTCTTATACGTACGTTATGCATAGCCATACTGATAATACATGCAAATTGTAAATCACGTAAAGATTGTTCGAATTTGAGATGTAATTCCTACTGAGCGATTCGCTCATCCAGTTGCTTCCTAACATTTTCATGTGATTCAGATAGCGACAAGAATGGGGTTGAAACTGAGTGAAGAGTGCTAGAATGCCAGTCACCTATCATTAGCTAGTCGCGTCCTTGAATTTTTATTTGAGTCCTACTTTGTATTCCAGTATCTCAGTTTACTTGTCCGAACCATGTTAAGGCACTTAGCCTAAGTGTTGTCTTTTAAAATTTGGAATTTGTCATGGACTATCTTTATGTCCTTTGGTTAATCAAATAAACATCACTTGGACTATTGGGATTATTAGATTTTATTAGTCTTTTGCACACTCCATAATTATGTATGCTAAAAATTTTATCGCTCTAATAACACGATCTATATCGACGCGTCATGCATCCGAGTATCTTCCGCGCTCGGGATGTGACAGGAGGTCTGCCTCTACTTGTCCTCTGCTGACTCCCTCTTGGGAATAATATTAAATGCCGTCGTGAGCGAACACAGACTCGATTTAGTCCCACCTTGTGATATTCGAGCTTTGACTTGCTCCGATCTTTTGTGGATTCTATCCCGGCTCTACGTGGACAGTTTCCTATTCTCACTTGGCATGGTCCAAGATGAGGGGAATATGCTATCGGAGTTATTCCGTATATTAACATCATATCTTCTTTCGCATAATCATATGTACACCTCTTTTATCCTGCATAAGAATAAGCACGGCAGTCATATCTTGTCCTGCCCCCCGGATCTTTCTACTATGGCGTTTAATCAAGGGTTGTCCTTCCTCAGAAGGGCGTAATTAACATCATAGCCTTTATGGTATGACGAATTTTTGGTTCCGACCCGAATCTCACAATCGACTGATTAAGTCAGATCCAGCGCATAATAAATTTGTCACTTCGATGACTGGCACGCCTAAATAAACATAAATAAAATAATAAATAAAATAATAATAAATAAAAGAAAGAAAGAAAGAAAATAAATTAAACAAAATGTGTTCCCACACACTTCCCCTACTCTCTGCTACCCCTATTCGCAGGTCACTCGACGGTGTTGAAGCAAGTTCAAGAGAGAGAGAGAGGGTGGGGCTTCAAAGGCCTTCACATCCCCCTCTATAAAAGAAGGCAGGCTTCGTCAATGAAAGGGGTTGGTGGGGACTGGCAAAAAAAAAGGGGCTGATGAGTAGAAGAAAAAGGCAGAGAAGAGAGGGATTGAGAGGGGAAAAAGAGAAGAAGAAATGTGAGGTGAGAGATAGGGGGGAAAGGAGCTTGTGCTCCGTTTCCCCCCCACCACGGTTCTCCGTTCCCTCACTTTCCCATGTCCTCTGCTTGTTTTCCTGTTACACTATACCTTTTTTTTTGTGTCTTGTTGCATCTGTTGCATGCTGTCTTTGGCAATAAGAAGCCCGCTGTGGCGAATTTTGCATGTTGAAATTGGCTTTTCTCATTCTCTCTCTATCTCCTTCTCTTGAACGCATGTATGAATGTCCACTCACCCTGAGTCCAGGCTGCGCTCTGAACCACTGATTCCTATCTATGGTAGTCATCAAAGGCCCTCTCCCTAGCGGATCATGCTTCTTCATAGAACGAATCCTGCTGGCGGCCCCGTTCTTGAGGCGAACAACGACAGTCGATAGTCCGACAACATGTTGGCTTCAGACGTGGAGTTTCAACGTCACCACCCATGGGTCACCGGGACCCCCTCGCAGGCTAGTCCTCGGGGCTCCAGCATCCAACTCAGGGCCTTGGAGTAGCCGCTCCTGGCTCACTCTTTACGTGTGGAGGTCGTATCATATTATTCCGTAGGTGGCTCTCTATTTTACACCCCGAACGCCCCAACACTGGGGAGGTGATGCAGGTTTTTTTTCTCGGGGCTCGAATTGATTAAGAGATCAAATACACAAGTGGAGGCATGACGGTGTTAGCGCCTGAAATGATGAAACAAAAAGCTACGAACACAAGGATAAAAGACGAGGGACCAAATGAATAGTGAAGGATTTTTTGGACATATTAAACCCCTCTATGATCTACCATGCCAACAAAAAAAACAATAATAATAAAACAAAAAAATTGAAGAGAAAACCTGCATGAAGCATGAGTTGGCCCTGTTCTGTGAAGTTCTCTGGCGCTGGTAATTTCGGCCAGCCGACCGAAGTGATTCGATTGACCGAATTCGGAGGGGTGAAACGGCCCCCCACGCCGTTTTTGCTACCTTCTCATGCCATTCTTCCCTTCTTTCCCACGCCGTTCTGCCCCCTCTCTGCCATGCTGTTTTACTATCCCGCAAAAAAACAAACAAAAGAAGAGGGCTCTGGAGGTGGGTGAAATGGCACGCCCCTTGGCACTCCGGATCACCACACCCCTCTCTCTCATATCCAACTATCCCTTGCGCCGTTTTTAACCGCCACACACTCAAACACACGCTTGACCTCCCGGCACCATTTTTACCCTCTCACAAACACAATCCACTCTCTCATCCCATGCGCCGTTTTAGCCCCTCGCATGCACTCACATAACATATGCACTTACGTAACAACCCACCTAATATATCCAATGTAAAACCCATGCATCTGACAATTCACACACACTCAAATGCAGCACACACACACTTTATAATATACTCACAAAATCCATTTCACATACAACCAGCCCCTGCAAATGACCAAAAGGATCTCAACGTTAAAACAAAGGAAACAGACAAATCTCAGAAAGCTAACGTAATAAAGGAATGACATAATAAATAAGGGGTCGAAATAGAAATAAAAAAAGGAAAGGAGAAGAATGATGAAATAAACAAAAAAAATATTTATAATAATAATTTTAATAAAAAAAATATATTCATGCCCTTAAATAAGCAAAGAAGAAAATCAAATAACCCTTTCAAGAAAATATTTGATAATGATAATAACAAATAATAAAATAATACTAATAAAAATAAATATCAAAAAATTTACACACCCACGTATGTGAACAAACAAACAAAAATCAAATAACGAAATAGAAATATACATACATCATATCGCCCACCTCGGAACCTCCGCATCGCCGGACTCGGAGTGAAAAGAATATCAACGACGCCCCGCTATGTTGGATTCGGATCTTGGGAAACATCCCGATGTGGCCATGATCTGGCATTGCCTCGGGTCGATAGTTCATCAAACGTGACCCGTCCCAAGTGGGATTCGATCCCGCTCTCTCATTAAATTTGCCATACACGCGACAGACATTTGCGTGGTTTTATCGCCGTCTTTTATGCTACAAACGTGGACCTCCGTCCGAACATGAAATGGTCCACGAGTGACAGACATCCCTTTGAACATTTATGCCCCAATGTAGGGTCTGTTTAAATGCAGTTCGAGATTTCAATAATGTTATTTCTTTAATGCTAATTTCAAGCCATAAGGCCCCTTTTCCAGGTAACTAATCAAGGGTTTTCCCCTCTCCGAGGGGATGTAATTAACATCGTGACCTTTATGGGCACGGTGGATTTTTATCCGGACACGACACACACAATCGTCTGATTAGTCAGATCGAGCGCACCCTGTGTTCCGGACCACTCTAGTCTTGGGACCTGAATAAATCATCACCTAGGTGACTGGCACGCCCACGCACTCAATAAATCGAATAAACAAACAAAAGAATAAAAGGAGTGTTCCGAAAGTGCATCCACAGCCGCCCACATCCCACGGCGGCCAGACTCCTGGCCGCCCAGATCCTCAAGGTGGCCACTGTAGGGCATGTGTGGAACATGCTTGATTCTATTGTTGTGATGATGTCTGACTATGACTCATTGATGAGTCTTAATTACATTTGATGATGTTAACAATCTTGTAGTTCAGGTCAAGACTAAGCAGTGTGAATATTTCAAGCTAAAATGCTGAAGAATGAAGAAGGCAAGTGGACTCCAAATGATTTTTGAGTCTACTCCAGCCAACCTCAAGCCACCCGCCAATTGAAGCACATAAGGGTGACAAATAGGTCCTTAAGTAAGGCAAATAGGAGTTAAGGCTGACAAATAGATATACAAGGGTGAAAAATGGCTTGCGAAGTAGAAATCTGCACAAATAACATAGTTGCATCGACGCAACGTCCCTGTGCATCAGCGCAGTGAAGCAGAAGCACCTCCAATTCCAGCACAGACACATGCATGGCTCTTCAGCTGTGTCGACGCAATGGCAGTGTTGCATCAACGCACTAGAAGATCTTCAAGCAAAAAGGGGTGAACCAAAGGCGATGGCTATTGATAAATAAGGGTGTCAAATAGCTCCTTAAGGGTGTAAAATAACTAATACCAGTGAAAAATAGCCGTTAGCAGTGCAAAATGGCTTGCGAAGCTGAAATGAGCAAATTCACATAGGCTGCATCAGCGCACCTCTTCACAGCGTCGACGCCGTCAACGCCAGCTCGCAAGCAAACGAAAAAGCTCTTAGCTGTGTCAACGTCACCTTCCTCACTACGTCAACGCCAACACGCCCTTCGTCAAGCGCTTCACCAAAGTGTGAACCCCAGGAGTCGACTCTTCATTTTCCAAGTTCTGTCTAGGAGCAGCTCAGCCAGCTGCGTTGACCCTGTGCTCTTAGGGTGTTGAAGTAGGGGGTCTTCCAGAAGCCGTCTGAAAGGCCACCTTCAATAGCTCCATCGATGCATGGGGAAAGCAACGTCGACACGCTCAAGGTTCATCTGACAAAATCAAGGTACTTTCTATCTACATCACAGTTGTTCGATGAAGCCATTTAGAAACCACACAAAGAGCAAAAAGATCTGACGCAACCCTATGAAAAACATGAATTTCCAGGTCTGGTGGAGGTTCCTAAGATTGACCTTGTCCCTATCATCATTAGTGATCAGAACAAACTTTTGGACAAGGTATATGTCAGCACACTATCCAGGGGAAAGGCTCCTTCTCTGTTGTCCTCTTTGCTGGAGTCTGCCAACAGGATTTCTGTCTGAAAGAAATCTTCCTGGTCAAAGGGACGTCCTTCTCTGCTAGCCAACCCATGATAATAAAAGATGCTGCAGGCACTTTTGGTCAAACCTATTATTTTACTCCAGCCATTCAAATTAAAGGATCTTGGAGGGAAACACTTGTGTCTCTGCTGGACCAATCAGATTTTAGCCTTGGGAGGTCTGACTTGCTCCTGCCATCAGATATGGTGTACCAATCAAGAAGAGGTCAATGTTCAAACAAGTCTTCTATACTCCAGCCATTCAAATTGAAGGATCTTGGAGGGAAACCCCTATGTCTCTGCTAGACCAATCAGATTTCAGCCTTGGAAATTTTGACTTGCTCCTGCCATCAGATATGGTGTACCAATCAAGAAGAGGTCAGTGTTCAAACAAGTCTTTTATATTCCAGCCAATCAGATCGTAGGATTGTTGTAGGGAAATTTTCTACCTAGCTTTCTATATATATGAAGCTCTCTACATGAAGAGAGCGGTTGTTGTTGTTGCTGTTGCTGCTATTTTGTGGCTACTGCGATCTGAAGAAAAAGAAGAGAAGAAGAGAAGAAGAGAGAGCAGTCTAAGCCTTCCATCGTGAGCATTTGAGAGGAAGAAAAAGAAAGTAGAGAAGAAGAGTAAGCAGCTCCTTAGCGTTATCAGCCCTGCCCTGGTTCGATCCAAACCAATGTTGTTCAAGAAAAAGAGAGAAACGATAGCACCCCTCCTTGCAGCTGGTCTAAGCCTGAGAAGAAATCACAGATCCGACCTATGTCCAGATCTGCTGAAAGAGCTTCCCGATTTTCATCTGAAGCCATATTTGTTCTTTCCTTGCCTTTCTGCTAGTTTTTCTTTGCAACGTCAATCTGTAAACTGGGTGTTTTGCTGTGCTTATAGAAGTGTGTCTGGTGCTCTATTTAGAGACCGGAAGTGTTTGTGCTGCTCTTGCAGCTTGTTTTCCTTGTTTGTGTGTGTGTGTGGGGGGGGGGGGGGGGGGTTCGCCCCTGTGTGTATGTGTATGTTTGGGGCGTCGTCCCCGTGTGTGTTGAGGATGTCATCCTCGTGTGGTAAAGTCTCACCGGTTTAGGGAGGGGTGGATCTAGGTCTGCGGGTTTGCAGACTGAACCACCTTAAAAATCCCTCTGTTATGGGTCGTGACTTGTGTGATTGCTCCATGTTTCCTAGCCCCACTCACAGGTTAGGGTGCTAGTTTCTACATGCTCATGTCAGCTATTTTCTAACACATACACCAGCATACTTCTCACACACCTCACTAGAGTCTTGTTGAGCAGCTTATCAAGTCTAGCTTTTAAAGTGTGTATGTGGGATCGTCGACCCCACTAGGTCGCTGCATCGATGCAGCCTCTTGATGAACTGCCAACGTTTGAGGGTGTGCAGACCTCAGCAGCCTGTGCACTATGCTCTTGTCATTTTCATTTGAGGTATTCCTATTTCATCCGATGTGCATTGTGTCTAAGTGTCTCATGTGCATTATAGCTACTGGTCGTGCCTTAATAAGAGAAGTTTTTAATTGGTCATAGTCTTTTGAAAGGATCAATTCACCCTGATGAGGACATCAAGAGCTTATGGGTTGTATTGTATGTATTGGCTTGTATAGGTGTGTAGTATAGGTTGTATTGGCTTGAAAGTGTGTAATTTTTGATTTCTTTCATTTGGGCTCTCTTTGTAAGGCTTAATTAAGCCATTGGGCCACATTTCTAGGAAGAGTCCATTACTAGGTATCATGGTTTAGGTCCACTTAAGGGTGCTACTTCATATTGGGTCATTTGGTTTTAAATGGGTCATTAAGGCACTTAAGGCCCAAATTGGGTTCCACTCTCCCATGGGCCATCTAAGTGGGAGTGGCCCATGACTAGCATGATATATTGGGTGGCTCTTGGCCCATGAATGGCCCTTGGCCCATGAAGGGGGGCGCCCTCTCTTTTGGCCTTATTAGGCTAGTTAGGTGTGTATTAGGTGAAGTTGGAATGGAATTAGTCTAAGGTTGAATGAGAATGGTCAAGTTAGATTAAAAAATTGTATATGGTGTGTTATTCACACTTCATCTCAGCCATTCAATCCCCAACCCTTGATCCAAGGGTCCACAATATATTTGATTGGAGTCATATATAATGTTGTATTTTCATGAGAAATTCAATGAAAAATCAGAATTTTGTTGAATGCCTTGAGTGAATTTCGACCTCCTCCCTCTCTCCCTCTGGTTTCTTCATCCCAACCTCCATTTCTAGAGTGTTTCTATCTCCCTTCATCTCCTCTCAACCTCCGGTGATCGTCTGTGCCGCCGCCGCCGCCGTTCGTGCCGCCTTCGAGCCGCCACGGGATCGCCTTCGATTTTCTGTCCTACTAGATAGAGGTGTAGTTCGTGAATTCCTGAAGCCAGCCACGAGTTCCGATTGATTTGAAATTTTGAGGGTTGGTTCCTATCTTCTAGGCCCTTCTCCAAAAAAAAATTGAGGTTCAAAACCCACCGTTTCATATCCTTACCATTTCGTTCAACTCTCAATCTCAGATCTGTTCTGTCACTATCTACAGTGATAGTAGCCCTGAGTTTCATGTCTTAGGTCCACTTTTTGATTTATTTTGGTTCGCCCAATTTTACTGGAGGTTACACCCATCCACCCCTTCATCCACAATTTTTCTCAATGTTTGGTTCGTCCATTTCATATTTTCTAAAAATTGTTCTCAATCTCAGCTACAGTTCTGTCCCCCTGATCCCAGATCCAACCTATGTCCACTAAACAAATCACATAAAATCATAGATACATCCAAACGGGTCCAAACTAATTTCCTTGTCTTCCCAGCTCACATTCCAACCACTTTACTGAAAAACACAACTCTTGATTCGAACATCTCCCTCACGGTCAAAGGCAATCTACAGGGAAGTTATCTACTGACCTGTGATTTCAGGAACTGTACAACAGAAGATTGAAAATTTCATAAGTCAAGATCCGAGCAGATCCAGGCCAGATCTTTAGTCCTAGGTTGAAGAACATCAAGCTAGCTTTCCAACGGCGCCAGTGTCGTATCGATCCGACGTCGGGGCTGATCGCAGCGTCCATTCTCACCGGAGCGCGCGCTGTAAAACAGCAACCACCAGTCCGTGGACAGCAAACCCGACGGGTGCCGATCGGAACCGCCCGACCCCCGGGCGACGTTCCGGTGTGCCGCCAACCCAGGGAACACTTCCCTAAGTGTCCACACTACAGCGGCGCCACCGGATCCCACACGGCCCCTCCAGACAGCACGTGGGCCCCACGGTCGTGATCACGCGTGTAGCCGAATCAACACACGAAGCTGTCCGTCATCCCGAATTCGGCCCTCCCGGGCCCATTGTGTCGCCCTTTACCTCGCTGCGTGGAGTGGGCATATTTCCATTGCTGTAATATTCATGTATTAACTGTCCCGGGAGCACGAGTTCGGCCGGGCCCGTCGTCCCCACGCCGAGCGCGTGGAGGTATCGCATTCGCTCCCTTACTTGGCATTTTGCTTAATTTTCATATATACTTGCTTATGCCACTGCTAGAGAGCATGATAGGGTAATTAGCTCACTTTCTATTTATATCACCGCTGCTGCGAGAGAGAGTGTTACCGTCCCGTGACCCGATCCGGGCACAAGTGAGAGTCGACCACCCTAGCTCACAGCCGGTTTCTCAACCGCGCACATTCGACGCTTCCCTCGTTAAGGGACGATCGTGAGCTTGTCGTGTCCGTGTCTCGTCCCGCATCACACACCCCCCCCCCCCCCCCCGCTTCTAGATCTGGTTGCACCCAAGGGACCCAACAATTTGTATCAGAGCCAAGCTCTGTCATTTCTAGATCTAACAATCTGCAGAGTGGATCCAAGTGCAACTTCAATCATGTGTTCATCGGTTGATCAGTTTTCAATGCTTTCCTTTCCGATTTTCAATGGTTCTAACTTCAGTGACAGGCTACGAAAAATGTGCAGGTTTATAACCTCATGTGATCCTAAGCTCTAGAAGATTATTACCAATGGTCCTTCCAGCCTACTTGTAAACAAAGCTAAATGGACTGATGAAGACAAGTCTAGACATCTTGACAATCTCACTGCTTTAAACTTGTTGAGAGTAGTAGTAGACTCCAACACAACTCCATTTGTTCCTAGTTGCAGGTCAGCCAATGAAATCTTGGATGGCTTGATTAGCATCAAGAAGGAACCAGAGAGGCACAACTGCTTGATGGGTGACAATGATGACAAGTCGAGCAACCCTTCATCTCAGGTAAGCTCCGAACCTGAAAATTTTACATTTGATGAACTCATGGATGCTTATGATGAACAGGATAAGCAGTATAAGAAAATTAATTCAGAAAATGAAAAATTAAAAAAGGGTCTTAGGAACAATACTCGTGAATCCTCTTGTGAAAGATGTGCCGAGGCTGAAAATATTAGTGAATGTATGATGTTTGATGTGAATATGCATAAGAAACAAATTGCTTCCTTAAGAAGAGAAAACGAAGTTCTTGTAAATAAGATCTCTAAATTTGAAGAGAATGAAAAAGAGCTCACAAAAGAGATGGATTCAATGTCCAATGATCAGAAGTTCTTTGATGAACTGGTTAACAATGACAAGCTCATTAATGAAAATGAAGAACTTAAAAGATAAATTGATGTTCTAAGTTATAGGTTGTCTGCCTATGAAAAGGGGAAGCACATCGAGGAAAATGACTCTGAAAAATTGCATGTGCTAGAACTAGAAATTGAAGATTACAAAGAGATGAATGGCATATGAAGGACAAGATCAATGCCTACGAGGAAGAGCTTGCTAGCTCTGAACTACACATCCCTTCCCTGAAAGATGAGATCTTGGATTTGAATAATTCATTGTCTAAATTTATGGAAGGCACAGAAAATCTGGACAGACTCTTGGGAACTAAAGTAAATTTTTAGAAAGAGGGACTTGGTTATGCTCCAGTAAATAAGAAATCCATTGGAAATAAGATCTATACTTCTTTTGTTTCTAGTTCCAATGTGGCCAACACCTCTAATCTCCGTTCAACACAACCTGCCAATCCGAAAACTCAAGAACAGTCCACTGTATAAAAAAGCCCCAAAACCACATAAAAATCAGAAAAGAAAGAAAGCATCCAAGCAAAAAAAGAAAAATATTTTTTTTGGTATTAATATGCATGTTGGGAAACTTAATGCCAAACACCATGCTTCTCACACTTTGAATGTTCAGTGTTTCTATTGTGGATAGCCCAGTCATATTATGCATAACTATTTTATTTTGAGGAATGATGAATTCAGAGCATGCAGGGACAGAACCAATAATGAAAAAGGCAATGGCAAGGGTAAGGTCGATGCTGGGAAGAAGTGTGCTCAGCACACTCCTATTCAAAAGCCTAGGAATGATACAATGCATCGACGCACCTCCCAGGAAAGGTCGACGCACCATATGGCTAGCAAAAGAGACCTTCCTATTCGATGCTTTCACTGTAAGAAGCCCAATCACAGTTAAAGACTGTTGGCAAAAGAGAAGGGAAAATAAATTTCAAGCCATGGATACTAACCCTTGTGATCGCACACGAAAATTTAATGCCAATACACACACGAGAAATGTAAGACATCATGTGTGTTGTTTTTGCTATGGTGAGGTTAGGGATGAAATGAATGGTTGTTCCTGGATGAGGAAGAATGACTTGGTGGATCGGAGGTGAAGAGAACCCGTCAGATTAGCATCCAATCCTCAAGGGCCCAAGAAAACCTGGGTACCTAAAAATGCCAAATGAGATTTTGGTTGCGGGGATGCCTTGGAGCTGAACAAGGGTCAGTCAGAAAATAACAGCTTAAGGCACTGGTATGTAAATAAGATTTTCATTGTATGTTAAATCTGCATGGTAGGTTCCCATATTAGTTATTTACAGTAAACTCTTAATAAGGTCTGAGTTCCTCCTTCATGAAGTTTGCTTGTACTGTAAATGATGAATATTGAGGAGGGTAAATCTAGTTCAGCCCAAGATTGGCCCAATAACAGGGGAACCAATTCAAGTTCCTCCTTCAAGAACCGCCCAAACCAACCCAAATCATTATTGAGGAGGGTAAACCTAGTTCCTCCTTCAAGAACCGCCCAAACCAACCCCGCTCCTACATCACGCCCAATAGGTATGGCCCAACAGGCTGTGACCCAATTCGACTCGGCATTGTATTCTGCAGCACGGGAAAGCACCACGATCGGCGAAAGACCCTCCGACGACCGACCGTTACCCCCCATGACGTAGGCCATCATCCCATAACGGGCGAGCACGCCCCATGAGCGTCGTGAGACTCACCCCGGGACCAGCCGACGCTAGGGTAAGCGCCCTACAATGAGAAACGCCCGCCATTGTAGCGAAGACCCGGTGTGAAACGACCTAGGACCTACATTGCAAGCAATGCAACGGACACGGTGATGTCACATAAGCGGACTCACCCGCGTAACGCACACATGTGCCCGTGGGCAACCCGGTGATGATGGAAAGGGTCCGGGGCAAGACCTTGACGCTCCGAGTGATTTGGCTAGCTTAAGGCTGAACCCCTAAGGGCCCGGGATGCCCAATTTCATGGGTGGCCAGCACGCCAAGGGCGTGGGTTGTAAGGTCTCTCTCACAACTCGCTCCGCGATGGTCGCTCAATTTGATGACAATTTGGGACCTAGCACTCTCTCACCGCCGACAAAGCAACCAAAAACAATACTAAACCAAGCGATTAAATGCCAGCAATGAGAAGTGTTCCGAATCTCACCTGATCGGTGTGAATACACCGATCCCGGTCGGAGACGAGGGCGAGTGGGGAGGCGTGGGTACGCACCCGCACGCCGCGTCGGTGTAGCTTTGACCTGAAAATTAAAATGTTAGAGCACTACACCTCTCGCAGGAGGGGGATCTCGGGGCAGGGACTTATTAAAATTACATCCAAAACTACCTCCACGCATGGAGGGGCGGTCAGCCGGCCAGGCGGGGTGGGGGAAAAACTAAGCTAGAACTCGAATTACTGAGCTCCCCGGTTCTGCCAGCTTCAGGAACAGCCAGATAGGCAGTCACTGTCGGTGCTGCCACGGGCTCTCCCGAACTCCTTTGTTGACGAAACCAGCACCAAAATCTCTTGGGTTGGCCCAGGAGGACGTTAGAATTATTGGAGAATTTCTTGATGACAACGACATCCGGGGCAGTGTCAGGATCAGGACTGCTGCACTCTGCTCCTGGCAGTGTCTGGACCACTAGTGTTGGAAGGGAAGGCTGTCACGACCACTCCCTTACTTAGTTGATGGCTGGACCAAGACCGTTATGTTCGTTGTCGAGTTGTCTTCGAATGGAGACCCACGGGGCTGCCGGCGGAGGTCGGAGCAGACCGCGAGGGCCAGAAGAGTGGAAGAAGGTCGAATCTGTCTCCACTTGGACTGACCTACGCACTCAGGGTAGGAAATTTAGAACTTTGTGCTTCAGGATTCAAACGATGCTCCACTTCTTGGAGATGAAAGGGGACTCGTAGCAGAAGTGTTCAGCCAAACGCCGCTCCAATATCATCAAGGTACTAGTCGTGGTAGCCTCTGTAAGCTACAGTTGGGTGTCTGCCAGATAGGAAATGCACAGTACGGCGGTGAGGACTCCTCCGGGCAGCTACGAACTCAGACGGAGGTGGGACCACCTCCGTTGCGAAGTAGACTGGATGACGATTTGAGTGGTATATGGTACGTATCCTGATATCTCATGATGACGCCGTGGCTGCTACTGCAAGCTACTGGTACACTGCTGCCTGCGAGCTGGTGCTGGATCTGCAACTAACAGAAGGTGAATGGACTAGGAAGGGGGGTGAGATGTTGCAAGGGGTGATGGCTAATGGGTATAGGGGTTGGGGAAGAGTGTTAGGGGTTGGTGGGAGTGGCTGGGAGAGGGAGGGGGCGGGGCTAGCAGAGGTTGGTGGGCTTGGTGCGGCCTGCTCTCTAAGCACAAGGTGGAGGAGGAGGATGGAGGGAAGGCCGACCTATGGTGGATGAGGGAAGGAGATGGAGTTTGGCCAAGGCTTGGGGAGGAAGAGAGAGGGTAGAGGGAACCAAGGGGGGCTGGGTAAGAAGGAGAGAGGGGTGGGAAATTCAAATTTGGCCTAGAGTTAAGCCCCTTCAGCCTTGGGGAGGTGGAGAGTTGCTTGGGGAAGGGAATTGGGTGGTTGGTGGTTGGAGGGTGGGGATTGGGGGAGGATCCCTTGGGGCTGGGGTAAAGTAATGAGAGGGGTGTGGGGACTTGGAATAGCCTTGATGGAGGGGGAGAGGGAGAGAAAGTAGGTGGGAGGGGAAGAGAGAGAGAGTGGCGACCCCCTTAGAGAGAGAGATATGAGAGAAAGATATATTTCAAGAGAGAGAGGGGAGACAAAATTCCAAGGGAATTTCTAATTTCATTGATCATCAAAGGTTACAAATGAGAGAGGGGAGAGGGCTATTTATAGACTCCATACTTTTCCTAGGACCAAATTGACCCTGACTAAACAACTAATGACCAAAGCATTCCAAGGGAGGGCACCCCTGGGCCTAGCCCATAGAATTGGGCCCATTAGACACATAACCTTGGTAAATGACTCACTAACCTAGGTACTTGACTCAAATAAAAGGAAAATTACACGATAAGACTCAAATAAGAAAATAAAATACATCATATGACTCAAAATAAAGTCACAAACAAGATGTAGCACTACTGGCGATCATCAGGAGCCTGGAAAAAGTGTGGAAGGGTAGGAGATGTCCCCATCATACCCCCGGGGTGGGGAAAACTTGACCCTGTCGAGTATGGGTCCACCGGGGAGGTGGTCCCCCAAAGCAGCTCCGGGCGAGCCACGATCTCTAAACTCAACCTCGAGTCCATAGCCAGGGGACAACGCTTCAGCTTCCCAAGGCAGCTCAGACACACTCTCTTGCCGGCGATGGTACCCTACTTGCCTCGTATTGCCTCCGTGTGCTCACGTCGGGTTCTCAAGCCGACTGGTGGAGGCTCTCCGAAGGTGTCACTCTCAAAAGTAGGTAGAGGCTCGAGGCACTCACTCGAATCCTCCGCGGTGCCCATATAGGGTGCCGGATCCACCACGTGGAAAATGGGGTGAATCCCAAAACCCATTAGTAAGTCCAACCTGATAGTCAGGTTGCCAAAGTCACTCGGAACTTGGGAAGGTCCAAGTCCTCGTGCCCTCGAATTGGAGGTGACTCTAGGGTAGAGCCACTCCAATGTCACCATCACCAAGTTGCCTACTTGGAATCCCAAGTGGTGCTTACGAGCTATTGCCCGCTCTTTATGATCCTCACCGCTCGTTGCTAGATGCTTGCGTGAATGCGTATGCCATGCACTACGATGTGGTGTGGGTGTGAAACGTATGGTGTGCAAAGGTGGACAAGGGTAGCCAAATGTAGACCGATCATTCTTTGATGCCATGAAGACTTTGACAGACTTAGGAGGGCCGGGGCATCCATAGGTGAACCTATCATGCATGGGTGTGATGAGTGCCGGAGGACTCGGACATCCATGAATGCTCCTATCATGCTTAAGACTCATGATGAATGAAGGTGGGCCATTACATTCGAATATAGACCACTCCTGCTTCCTACTTGATATGTGGGTGATATGAATGAATGGACCCGACTTATGAATCATGCCAAGTGGTGCGGTATGCTAAGGTTCATGCATTCCTATCCAAAATATGACTTTCATGTGCATGGGTGTGGGGTGGCCCTTGAGCTTCCACTTGAAAGGGTCGAAGGGATCATGGAAGGTGGTCATCATGGGAAGAGGCACTTCCTTGTTCTCTAGGCGGGTGTTGCCTAAGGTCATGGTTCCTATGGTGTAACCTGGGTCATGGTTGAGGTGGGCTTGGCCCAACATGGTGGGTGTGGGTAGGAAAGGGTGGGTGGTGGGTGATGCGGGTGGGTCACATGGGTACCCGAGCTCTCAAAGGAAGGGGTCAAAGGGATCATGGAAGGGGTCACCTAGAGAGGAGGACTCCATGTCTTCTAGGTCCTCAAAAAGGGGTGGGTCATTTTTCTCCCATGAAACATTTGGGCCGGAGTCTTTGGTGGGTGGGTCGGCCATGAGGGGATGGTTTGGCTTTCTACCCGATATAAGGAACTCCAATTTGAGGATATGGTCGGGTTCATCGGGTGTGGAGAGGAGTAACAGGAGGTCGCTAGTGTAGCAACCCTAAGTGTAAACGTAGGTGATAGACACGACACATAGGTGTAGGAGATCAAGGCTCCTAGGTTGGTTGGCCACTGTGGTCAACATGTCGGTCAACTTCATTTGCCATGCTAAGCCCTTAATGAGATCCTCCAAAGTCCCCACTTGGTAGTATGATTGGATGGTGGTGCGATAGGAGATGAAGGGCACTATGAGGAGGTGTTGCTCTATAGGAGGCCGGGTTCTCCTCTAGCCATCTAACCAAGGGCCCACTTATGATAAGTTCACTCCCAATTAGAGGGGATGGCGTAAAAGGTGAGGTTTCTTCCTTGGTTTGGGCATGAGTTTCTTCCAAGGTGGGGAGTGGATCCGGGGTGTTTACCACTATAGGGTCAGGTGTGGGGATCATGGGTTCCTCTACCAAGGAGGTGAGAAGGTCCTTTATAGGTGGGGTGATGATGGGCGGCACATGGTGCACCCGGGGTGGTGGGTAAAGGGGGACTTGTGCTAGGATGGGGAGGGGAAGTAGTGGTGGCCTAGGACATGGTAGAGTTGGGGTAGGGAGTGGGAGATGGGTTGGGTGAGGAGTCTTGGCTTGGCTGGTCTTGGGAGGTGCGTCTCTTATGGGGGACGATGGAGGGGTAGTGGTGGAGACCAAGGGGGCATGTGGGGTATGGGTTTGGTGAGCGATTTTGGGTTGGGGGGTGGTGGCCATCATGGGCCTCGGTGGAGGGGTGGACACGGAGTCCACTTGGGCTTGTGGAGCTATGGTTGGGGTGAGGACTTGGAGGTAGGGTGTAGATGTAGTGGTGGTTGAGGTGGGAAGCGGTGGTGATTGGGTGATTGGGGTCTTGGGTTGGCCGGGTGGGGATGGAGGAGTTGAAGGGCTTCTTGGGCTATGGCGATCCCGGTAGGAGGGGAAAATATATCTAGCCCTAAGTTGATCCTTCATGTCCCCCCATGTGGTGAGGGGAGCTTCCCTTCTAATTATCCTTAGGCCTTCAATTTTCAATCAATGGGTTTGAGCCCTTTTGGTTAGTTGCATTTTGGCAAATCTAACCTTCCTATCCTCGTATATGGGATTCCACTCGAAGTAATGGTCCATTGAAGCCTCCCAATATAAATAGTCATTAGGATGAGTTCCATCAAAGGTGGGGGGCGGGGGATATGTCCTTCTATCGTCCGCCCTTGGGGTGGGCCTATTGTCTCCTAGTTGGTTGAGTCGACTCGATAGGCTATCAAGCCGCTCATTGGCATAGGTCAAGGCTCCCATTAGGGAGTTGACACAGCCGTGGAGGCCTTGTGTGCTGGTGGTGGGTTTCTCTTGGAGGTTTGGACTCATGGAGAGGGCTGATGGGTAAGGTCGGTATGAGGCGGCCATGCTAGTGGACAAGAGTGATGCACTGGGAGACTCTAAATGCATATGCGCACCCTAGGACCAACTTGTAGAGACAAGTTGAGAACTTGCTCTGATACCACTTGATGTGAAAAGACCTAGGACCTAGATTGCAAGCAACGCAACGGACACGGTGATGTCACACAAGCGGACTCACCCGCGTAACGCACACATGTGCCCGTGGGCAACCCGGTGATGATGGAAAGGGTCCAGGGCGGGACCTTGACGCTCCGAGGGATTTGGCTAGCTTGAGGCTGAACCCCTAAGGGCACGAGATGCCCAATTTCATGGGCGGCCAGCACGCCAAGGGCGTGAGTTGTGGGGCCTCTCTCACAACTCGCTCTACGGTGGTCACTCAATTTGATGATAATTTGGGACAGGGCACTCTCTCACCACCGATGGAGCAACCAAAAATAATACTAAACCAAGAAATTAAATGCCAGCAATGAGAAGTGTTCCGAAGCTCACCTGATCGGCATGAACACATCGATCCCGGCCAGAGACGAGGGTGAGCGGGGAGGCATGGGTACACACCCGCACGCCGCGTCGGTGTAGCTTTGACCTGAAAATTAAAATGTTACATCACTACACCTCTCGCAGGAGGGGGATCTCGGGGCGTGGACTTATTGAAATTACATCCAAAACTACCTCCATGCAGGGAGGGGCGGTCAGCCGGCCAGGCGGGGTGGGGGGAAAACTAAGCTAGAAATCGAATTGTCGAGCTCCCCGATTCTGCCAGCTTCAGGAACAGTCGAATAGGCAGTCACTATCGATGCTGCCACGGGCTCTACCAAACTCCTTTGTTGACGAAACTAGTGCCAAAATCTCTTGGGTTGGCCCAGAAGGACGTCAGAATTATTCGAGAATTTCTTGATGACGATGACGGCCAAGGCAGGGTCAGGATCAGGACTATCGCACTCTGCTCCTGGCAGTGTCTGGACTGCTGTTATTGGAAGGGAAGGCTGTCACGACCACTCCCGTGCTCAGTTGACGGCGAGACCAGGACTATTACGTTCATGGTTGAGTTCTCTTAGAACAGAGACCCACGGAGCTGTCGCCAGAGTTCCGAGCAGACCGCGAGGGCCAAAAGAGTAGAAGGAGGTCGAATCTATCTCCACTTGCACTGACCTGCGCACTCGGGGTAGGAAATTTGGAACTTTATGCTTCGGGCTTCCAACGGCACTCCGCTTCTTGGAGATGAAAGGGGACTCGTAACAGAAGTCTTCAGCCAAACTCTGCTCCAATATCTTCATGGTACTGGTCGTGGTAGCCTATGCAAGCTCTAGTTGGGTGTCTACCAGGGAGGAATTGTGCAGTACGGCGGTGAAGACTCCTCCGGGCAGCCACGAACTCAGACGGAGGCAGGACCACCTCCATTGCGAAGTAGACTAGACGATGATTCCAGCGGTATATGGTACTCATCCTGAAGCCTCACGATGACGCTGTGGCCGCTGCTGCAAGCTGCTGGTACATTGCTGCCTGCGAGCTAGTATTGGATCAGCAACTAACCGAAGGTGAATGAAGTAGGAAGGGGGTGAGATGTAGCAAGCGGTGATGGCTAATGGGTATAGGGGTTGGGGAAGGGTGTTAGGGGTTGGTGGGAGTGGCTGGGAGAGGGAGGGGGTGGGGCTAGCAGAGGGTAGTGGGTCTGGTGTAGCCTGCTCTCGCAGCACAAGGTGGAGGAGGGGGATGGAGGGGAGGCCGACCTATGGTGGATGGGGGAAGGAGATGGAGTTTGGCCAAGGCTTGGGGAGGAAGAGAGAGGGTAGAGGGCGACCAAGGGGGGCTGGGGAAGAAGGAGAGAGGGGTGGGAAATTCAAATTTGGCCTAGGGTTAAGCCCCTTCAGCCTTGGGGAGGTGGAGAGTTGCTTGGGGAAGGGAATTGTGTGGTTGGTGATTGGAGGGTGGGGTAGGGATTGGGGGAGGATCCCTTGGGGCTGGGGTGGAGTAATGAGAGGGGTGTGGGGACTTGGAATAGCCTTGATGGAGGGGGAGAGAGAGAAAGTAGGTGGGAGGGGAAGAGAGATAGAGGGGTGACCCCCTTAGAGAGAGAGAGATATTTCAAGAGAGGGAGGGGAGACAAAATTCCAAGGGAATTTCTAATTTCATTGATCATCAAAGGTTACAAATGAGAGAGGGGAGGGGGCTATTTATAGACTCCATACTTTTCCTAGGACCAAATTGACCCTGACTAAACAACTAATGACCAAAGCATTCCAAGGGAGGGCGCCCCTGGGCCTAGCCCACTGAATTGGGCCCATTAGAGACATAACCTAGGTAAATGACTCACTAACCAAGGTACTTGACTAAGATAAAAGGAAAATTATATGATAAGACTCAAATAAGAAAATAAAATACATCGTATGACTCTAAATAAAGTCACGAACAAGATGTAGCACTGCTGGCGATCATCAGGAGCCTGGAAAAAGTGTGGAAGGGTAGGAGATGTCCCCATCACTTCGACGACCAACCGTTACTCCCCATGACGTAGGCCATCATCCCATAATGGGCGAGCACGCCCCATGAGCGTCATGAGACTTGCCCCGGGACCCGCCGATGCCAGGGTAAGCACCCTCCAACGGGAAACTCTCGCCATTATACCGAGAAAATGTTATTCCACTACTTATGCCCTTCCCTATCAAGGGCGAAGGCTCCCCACTCCAGGACAACCCCTATAAGAAGGGAACGACGGAGAAGAGCAACACGGTGGATACTTCTGTCAAAAAGCTTCTCACTGAGAATAGAGCAACTGATCCTGCTGCAGTATTAGAGAGAAGCCATGCCCTATGACGTCCAGAGAGAGCACTCCTTCTACACGATCTTACCACCCAGCGAGCACTCCAAGTGCCCACTCGGAGCGGAGAGCACTCGTGGCGAAGGCTGACCCTTCTCTCGGATCCTCTACTACGGCCTCCACATCTCTCTCACTTTTCTCTTCTATGTTCTCTATTAATTCGTTGCTGACTTAAGCATCGGAGGGTTGTGCCCTGGGGTAACACCCGGGACTCCTTCTGACGCCCCTTATTTTCTGGTGCTTGCAGGCCTCCACGGGTGCGGGATGACTTCCCCAACAAATAAATAGAGAAGGTGGTACGTGACATAGGAACCATTTCCCTGCCTCTACACTGCTTGGCATCATCTGTGGGAAGCCGAGCGAAATGCTATGACACCTCATGGAAGCCTTCAAAACGCCAGCAATCGGGGGCGCGATTCCCATCAGGGACCCAACTCTCTCCGGGGGTCATAGGAAGCCTCCTCCGCCCATCCCTAACAAGAGGTCTCGCCGGGTGACCTAGATGAACTCCGTCAGGAGATCTGAGCCCTAACCGGACTCTACTGGGAGCTAACGAGCCGACTGATGGGACCCCAGCCAGTCTTGCCTGAGCGACGGCAAGATGAGAGGTCCCGGATTGGAGAGAATCCTCGCTGGGTACGGGAAGCTTCCCATGCCTCGGTCGTGAGGACCTGACGATCGTGCAGCACACCCGTACCCAGGGTACGTAGCCCCTTGCACTCTAACCCAGAGATGGATCACCGGCTCCAACGCATCGACGAGATAAAGGACAAGGTCTGACACCTGGACGACGTACTTCTGGCTGCGAGAAATCATGGCTTCATCGACGATGACCAAGACTTTCATGCTCCCTTCTCTAGGGAGATCATGGAAGTCCCCATTCCGCCAAAGCTCCAGCTACCGTCGTTCACCTCCTACGATGGCACCACCAATCTAGCCGACCACATGCACAGTTTTGAGTCCCATCTGGTGTTTCACCGGGCCTCGGATACTGTGAAGTGCCTGGCATTCATTACAACCCTTCGTGAGAACGCTCGGGCCTGGTTCAAGTCTCTACCGACCAGGACCATTTCCTCCTTCCAGTAGCTCAAGAAGATGTTCAAGGAGAACTTCATTGGCTGCTGAAAGGTGGCCTAGTCAGTGGTAACCCTGCTGGCCCATAGGCAGGGGAAATATGAAACATTGTAAGACTTCATCTCCTGCTTCCGCGCGGAGGCCCTCCGGATCCCGCACCTTAATGTCAGCCTCACGACTACCGCCCTCGCTCAGAGTCGAAGCACTTACGACCCTTCTAGACCTCCTCTCCCTGGCACAGAAACATGCACGCTGCGAGGAGAACAATGCGGCCTTGGGTCGCACGGTCGGAACCGAGAGATCCGACCGGAAGAGATCCGCCGACTCATCACGAGAAGGGCGGGATAAGCGGGAGCGTCGCGACGAAGACCACCGCGACAACCTAGAAATAGAAAGGGGTAGTTATCGCAACTACACACCCCTGACAGCTCCGCCCGATCAAATCCTGATGGAGATCTGCGAGGAGCCATTCTTCAAATGGACTCCCCGGATGAAGTCAGATCCGAGCTTAAGGAGCAATAAGAAGTACTGTCACTATCATCGTGACCATGGACATGACACTGTTGAGTGCATTAACTTGAAGGATGCTATCGAGGACCTCGTCTATAGAGGACTCCTCGATAAATTCCTCGCCAAATCCATCGACAAGCGACAGCGGATGCCTCGGTCCATCGACAATCGGCCCAATGGAAATGAGATCATGATGATCTCAGGGGGGGCGCCCACGGGAGGGGACAGCGAGAGCAGGCGACAGCGGTACGCATCGGCCGTCCACACTGTGGAATGACGCGATGACACTCGACCAGAAGCCTCCACCCCAGGCCATCCAAGAGATCTTATTGTCTTCTCAGACGATGACCTGGATGGTGTAACTACTCCCCATTCTGACGCACTCGTGGTTTCAGCCACTATCAACCAGTGTACCGTGCGTCGCACTTTAGTGGATAATGGAAGCGGCCCTAATGTTATCGCGTATGACTGTCTCGTGCTTATGGGTGTAGATCTATCAAAACTTGCACCATTGCATACACCGTTATACAGATTCTCCGGTGATGGGGGTCTATGAACGATCTAGAGGGGGGTGAATAGATCAGTCACCCAATAAAATCTACTGCAACAGTTTCTAGTGCGGAAATAAAACAAACTGATGCTGGACGGCAGAAATGTAAGAGAGAGCAGTCACAGAAATCCAACTATAGCAGATCTGAACTTAAACGGACCTAAGCATGCATCTATAGCATATAATGGAAACGATCATGATGCACAACAATTCACACGGCAATCACACAGGAGACAGGAAGTTTTTAAGGTGGTTCGATCTCAAACCCGAGATCTACGTCCACCCCACACTCCAACCTGGAATGTGGCTTCAACCGCTGATTCACAGCTTCAACTACTGGGCCTCACAGCTTACCTATAACCGCTGACTAACAGCTTGACCGCTGGGCATTACAGCTTTGCCAACCGCTGGGGACTACAGCTTAACCCATCCAGAGGAATCCTCCTCTGCCCGCTGAGCAATATAGCTTAGCTCTGCTGACTAACAGCTTGAAAACAAGGTTTCAGAAAACAAAATAGAAACAAACGAAAAACAAGAACTCTCAAATGGAATGTAGCTCACAATGAGCAATCTCAGTTCTGGTATCTGAACCAAGAAACTGATGAACAATCATTCAGAGAAAGTCTCTCAGACTCCTCTCACTCAACTATCTTTTTCTCTTCTCTCTGGATCGTTTCTTTTCTTCTCTGCTGCACTCTCTCTTTTTCTTCTGTTCTCAATAGCACACACAGATCTTCTTTCACGATCGATTTCTCTAGATGGAGAAGTCTTCTATTTATAGCATCAGAGAGGTGGGTGTGTGTCCTCCACAATTCCCGCCCAGAGCCCCTTGACCACGTGGCAGCATTTCAGCTCACTGCGTTACACGTGTCACGATCCTGGCACATCCTTCATTCTTGGATCACGTGCCCTTCTTAATTTCCTTGAGCAGATATCCTGCAAAGGTTAGAGCACAGAGTTGGTTCGAGATTTGATCTAAGCCTGTACATACTTGATGCACATAATGCAATATGCATATTAGAAAGTATGTACAATGAAGGTGAATGCACGGACATGCCACCAGAGAATGTATAGACTTTGTGTGCAATGTATAAGACGATGTACATACTTACTTGCTTGTAATGCGATATGCATATAGGAAAGTATGCACATTGAAGATGAATACTCGAACCTACCATCAACGAGTGTATGGACTTAGTGTGCATGCGACAACGATGTACAGACTTGCTGGTGTGATGATTCATGAACTTAAATGCTCGTGCCAGCAATGGTTGTACAAACTTATGAATTAATGCACGAACTTAATTACTAGTATCATCACAGGTTGTACAGACTTTGTGTACTTGTGTATGCATAAGGCAACGTGATGCACTGACTTTGCATATGCATGAAGAACACTGGTTGTACTGACTTGGTCGAGTGAAACAACGGAGGCTGTACAGACTAGCCACCAAAGAATGTACAGACTTTGATGAGAAAGATGCACACATGCACAATGAACACGGATGCACTGACTAAGTCACGAGCTGAGCTAACGGATGTATAGACTTGCTCAGTCATCAGCTAATAGATGTATAGACTTGCTCAGTCATCAAACCAACCGTGTGCAGACTTAGTGTACGCATAAAATAAATGAGTGCACTTACTATGGCTAACACATGCAAACACGCATCGATCAGTGATATGCAAGAGATGGTCAATGCACTGACTATGTGGCGTGCAACTATAATTAATGCACCAATGCAAGCTATGCATGAACTAGAATAGACCTGATGCAGAGAACAGACAATGCACCGTATAGCTGCGTCAATGCAATGCCCATACTGTGTCAACGCACACCCCTTTTACTCTTAATGTATGAACTATATATGCTGAAGTATGAAGAAGTATGAAGCATGCAAAACATTTATTAATTCTCTCACATGATTCATTAGTGGTTGCTATCATCAAAACAATATGACATCATCAAGGCATAGGGGGCACAACAATCTCCCCCTTTTTGATTATGGCAACACAATGAATAGATGCCATGAGATCGGTTCATGCATGCACAGACTTATGCACTAATAGATGTACAGACTTATGCACTGATAGATGTACAGTCTTATGCACTGATAGACGTATGCACTAAATGAGACTCCTATCCCATCTCCCATCTCCTCCTGCACATTCTCCCCTTTTGCCATCAGCAAATAAGGAGGAAAGACAGGAGGAACGTTCTATGCGACAGTTCTGAATGTGAGCACAGTATGACGCAATCCTTAAAGTATATGAATCGAGCAATGGCTTTCTTGATGTCAATTAGGTTTAACAGTGATAGAAGGTGAGGAAAAAGAACTGGCTTTCTGAGATAGGATCATATGCTTCAGTTATAGCAATGAACTTAAGTCACATGACCATAATAGTCTAGGTCGATACAATACCCTAGTTACTTCAGAGAAAGTGAAAGACAAGGAAAGTCACCTGACCTTGTATTGAGATTAAACAATTGACACTCAATGATATTTGTTTTCTAAGGGTTATAGAAATTTCATTCACATGCTTCTGAAACATGAACTTATTGAACAAACAAGTATCATGTATGCCGTTGACATTAGGTGTATACCTTGATCAGAGGCTGATACCCCCAGTTACTAAGCACAAACTACTATATCTATTTCTGATCAAAGCTACAGGAATAATTTGCACCTTTGACGTTAAGGGTATACCTTGATCAGAGGCCAATACCCCTAGTTACTCAGTGAAATCTCTCTTGTAGATTCGACCAAATGAATAGAGATAACCTGAGTCACTTCATGACTTAAGGTACTCTCCATTTCTTTGATGGAGACCTCAGTTTCTCAGTGAAACTTAGTCATTGTTCTGCCACTTTGTTCACTTCTTTTTCTTTGATGATCTTAAATTTAGCTGCCCTTGTGATTTTTGGAGAGACTTGTTTAAGAACAATACATGATTCTTGGTTTTCAAACCTTAACCAACACTAAATCTGTCATGTTCAGGTACTGTGAGGACTTGTTCTATCATAATCATGAGATAGAGGTTAAGAGCTATAAATGCTTTCTATCATCTTATTTTCAGAAGATAGTCTTTTGACCATTACAGTCTATTAAGGTTAAACCTTAGTTTCAATCAATGAGCACATGAGATTCTTACAACAGAAGGGTTGTGATAATTTCAGCTCACAATAATGAACCAATCACTAGACATTTATCCAATCAGTGAAGGAGTTGAATTTATTTCAGATGATGCAACCCTCCCACTGACAACAGTATGCATTTCACAAAAATATGCAATGATTCGACCAATCATGCAGTTAAGGCATTGAATGCATAGACTATGAGTAGAGCATGTTTCGACATGAGGTTTATACAATGCAATTGATTGACTACATGCGTAACCATCCGTCGATTATATGTCCAACTATGCATTGACTCCAACTCATGATACCAACTGATGATGTGCATCAACTTAAGTACTCAGTCCACAAGAGATTATTCTCTCATCAAACAACTTTATCCACAAGTTTAAGAACATGCACCCAATTATTGCAAGCATTCTAAAAGATATCTCAAGAGAAAAAGATTAGTCATTTTCCTACTGAAATTTACAAAGCCCCAGTTCTCTTCTTAGATATTTAAATCTTTCATTTCCAAGAGGTTTTGTAAAAATATCAACAACTTATTTTTCAGTTTCAACAAAGACTAATTCAATTTCACTCATGCCCACAACATCTCTAAGAAAATGATGTTTAATATCAATGTGGTTAGTCCTAGAGTGGTGAACATGATTCTTGGTAAGGCAGATGGCACTAGTGTTATCACATAGAATAGGAATGCATCCCAGACTTATCTGATAATCTGAAAGCTGATGTTTAATCCATAGTACCTGGGCAGCACAATTCCCTGCAGCAACATATTCTACCTCTACAGTGGAGAGTGCTACAGTGTGTTGCTTTTTAGAGGTCCAAGATACTAGGCAACCACCTAGGAATTGACAATATCCACTAGTGCTCTTCCTATCTATCCGACACCTAGCATAGTCTGCATTAGTGTAAGATATAAGCTCGAACTCACACCTAGCAGGGTACCAAAGACCAAGTTCTTGGGTGTCTGACAGATACCTAAAAATCTTTTTCACTGCACTAAAATGAGACTCCTTAGGACTAGCCTGAAATCTAGCACATAAACATACTGCAAATTGTATATCAGGCCTAGATGCAGTGAGGTACAAAAGGGATCCGATCATACCTCTATACAGCTTTTGATCCACTGGGTTACCTTTTGTATCTTGATCAAGACTTGTGGAGGTACCCATTGGAGCTGCAATGTCCTTGAGGTCTTCAAGCTTGTATCTCTTCAGGAGGTCCCTAATGTATTTGGACTGGGTGATAAAGGTTCCATCTTTTGTTTGAGTCACTTGCAATCCAAGGAAGAGTTTCAGCTCACCCATTGAGCTCATTTCAAACTCTTGTGTCATTAAGTCAAAAAATTCATTACACATCTTTGGGTTAGTTGAACCAAAAATAATGTCATCCACATAAATCTGAACAACAAGTATGTCAGGGTGACTTACCTTTGTAAACAACGTTTGGTCAATCTCACCTCTTGAGAACTTCTTGTCGGTAAGGAATTTGCTGAGCCTGTCATACCAAGCTCTAGGAGCTTGCTTCAAACCATAGAGAGCTTTATTCAACTTATATACATAAGAAGGGAAGTCTGAGCATTCAAAGCCAGGAGGTTGATGAACAAAGACATCCTCCTTAATTTCCCCACTGAGAAAAGTGGATTTTACATCCATCTGCTGGAGATTTATTACAAGGGAGCATGCATAAGCTAATAGAATTCTAATGGCTTCTAACCTGGCTACAGGGGCAAAAGACTCTTCAAAATCAATTCCGAATTCAATAGGATGGTCTCTTAAGAATCTGACATTGGTAATTTGGTTACCTTGATCTTCATTTACCTCCCCCTGAACAGCAGGCTCTTCTGCATTGTTTTCTTCTGGCTCGTCTTTTTGATCTGATTGGTCTGCACATTGTCTTTCATTCAATATTTCTCCATCATCTTCTTTCCTGTACAGACCATTTTCACATTTAGTCAGGGATTCATCAAAGACAATATGTGGAGATTCCTCAACAGTTTTAGAATTAAGATTTTACACTCTATATGCTCTAGTATATTCTGAATACCCAAGAAAAATTCCTGGATCACTTTTAGGTTTAAATTTATCAAGATCCCTTTTATCATTAACATGAATGAAGCATTTACAGCCAAAGACCTTGAAATAAGCAATTGAAGGCTTCTTACCTTTCAGAATCTCATAAGGAGTTTTCTGAGTGAAAGGCCTTACCATGGCTCTGTTGATTATGTGGCATGCAGTATTAACTGCCTCTGCCCAAAATTTTCTTGGTAAGCCACCTTCAACAAGCAGTGTACCATCTCCACAATCGTCCAGTTCCTCCTTTCTACTATTCCATTCTGCTCAGGCGTTCTAGGTGAGGAGAACCGATGATTAATCCCATTGACCCTGCAAAATTCATCAAATTGAGAATTCTCAAACTCACCTCCATGATAAGATAAGATATTTTCAATTAAATTTTTATTTTTCTGTTTTATTTTCAAATAGAACTCCTGAAATTCTATGAATGCATCATTTTTATGTGCAAGGAAAAAGACCCAAGTAAACCTAGAGAAGTCATCGACTAGGACATATCCATATCTCTTCCCTGACAAGCTGACTGAACGTGTGGGTCCAAATAAATCCATATGTATCAACTCATAAGGTTTAAAGGACATGTTTTCAGTTCTTGATTTAAATGACTTCCTAGTTTGCTTGGACTGTGTACGCGCACTGCACACCTTAATTTCCTTCTTGAAAGAAACTTCTGGGAGCCCTCTAACCATGCTATGTTTATTCAATTTATGCAAAACCGTATAGCTGGCATGGCCTAATCTACGATGCCACAAGAATGCTAAGTCAACTTTATTTGCAGCTAGGCAAAAATTAAGATGAGCTAAATCATCTAAATCTACCAAGTAGATGTTATTTACCCTTTTTCCTAAAATTTTAACTATATCAGAATCAGGTTCAAAGATTTTGCAGTATTGAGAGTCAAATACTACCTTGTGTCTTTGTCACATAGCTGGCTGATACTAAGTAAGTTGTATGCAAGAACATCAACCAGCAGTACCTCTTCAATGCAACATGTAGTACACTTACCAACTTTACCTGATCCGATGATTCTACCCTTTGTATTTCCTCCAAAGGTGACAAGACCTCCATTCTTCTCAGTCAGCATGCAAAATTTGGTCTTGTCTCCTGTCATATGCCTGGAGCAGCCACTATCAAGATACCACATATTGCTTCTGGCTGCCAGGCATACCTGCAATCACAATCAGGTAGAGAATTTTGGAACCCAAAACTGTTTGGGCTCCGAAGCAGAAACAGAACAATTGAAACAAGACATCAATTGTCTAGGAATTCACATTTGTCTAAACATGGTTGGTTTAGTGGAATTCATGACATTATGTTCATCATCTTTCTTTCTCTCAGCACCAACTGATTGAACCTTCTTCCTCTGATGCTTTGGTTTATATTGAGTTCTGGCTCCATCTTTATTAGCAACAAAATTGTTTTTGTGCCAGTGCCCACGCCAATAGGTCCTCAGATAATTGTGGCCAGTTGTAGTCCTAGACTGACCAACCCATCTAGCAAATTGAGGTCTATGCCAATGAGTGAGAAAAGGTTGATATCTAGACCTCCCTTGGACCTGATTCCATCCAGACCTATAGAATGGTTGGACCTATTTCTGAGGATAGGTGTAATAGGTCTGAACCTTGGGCTGGTAAGTATGGCTTTTCTGGCCCCATGCAGCATTATGTCTCCCTTGCACTGTTGACCCACTAGACTTTTGTATAGGTTTATGTTGGGTCTTCTTCTGGACAGGTGATGATGGTGGAGACTTGGTGGCTTTGCCCTGGGGTTTAGACTTGCTTGGAGGCTGACCCCGAACCTGAGACTTATATTTGGGTGAAGGGCAAGATCTGCTAAGCTCACCTACCTTCTGTTTGCCCTTGTCCTTGGCACTGGACATTTTCGAATTAACAATTTTTGAAACAGAATTTTCACTTACCATTTTTATGAGAGGTCCCTTCTTTTTCTCTGTCACAAATGATATGGTTTTCATGGCAAGGCTTTTAGTGGCAATTGAGTTGAATCCAAGACCTTCTTTTCTGAAATTTACCTTTGACCCTAACAGAGCATTGAGATTATCTGTGCCTTGGGTCATATTTTCTATTATTTTCCTTTTATCAACAATTTTTTCTCTAAATTTTCAACTATTTTCTTTAATTCAGAGTTCACACACTAAACAGCTTCATATTTCTCATTTGAAATTTTTGATTCATTTTCAAACATTTGAACTCTCAGCTTCAAATCATCAATAACATTCTTTAACAATTCATTTTCCTTTCTAGTATCTGTCAAAGCAAGCTTCAAATCATCAAACTCAGCACATGAAAATTTTAAATTGTCATTTTCTGATTGCAGACAGGCTATTTTATCAGACATGATTTTATCATTCAAAATGGAGTTTACTTTCTTCTTCAAATGCCTGTTCTCCTTTCTACTATCATCTACTTTATCTAGCAAGTCTCCGTAAGCATCCTCCAAATCATAAATTGTATAGTGCTCAAAGGGAGAGGATACCTCATCGGAGTCTTCTTCTTCCTTTTCATCATTCCTGGCCATCAGGCAGATGAGCTTTTCTTCATCTTCACTTTCTGATGTACTTCTCAAATTGCCCTCGTCCTCGTCGCTCCATGTGCTCACCATTGCTTTTCCTTTGGGAGCTCTTTTCTTGGACTTTTCTTTCAGCTTCTGGAGCTTTGGACAATCTGCCTTCATATGCCCAGCCTTCCTGCAATGATAGCAAACATTAGTGTCAGGTTTCTTAGCTTGGTTGGACCTATACCTGTTGTGTCGCCGGCCGCTGAATTGTCTTCGGCCGAAATTTCTGCCTTCTTTTCTCAAGAATTGCCTGAACTCTCTTGTCAACATAGCAAGTTGATCTCCATCGATTTCTGACCCAGATAGGCTGCTCTGCTCGCTTGATGATCCACTATGGCTGGATCTGCTTGTTTTGCTGGAACTAGCCTTCAGCGCAATTGGTTTCTTCTTGTTCTCGAGCTCATCAATTTTGGGAAGGTTCATCTCATATGCCATTAGAGAACCTATTAGCTCGTCAACTTTCATCGTCTGAAGATCTCTTGACTCCTCAATCACTGTTGCCTTTGTGTGCCAAATAAGAGTCAGAGACCGCAAGATCTTCCTTACAATCTCGTAGTCTGAATAGTTCTTTCCCAAATTCCTCAGACCATTAGTTATGATAGTCAAACGAGCATACATCTCAGTCACAGTCTCACCAGGTTTCATCCGAAATGCTTCATATTAAGAGACCAACATGTTCACCTTGGTCTCTCTCACCTGTGATGTCCCTTCGTAGATAACGTCTAGTGTATCCCACATTTCCTTGGCGGTTTTGCACGATGACACTCTGGAGAATTCAGTAGGATGAAGTGCGCACTGGATAGCGTTGATGGCACTCCAGTTCAAAGTAGATTTTCTGATTTCCTCTCTCGTCCAAACCTCTTCATTCTCGTGCAGTTCGAATGGTCCCTTGCTCACTACTCGCCATATATCATAGCCTTTCGCTCTCAGAAAGACCTGCATTCTGTTCTTCCAGTAGGCATAGTTAGAGCCGTCGAAGTACGAAGGCTTGGAGGTTGAATGTCCTCCTGCTGTCATTCCCTTAGAATTCATGGCCGTTCCTCTTTAGGATGTTAGTCCCTGAAAAAGAGTTAGGCTCTGATACCAAGTGATGGGGGTTTATGAACGATCTAGAGGGGGGTGAATAGATCAGTCACCCAAAAAAATCTACTGCAACAGTTTCTAGTGCGGAAATAAAACAAACTGCTGCTGGACGGCAGAAATGTAAGAGAGAGCAGTCCCAGAAATCCAACTATAGCAGATCTGAACTTAAACGGACCTAAGCATGCATCTACAGCATATAATGGAAACGATGATGATGCACAACAATTCACACGGCAATCACACAGGAGACGGGAAGTTTTTAAGGTGGTTCGGTCTCAAACCCGAGATCTACGTCCACCCCACACTCCAACCTGGAATGTGGCTTCAACCGCTGATTCACGGCTTCAACTGCTGGGCCTCACAGCTTGCCTACAATCGCTGACTAACAGCTTGACCGCTAGGCATTACAGCTTTGCCAACCGCTGGGGACTACAACTTAACCCGTCCAGAGGAATCCTCCTCTGCCCGCTGAGCAATACAGCTTAGCTCTGCTGACTAACAGCTTGAAAACAAGGTTTTAGAAAACAAAATAGAAACAAACGAAAAACAAGAAATCTCAAATGAAATGTAGCTGACAATGAGCAATCTCAGTTCTGGTATCTGAACCAAGAAACTGATGAACAATCATTCAGAGAAAGTCTCTCAGACTCCTCTCACTCAACTATCTTTTTCTCTTCTCTCTGGATCGTTTCTTTTCTTCTCTGCTGCACTCTCTCTTTTTATTCTGTTCTCAATAGCACACACAGATCTTCTTGCACGATCGATTTCTCCAGATGGAGAAGTCTTCTATTTATAGCATCAGAGAGGTGGGCGTGTGTCCTCCACAATTCCCGCCCAGGGCGCCTTGACCACGTGGTAGCATTTCAGCTCACTGCGTTACATGTGTCACGATCCTGGCACATCCTTTATTCTTGGATCACGTGCCCTTCTTAATTTCTTCGAGCAGATATCCTGCAAAGGTTAGAGCACAGAGTTGGTTTAAGATTTGATCTAAGCCTATACATACTTGATGCACATAATGCAGTATGCATATTAGAAAGTATGTACAATGAAGGTGAATGCACGGACATGCCACCAGAGAATGTATAGACTTTGTGTGCAATGTACAAGACGAATTACAGACTTACTGGCTTGTAATGCGATATGCATATAGGAAAGTATGCACATTGAAGATGAATGCTCGGACATGCCATCAACGAGTGTACAGACTTAGTGTGCATGCGACAACGATGTATAGACTTGCTGGTGTGATGATTCATTAACTTAAATGCTCATGCCAGCAACGGTTGTACAAACTTATGAATTAATGCACGAACTTAATTGCTAGTATCATTACAGGTTGTACAGACTTTGTGTACTTGTGTATGCATAAGGCAACGTGATGCACTGACTTTGCATATGCATGAAGAACACTAGCTGTACTGACTTGGTCGAGTGAAACAATGGAGGCTGTACAGACTAGCCACCAAAGAATGTACAGACTTTGATGAGAAAGATGCACACATGCACAATGAACACAGATGCACTGACTAAGCCACGAGCTGAGCTAACGGATGTATAGACTTGCTCAGTCATCAGCTAATGGATGTATAGACTTGCTCAGTCATCAAACCAACCGTGTGCATACTTAGTGTACGCATGAAACAAACGAGTGCACTGACTATGGCTAACACATGCAAACACGCATCGATCAGTGATATGCAAGAGATGGTCAATGCACTGACTATGTGGCGTGCAACTATAATTAATGCACCAATGCAAGCTATGCATGAACTAGAATAGACCTGATGCAGAGAACAGACAATGCACCGTATAGCTGCGTCAATGCAATTCCCATACTGTGTCAACGCACACCCCTTTTACTCTTAATGTATGAACTATATATGCTGAAGTATGAATAAGTATGAAGCATGTAGGACATTTATTAATTCTCTCACATGATTCATTAGTGGTTGCTATCATCAAAACAATATGACATCATCAAGGCACCGGGGGCACAACATCCGACACGACGGTCCACCCCGAAGGACGTATATCAATCCCAATCATGTTCGGGACCGCACCAAAAGAGGTAACCTTCCTCGCCAACTTCACAGCCGTTCGCGCGAGGATCGGGTACAACACCATCCTTAGGCGCGGGATCCTCGACACCGTTCGCGGCGTCCCATCTTCGTACCATCAAAAGCTCAAGCTCTCTACCCCTGGAGGGGTAGGGCAGATCTGAGGAGATCAAAGGGAGTCCAGAAGATGCTACCTCATCTCAACGCGTGACCGATAACCTGAGGAGACTCCACCTGAGAAGAAGGTGAGGACTGAAGACCCTGGTCCAAGTGCGAGCACTCCAGCAGAAGACCTATACCTCATCCAGGTGGGAGAAGACCCAAGCAAAACGCTGAGGATCGGGGCCACTCTACCCAAACGCGACAAGGACACCTATATACGGTTCCTTACAGCCAGCCAGGATGTATTCACTTGGTCTGAAGATGAACTCCATAGAATCCCACCAGAGGTCATCACCCACCAACTCCGGATAGATCCCACTTGCCGCCCGGTCCAGCAGCACTGAAGGTGATGCAACCCTGAGTGACAAACCATCATCAGGGAGCAAGTGGGCAGGAAGCTACGCTCGAGACTACTTAGGCCTACTCGATATCTAGATTGGGTGGCCAATGTGGTCTTGGTCCCTAAAAGCAATGGGAAATGTGCTACGCCTAAGGACAACTTCCCCATGCCATGGATCGACCAACTAGTCGACGCCACGGTCGGGCACAATATGCTGAGCTACCTAGATGCCTACTTCGGGTACCACCAAATCAACATGCACGAGCCTGACCAAGGCAAAACGGTGTTCGTCACCGACCACGGCTTGTACTGCTACACCCGCTTGCCGTTTGGGCTGAAGATCAACACCTCATCAACCATATGTTCAACTCACAGATCAGCCGCAACATGAAATTGCTTAGATTCCTCATTACCCATCGAGGGATCGAGGCCAACCTAGATCAAATCCGCGCAGTGTTGGAGATGAAGCGACCAGGATGAGTGAGGGTGGTCCAATGCCTCACTGGCCGCATCGCCGCTTTAACCCGCTTCTTGTCCCGAGTAGCCGAAATTTGTCTTCCCTTCTTCCGACTAATTAAGCAGGCTAACAAGACGCCGGAGAAGAAAGGGAAGATCGACTAGGATCAGGAGTGCGAGCAACCATTTGAAGAGCTAAAGCGCTACCTGGCCACTCCTCCCATACTCTCCAAGCCGCAAAAGGGAGAGCAGTTACTCTTGTACCTATCGGTGACGCCAAGCACGATGAGCGTCGTAGTCACCCGAGAAGAAGCTGGTGTCATGAAGCCCGTCTACTACGTTAGTCGAGCGCTACAAGGGCCAGAATTTCGGTACTCATGATCGGGATCGTGCCGTTGCATGGGATTCCCGTTTCGATCGTGTCAGATTGGGATCCGCGCTTCACTTCTGGATTCTGGAGGAGTTTCCAGAGAGCTCTTGGCACGGAGTTGGCATTTAGCTCGGTGTATCATCCTCAGTCTGATGGTAAGTCTAAGAGGACCATTCAGACTTTGGAGGACATGCTGAGATCCTGCTGCCTGGAGTGGCAGGGGAGTTGGATTCATCACCTACCATTGGTGGAGTTTGCCTATAACAATAGCTATCATTCGAGCATTGGTATGGCTCCTTATGAGGCTCTGTATGGGCGTCCTTGACGGACTCCACTTGATTGGTTTGAGGTTGGTGAGCGTGTTTTGATGGGACCAGAGTTAGTGCAGCAATGTGTGGATGTTGTGCACCTGGTTCGTCAGAACATGTTGGCAGCGCAGAGTCGGCAGAAGAGCTATGCTGACCGTAGGAGGCAGCCTCTCGAGTTCGCCGTGGGCGATCGTGTGTTCTTGAGAGTTTCTCCGATGAAGGGGGTGATGCGTTTTGGACGGTGTGGGAAGCTGAGTCCCAGCTACATTGGTCCTTTTGTGATCTTGGAGAGCATCGGTGAGGTTGCTTACCGGTTGCAGTTACCCCTTCAGTTGGCATCGGTGCATGACGTGTTCCACGTCTTGATGTTGCGGAAGTATATGCCCGATGACTCTCATGTGCTCGAGTTTTCTGTTTGGCCTGAGGTGACTCCAGATCTCTCTCTCCCAGAGTTTTCGATCCGCGTGGAGGATAGGCGAGAGCAGAGCCTGCGGAACAAGGTCATCCCCTTGGTAAAGGTGGTGTGACAATGGCACTCGGGTGGTGAGGCTTCGTGGGAATGTGAGGACGAGATGCGTCAGCAGTTCCCTTACCTATTTGAGTGAGTCTTCCTCTTCTTTCCCCTTGGGTTGTTCTCAATTCCGAGGATGAAATTCCTTAAGGGGGGAGGGCTGTAATATCCTGGACCTTTCGGATCCTTCTTCGTGGGTCTCGGATCTGGTTTCTCGTAGTGTCCGGCTCCGTTGTGTTTGAAATTTCGTTTCGAACATCTTCCGTGTTCGGATCAGCGCGATCTGGAGTCGTTTCGGAGGCCCGGAGGCGTTCCGCGGCTTTTCCGTGGGTGTTTTCCGATTTGCGGTGTGTGTTTCGGCTTTTTCTTCGGAAGCTCGCTGTGGGTAGACCGGGTGGTTCACCTGGGCACGAGTGGTATCGTTGCGGTCGGTGCGTTCCGAGGATTCTAGAAATGTATTTTTCTAATTTTTGATATTTTTCCGAAAAATTAGATTTTCTATATATTCCCATTTCTTTTCTTTTTCTTTTCCCCTTTCTCTTTCTTCTTCTTCTTCCTCCTTCCTTCCCCAACTGTGGCCGCCCTCTCCCTCTCCCTCTCTCCCGTTCGAGCACGGGCGACCACCGTTTCGGCTGCAGACGGCGGCGGTGCGACGTGGCAAGGACGTGGGTGACGTCGAGATGATCGTGCGGGCGTGCGGCAAGCGTGGGAAGCGTGGGGAGGCTGGGTTCTAAAAGCGTTCTTCACGATTCACGGATGATCCGGCGGAGCATTCGCTCCATTGAGGTAGGGTGACGTTCCCTAGCTCCCCACCGTTCATTTCCGTGGTTTATAGGCCGAGGGGAGGCCGAGAGGGGTGTGATTGAGCATGTTGGGGTTTTACCATGATTTGGGGAGAGCTCGCCCGATCTATGGATTTAATGCATGATTTCACGTTTTGATGGCCTAGAATCATGCTAGGGGTCCCCAGGGGTCTTCCCCTTGATTCCCCCCTCTCCGGTGGAGGCATGGGGGCGTGGTTGAAATTTTTGGGCTTTCCCGCTGTTATCGCCGTCGGGTGCGTGTGACGGTCCTTCCAGGGACCGTCTCATTATGTGATGAGCCTCGAGGGGGCCGTCACATGCCCTTTGTTTAGCCCTAGGGGTCAGGGACTGTGACAGTCCCACGATTGACCGCCATTTGTATGTGACGCGCCTGGGCTGGGCCGTCAGGGGCTTTCCGACCGTTGGTTTTTGACCGTTGGGGTCTGTGTGAGTAACGTGCCAGGGCGAGCACGTTACATCTTAGTGACGGGCCGGGGCGAGCGCGTTACTCCCTGGGTTACCCTAGGTGTGAGGGGCGCGTAACGCACTGGGGCAGGCGCGTTACATTCGTGTAGCGCGCTAGGGCAGGCGCGTTACATCTTGCTTTCACGTTGGGAACGTGAGGCGCGTGTAACGCGCCAGACCATGCGCGTTACGTTTGTGTAACGCACTGGGCCAGGCGCGTTACATTCGTGTAACGCGCTGGACCAGGCGCGTTACCCTCTGCGTTCCTCAGGCCAGGTAACGGCCTGCGTTAGACCGCCAAGTGCGTGTGTAACGGTCTCGCCTAGACCGTTACAGCCTTGTGACGGTCCCGGGGTGGACCGTCAGGCGCCTGGTTGCCCCGAGTGGGCTGCAACCCCATTTTTCGTCCGACTGTGGCCACCGTGGGACGAGGCCGGTGCGTTGGGTGGTCCCCGTGCGTCGTTGGATACGGGCGTCATTTTCCGTGACTTGAGAGTCTACTCCTTCATTGACCCTCCACTAGTCTTGGCCTACCAGTACGCGGTACCGGTCGCACCAGGGAGTGGTGTACGGGCTTACCCTTAGAGGCGGTTTGTGGACCGGTTGTCGTCGGGCCCCACATCTTACAGCCAGAGTCCGGCTGAGGGGAAAATCGGTCAGAGGACCAGACCAGGGACACGTGGTCTGTGTGTGCACACGTGGTTGGGGGTGGTTGGACCCACGTCGATGGGCGTGACCCCAGCTAGTCACTTGTTGGCAGTTACTTGTTCGGTGTTCGTGCCTTGGGTAGGCGCTACCACGCCAGGCAGTTCACCTGCGGTGCGGTGTAAGTCGTCGGGGACGCTACCGACTGTGCTTCTGGTGGGAGGTACTCCTGTCGAGTACGGAGTGTCAGACTGTCAGTTTTGTGGCTTTGACCTTCGGGTTTGCCGAGTCGACCGTTGAGTTTCGGTTGTCTCACCGTGGCACGTGTGCCGGTTTCCGTGCCGTAGGACCTTTGTTTTGTAGAGTACAGGGCTTTCCTTTTCGAGGTACTCTCGTACCGCTAGCGTAGTGGTTTCCCGTTTTACGAGGTAGGGTTCGAGTGATCCCTACTGAGTCTTGTTCCGAGACTCATTCCCTGCGTGTTTTCACCATGTTTCAGGTGAGGCGCCGCCCCAGGGGAGCGCGTCTGGGGTGCAGCGAGGTGCGGGTGCCCAGAGGTAGTGCTAGAGGATAGAGCTGGGGTATGCCCCGTGTAGCTGTACTTTTCTTTCTTGTCTCTGTATTAGTTGTGGACTACTGTTGTTGTTATTCATTTTCCATTGTGGACCATGTAAATTGGTAATTTATTTCCTGCTTCTTATTATAACTATTTAATTTCTGCAATTACTTGTGATACTTGTGCAGTTTCCACACCATCCTTCTAACCCTTCGAGTCTTTAGACTCATGGGTGGCAGTGCGAGTCTCGGGTTATCGGGCCTTCCCGGTAATCGGATTCTCGGGTCGTTACACAGGCTGGGGGGTGTGTCGGCCAAAATGCAGGCTAGAGGGTGTACCGGACACGGCTCAGCTGGAGTGTGCCGCTCGACGGCCAAAAGGAAGCTGTGTGTGCCGGCCAAGGTAGGGGGCCAAGAAGTGTGCCGGGTGAGAGGGCCAACGTGTGCCGGGTGGAGCACCGTGAGATTGTGCAGAGTAAAGGATGGCCACGGCTCACCGGATCAGGAGGAGATGGGTGAGAGTGGTAGCAGGAAGGACCAAGAGAGATCTCACCCTGTGGAGTTGACTCAGAGATGTTGGGTGTGGATATGGAGATAAACATAGATCCAGAGGGAAGTGAATGGATCTTCTTAAAATATTTTGCCCAGGTTAAAGATGTATAGAACTATGATGGCTTATTCAGTGGACAATTTCTCAAACACCAGAAATGCACACCTAATCAACTGTTAGGAGACATACAAACGGAAGCTGTCTAGACGATTAGGAACAATCAATCTCACACGAAAAAGCATTCAACCACACTGCACAAGATATTTTAGGTGGTTCGGTCAGCTGACCTACATCCACCCCACACTCCAACCAGAGTATGGCTTCCGCTGATACACAGCTTAATCAGCTGGGCCTCACAGCTTGCCTACAATCTGCTGACTAACAGCTTGCGTTGGGCCTTACAGCTTTTGCCACCTGCTGACAAACAGCTTGCCACTGATCCACAACTTCGGGGACGAATCCCTACAACCGCTGAGCTTCACAGCTTGCTATCCAGAGGAATCATCCTCTGCAACGCTGACACACAGCTTGAATAAGAGTTTAAGACAAAATAGTAAATACAGTAGCAACGGAAAGCTGGAACTGAAACCCGATGGAATGAAGCTCACACATGAGTAAACTGGGTTGGATTTGATCCAAGGACCAGTTGGACAAATCTTCAGGAACTCTAGTCTCTTCTCTCGATCTTACTCCCTCTTCATCCCTTCTTTTTCTCTATGTTTCTATTTCTATCTCTGATCCTTCTTTTTTTCTTTTATTTTTTTCTCTCACTTTTTCTTCTTCTATTTTTTATTTTTCATCATCTACTCCTCCCTCTTTCACGAGCAGATTCTCATTTTTATATGAGCAGCAGAAAGAGGGCGTGTGGAGACCACATTTCCCGCCCAAGCTTTTCATCCAAATCTGAGGACCAAGGCCACGTGATAGCATCTGAGCGAAACTACCCTCCACGTGTCATGAGCATAGCTCAGTCTTCAGCCTTGGATCACGTGCCTTCATTAGTCTCTACGAATAAGTGTTCTATCAAAGTGTTAGACATTCAATCAGCATAAGATAGTTAGACAATCATAAAAATTGCACAGACTTCAGATAGCATGAGATCAAGCGTGCACGGACTCAAGTATGCATGAATTAGAACATGCACTGACTTTGTTATGCTGTAAGAGAGTCATGCACATACTCAGTTATGCACATGTGGGGACTTGCACAGACCTTGACTCTATGCAATGCTGGATATGCACAGACTTCAGTTAACATGTGCGAAGACTTGCACAGACCTCGGCTATTACGTAATGCCGGATATGCACGGACTTTCTGTTAGCGTGTGCGAAGACTTGCACAGACCTCGGCTATTATGCAATGCAGGATATGCACGGACTTTCAGTTAGCGTGTGAGAAGACTTGCACAGACCTCGGCTATTATGCAATGCAGGATATGCATGGACTTTCATATGAAGGACGTAGAACATGCACCGGCTATGTATAACAGACAGGAACACATGCATCGACTATGAATGCATTGCACCGACCCTGAATATGCAAACAAATAAAACATATGCAGTCGTTATCTGCCAAATAATGTGGTATGCACAGACCTGACTATGCATTGACTTCTTCAACCTATGCATGGACTGTATGAAACAAACGTAATGTACACAGACCTTGTATGATGAATGACTAAGGCCCAGGGAAAGTCTACGCAATTTGGGTTCAAGTCTATGCAGGTTGGACAAGGTCTGAGCATGTTTGGGCCAAGGTCTGAGCATGTGCTGGGCCAAGGTCGATGCTAGTTTGAGGCTTGGGCTGCCAAGGCCTGTGCCAGTGCAGCTAAGGTCGATGCTAGTTTAAGGCTTGGGCTGCCAAGGTCTGTGCAAGTGCAGCAATGGTCGATGCTAGTTTGAGGCTTGGGCTGCCAAGGTATGTGCTAGTGCCGCTAAGGTCGATGCTAGTTTAAGGCTTGGGCTGCCAAGATCTGTGCTAGTACAACTAAGGTCGATGCTAGTTTAAGGCTGAGGTCTGTGCTAGCTGGGCAAGGTCTGTGCTAATTGGGGGCTGAGGTCTGTGCTAACCAGGCAAGGTCTGTGCTAGTTGGGGGCTGAGGTCTGTGCTAGCTACGCAAGGTCTGTGCTAGTTGGGGGCTGAGGTCTATGCTAGCTGGGCACGATCTGTGCTAGTTAGGGGCTCAGAACTGTGCTAGTTGGGGGCTGAGATGTGTCGGTCGGGGCAAGCCAGGAGTGTGCCGGTCAAGGCAAGCCAGAGGTGTACCGGGTTAGACTGGGTTAAGTGCACTGAACAAAGTTGATGTAAACATGGTAGGGTCTGAGAATGGGTGGTTTGCTCATGAAATTCATATGAAGCGTGTTAAATAACAAGTTTTCAATCTGCTGTTATGTGATTAAGTCCACTGTCATGTTCAGCGGTTCAGTTCTTTGAGTCTTGCATGGCTCCCTTGTCTTGGTTGGAATGTTTTATTATTGCTTGTTTTATTTGTTTGTTGCTTCCTTTTGTCTTTTGATCTGTCGTTGTATCTGACAAAAATTCGGTAGCTTCTCCCCTTTACCGAGATGCTAAGGGAGTGAAAGGGGAACACGCCAACAAGGAGTGGCGTGACCCAACAATTCGACGTGCATGCCAAGGCAGCAACACCTTTGAGAAAACTCCAAAAAACTCGGGGAAACCAGCGAACGAGAGACCCTGGGCTGACATAGACTGGGGACACACCGGGTGAAAGTGTCTAAGGTGTGCCGGGTAAAGGCTGATCCAGGGTGTGCCAGACAAGGCAGGCTGGGGGGGTGTGTGCCGGCCAAAACATAGGCTAGAGGGTGTACCGGACACGGCTCAGCTGGAGTGTGCCGCTCGAAGGCCAAAAGGAAGGTGTGTGTGCCGGCCAAGGTAGAGGGCCAAGAAGTGTGCCGAATGGAGCACCGCGAGAGTGTGCCGAGTAAAGGATGCCCACAGCTCACCGGATCAAGAGGAGATGGGTGAGAGTGGTAGCAGTAAGGACCAAGGGAGATCTCACGCTGTGGAGTTGACTCAGAGACGCCAGCCATTAGATTGACTAGGCCCTGAACCCTGGCGCCATGAAGGCTTCCCCTGATGAAGGGGCGAGATGAGGTAGATGATGAATGTTGACTTCTTTCTCCCCAAAAGACATAAAAGAATCGGTGAAGCATAGAGAAAAACCCCGGTGGAAATGGAGAGGTGGGAGACACAGACGCAAATCCATGAACAATACTAACGAACTTTCTTTTATTCTTGCCAAGAAAAGAAACAGGCCAGAGGGATAATACATGCTAAGAAAGTAAACAAACGAACGGAGGGGTATGAGATACAACGCGGGGGATGGGGACGGAGCACTAGCTCCTTCCTTCCCAGACCTCACTACCTCTCTTCACTCATTCTCCGTCTCTTCTTCTCTTCTATCTTCTTTTTCTTCACTCAGGCGATGGTGGGTGGGGCAGCTGGCACTTCTCTCTTCTTCTCTTCTCCCTCTCTTCTGGTCTTTATCTTCTTCTTCCTCTCTTCTTTCTTCACATGGGATGCCCTTCTTTAGCCCTCTGGGAGGCCTCTCCCTTCTCTCTTCGCCGTGAGAGGTTTTTATACCTCTGCTGGTGTTGACGTTGCTGGCAATGGGAGTCAATCAAAGTTGACCCCTAGTCTTGTCCTTTCCTACAGCGCCCCTTGCGTGCCTCGTCAGGGCATTGACACCTGGGCAGGTTGGAGCTGGCTCGATGTGAGCCCACTGCACGCCAAGGGTAGAAGACTGTGACCGTTGGACTTGCTGTTGGAGCCAACGGTCGAATGGCTGCATCGTGTCATCGGGTGAAGAAGAAAAGACCGATGTACCGGGTGAAGGGCCTGGCAGTGTGCCACTGGAGAGGCTTAAGGAGTGTGCCGCTAGGGCACCAAAGGGTGTGCCGCTGGAGGCTGCCATGGATGCGTGCCGCTGGAGGGGCCATTAGTGTGCCGCTGGAGGGGCCATTGGGTGTGGCACTGGGGGGCACAAGATAGTGTGCCGTTGGAGGGGCACTTGGAGTATGCGGCTGGAGGCACATGATAGTGTGCCGTTGGAGGGGCACTTGGAAGTGTGCCGCTGGGGGGGCACTTCGAGTGTGCCGCTAGAGGCATCAAAGTACTGTGCCGTTGGAGTAGCACTTGGAAGTGTGCCGCTGGAGGGGCACTTGCAGTGTGCCGCTGGAGGGGCACTTGGAAGTGTGCCGCTGGGGGGGCACTTGGAGTGTGACGCTGGAGGCATCAAAGTAGTGTGCCGTTGGAGGGGCACTTGCAAGTGTGCCGTTGTAGGCATCAAAGCAGTGTGCCGTTGGAGGGGCACTTGGAAGTGTTCCGCTAAAGGGGCACTCGGAGTGTGCCGCTGGAGGCATTAAAGTAGTGTACCATTGGAGGGGCACTTGGAAGTGTGCCGCTGGAGGGGCACTTGGAGTGTGCCGCTAGAGGCATCAAAGTAGTGTGCTGGTGAAGGCATTTGAGGGGCTTCCTTTTCTTCTTTTCTTCTTCTCATCTTCTCTTTTCTATTCTCCTCTTCTTTATTGCCCTGCACGTAAACATGGGGAGAGAATTTTTTTAGTGTCCACAAATGCCCCCCAGCCGCAGATGGCACGAGAGAGGGACGAGAGAGCGGGGCCTGCAGGTGCGGACCGACTGAGAGATCTATCAACATGACGAGGAGAGCGGGGCTGTGAGAACCGAAGTCTGTAGAGTAGGCCAGGCAGGCTGAAACTGGGAGCAGGCTACGGGAGTCGAAGGATGTTGGAAGGCGAGCCACGAAGGTGGAGAGAAGGGTATATTCCTTTAATGGTCAGGACGACAGTGTAGATATATATTTCTCTCCTCTCTCCCTTTCACTAACGGTCAAAGTGCGTCAAGTGCATGAGACAAGTGGGAGAGAGAAGAGAAGATAGGGAATGAACCAAAGTACCGTGATCGCCACCAAGATGCCGTACGCGATAGGCGCACCGTACCTTGGAAAATGGGAGACACTCACCTTAGTGCAGCGCTGAGGAATGAACGGCTCCCTTAGAACCGCACTATGTTGAGCGGTCTTACGATAGACCGCCCCAGGACGCTGCGAGGGACGCGGGAGGAACTGCTACAGTGAGATGGACGGCGCTAGAGGGACCGCGTTCCAGGGAAGAACGGTCGTTGATGCACCGTGCGTACCATTGAACGGCCGGAGGATAGCCGCTCAGTACCTTCACTCAGCAAGTTGAGAAGGGCTCGACCTCCACCCTCTCCGGCCGGCCAGAGGGGATGGGCCTCGTGCTGATTAAGTGCTGACCTGCGAAACAATGTAGAAACACAGAAGAGACACCCAGATTAGACCTAAATAATGTCGTATGCATTCAAACGAGAAGAATTAAGCATAAACAAATGAAGAGGGGAATACCTGGGGGGTTTTTAAACCCCTAGGGTGACAAAAAACGGGATGGTTGTGTGCATGATAATGAGAAGGAGGGGGTACGCGGGTGAGAAACAATGCATGCAATGAAGGAAAACGGCAAAAGCTACGGAACGAAAGACTACGAAGACTGGGCTACTCCCTTGACCGGAGGCTCGTGCGGACGTAGAGAGCCTCCCTCCTTGGTGCTAGGTCACTCAAAAATGTGGCAGGGCTTCGCCGTCGACCAAAATCTCCCCCCTTCTCGACGTCCGGCCAATAGGGTCTATTTATAGAGCCTCTCAAGCCAGCCTCAAAATTGGGGGTTTTTAGATATTCTCGGGTCGAACTCACAAAAGATAATTTGTAGATAATATCATAATCTTCCATCCACACGAAACGGCATCGAAAATGGTTGATTATCCGCAGAGAAATCATCAAAATAAGTTGAGGATAAAACCATGAGATAAATGGGATAAAATCGGTTGAAAATCAACAGCCGACGGCTTGAACGGTCTTACGATAGACCGCACAAGGCTTGGGCGGCCTAATTTGGACCGTTCATACTGTCGGTGGAAATTCGAATAATCAGAATATTATCCCAACTATCTCTCGAACTGGCCGAAACGTCCGCCGTGGGACCCTGAACATATGAACGGTTGTCTGGAGACCGTTTTAGTTTAGGGCGGCACAAAGACGACCGTTTAAGCCTGTCGGTGATAATTCGAATCATTTGGATAATTATCTAAGAAAATGGGCGCGCATAGGACTCTGAGATATAGGCGGTTGGAATAGGCCCGTCCATGAGATTGAACGGTCCTAATCACACCGCACAAAAGCCTGTCGGTGGATATTAAGAAAATCCTCAGAAATTAGCCAAAATACATGAACGGTCCATATTCAACCGCCCATCTTCTGAACGGCTGATGTGAAGCCGTTCATGCCCTTAGGCACTTGATTCTCGTAAAATACGTTCAATTAACCAAAGCCAAGGCCCATTAAGCCCCGAATCACCACGAATTGCACCAAGGAGGGAGACGACCCATACAACGAGCCCGAGTCATGCCACAAAATGGCCCAGTGAATGCTGAACAACTCGAGGCATCAACTAATGGCAGTAAGAGAAACGGTTCGAATTATCGGTATAAAACGGGTGTCAACAGATGCCCCTCCTTAACGCCCTCTTTGCAGGGGAGCGAGCGGAGGTGAAGCGGAGGTGATATGGAACATGGAGGTGGAGCGGAAATGCAGTGGAGTGGACCGAAAAAGCGGGCGTTAAGGTAAAACGACATCCGTTTCTACCAACAAGCGGTGAGAATCTTTCGGAAAATCCTGGACCGAACGTTAGGAGTAATTGACCAAAAGGCGACGCCAATCTGGAGGGACTATGATGGGGGACGGGGACCGACACGGACTAAGACTCACAAGGACTCTAACTGAGGCAAGCAGTAGCACGCTCAAGGGTCGCCAAGTGGCTGACCACCGTGATACCCCACAGAGTGAAGGACGTCTCTCAACAGAAACTCCGACTTCGGCCGTCCCAAGGAGGGAAGCGCACGTGTCTAGGCGTAAAGTCGACTTCCAAAGACAAGGGGAGTCGCGTTCTAGCTCGATGCTCTAATGGTGCTAAGGGATGGGTGCTCTCACTCACGATCCGCGGTGATGGCAACAAAGTAGCTAGGCGCCTACTCTCTCTCACGCGGCATAACCAAAAGCATACTAAAAGAGCAAGCACAAGAGAGGAGTCGGAACGCGTACCTCCACGCCTAGGCGTGGGGAAGGAACCCCGGCCGTGGGCCAACAACCCCGATACACTGAAGACCAATAAAATACAACCCAATAGTGGCCCACTCCTCGCAGGGAGGTAAAAGGCTACAAGCGACGCATTCGGGGCTGCCGGGCACGGGCTGACGGGCCGCACTCGGTGACGGGCACGATGCTGCAGAATCGGTGTCGTGCGCGCCTGGACGGAGACGGGTCCCACGGGCTGATGCGACGTCCGATCGAGGCGCCGTCAGAGAGGACGCGTCGCTGACTGCTGGAGGAACGCTCCGGCCAGAGGGGACGCGCTGGGTGCGCCGGTGGTGGCCGTGGGCGCTGCTGAAAACCAGGTCTGGTTCTGTGGTCGCAGAACCGCGCACGCCGCCGGTAAAATCTGGAACTCGGTCGTCCGGTGCCCGAACAGGTCCGGGCCGGTTGGAGATGAGAGCTGACTGGTAGAGGAAGCCCTCGGCCAAACGGCGCGGGCAGACGATGCCGGTACGAGTCGCAGGAGCCGCTGGAAGTTGGTGTTGATTCGCTGGCCGGACTGTGCAGGCACGCCGGCGCAACCCCACGAGAACGACTGCCACGGACGGTGACGACGTCGAAACGCGACGTCGTCGGCGGCGTTGGACAGGAGACCTGGAGATCTACGAACCCTGAAGAAACCAGGGTAACAGGCGCAGTGTGGAGGCCTGGGGAAAATTCGCAAGAAGGGCCTCCCTGCTGGGCGAGCAGAGAAGGGGGTGCTGGCGCAGGTCGACGGAGAAAATCGGTACGGGCGGTGCCGACCTCCGATTGACGCGAAACCAGCGCCGACGCGAAGCTGATCCGCCGACGTATCTCCAGAATTTAGCTTGGGGCGAAACTCGTCCAGGAGAGGGGCGCGAGCTCTGCTACAAGTCGGGGCAGAAATCTGATTCACGAATACGAACCGTCGAGGAAGAAGAAGAAGATAAGAAGGAACCCCGGAGTCCACCGGGGGCTGAGGCGTCGCACCTCGCCGATCTCCCGTCGCAGGAGAAGAGAGAAAGAGAGAGGGGGCGCACAAGGCTTTTGCACAATGGCTCAATATTTTAATTCATGTGTAAACTGAAACAAGTACAAGATGGAGACTACTTATAGGGGAGGGGAGAAAACCCTAATTCTACTAGAAGGAGGGGTGCGCCTAGCTCCAAGGAGAGAAGGGCGGCCCATATTCCAGCAAGTCTAGCAAAATAAGAAAGAATCTAAGTGGGAGAAGGAAGGGGTGGAGTTGTGGAAAGGAGGAGATGGGGAAAGGGGGAAAGGGAGAGGGGAGCGCCCCCCACCTTCCCTAGTAGGGCTAGGAAGGGTGGGCGGCTGCCTCCACCTTCTCTACATGAAGAGGGGGCCGCACCCTAACCCTAATGGGCCCTCAATAAGTGGGCTTCAAGCCCCATTATGCCCATGAACCAACTACAAGACCCATTATCCCTAAATGCAACCCAATAAGCCATCACATGGCCCAATAAGTGTCTAAATAAGATAAAGTGTCCACGCAGGGACCAAAAGACAAGGCCCACATGGCCTGAGCAAGCAGAGAAGATAGCTAGAAGATGCCGCCATCGCCGAGCCACAAGGAAGTAGCGGTGTGCCGGGTGCTCCGTCGAGGATAGCGCCGTGTGTCCTCACCAATTCTCCCCGGGTGGGAAGAACTCGACCCCGTCGAGTAAGGGTCACGGTCGCTGAGGTACCGCTCCAGCAAGTCCGGGTCCATCCGCTCCAGCTCTCCGCGTGTAATCCAGGTGTTGTCCGACTCCGGGCGCCCTCTCCAACGCACTAGGAAGCGTTGGTAGGCTCCGCTCCTGGTAGTTGTCACCTGCTCATCCAGTATGCAATCTATATGCTCGCGTTTTTGTAATGGGGCTGGAGGAGGTGGGCTCTCAGTAGGTGTATCACTCACAACAGGAGGGTCAGGCCCAAATAACTCGCTGGGTATCACCGCGGGATCCTTATAAGCTACCAGATCAGAAACATTGAATGTCGAACTGATCCCGTAGTCGTCTGGAAGCTCGATCTCATACGCGTTCGACCCAATACGCCTCAACACTCTGAATGGTCCTGCACCGCGGTCTTGGAGTTTCTTTACGGCTCCCGAAGGAAATCGTTCCGGTCTAACCCGGACCATGACGTACTCTCCCTCGCGGAACTCACGTGTGCGTCTGTGCGCGTCAGCTAACTCCTTGTAACGTGCATTGCAAGCCTCAATATGACGACGGACATGATCATGCAACTGTCTAATATGCTCAGCAAAAGACTCAGCTGACTCAGAGACTCGGGACTGAATGGGGGAGGGAATCAAATCAATCGGTTTCCTAGGCCTACGACCAGTGACAATCTCAAATGGACTCAACCCTGTAGACCTATTGACCGAATCATTATAAGCAAACTCCGCTAAAGGTAAGACAAGATCCCAATCTCCAACTCTATCACGCACTAAACATCTCAGAAGATCCCCTAGACTTCTATTGACTACCTCTGTCTGACCGTCAGTCTGGGGGTGGTACGCGGTGGAGAACTTCAACTGGGTGCCCATCATCCGCCAAAGGGTTTTCCAAAAGTAGCTCGTAAAACGCACATCCCTATCAGAAACAATGGTACGCGGCAACCCAAACCTGGACACACAGTGGGTGAAGAATAACCTAGCAACTCCAGAGGCATCCGATGTCTTGGAACAAGGAATAAACAAGGCCATCTTGGAGAAGCGGTCAACCACAACAAAAATAGAATCGTGCCGCCGTGCTGTACGGGGCAAACCAAGCACAAAGTCCATGCTGATATCCTGCCAAGGACTATCAGGGACAGGCAGAGGGGTATAAAGGCCAGTGTTCTGTTTCCTCTGTTTCGCTAGGGCACAAATACGACACTGGGCAACTATGCGGGCCACATCCCTCTTCAAACTGGGCCAGTAGAAACGGTGCTCAACAGCCTCTATGGTCTTGTTTCGGCCGAAGTGGCCGGCAAGACCTCCTGCATGAAGCTCCCACGTAAGAAAATCACGAACTGAAGTCCGTGGGATGCACAACCTATCACCTCGAAATAAGTGACCATCCTGAAGGACATACTCGCTAAACTCACGGGACGGTCCTGACTGAAGGGCAGAATAGATGGGACCGAAGTCCGGGCAATCAATGTAGGCCTCCTTCAACTTCTCTAAACCAACCACCTGAACATTCATGGTGGATATCAACATCACCCGCCGACTAAGAGCGTCGGCCACCTTGTTCTCAGCACCTGCCTTGTGCTTGAGAACGAATGTAAACTCCTGCAAATATTCCACCCATCTACTATGTCGGGCATTCAGCTTCTTTTGGGTGTGGAGAAATTTCAATGCCTCATGGTCAGAAAAGAGCACAAACTCCTGGTGGAGGAGATAGTGCCTCCAATAGCGCAAGGCCTGAACAACTGCGTAGAATTCCTTGTCATAAGTAGAGTAACGCAGTTTGGCATCATTGAGTTTCTCACTAAAAAAGGCTATAGGGTGGGACTCCTGGCTAAGCACTCCACCTATGCCTAAACCTGAGGCATCACATGTAACCTCAAACACCTTAGAAAAGTCAGGAAGTGTCAGAACAGGTGCCTGGGTCATGCGATCCTTGATAGTCTGGAAGGCTGTGGCAGCAGCCTTCGTCCAGGTAAACTCCCCCTTACGGATGCAATCCGTGATCGGGGCGGTGATAGAACTGAACCCCCTAATGAAACGGCGATAGAACGTCGCCAGACCATGAAAGCTCCTCACATCGTGGAGTGAGCGGGGCTCGGGCCACTCCACTATGGCACGGATCTTCTCCGGATCAGCGGAGACTCCGTTACGGGACATAATGAACCCTAAGAAAGAAACCTGGTCAGTCATGAAGCTACACTTCTTAGGGTTGGCAAACAAGCTCTCCCGTCTCAGAACAACACACACCTGCCTAATGTGGTCTAGGTGTAACTCCCTAGTGCGGCTATAAATCAAGATGTCGTCGAAGTAGACGACCAAAAACACTCCAATCATGGGACGCAACACCTGCGTCATCAACCGCATGAAGGTGCTAGGGGTGTTAGTCAGCCCGAAGGGCATGACCAACCACTCGTAAAGACCATCCTTGGTCTTAAATGCAGTCTTCCACTCATCACCGGGTCTGACCCTCACCTGGTGATAGCCACTCCTAAGATCGATCTTCGAGAAAATCGTGGCTCCCGACATCATATCAAGCAAGTCATCCAGCCGGGGAATGGGAAACCTATACTTAACCGTGATCTTATTGATCGCACGGCTATCGATGCACATACGCCATGTGCCATCCTTCTTTGGCGCTAGCAGGGCGGGAACAGCACAGGGGCTCTTGCTATCCCTAAGGGAACCCCTACTCATCAACTCATCAACCTGCCTCTGTAGCTCAGCATGGTCCGCGGGACTCATCCTATAATGTGGAAGATTGGGCAAGGACGAGCCCGGAACAAGATCAATCTCGTGCTGGATGTCACGCAAAGGTGGAAGGCCTTCGGGAAGGTCCTCCGGGAAGATATCAGCAAACTCTCGCAACATCTCAACTAACTGAGGGTCTGTCACTCCCTCGAGACTGGGGACTACCTCACCCGTCTCCCTGACAACCACAGCTAAAAGAGGGACACCACTAGTAACCTCTCTCTCCATCTCTCGGGGACTGATGATCATCAACCTTCTCGTAGGAGGAACATCTATGGTGAGGGTAGGAGAGGGGGTGGAAACAGGCACCGGAGGTGGTGGTGGCGGGGGCTTGACCTTCCCCTGGTGAGGGGTGGTCGTGGCATTCGGACCGGCTGGTCCCCTAACAGTAGGGTCCCTAGGTGGGGCTGGGTGGAGGGTGATCCTGTGGCCGTTATGATCAAATGTGCAAGTGTTTGCACGGCCCTGTAGGGTGGCATCCATGTCAAACAACCATGGCCTCCCTAAAATAATGTTACCTACCTCCATAGGGAGAACATCGCACCAAACTTCATCCTGATAGGTCTGGAACTGAAGGGACACTAGGCAACGGAGCCTAACAGGAATGGAGGTGGAATCGACCCAAGAAACCCTATAGGGAGCAGGGTGGTCTACTGGGGTCAACCCAAGGCGGGTAACAGTGCCAGTAGATATGGCGTTAATGCAACTCCCGCTGTCAATGACAATCTTGCAAGCTTTACCCCCAAGCCTGCAGAAGGTGTGAAATATGGTGGTGCGACGCCAGTCATCACTCACCTGGGGCTGGGCTAGGATGCACCTAACTACCCCTAACTGTGGGTCACCCTGAAAATGGCTACCCTGGGCACCATCCTGCTCTCCCTCGAGCAGATCATCGAAGAACTCCTCAACCAAGTCCTGGTCTACCTCATAGCTAACAGGTATGGGCTCAGTGGGGGACTCAGTGGAAGCGGGGTCTGCCACGACAAGGGCCTTCCTCTCCCGAGTGGGGCATCTATCAGCAAAGTGGCCAAAGCCGCCACACCGGTAACAAGTACGTGCGCCCGCACTAGATGAGGCCCCAGCGGTCATAGGACTCTTGCCCTTGTCATCATGACGGGGCGCGGGGAGTAAAGGCTGTGAACGAGCAGGGTGTGGGGGAGGCGGAAGTGTAGGGCGAGTGGGGGGGTAGGGTGCCTGCTGGCGAGGTGGAGGGAGCGGATCCCTAGGAAGGGGTGGACGAGGCCTGGGACCAGTGGGGTCCTGGCGAGGAGGCTCAGCGGGCCGGGCCGCCGGGTATCGACCATACTGGGTGGAAGTGGAGCGAGGGTCAAGACCCCGCTGACTAGGCATCCCCGGACGAAAGGTGGGGCCAAACTCCAACTCAAATTGCTCTAACTCTAGGGCAACCTGGTAAGCTAGCTCTAAAGTGTCTACCTGGCGACGGTAGAGCTCATACTGATACTCGGGCCTCAAGCCACGGCGAAAACGAGAAACAGGCATGCCCTTCTCTTCATCAACTCCACATCGCAAATAATACTCGTCAAATTCGGCGATGTACTCGGTCACGGACCGATCGCCCTGACTAAGGGTCTGCCATCGGTCAATGAGCCTCTGGCGGTAAGAAGGAGGGACATACTTCTCGCGGAGCTTACGCCGCATATCAAACCAGGTCTCTATGGGTGGGTCCTGCCTCTGTAACATCAGACTCTCGACATTCCTCCAGTAGGTCTGGGCTCTCCCCATGAGCTTCATCCTGGCAAATCGGACTTGCCGCAGCTCAGACATCTCAACCCATTCGAAATACCTATCCATGCTATTCTCCCAGTCTATGTAGGCTTTTGGGTCAAGAGACCCCTCGAAAGTGGGTGGATCGGCACGGACGGTCCTAAGGGCCCTATCATCCTCATCCTGGTGTGGTCGACGACCATGGTACTGGCGTCCATTCCCCTCAAAATCCATCTCGGACCCATGGTCATCAAAGTCGGGGGCTCGGGGACGTCGCTCCTGAGCCCGAGGGGCTTGGGCGGCCGCAACAAGAGGAGCTTGGTTGGCTCTAGGAGAGTCCTGGCGGTGCACCTCATCAATCCCACCTATCCGTCCAACAAGACCCTGGAGGGCCAAATCGGACACGGTGGCACGATCCTCAATGACCTTCAGACGATTATCTAGACGCTCAGTCAACTCCTTGATGGACTGGTCGGATTTGTCCATACGGACCATAAGTTGGGCAATCAGATCCTCTAGAGATGGGCGTCCCTGAGGTGGGTGTTGGTCACCCATGGCGTCCGGGCGATGGTAGTCCGTACCACCCCGAGTGGGCATGCAAAGGAGGCTAACACCCTAAGACCTAGAGGGACACGAATGCAAGGAGATGCAAGACTCAAACAAGACACGACAAAAACCTAAACACGACCCTAAGACCCAACCTGTAAGGACAAGTTGGTAACCTGGCTCTGATACCAAAATTTGATGGGGGACGGGGACCGACACGGACTAAGACTCACAAGGACTCTAACTGAGGCAAGCAGTAGCACGTTCAAGGGTCGCCAAGTGGCTGACCACCGTGATACCCCACAGAGTGAAGGACGTCTCTCAACAGAAACTCCGACTTCGGCCGTCCCAAGGAGGGAAGCGCACGTGTCTAGGCGTAAAGTCGACTTCCAAAGACAAGGGGAGTCGCGTTCTAGCTCGATACTCTAATGGTGCTAAGGGATGGGTGCTCTCACTCACGATCCGCGGTGATGGCAACAAAGTAGCTAGGCGCCTACTCTCTCTCACGCGGCATAACCAAAAGCATACTAAAAGAGCAAGCACAAGAGAGGAGTCGGAACGCGTACCTCCACGCCTAGGCGTGGGGAAGGAACCCCGGCCGTGGGCCAACAACCCCGATACACTGAAGACCAATAAAATACAACCCAATAGTGGCCCACTCCTCGCAGGGAGGTAAAAGGCTACAAGCGACGCATTCGGGGCTGCCGGGCACGGGCTGACGGGCCGCACTCGGTGACGGGCACGATGCTGCAGAATCGGTGTCGTGCGCGCCTGGACGGAGACGGGTCCCACGGGCTGATGCGACGTCCGATCGAGGCGCCGTCAGAGAGGACGCGTCGCTGACTGCTGGAGGAACGCTCCGGCCAGAGGGGACGCGCTGGGTGCGCCGGTGGTGGCCGTGGGCGCTGCTGAAAACCAGGTCTGGTTCTGTGGTCGCAGAACCGCGCACGCCGCCGGTAAAATCTGGAACTCGGTCGTCCGGTGCCCGAACAGGTCCGGGCCGGTTGGAGATGAGAGCTGACTGGTAGAGGAAGCCCTCGGCCAAACGGCGCGGGCAGACGATGCCGGTACGAGTCGCAGGAGCCGCTGGAAGTTGGTGTTGATTCGCTGGCCGGACTGTGCAGGCACGCCGGCGCAACCCCACGAGAACGACTGCCACGGACGGTGACGACGTCGAAACGCGACGTCGTCGGCGGCGTTGGACAGGAGACCTGGAGATCTACGAACCCTGAAGAAACCAGGGTAACAGGCGCAGTGTGGAGGCCTGGGGAAAATTCGCAAGAAGGGCCTCCCTGCTGGGCGAGCAGAGAAGGGGGTGCTGGCGCAGGTCGACGGAGAAAATCGGTACGGGCGGTGCCGACCTCCGATTGACGCGAAACCAGCGCCGACGCGAAGCTGATCCGCCGACGTATCTCCAGAATTTAGCTTGGGGCGAAACTCGTCCAGGAGAGGGGCGCGAGCTCTGCTACAAGTCGGGGCAGAAATCTGATTCACGAATACGAACCGTCGAGGAAGAAGAAGAAGATAAGAAGGAACCCCGGAGTCCACCGGGGGCTGAGGCGTCGCACCTCGCCGATCTCCCGTCGCAGGAGAAGAGAGAAAGAGAGAGGGGGCGCACAAGGCTTTTGCACAATGGCTCAATATTTTAATTCATGTGTAAACTGAAACAAGTACAAGATGGAGACTACTTATAGGGGAGGGGAGAAAACCCTAATTCTACTAGAAGGAGGGGTGCGCCTAGCTCCAAGGAGAGAAGGGCGGCCCATATTCCAGCAAGTCTAGCAAAATAAGAAAGAATCTAAGTGGGAGAAGGAAGGGGTGGAGTTGTGGAAAGGAGGAGATGGGGAAAGGGGGAAAGGGAGAGGGGAGCGCCCCCCACCTTCCCTAGTAGGGCTAGGAAGGGTGGGCGGCTGCCTCCACCTTCTCTACATGAAGAGGGGGCCGCACCCTAACCCTAATGGGCCCTCAATAAGTGGGCTTCAAGCCCCATTATGCCCATGAACCAACTACAAGACCCATTATCCCTAAATGCAACCCAATAAGCCATCACATGGCCCAATAAGTGTCTAAATAAGATAAAGTGTCCACGCAGGGACCAAAAGACAAGGCCCACATGGCCTGAGCAAGCAGAGAAGATAGCTAGAAGATGCCGCCATCGCCGAGCCACAAGGAAGTAGCGGTGTGCCGGGTGCTCCGTCGAGGATAGCGCCGTGTGTCCTCACCAGACTAAACTAAACGAAATCAACCGACAAGACCAACCTCATGGGGGACACAATCCCGCGGTCCAATGAGGGGGCCACAAAAGAAAAAAGATGCTAAAGCTCCAGACGGGGATCTTTCAGTCAACCGACCCCAACGAACCGACCAAAGAAAACCTTCGAATTCAGAATGGAATTAGTTCACCTTTCTCAAGCATTGGGACACACAGCTGACCATCACTCGACGGGTCATTTCTTAAGCAGACTATGGGGCATGAAAGCTCAAAAGGATGCGCATGATGCATGCTGGGCTAAAAATAAAAGAAATCGTTAAAACGAATGCGAAGAAAGATTAAAATATAAAATATTCGAGAGTAGTATTATTAAGCTGGGAATATCAGAGTCAAGATACCGTCTGCAACCACAGCGTGCGGATAGAACCGTCCTCCTCGTGATATCCCAACTTAACGGCTTATCCGAAGGTTAGGTATATGAGCCTGGATCATCATTGTTTTTGTTGAAGGGGAACATCAGATCCTGGGACACATAAGAAACCTACCGGCTCTCGAAATAGTATAATATAATACCATATACTAATGCAATAAGGGATTTAGGGATAGAAGGCCATACCTGACTTACCTGTGCTGGCGAAATGGCGAGACAGACTGAACTGATGCTGCATAAGATGGTTAAGATATGTATTTCCAAAGAAAATATTCAATATTCATGATTCAAATAGACCAACTAGATATACGGCCTCATCTCAACCGTGCAATATGCCAAACGGCTCTATGTTAGCCGTTCTTACCTGACCTTCGAACAAATCTTACAGGGCCGGTTGCCAGTGACGAACGGCTGGTACGGCACCGTTTATAATAAGAACGGCTCAAAGAGAACCGCTCGAGCATAGAATTCCAACCGACTTGAAATTAACGCTCAAGAGATACATACGGTTATACACGAACCGTTCACACAATGAACGGTCTAACGATAGACCGTTCTTCTCTGCAACCTCGAAAAAAAGGAACCCCCTCGTTTCCCTCCACCGTAACCGACGGTGGAAGGAACGAAGGGGCAAAACGCCCTCACTCTCCCTCTCTCACTCTCTCTTCTCAACCTCCCTCCCTCTCTCAACCTTCCTCCAGCCCATTTGATGACCCGGACAAAGCACCAGGAGGCCAGACCGTCGGCCGCCGGTGAGGGCTCATCGCCACCGGAGCAACCGCCACCACCGGAGGAAGAAGGAGAAATGCCTGGGGTGACCATGGAAGAGCTTGCCATCGTCGCTGCTGACGAAGAAGCCCACGCCGGTGAGGAGGAGGTGGCCGGAGGACCACCGCCAGCGGGGGCGGCCAAGAAACCCCGCGATCCCGAGGTAGGTTCCCCCCACCTTTCCTCCCATTTCTTTTAATTTTGTTCCATGCATGCTAGTTTTAGGGGTTTAGAGGGGCCTAGGGGGGTCGGTTTAGGGACCACGGAGGTCTCCCAGCCAGCCGGGGGGCCTTCACCGTCGTCGGGGACGGCGACAATAAAACGGTTTAACAGAAACCGTACGGCAAAACAATGCGGTCCCCAAAGGACCACCTCAAATAAACACGGTGCAGGGAGCGCCGTTCACACTCACACAGCCAACGGGGCACCAAAACCCCAATACGGCGAGGTTATCCCCGTTCAAAAGTAGACGGACCATATAGGTCCGTCCAAACATGTAACCAAGCAAAACAATATGGTCCTTTCAGGACCGTCACCAGAACAATACGGCCAAAGGTGGGCCGTTACTCCTTAGGAAGACGGGCAAACCGACGGTTCAGGGTGATCCGTCCAAGATAGAAACGGCTAGGGATAGCCCGTTCAAACGGGGGACCTGAGAAATAGAACGGTTTGAGGGAGGCCGCTCATCTACAGAGCGGTTCGTGAGTAACCGTGCTTCAAATCAATAATTGGACTTTGAGCATTTCATTTAAATGAAACAAAAATGATAAACTAAATGACTAATGTAAATGAGATGGATGAATGCATGGGAAACGTAGGACCCGTACCTCCTGGCTGCAGGTTCGGGCAGTGTACCTCGCACTGCCGGACTTCCAGAGGGAGCGGTTGACTGCCATGGGGTTCGCCCCCTTCCTGAGTATCAAGGTGTGTCGCTTTGACGCAGCTCTGCTCTATGCCCTGCACGACCGCTGGGATCCAGTGAGTCGGACGTTCTTATTCCCGTGGGGGCACATGGTCCCTACGTTGGAGGACGTGGCCAGGCTTACTGGCCTACGCGTGCACGGGTCGCCGGTCAGCGGGACTACTTTTCCTGACTACCGGGGGATGGCTCGGGAGCTGCTCGACCTACAGCTGCGGCGCCCCGAGAGGCAGTCAACCCTCCTTCCCCGGGCTGCTCTCCAGGACAGCCTGGGTCTTCAACGTGCTGGCGTTGCAGTGGGCGAGCGACCAGAGGAGCACTTGGAGCGGCTCGTGGGGCTGGCGAGACCGAGGGTCGCAGCGGTGCCGGGACCTGAGGCGGACAGAGTGCTGAGACGGTTCTTGATGCTGATGTTCGGGCGGCTTCTCTTCTCCACTCGGGCAGACGTGATGAGCTGTCGCTTCCTCCCTTTCCTCCAGGAGCTCGAGCATGTAGGTGACTATGCTTGGGGAGCGGCGGTCCTCGCCTTCCTCTTCGACACCCTTAGTTCGACGGCGCGTCGGACGATGCTTGGGGGCTTCTCCCCCTTACTCCAGGTGCGACTCTCTTCTCTAGTCTTTAATTATGCAACTCTATATGCTTACTAAATGCTGACACGACTTATGGTACAGGTGTGGGCCTACGTGCACCTACGCGGGTTGGGGAGAGGCGAGGAGACCCGCCCTGGGCTCCTGCCGATTGCGCGGAGGTGGACAGCACCCCGAGAAATGATGGCCTTGAGGAGGCAGGTCCGGGAGCTGCAGGACGACCTGGACACTCTACCGTACGCCTCGGTACGCTTCTAGACTCAGACTCTTTAATTACATGCTATTCTTCCATGATTATAATGATGCTGATGTAGTTTCCTATTCCTTACAGGTACGGTGGACTCCTTACACAGAGGAGAGCCCGGAGGGCCAGCCGTGGGTGACCGAGGCCTTGGCCTTCTCTGGCCGGGACGTGTGGCTTCACTACATGAATGTGGTGGAGCCACTGCACTTTAGGTTGGTGATGAGGACCATCGGGGTCTATCAGTCGGCCGTTGAGTTCCCTGTGCTCGAGAAGGCGGGGGAACGAGTGTCGAGGATGACCCGGGGACTCCGTGAGGCATACGACTGGACAGCGAGGAACGCCGAGCAGGTTGCTGACTGGGCTGCACGAGGGCGAGTGGTGACCACCCGGGCAGAGAGCGACAGTGCGTACTACACTGCGTACGCACGGCACTACCGGGACCAGGTGTTCCGAGGCGCCCACAGACCGGTACGACTTCTAAACTTAAACTTTGTCTATCATGCTTATGATTCTCATATGATGCACTAACAAAGACTTTTACACGTAGGTTGACCCTGCAGGACGGGTGGCAGAGTTGCAGGGACTCCTGCACTCCACCATCCGGGAGAGAGACGAGGCCCGACAGGCCCTGGCCCTACTGGTGAGTTTCCTAAACCTTAGACTTTCTTAAATTATGCAGTTCTATATGATTATGCTTATGCCTATAACTGACCCGGAGTATTTGGATGCAGCACGCCGAGGGTGTTCAGAGGGCGGGACCAGACGCTCCTTCTTCCTCCTCCGTCCAGACCCCAGCAGACCGAGCCGATCGGGATGCGGACTTTACTCGGATGGTAGAGCGGGCCAAAGCGGCCGAGGTGGCACTCGTGGAGAGGGTACACAAATCTCTATACTTTCTCCTGCTTATTTATGCTTATGAAATGTGACCAACTGATAGTGATATGTGGATGCAGACGTCCGAGCTGACCCGCCTCCAGGCGGAGCTGGAGCGGGGCCGAGTGGCGGCTCTGGAGGAGGTGGCCCGGGTGCGAGAAGAGGCTGCGCAGAGCCGACCGGCAGACGCAGTGGAGACGGCACTCCTCCGGGGCGAGCTAGAGCGACTACGAGCTGGTGCTACCGAGGCGGACCGTTACCGGGCAGAGGCAGAGCGTTACAGGAGTGAGGCAGAGCAGGCCCGTCTACAGGTTGCCCGGTTGGAGGGCAAGGTGGAGGGTCTGAAGGAGGCGAGTCGGGAGCGCAGCAGGGCGACTGCGAGTGGCAGCCACGGCACCCACGGCTCCGTGAGGAGTTACTTCACTGGTTCCTCCGGCCATCGGAGGAACGAGGAGGAGGAGCGGCGCCGGCGACGGCGTGATGAGGCGACCTCAGCGATGCCTCCCCCAAAGAGGCATGAGGGCGGTGGAGACAGCGGCGGGGGCCAGGGAGAGGGAGCTGCTTGACTGGTTGTACTGGGCCCGTCTTTGTACATGATGTGACATGATTAGTGATATGCATGCCTTTGTTTTTCGTTTGCTTTGTGGATGAATGTATGTATGAGTGGGCAACATGAGTTTGAGGAGCGCGCTTAGCCTGAGAGAGATGAGCGACGCACACGTCGACTTGAGTGAGATGAGTGACGCACACGCCGACTTGAGTGAGATGAGTGACGCACACGCCGACTTGAGTGCGATGAGAGCGCTCACACCGACTTGAGTGAGATGAGTGACGCACATGCCGACTTGAGTGAGACGAGAGTGACGCACACGCCGACTTGAGTGAGATGAGTGACGCACACGCCGACTTGAGTGAGATGAGAGCGCTCACGCCGACTTGAGTGAGATGAGAGCGCTAAATGATTGAGACATGAGTGAGCAGGTTAATTGGGGGGCAGAGCACATGAACGGTTCTCCCCTAGCCGTCCGTAGATAAGAGCGGTTCTATAAGGGCCGCTTACATTGGTTGGAACGGTTCCATGTAAACCGTAGGAATGGTGGAACGGCGGATTTAGGGCCGCACAAGTCACCGGGCTCGGGCTTCCTTGGAGAGAAGAACGGTTGATGATGGGCCGTATATGGTATGGACGGTCTATCGTAAGACCGTCCAATCCAACATCATGTTTGCCCGAAAGGGGACTCCTGGAGAGTCCCCAGCCCGAGGGCAAGGCGCTTTGTACCTATCAGAACCCTATCTAAACCCGTCCTAGGCTTATCTAGGCCTAATCCTAAGATGTTGTAGGCTCCCTAATGAACCCTATAAGTAGTAGGGAGGCCTGAACCCTCAGCTCACTCATCCTCCCTTTCCTGAAGCCAAAAACCTTTGATTCTCATCATCTCAACATGAAGAGGGCTTATGATGGAAGTCCTGCGGAGGGCGCGTTGTTTGAAGGACCGCGGCGGCTAGAGAGGAGCGGGAAGCGATTCAACGGCTAAGCTAGATTCCTCGACATCTCAGCGCCACCCCTAGGAGAGAGGTAAGTTTGATCAGAATATGCTTAAAGTCCATCTTTCAATTTCCTCTTATATCTCTTTACACCCCTTGCTTTCTCCTTCTTTTCAGCTTCTTCCCGGCCCGAGACGCTTTTCCAATTTAAAGTGGGTGGCTCCCATGGTCCGTGCATTGCCCCTGGGGTGACTCATCTTCTCAAATCCTGGCACCTGCACTCCCTCCTAGTACTAGGTCAGAATTACCCCAAACTTTCTTTAGACTGGCATAGTATCTCTGCCATGATGGAGATTTGGCACCCTCAGACTCACACTTTTCTCTTCCCATCTTTCGAGGACACTATCTTGCTAGAGGAGGTAGAGACATACTTCGGGCTCCCTAGGTCCAAGGTGGGGGAGGAAGACTTGATATGCCATACCGTTGCCCCTATAGACCCAAAACACATCCTAGGGGGGTTCATACCTGATAGCGGGGATGTTCGTACCTTTATAGGCCCTCGCCACATCCACCTCCTTCCTTTGAGCCAGTGGGTAGTGGAGCATTGCCGGAATAAGTGCGGGTGGGTTGAAGCCATAGCCAAAGCTGCGTCCATCTGCCTATGCGGGGCCATCCTTTTCCCTTCAGCCGACCATGTCCTAGAGACTCCTTTACTCAGCACCATCAGCGGCCTTTGGCAGGGGTTTTCCATCTCTCAGGCTGTCTTAGCTTACCTATACGAGGGTCTTACTTCAGCAGCCTTAGGAGGTCCTCTCTTTGGTTCAATGATCTTATTGGAGTGCTGGATGGGAGTTAGGATGAAGTTTATCCTGAGGGAGGACATCACATCATTTAGTAGGATTTTTGGTAGCCATCCCCCTTACTTTATAGGGGGCGCCTTCAGGTTCTCTCCACAGGTTGAGTGCAGGACGGCTGAGCTGAAGACTAGGGACGAGTGGCGCCCGTACATCAACAGGCTACCCCTGGATAGGTTCGTGATGCGCCCGGACTTCCTCCATGATACCACCATCAGGCTACCGAGGAGAGCTGGCTTGGACTTGAATCTCGTGAGTGACACTACCTTAGTGATGTACAGCCCACACAGATGCTACCTGCAGATTGGACTACCCCGGACGGTGCTACCTACGCTACCCCACCTTCCCATGCTACAGGCACGGAGGATCGGGACAGAGGAGGACGAGCAGGCGGTCAGGAGTGCGCTGATCATATGGGAGGTGAGCAGGGTGCGTACCCTACCAGCAGAGGTCGAGGAGGCTCCAGAGACTAGATAGGCTTATCTTAGGGAGTTGAGAGGGATACGTCCTCGCGGGGATGCCCAGCGGCGGACTGAGTGATTTTTATTTTTATGATGATATGGGATAGGATTTTACATTCGGACAACTTGATATTGTTGGATTTTGTGTCTTCCCTAAGTGTTTTGATGATGAGCAACACTATGTTAATTGTTGTTGATTTTTGATCAGATATCTTGCACTTGAGTTATCCATGGTTTTATATGGAAAAGCTGCTAAGAGGTAACACTTCGTGTGTTCGTACAAGTTCTGTCTTCGTGCTGTTTTCCTTAAAACCTCATGTCATTCTTCTTCGCATTTTCACCTCGTGTCGAGTTAGCCATGTTGTCGTCTGATTGAGTGTTGTCTTTCACCTCGTGCAGTATTTGTTTACTGTGTTGTTTCCATGTCATCCTTTGTATTCCTGTCTTCGAGTCCCTTCGCTGAGTCTCTAAGTCAGTCTTAGTTCATGTGTTCGTTTCACTTTGTGATTGTTTTCTCTTCTCATGACTTCGTGTCGTGTTCCTGAAGCTGCTCTAAAAGTTCTTATGAACTTCGAGTAGATTTCCTGTAGACCTCGTGTCGTTCCTACTTAGTAACCACACTTCGTGACGGTTACTATAGTCCACGTCTTCGTGTTGGTTTCATGCACTCCGTGTCGTCTTCTTTATTTCATTCTGTTCTCATCTCACTTCGAGTCGTTTATTTGCATACTGTCTTCGTGTTGATTGGCACTTCTTCTTGGTTACAACACCTCGTGTTGTACTGTTTGACTTCGTGTCGGTTTCGGTTGCTAGTCCATGTTGTTTTCATGTCATTCTCCTTATTGCCACCTCGTGTCGTTTTTCTTACTAAGTCTTCGTGTAGTTTTACTTCGTGCAGTGTGATCCTGTGTCATTTACTGTTTCGACTTCGTGTCGTTATCAGCCCGTGCTGTTTTCATCTCGTGCTGTTCTTACTGGCTTCGTGTCGTTTTCTATATAGTGTGTGTTTGTCACCACTATACTTCGTGTCGTTGCTTTTTTACTTCGTGTCAAACTTCACTTCGTGTTGTTTTCACCTCGAGTCGTTTTCGTTATATTCTATCCTCGTGTTGGCTTCTCGCTTTAGTCTTCATGTCGGTTTCTGTCGTTAGCCCGTGTTGTCCTCGTGTTGTTTTTGCATTCGTGACCTCGTGTCTCTTTTGCTTATAACCTCACCTCGTGTCATTTTCTTCTGTGTATCTGACCTGTTACAGAGTATCTCATATCGTTCTCGTGTCATCTCTAGTAATAGTCACGTCGTGTTGTTACTATACCTCATGCAGTTTTGGTTTTAATGGCCATGCAGCGTATTAATGGACTTAATCTCATTACAGGTCCGAGGAAGAACATTCCACACTCCAGGGCTGCACGTGATCCGAGACAAGAGGAACCAATCTGATAAAGGCACGTGGCAGGAAGATTCTGGATCGAGCGTGGGAGGCACACGCGTTTTGTGCCCTATCCACCTGCTGTTCTGCTATAAATAGAATCCTTCGTCCTCAGAAGAAGGTGATCGAAGTAGAGAGGCATAGAAGAAAAAACAGGAAAATTGAGAGCCCTTCGATCCAGGAAAAGAAAAGAAAGAAGAAAGAATAGCAGATGGAAAAAGAGAGAGAGAGAGCAGAAGAGTGATCAGAAGAGTTGTTCTGACTTGCGGATCAAATCCGAAGTCTATTGCTCTGTGTTGAGCTACATTGTTTCCATTTTCTGGCATTTGATTTCCTTCGTTCGTATTTTTTTGGTTATTGTTCTTATCCTTCTTCTACTGTCATTGTTATTGTTTTCGATCCTCTGGATTGAGGTCGGGGTCCTCCTGTGAGATCAGGAGAAGGGAGATTCATTCTCCGGTTTGCAAGCAGCAGGTGAGCTGCTTGTAGGTTCCCTCCGGGTTGGGAGGAAGAGGGGTCTTCGACCTCTGGTTCACTAGTAGCAGGGCTGCTACTAGTGGGGTTCCCTCTTGGTAAAGAGGAAGAGAGACGTGAGTCTCTGGGTTCTAGTGACTGCTGGTCGCTAGAGGTTCCCTCCGGGTAGGAGGAAGAGGAGAGGTTGTTCTCCTGGGAAGCTGTGTATCAGTAGTTGTCTGGCAAGCTGTGTTGCCCAGCCTTTAGTGAAGCCACACTCGGTTTGAGTGTGGGGTGGATGTAGGTCTGAAGGACCGAACCACCTTAAAATCCTCTGAGTCCTTGTATGATCGATTGTGGTATTATTGTGGTATGCCTTCTATTTGCGTGAGCTATTAACTGCACTGCATCATTTTCGATAGTCAGAGCTTGAGGTTATTTGCGTTTAGCAATATACTCTGCAGTATTTTTTAATTCTACGAAAAACCGTGATCTATTCATCCCCTCCCCTTCTAGATCACTTCATATTGTACTTATCAGTTGGTATCAGAGTAGGTTTTTCCCAGAATGTGGTCCAACGGCCAGGGAAACGGATCCACTGGTCCTCGCAGTTTCATAGCTGATGGGCAGTCTATCACCCGTCCCCCCTTCTTTGATGGTAGTAATTACTTCTTCTGGAAGAACAGGATGGAAGTCTTTATCAGGGCCCAAAGCCACAAGCTATGGAAAGTGATTACAGATGGTCCATACACCCTTCCACCGAATGAAGATATGTGGACAGAAGATCAGGTCAAACTCTCCGCACTGAATTGGACAGCTCTTAACATCATACAGTGCGCCGTCCACCCGGAAGAGTATTCGAGGATCTCAGCGTGCAAGACTGCAAAGAACATGTGGGATGATTTGCAGTTAATTCATGAGGGGACATCTCAGGTGAAGGCTACCAAGATCAACATACTTACAACTCAATATGAGTTATTTAAGATGAAGCCAGAGGAGCCGATCATAGAAATGTATGCCATATTATCTGTGATCATCAATAGTCTGAAGGGCCTTGGAAAGGATATTCAACAAGAAGACATAGTCAGGAAGATCCTTAGGTCTCTAACTCCCGTCTGGGAAACCAAGGTGACTGTAATAGAGGAATCAAGAAATTTATCCATCATGACAGTGACCCAGCTGATTGGATCCCTCATGACCCATGAAATGAATTTCAAACATGGAAACGATGGGCATGACAGAAAGGGAAAGAATGTTGCTCTGAAGGTCTCACGACATGCTAAGAAGAACAACAGCAGCAGCAGCAGCAGTGATGATAGCAGCGAAGGCTCTGATGGATTCTCAGACCTGGACAAGGACGAGCGAGCTATGCTCACCAGGCAATTCAGAAAGTTCCTGAGAACTAAAGGAAAATTCTACAGGAGGAAGAAATTTAATGCTGCAATGAAGTCTCCTGAGCGAGGATTTGAGAAGAACCGGTCTGCTAAGAAGATCACTTGCTATCATTGTCAGAAACCCGGTCACATGAAGAGTGAATGTCCAGAGCTACAAGCTAAGGCTCCAGGACACCAGAAGAAGATGGTGCACAAGAAGAAGAAGGCCATGCTGTGCACATGGAGCGATGAGGAGGAGGACCCAGAAGCCACTTCGTCCAGTGAAAATGAAGAGAAGACCTGCCTCATGGCCGATCATGAGAAAGAGGTAACAAACCTATTTGAGAATTTTACTTTAGATGATTGGGAGGACGCCTATGGCGACCTGTTAAGTAAATATAGTTGTTTAAACAAGGAGCACAGAATGCTTAGACGTAAGTTTCATTCCTTGTCTGAAGAACACTCTTCTATTGTCACTGATAGCATGAAAACCAAGGAGATGGTCATTAAGCTAGACCAGGTTAAAGGTGAGATTGAGAGGTTGAGAATGGAAAGAGAGAAGAGTCTAGCTAGAATGGATGAGCTGAAGTGTAAAGCTGAAGAGTGTAAAGGAGAGATTAGACTGATGGCTGAAAAATATGAGGCAGTCAGAAAAGTTAATCAGGAACTCCAGGACCAATGCAATGAATTTCAGAAGGAGATTGAGGACAAAGAAAAAGTGCTTGAGAAGTTTACAGAGGGGAGAAACAACCTGAATGCCCTTCTGGGGTCGAGGGTAAACTTCAATAGGGAGGGATTAGTATACAATCCTACTAGTAAAAAACCCTTTGAATTTAAGACTACCACGTTCTGCCCCGCCAAAGGCAAAGAGAAACTGGAAACACCATCCAGTTCCAAATCTGTCTCTACAATGAAGTTTTCGACCGGCAAATTCATTCAATCTATTGGTCAGCAACCTAAGTCGAGAAATCCTGAAACAAGAACTGCTCATGTGCAACAAGTGGGGAACAAAGGTTCTCACAGAACCAGTCCTATTGATATCACAAAAAGAGTGAAAAGTTTTGTTAAGAAAGCTCATCATGCTAATTATCAAGTAGAGCATGGCAACGTTCACCAGTTTCAGCACAAATTTTATTGGAGTAAAAATGCTTACATGAATTATGCTCAACACACACGCGTATCCTCTAAGAGGCCAACCAACAATGTCTTTGTTCAGAAACAGCATAGTTCAAATAGGAATAAGCTTATTCAACACCCACCAAGAAATGACAAAAGGGAAGAATCAACTCACATAAAACCCTTGAAGAGAACTATAAAACAAATGTGGGTTCCCAAGTGCTTTTTGCATAATCTGAAAACTGGTTTTGGACCCAATTTGAGTTGGGTCCCACATTACTCTGTCTGAATTTTTGCAGGTCAGCATGGCAGCTGAGCATAACAAGTGGTATCTTGACAGCGGCTGTAGCAGGCACATGACAGGAGACCGGTCCAAATTCAGCAAACTAAAAATGAAGTCTGGGGGCTTGGTCAAATTTGGAGGAAATAACAGAGGAAGAATAATTGGAATTGGTACGGTTGGTAAGTCCTCCACTAACTCCATTGAAGATGTGTATCTTGTAGAAGGACTTCAGCACAACCTGGTAAGTATAAGTCAACTTTGTGACAAAGGATACAAGGTACTCTTTGACCACAACTCGTGCACTGTTTTTGAGCTGAATTCTGATAACATCATGTTCAAAGGTCATAGAGTAAATAATGTGTACATCGTTGATCTAGATGATAATTCTGAAACAAACTTGTGTCTGTCTGCTAATTCTAAACAGGTTGCTTTTGACTGGCATAGGCGTCTAGGCCACGCTAGTGTGTCTACTTTGAATAAACTGTCTAATTTTAACCTAGTCAGAGGTTTACCCAAAATAAAATTCCAGTTAGGGTCCAAGCTCTGTGATGCTTGTGCTCAACGTAAACAGACTCGTGCAGTTTTTAAGTTGAGAACTGAGGGTCTCTCATCTAAACCACTACAGCACTTGCACATGGATCTCTTTGGTCCTACTCGAATACAAAGCCTGTCAGGTAAGAGATATGGTCTAGTCATAGTTGATGACTTCACTAGATTTTCTTGGTTGTTCTGTTTAGCAAATAAAAATGATGCTTTTGTTCACTTTGAAGAACTTTTTAATAAAATCAAACTGCAAGGTGAACATAATATCATTACAATTCAGTCTGACCATGGAGGAGAGTTTGAAAACTCTTCATTCTCTGAATTTTACTCAAGAGATGGAGTGACTCACAGATTTTCTTCTCCCAAGACACCGGAGCAGAATGGAATTGTTGAGAGAAGAAACAGGCCAATAATTGAAATGGTCAGGACTATGCTGATTGAGAGTGGACTTCCAAGGAGATTTTGGGCAGAAGCTGTAAATACAGCATGCTACATTTTAAATCGAGCCTTGGTAAGACCTACTCATAAGAAAACTCCTTATGAACTCCTCAAGGGTAAGCTGCCAAACATCTCTTACTTTAAAATCTTTGGTTCCAAATGTTTCATCGACAATAATGGTAAGAATAGTTTGGATAAGTTTGAAGCAAAAAGCTCTCCTGGAATTTTTCTCGGATATTCAGAAACCTCTAGGGCTTACAGAGTCTTCAATAAAGATGAGCAAACTGTTGAAGAAACACCTCATGTGGTGTTTGATGAGAATGTTCTATCCGACAAAAAGATAAATGATGACAGGGAGTCACATGATGAGGGAGATTTCTTGGAGAAAATTGAAGAAGAAGAGATGCAGCAAACTGCTCAACCAGAAAACTCACAACAAGAAGGAGCAACTGAGGTAGGTGAACCCTCAGGTGAGGTAATATTTCACAAAGATCATCCTAGTGAAAATGTCATAGGTAATTTGCATGATCCCACTAGGATAAGGTCTCACTTTAGAACTGTCCAAGAACAGGACTTAGCTGCTTTGACATCTCAGGTAGAACCCAAGACTGTGGAAGAGGCTTTAAAGCATGATTCTTGGGTATCCTCCATGGGTGAGGAATTAAATCAATTTGAGAAAAATAATGTATGGAAACTAGTTCCTAGACCTGAAAACACTCATGTCATTGGCACTAAATGGGTTTTCAAAAATAAGATTGATGAAAATGGTGCTATCTCTAGAAACAAAGCAAGACTTGTAGCTCAAGGCTACAGTCAGGAATTTGGTGTGGATTTTGATGAATCCTATGCACCAGTAGCTAGGATGGAAGCTATAAGAATTCTGTTTGCATTTGCATGCTCTAGAAACATTCGGCTACAGCAAATGGATGTCAAAAGCGCATTCTTAAATGGGTTTCTGGAGGAAGAGGTATATGTTGAACAACCTCCTGGGTTTAATTTCTCTGTTCAGCCTAACATGGTTTTTAGGTTGAATAAAGCCCTCTATGGATTGAAGCAGGCTCCCCGAGCCTGGTATGAGAGACTTTCTGAGTTCCTTGTGAGCAAGGGCTACATTCGAGGTAAGGTTGACCAAACCCTCTTCACCAAAAGTCTCGGAAAGGAGTTAATTGTGGTCCAGGTATATGTTGATGATATCATTTTCGGATCTAACAATTCAAAATTATGTAAAGATTTTTCTGAGTCTATGTCCCAAGAATTTGAAATGAGTCTAGTTGGCGAACTAAAATATTTTCTTGGGCTGCAGGTCAAACAAATGGAGGATGGTTGTTTCATAAATCAAACCAAGTATACTCTGGAGATGCTGAAAAGGTTTGGAATGACCAACCTCAAGACAATCTCAACACCCATGGGTACCAGCTCCTCACTGGATTCAGACGAAAAAGGTAAAGAGGTGGATGCTAAACTATATAGAGGTATGATAGGTTCACTCCTCTACTTAACTGCATCCAGGCCCGACATTCAATTTAGTGTAGGGATGTGTGCCAGATACCAGGCTAGGCCTACTGAATTGCATCTGGCAGCTGTAAAGAGAATTTTTAGATACTTATCTGTCACTCATGATCTAGGTCTCTGGTATCTTGCATCATGTAGTTTAGATCTCATTGCATACACTGATGCAGATTATGCAGGATGTAAATTGGATAGGAAGAGCACTAGTGGTCACTGTGAATTTCTAGGAGGGTGCTTAGTCTCTTGGGGATCCAAGAAGCAACACTCTGTGACTCTATCTACTGCTGAAGCTGAGTATGTGGCAGCAGGGAGCTGTGGCACACAGGTTATATGGATAAAACACCAGCTTCTGGACTACTCGGTTGAGCTAGGTTGTACTTCTATCTTTTGTGACAATACTAGTGCAATAAATATTGCAAAGAATCCTGTACTTCATTCCCGAACCAAACATATTGAAATCAGGCATCATTTTATTCGAGATGAAGTAGCTAGGAGGACTTTTGAGTTGATCCATGTTGGCACTAACTCACAAATTGCAGACATCTTTACTAAGCCACTGGATACTGAAAAATTTAGCACTTTGCGCAGAGAACTAGGTATTTACAGAATTTCATGATTGAAAAATTGATTTCTGAATACCATGTCATGTGTTATTATGCTTATCATATTCATCATCTGTTGCTGAAGAAATAACTTCATTATGAGTGTTTTGGTGACTCACTCCATTTTGATTGAATAGTCTGTCCAAACTTCATGGTGTTCTCTTTGAAGTGTTTTGAGGGTTGTCTTGGTTAAGTTTGTGTTGGGGTCAAGGTCTCAGGGGGAGCTGATTTATAATAAGTGTTTTGATCTTTGACCTAATTTGAACATACTCCGAACGACATTTTGCTGACATCATAAGAGAATCAGGTTGATTAGGTGTATAAACGAAAATGTTGGATGCTTTACTCTTTAAGGCTGATCATCTAATTTCTTGTTGGAATTTCAGCTGTTAGTCCCACTGAGATCAAAATCTGAATTCAAGATTAATCTTCATACACTGTAACTGTCTTCTGATCTAGCCAGTACAGCATACCTACTTAGTCAATATGAGTCCAAAATGAGGTATTTTGTGCTTTAGTCTGAATCACCTTGGATCTGGTGTATTGTTCTCAAACGGACTCAAGCTTCATTAACAAGGTTTTAAGAGCTGGTTAATAAAAGCAAATTTCATAAAATTGTTATCAACTTTGTTAACTGCTCATTGAGAAACTGGGATTTTCATCAATGAAGTGAAAGTTTCCCATGTCATGAGATGGCAGTAACTATCTGATCTTAGTAGTTGTCTTGATCATACAGAGCTATGGTACATATCTGGTTAGTAACTGGGGTGTCTGGCCTCAGATAAAGGTGTCACCTTAATGTCAACACCAGTTAGAATACTATCTTTGTCCTCTTATCAGAAGGGGTAATGTGGTCCTGCCACCGAGTAACTGGGGATTCTTGCCTCTAAACAAGGTGTCTCCCTAATGTCAAAGGTGTACTTGACAGACTTACCTTTGATCTTGACTTTCTTTAAAGGTCCTGCTCACTTGAAGTATAGCTTTTGATTTGTTTGTTCTCAATACCACAGGTCTTTGTCTTCTGACTGTCTTACATAATACTCTCTCAGTAAAGACTTATTTTGATCAATCTGGTATCTTGTACCTCACTTGCTTAGAATCTGGTTCTGTGTATGGAGCGAATCCTTATTCACAGTTTTTGCACAGTCTGACTAACTGATCCTCAAAAATCCTCACATAAAATTAATGGCTTTCTTAATTGACTAAACATCTCAATAGTCTCCATTTATCTGCCTTACTCTATCCTGTTTTCTCTCTATAGTCAGCAATTTTCCTTTCTCTGTATCTTCAGATTTGCCCCTAGTTTTGATGATGTCAAAGGGGGAGAGAATAGTGTTGAGGGGGAGTTAGTTTGTTGAGGGGGAGTTAGTTATCAAGGTTTGAGGTAAACTGTTGCTGTGTTCAGGTTTCTCAGGGGAAGTAAGGAAGCAAGTATGCTTTAATTTGTCTTATCTCTTATACTTAATATAGTGTTGTCATCATCAAAAAGGGGGAGATTGTTGGATTTTGTGTCTTCCCTAAGTGTTTTGATGATGAGCAACACTATGTTAATTGTTGTTGATTTTTGATCAGATATCTTCCACTTGAGTTATCCATGGTTTTATATGGAAAAGCTGCTAAGAGGTAACACTTCGTGTGTTCGTACAAGTTCTGTCTTCGTGCTGTTTTCCTTAAAACCTCATGTCATTCTTCTTCGCGTTTTCACCTCGTGTCGAGTTAGCCATGTTGTCGTCTGATTGAGTGTTGTCTTTCACCTCGTGCAGTATTTGTTTACTGTGTTGTTTCCATGTCATCCTTTGTATTCCTGTCTTCGAGTCCCTTCGCTGAGTCTCTAAGTCAGTCTTAGTTCATGTGTTCGTTTCACTTTGTGATTGTTTTCTCTTCTCATGACTTCGTGTCGTGTTCCTGAAGCTGCTCTAAAAGTTCTGATGAACTTCGAGTAGTTTTCCTGTAGACCTCGTGTCGTTCCTACTTAGTAACCACACTTCGTGACGGTTACTATAGTCCACGTCTTCGTGTTGGTTTCATGCACTCCGTGTCGTCTTCTTTGTTTCATTCTGTTCTCATCTCACTTCGAGTCGTTTATTTGCATACTGTCTTCGTGTTGATTGGCACTTCTTCTTGGTTACAACACCTCGTGTTGTACTGTTTGACTTCGTGTCGGTTTCGGTTGCTAGTCCATGTTGTTTTCATGTCATTCTCCTTATTGCCACCTCGTGTCTTTTTTCTTACTAAGTCTTCGTGTAGTTTTACTTCATGCAGTGTGATCCCGTGTCATTTACTGTTTTGACTTCGTGTCGTTATCAGCCCGTGCTGTTTTCATCTCGTGCTGTTCTTACTGGCTTCATGTCGTTTTCTATATAGTGTGTGTTTGTCACTACTATACTTCGTGTCGTTGCTTTTTTACTTCGTGTCAAACTTCACTTCGTGTTGTTTTCACCTCGAGTCGTTTTCGTTATATTCTATCCTCGTGTTGGTTTCTCGCTTTAGTCTTCATGTCGGTTTCTGTCGTTAGCCCGTGTTGTCCTCATGTTGTTTTTGCATTCGTGACCTCGTGTCTCTTTTGCTTATAACCTCACCTCGTGTCATTTTCTTCTGTGTATCTGACCTGTTACATAGTATCTCGTATCGTTCTCGTGTCATCTCTAGTAATAGTCACGTCGTGTTGTTACTATACCTCATGCAGTTTTGGTTTTAATGGCCATGCAGCGTATTAATGGACTTAATCTCATTACAGGTCCGAGGAAGAACATTCCACACTCCAGGGCTGCACGTGATCTGAGACAAGAGGAACCGATCTGATAAAGGCACGTGGCAGGAAGATTCTGGATCGAGCGTGGGAGGCACACGCGTTTTGTGCCCTATCCACCTGCTGTTCTGCTATAAATAGAATCCTTCGTCCTCAGAAGAAGGTGATCGAAGTAGAGAGGCATAGAAGAAAAAAACAGGAAAATTGAGAGCCCTTCGATCCAGGAAAAGAAAAGAAAGAAGAAAGAATAGCAGAGGGAAAAAGAGAGAGAGAGAGCAGAAGAGTGATCAGAAGAGTTGTTCTGACTTGCGGATCAAATCCGAAGTCTATTGCTCTGTGTTGAGCTACATTGTTTCCATTTTCTGGCATTTGATTTCCTTCGTTCGTATTTTTTCGGTTATTGTTCTTATCCTTCTTCTACTGTCATTGTTATTGTTTCCGATCCTCTGGATTGAGGTCGGGGTCCTCCTGTGAGATCAGGAGAAGGGAGATTCATTCTCCGGTTTGCAAGCAGCAGGTGAGCTGCTTGTATGTTCCCTCCGGGTTAGGAGGCAGAGGGGTCTTCGACCTCTGGTTCACTAGTAGCAGGGCTGCTACTAGTGGGGTTCCCTCTTGGTAAAGAGGAAGAGAGACGTGAGTCTCTGGGTTCTAGTGACTGCTGGTCGCTAGAGGTTCCCTCCGGGTAGGAGGAAGAGGAGAGGTTGTTCTCCTGGGAAGCTGTGTATCAGTAGTTGTCTGGCAAGCTGTGTTGCCCAGCCTTTAGTGAAGCCACACTCGGTTTGAGTGTGGGGTGGATGTAGGTCTGAAGGACCGAACCACCTTAAAATCCTCTGAGTCCTTGTGTGATCGATTGTGGTATTATTGTGGTATGCCTTCTATTTGCGTGAGCTATTAACTGCACTGCATCATTTTCGATAGTCAGAGCTTGAGGTTATTTGCGTTTAGCAATATACTCTGCAGTATTTTTTAATTCTACGAAAAACCGTGATCTATTCGTCCCCTCCCCTTCTAGATCACTTCATATTGTACTTATCAGATATATGATATGAATAAGATTTGATGAGATTGAGTTTGAGCTTTGTAATATGATTATGAGGTGATGTGATTGCATAGGCCAACGCGAGGATTGAATATTCATGTGGTCCGAGCCAACTGCCCTTCCAACCTGCCCCTGCACACATGAAAACATGAAACAGATTAAATCTATTTTAGGCTCAGCCCCTTGCCTGCAGTACGTCAGGAGATGACCCTTTCTTGACTTTTGGTCAAGGGGGGTGAGCCTTATTAAATAGGCAAATATCAAAGTGCGAGAAATGCAGATGAATGCAAGAGGGAAACATGTAAGTTTTTTTTTTGGTTTCTTTTTTGGCATATTTGATTTTTGTTGGATTTTGAAATATTTGATTTTTTTGGGTTTTGAAATATTCGATTTTTTTTGGGTTTGAAATATTCGATTTTTTTGGGTTTGACATATTTGAATTTTTTGGGTTTTGAAATATTTGACTTTTTTTGGGTTTTAAAATATTCGATTTTTTTAGGTTTTGAAATATTCGATTTTTTTTGGGTTTTGAAATAGTCGATTTTTTTGGGTTTTGAAATATTCGATTTTTTTGGGTTTTGAAGCCAGCTCGGGTCTCAATAACATGGACCTTCTCATCTTGCTACGGAATTCCAAGGCTCAACGCGTGCAGGAAGGGGGACCACCCGTGATCGGAGTCAACTCTGCTTGACGGTGCCTCTGCTAGGGCCATACCCGGGGTGGGATTCATTCCTTGGGAAAGTAAAAAAGATTGAGTAGAGAAGTCGACAATAGGTGTAGAGGTTTTTAGGGCTTGAGTTCTTTTCCAGGACACCCCCCCCCCCTTTTTCAAGGAATCTGGTCTGTTGCGCCGGGGCTCTGTATCCGTTATCAAACCTTCACCCGCTCTAGGCACGCATGCGACCGGGCTCATAACGTCCCGCGGGGAAACTGTACTGCCACTCTTGCCATGCCTAGTTGCATCCTTTGGGCTTTGTACTTTCGGCTTTATCTTTTGATTTTGCCCCTGTTCTTTTCTCCCTTTTTCTTTTTCTTTTTTTCTTTTTCTTTTTTTTTTTGCTTTCCTCTTCTTTTTTCTTTTGCGGAGTGAGGTCTTAACGGATTGCCCCTATTTGAGACCTTTTTTAACGGGGAATATGGCTCAGTTCTCGCCCCCTTATTCACCACTTGCCCCTATCTTCAACCGAGAGAGAGGGAATACAAGGATTTCCACCTTCCCCGAGCATGGCCAAAGGAGAAACGGTATCGGGTAGCATGAGAGAATACCGCACCACGGGGTCGTGTAGTGTGTGAGATGCTGGACCTGGGTCCTCCTTTCGCAATTTGGTGGGGTATGCCCTGCCATCGAGCCGTTCACTGGTTTTTTATTTTTATGGATGAAAACGCTTTAAATACAGCCCATTCCACGGGTTTGGCAATTCCTCCCCCTCCGAGTTAATTAGACGATACGCATTGCCTGGATAAGCTTCCTTGATTACGAAGGGCCCTTCCCAGTTGGGTTGCAACTTAGACCTGGGGCCCGCTGATCTGACGAATTTGCATTTTAAAACCATATTACCCACTTGAAATTTCCTCTCAATGACCTTCTTTTGAAAATATCGCGAGACACGCTTTTGATATACTGAAACATGATTGGCCGCATTCAACCTCTTCTCGTCTAAGAGTTCTAGTTGGACTAGCAACGCCTCTCGATGTTCGTCGAGATTAAGTTCCTTATCCAGCTGCACCCTTAGGGAAGGGATTAGAATTTCATATGGGAGCACCGCTTCTATTCCATAGGTGAGGGCAAAGGGAGTCTGCCCTGTGGGAGTGCGGACGGAGGTGCGGTAGGCCCATAGAGCTTCTATCAATTTGTCGGCCCAATCAGCAAATTTATGTGATTCACATGTTTTCTTGATAATTTTGAGAAGAGTGTTATTCGTGGCCTCAGCCTGGCCATTACCTTGGGGGTAGTATGGTGATGAATGATGCAAAACTATATTGAATTTCTTACAGAGGTCTTGGAGTTCTTGTGAGATGAATTGAGGCCCGTTGTCGGTGACGATACTGCTTGGCACCCCGAATCGCGAGATGATGTTCTTCATGATGAAGCGGCATACTATGGTGGCTTTGATTTCTGCATAAGCTTCAGCTTCGGCCCACTTAGTGAAGTATTCTGTAGCTGTCAGAATGAAGGATTTCTATTTAACAGCAGAGTTCGGATCACCGAGGGGCCCGATGATGTCAAAGGCCCACATAGAAAATGGCCAGGGAGCCGTAATAGGATGAAGAGAAGAGGCCGGAGCGTGGATTTTGTCGACATGGATTTGGCACTGAAGACACCTACGGACATAGGTAGAGCAATCTTCTTCTAGGGTTGGCCAATAATAGCCCTGCCTAAGAATCTTCTTTGCCAAGGCCTGTCCGTTCACATGCCCTCCACACTCGCTGGAGTGGGCTGCTTCCACGACCTTCCAAGCTTCCTTGTCATCTAGGCACCTCATTAGAACTCCATTCAGGGCCCGCCTGTACAATTCACCGGCGATGATCGTGTATCTGGCGGCGACTCTCCTAATGGCTTTTCGCTGCTCAGCGTTGGCCGTTTTCAGAAATGTACCATCCTTGCAGTATTGCTCGATCTCATAAAACCACGGCAATTCTTCCTCTTCAATGATCTCCTCGAGCTCAGTTAATGAAACCTCTTTTATTTCCTCCCTTTCTATTTTCTTCTCTACGGACATCCTAAGATTGTTGAACCAGGGATCTTGCAGGGAAGGAACGTCTAGCTTTTAGACCACAATATTCTTAGTGGCGCGACTTAGGGGGAGTGATAGAGAAGAGGCGAGTGACGCAAGGGCGTCGGCCAAGATATTCTGAGAGCGAGGAGTGTGAATATAGATGAGTTTCCTGAATTGCCTGGCCAAGAGCGTGACCAGATCCTGGTAGGGTTTGAGCTTAGGATCGCGGGTGTGGTAGGTTGACAAAATTTGACGCAGCACCAGCTGGGAGTCTCCTATGATGTATCGGTATCGCGCGCCCAAGATGTAGGCGTGCTTCAGACCGGCAAGGAGAGCCTCATACTCGGCTATATTGTTGGTGGCGGGGAATGAGAGTTGATATGCCACGGGGATGGTTACCCCTTCTGGAGTAAGGAGAATGGCGCCGACTCCGCTGCCCTGGGAATTAAGGGCACCATCGAAGTGAAGAGACCAGAAAGGAAGATGAGTGATCACCGCCAGGTGCTCATCGGGGAATTCATCCTGAATGGAATCAGTGCGAGGGATAGAAGAATGAGCCAGGTGCTCGGCAATAGCATATCCCTTGATTGCTTTCTGCACGATGAAGGTGATGTAGAACTGGGAGAGAAAACTTTACCAGTGAGCTAGCCGATTAGAAAGGACCGGCTTTTCCAACAGATAACGAATGGGGTCCATTCTAGAGATGAGCCTAACCTCGTGGGCAAGAAAATAGTGTTTAAGCTTTTGCGCTACCCACACTAGTGCTGCACAGGTCTTCTCCATAGCGGTGTACTTGGATTCAGTGGGATTAAATAACCTTGAGAGATAGTACGCCGCCCTTTCTCTTCCTTCATCGTCTACCTGTCCCAAAACAGCTCCTAGGGAGTCCTCAATTACAGAAATGTACAGCATCAGGGGTCTCCCGGGGACGGGTGGTTGTAGAACCGGGGGATTAGAGAGGTACACCTTGAGTTCCTCATAGGCCTTTTGACATTGTTCATTCCATTCAAATTTTGCGCCTGCCTTTAACAATTCATAAAACGGGCGGCATCTTTGCGAATGCTGAGATATGAATCTCCTGATAAATTGCAAACGCCCGATCAAACCTCGAAGCTCAGTGACGTTCTTCGGCGGTGGCATTTCCATGACGGCCTTTGCCTTGTTTGGATCGATCTGAATCCCCCGTTTACTAACTATAAACCCGAGCAATTTCCCTGATGCAACTCCGAACACACATTTCTTTGGATTCATCTTTAACTTGTATTCCCTAGCCCTTTGCAATACCTTGGCTAGAATGGCGGGGTGCTCTTCTTGTGACCTCGATTTGACTAAAATATCATCCACATAAGCTTCTAAATAAACGTGCATCATATTGTGGAAGATAGCCATCATCGCTCTTTGGTAGGTGGCACCTGCATTTTTCAACCCAAATGGCATAACGACGTAGCAATATGTGCCCCAAGGTGTGGTGAACGAGGTCTTTTCTTGATCCTCCGGAGCCAAAAGGATTTGGTTATACCCCGAGTAGCCGTCCATGAAGGAGAGGGCTTCGTATCCAGCTGTATTATCGACCAAGACGTCGATGTGAGGAAGTGGAAAATCATCTTTCGGACATGCCTTGTTTAAGTCCCTGAAGTCAATACATATTCGAATTTTACCATCCTTCTTCATCACCGGGACTATGTTTGCCACCCATTGCGGGTACAGCACCACTCTAATGAACCGGGCCTTATGCAATTTATCAACTTCTTCCTTAATCCTCAAGGCCATCTGCGGGTGAAATCTCCTTGCCTTCTGTTTAACGGGCGTTGCCCCTGGTTTGAGAATCAGCCTGTGTTCGACCAATGCGGGGTCAAGGCCTGGCATGTCTTCGTAGGACCAGGCGAAAGAATCGCTGTATTCCCTCAAGACTTTGACAAGTTCCTCTTTGACTGGAGGAGGGAGATTGGCGGAAATAAGTATGGGCCTGGGGTCCTCTACTGTTCTGAGGTTAATTTATTTAGTGGATTCATCCACTACCACGGAAGGCTCGTCGAACTTCTTCAAGCCTTGGGCATATAGGTCGGCAGTGTCATCCATTTCATCTTCCTCATCATCAGCTGGGTCTTTCTCATTCACAATTTCATATACTCCTAGTCCATCCTTGCTCCATACCTCATCAATTCCCTCATCATCTTCCAGGATAATTGCGGTCTCCAAAAATTCTGGACACTTCAACAGAGCATGACATCTCCCAGCCAAATCTTGTAGAAACCTATCGGGGATGGTTTTAGGAGGGTGCATTACGGTAGGTGCCGCAGACGTGGATGGCCTGACAAAACTCGAACTAGACTCTACCCTGACTGACTCGACCATCCTAGAAGACTCTGTACACTGTACATCTAATCTAGGGGAGAAGAAATCTACCGGAAAAGAAACAGGGGTCTCGCGCCCCTGGGGATCTGGGCGGAACATAGCGTAATCTTCCATGGAGACCTCCGTTTTGAAATTGGCATTTTTTTTTGGAGGCCGGAGGTGATCACACAACAGGAAGAGGAAGGCGGAGGAGGAGGAAGCTGCATGGGGAACAATTCTGGGAAGATGCAGTCAAAGAAAGGGTCAGAAGACTTAAACCACATTTCATGGAGCTGAGCTCCTGGAGGAGGAGGAGTGAATAGGGTTGATAGATCAATGGGCGGGCAGCGCCCGCAAGCACATGGAACGAATAGAATTTCAGGTCTCTCCGTAAAGTACGGGTCGACCAGGAGTGGAGGGGAACGGGGAACAGAATCCAACCGTTGAAACCAGGAAGCGAGACGAGATGGGGACATAGAATAAGTAGTGGCGGAGCTCCCCGTCTTCCGAGGCCCCTGGCGGGCCAATGGCATCGCAGGGTGCTTTACCAGTTGCGTCTCCTTCTTCTTTGGGTCACCCTCTTTTTCATAAAACATCCTTGTAAAGCAATTAGCAAAGTCTTCCAAGTCACCGGCTAGCTCTTGCGGTGGTGGTGGCGGATCGGCAACAGCACAAGCTTCATCTATCTTTTCTTCAAGGCTGGATGGCGAGGTCTTTAAGGTGCCGGGCTGCAACGGACCCTTCACAAAATGTTGCCGGTAATCCCAGGTCAACGGCCCAGAGTCCCCAAGCATTGACATGGAGGATTCATGGTAGCCGAGGCCCCGGCGGCCCATCTTCCTTCCCTTGGGAACGAGGTTAGTTCTGCCCTGCAGTTGCGCGCCGAGTCCTCGGCCTGGCTGATAGCCCAATTTTAGAATTAGGTGCCACCCTTTGGAGTCTCTCATCTTGGGCTTAACCTTCACATTGATTGGTGCAGCGGTGGGCTTGCGCGACGCATATGCCCACGAATAGTTTAAGTCCATGACAGATAGAACAGGTCTGTTACTCGGCCATAGTGTGGGCAGAATCTTGGCTGCTATGGCGTCAACGTTTTGAACTGTGGAAACACTTTTCACTTTGACCACTCGCCCTTGGAATGGGAACTTCAGACACTGGTGGGCGGTCGGGGGGACGGCGTTCAAACTATTCAACCATAGACGACCCAGAATGGCTTTGAACATTGGGTCTATGTCCAACACATAAAATTCTACATCCATCACTAATGGCCCTAGCTCGGCCTGCACAGTTAGCACCCCGTGACAAGCACGTCTGGAATTATCATATGCGGCTATCATTGTTGGCGTCGGCTTGAGCATGTCCTCTGATATATTACAAGCACGAAGGGTACTCAATGGGCAGACATTTATCGATGCCCCTGTGTCTACAAGGGCGGATTCCATAGCCGTTTTGTTTAGAGAGATGGTAATACATAACGGCATCTGCCGTGCTTCAGGAGGAGCTAGCTCTGACTCAGCAAATGCAATAGAGGGCCCCTTTGTGATCGTGGCCAAGACCGCGGGCAGGCTATCCACTGCCACATCTTCGCTCACCATATCTTTTTGTAGGAAGATCTTCAGGGCGTCTTGGTGGAGTGGCGACCTCTTGATTAGTTATAACACTGAGATTTTAGCCGGCAGCCGGTCTAAGTGCTGTAATAAATCATATCTTCTGCCCGGCACCGGTTCTATCTCTTTTGGTTCAATTGTAGGGGAGGAAACTGCAGGGTTTGGTGCAGATGCCCCTGGGGAAGGAAAAATTCTTTGGAAAGGACGCCCGCTCCGAAGGGCGCATTACGATGCTTGCACGGCCTGGACTGGACCCCCGCTTGGCCTGGTGGGGCAGGTGAATGGCGTGGAGATGGGGGTGAGGATGACTGAAGTGGGTTTAATGGGCCCTGGTGGAGGGGAAATTGGTGAAGGGTTAAGCTTAGGGGAAATGATGGGAGGCATGGCGGGTGGTGGTGAAAGGACGGACGGAGTAGAGGGGAAGGTAGCGGGCCTAAGAGGCGACGCGGAGGAAATGGCGGGCGGTGTAGTGGCGGATCTAAGGATGGAGGAGATGGCAGGTGAGGGAGAGTAGTGGTGGTGTAAGGCCAAGAGATGGGAGGGGGTCTCATCATCGAACGTCCACCCAGCGTTGGGGGCTGGGCGCTAGACCAAATTCACTTGTGCTGGGGCCGGTGCCGGCGGTTGCTGTTGTTGCGGAGGAGCGGGCTGATGCATTGGCATGGGATTTTGATGGATCCCAAGGTCTTGTTGCTGCGGTTGCTGCTGGGGCTGTTGCTGCTGCTGCGGCTGGGGCACCGCCTGTTGCGGTCTGGCCTGTCTCTGCCTCTGCTTGATATCCTCAATCCGCTGGCGCATCTAGGCCCAATCAATCCTCTGGCCCTCATGCAAATCATACACCAGGTCTCTGAATTGGTAACATCGCTCTATTGTGTGCCCGAGTTGCCGATGGAATATACAATATCGGGATTGGTCGGCAGCCGGATTCCAGTTCGGGCGTTCAGGAGGCAACTGGAGGTCACCGGTATACATTAGAGCAGAGAAAATATCTCGCAATGTCTCCGGAAGAGGGGGGTAATGAGCCCTTTTTGGAGCTGGTCAAGCAGAGCCATAGGTGGGGGGTGGAGGAACACTATTGTACTGCGGGGGCCGCTGAGGCTATTGAGGTGGCGGAGGTGCCTGTTGAGGGTATTACGGGGCTTGGAAGGCAGGCTGGGGATCTGGCGGAGCGGCGAACTGGGGGTTACGCTGAGGCGGTGGGAAGCGGGGTGGAGCGGCTTGTTGGGGGAACTGAACGGCCTGGACTTGCTCGTTAATTTGTACTCCCTCCGTGACGGGGCCTTGGCTTTTCTTGGTGGCTTTGGGTTTCTGGGCCTCGAATAAACAATGGATGGGGGAGTCTTTAAATTGGGTCTGAATAAACCTAGCTCTGCTGTATAGTTGGTGCATGTTTGAAATGTCATTCATTGCCAGAATGTTTCTAAAAGTTGGCGTAGCATTGGAAATCAACAACTTCACTTTTTCCTCTTCCGGGATCTGCCCGGGTACCCGTGAGGCCATCTGTCTCCAGCGGTCCGCATAGGTTGCGAAGTCTTCCTCCGGCTTCATCCTCTCCGCCACCAGGTCAGTGAAAGAGTACTCGGGTCCGACCCGATCCTGAAACCTTTGTATAAACCTCTCCTTGACGGTCTTGAAATTCTCAGCCTCCTTCATAGGCAAGGTGTAGAACCATTCCAATGCGACCCCCTCCAGAGACCGACGGAACAAATAGGGCATCAAACGATCATCCTGCTGGAACTGCGCAGACTCATACAAGAACTCCCAGACATGGATGAACGGGTTGTCGTTCCCATCGTATTTGCGGTACACGGGGAGCTCCGACTGGGAAGGAAGACGTAGGTCCCTAAAGTTAGGGATAGGGACATCGGCAAGAGATTGCGGGCCGACCCGCTTGTGGAGGAGATCAATTTGTTGATGCATAGCAGCCCACTTGTCAAGAATTTCCCGTTCCCGGGAAGGAGGGGGAGGAGCAAGAGGAGCAGCACCTGGATAGGCGACCAAAGGATAAATTGACGAAGGAGGCGGCCCGTAAGAGGGATAATAGGCTGAGGAAGGGCCCATATCCGCATGAGCCACCTGGGCCGCCCCTGATTGTGACCTAGCGAAGTCCGCCGGGGCCATGAGGGCCTGAGGCGATGGAGAAATTGTAGGGTACGGCTCAAGATAAGGAACAGAGGGGATCGGGGATTTCCCTTTATCAAGTTGCTGATGGACCGATGTGGACGCCTGGCCCATTTCTATATTGGGATAGCGAAGGTTCTGAGGGCGGACCGGAGTAAGGTCAATGGGAGCCACAGAGGTGGTCCCGACCACAGGAGATGAAGTGGCGACACTGGCAGTGGCATGAGCCGGAACTGAGGCCGGGGCATCGCCCCCTTGCAAAGCTTGTCTGATGAGATGGAGTTGGGTGGGGTCCAACTGGGCCATCATATTGAGGATCATGCTGGCTGAATTTTGACTGGGCGGGTTTGAAAAAGAGGGTCGGGGACCCTCGCCTAGAGAGGTCGGGAGTGAAGGGGCCGTCCCCTCTCCCCCTTGCAAGTGGGTGACCCTAGGTGGGTCCTCAAGGAGACCACGAGGAAGGGAATCCTCGTGGGCCTGAGAGAAGTCATACGATGACATGGCAGAAGAAGAATCGAACAAGGGGTTGGAATAGGAATGGAAATAAGAGTCCACCCTAGGAGATGATCGTGGGGGCAGAAGGCAGCCCCACATACACCAAGACACTTACTACTAGAACAAGCAACACTAAATCAATCAAATCTACCAATCAAATAATAAGCATACAATGGAGCGAGATGAGAGTAGAATCACTCAGTAATGCAATCAAGTTCTTAAAATGATGCTCGTCAGTTCCTTATATCTTTGGGTTTGAACCTTAGTGGATTAATGAAAATATCAATTCTCTCGACCACTAGGTGCCTGATTGGGATGAGAAACGAGGGACTGTGTGACCTTATCGGGACCTCTCACTCGCGAATGCAACCCTAGACTGGGGTGGATACGGTACAACATGCCCGGCGTCCGTGTGGGAATCCACGGCTCACGGGGGCTTACGGAGGTCCTCAGCAAGGTCCCTAGTCGGCTCCAAGGAATATGGAGACGAGAGGAAACCCTACCTCGGTAGGAATGCAACTAATATGGGAAGACGTCGATGCTCCTATGCGCACCGGAGTGCATGCACAAACTAGACTAGCAGCTCTCAATCAATGAGTGAGTATACACATGAGTAGTAAAAACATGGTGATGCAATGATAATAAGATAGCAGGGGGGAGCCAATGAACAGCACCAGGAGCAATATATATATCAGTCGAAAAAAAAAAAAGCTAAGCAAGATGAAATAAATGCACTGCGACAGAAGATGTGCGGTCCTCCTCTGACCGCTCTAAGTACACAGGCGGTTAATATCCAACCGTAGTTGACGGGAGGAAAGCAAGGGGAATACTAGACAGACGGCCGATAGTCAACCGCTCACATACTTGAACTGTCGCCTCACAGCCGTGTATCTGCCACCCAAAAAATATAGCGTATCTGTGCCTGAGCTCGGGACGGCTGTCTGAAAGCCGCTCAAATGGATGGACGGCGTCCAGAGAGCCGTCTGCAACAGGAAAGGCCGGGGTAGATAAACCTGATGGCAGAGTGTATGAGCGGTGGGGTATCAACCGTGCGTACTGGTAGACGGCCCTGGACGAACCGCGTATGCGCCAGAGGACATGAACCACATCCAACTTGTAAATCACTCCAAGAAGGAAACCTTGACAATGACTAAGAAGGGTCAGCAACTCAAAAGCACGATGGGCATTAGGCGACCCACCGTGATCGCCACAAAAGGGGTGTAGATATATATTTCTCTCCTCTCTCCCTTTCACTAAGGGTCAAAGTGCGTCAAGTGCATGAGACAAGTGAGAGAGAGAAGAGAAGATAGGGAGTAAAGCAAAGTACCGTGATCACCACCAAGATGCCGTACGCGATAGGCGCGCCGTACCTTGGAAAATGGGAGACACTCACCTTAGTGCAGCGCTGAGGAATGAACGGCTCCCTTAGAACCGCACTATGTTGAGCGGTCTTACGATAGACTACCCCAGGACGCTGCGAGGGACGCGGGAGGAACTGCTGCAGTGAGATGGACGGCGCTAGAGGGACCGCGTTCCAGGGAAGAACGGTATTTGATGCACCGCGCGTACCGTTGAACGGCCGGAGGATAGCCGCTCAGTACCTTCACTCAGCAAGTTGAGAAGGGCTCGACCTCCACCCTCTCCGGCCGGCCAGAGGGGATGGGCCTCGTGCTGATTAAGTGCTGACCTGCGAAACAATGTAGAAACACAGAAGAGACACCGAGATTAGACCTAAATAATGTAGTATGCATTCAAACGAGAAGAATTAAGCATAAACAAATGAAGAGGGGAATACCTGGGGGGTTTTTAAACCCCTAGGGTGACAAAAAATGGGATGGTTGTGTGCATGATAATGAGAAGGAGGGGGTACGCGGGTGAGAAACAATGCATGCAATGAAGGAAAACGGCAAAAGCTACGGAACGAAAGACTACGAAGACTGGGCTACTCCCTTGACCGGAGGCTCGTGCGGACGTAGAGAGCCTCCCTCCTTGGTGCTAGGTCACTCAAAAATGTGGCAGGGCTTCGCCGTCGACCAAAATCTCCCCCCTTCTCGACGTCCGGCCAATAGGGTCTATTTATAGAGCCTCTCAAGCCAGCCTCGAAATTGGGGGTTTTTAGATATTCTCGGGTCGAACTCACAAAAGATAATTTGTAGATAATATCATAATCTTCCATCCACACGAAACGGCATCGAAAATGGTTGATTATCTGCGGAGAAATCATCAAAATAAGTTGAGGATAAAACCATGAGATAAATGGGATAAAATCGGTTGAAAATCAACAGCCGACGGCTTGAACGGTCTTACGATAGATCGCACAAGGCTTGGGCGGCCTAATTTGGACCGTTCATACTGTCGGTGGAAATTTGAATAATCAGATTATTATCCCAACTATCTCTCGAACTGGCCGAAACGTCCGCCGTGGGACCCTGAACATATGAACGGTTGTATGGAGACCGTTTTAGTTTAGGGCGGCACAAAGATGACCGTTTAAGCCTGTCGGTGATAATTCGAATCATTTGGATAATTATCTGAGAAAATGGGCGCGCATAGGACTCTGAGATATAGGCGGTTGGAATAGGCCCGTCCATGAGATTGAACGGTCCTAATCACACCGCACAAAAGCCTGTCGGTGGATATTAAGAAAATCCTCAGAAATTAGCCAAAATACATGAACGGTCCATATTCAACCGCCCATCTTCTGAACGGCTGATGTGAAGCCGTTCATGCCCTTAGGCACTTGATTCTCGTAAAATACGTTCAATTGACCAAAGCCAAGGCCCATTAAGCCCCGAATCACCACGAATTGCACCAAGGAGGGAGACGACCCATACAACAAGCCCGAGTCATGCCACAAAATGGCCCAGTGAATGCTGAACAACTCGAGGCATCAACTAATGGGAGTAAGAGAAACGGTTCGAATTATCGGTGTAAAACGGGTGTCAACAGGCAGGTCCAAATCAAAAGGTGGTATTCGTCACCCGAAGGGACGAAGAGAAGAGTTTGTTGATTCAATGACCTGGATGGAAGGTCCAAGTCAAAAGGGATATTCGTCACTCGGAGAGACGGGGAGAAGAGTTTGTTGATTCAGCGACCTAGACGGACGGTCCAAATCAAAAGGGGTATTCGTCACCCGAAAGGATGGAGAGAAGAGTTTGTTCCTTGAGTGCTCCAGACGAAAGGTTCGAAACAAAAGTGACATTTGTCGCCCAAAGGGGTGAAGGGAAGAGTGTGTTGATTCAAAAAGGGATATTCGTCACCCGAAGGGATGGGGAGAAAAGTTTATTAATGTAATGACCTAGACGGAAGGTCTCGGCCAAAATGGATTGTTCGTCACCCGAAGGGATGGAGAGAAGAGTTTGTTGATTCAAAAAAGGATATTCATCGCCCGAAGGGACCGACAGAAAAGTTTATTCATTCAATGACCTGGACGGCGGGTCCAAGTCAAAGGGGCATTTGTCGCGGAAGGGACAGAGCGAAAAGTTCATTGATTCAATGACCTGGATGGCGGGTCCATGTCAAAGGGGTATTCGTCATCCAAAGGGACGGGGAGATGAATTTGTTGATTCGAAAGAGGTATTCGTCGCCGAAAGGGGTAGAGATAGGAGTTTGTTGATTCAATGATATGAACATGTGGTTCAGATCAAATGGGCTATTCGTCACCCGAAGGGACGGAGAGGAGAGTTTGTTCATGTAATGACCCAAACGGAAGGTCTTGGTCAAAATGGATTGTTCATCACCCGAAGGGACGGAGAGAAAGATTTGTTCATTCAATGGTCTGGATGGGAGGTCCAGATCAAATGGGCTATTCGTCAAACGAAGGGACGGAGAGATGAATTTGTTGATTCGAAAGGAATATTCGTCGCTAGAAGGACAGAGGGAAGACTTTGTTGATTCAACGACCTGGACGGCAGGTCCAAATCAAATGGGTTATTCGTCAGCCGAAGGGATGTAGAGGTGGTCAAGTCGTTGACACGGGATGGTGTCAGCGCCAGGAAAGGGGGGTGATTCCTCACCCGAACAGTAGGTTCGGAACAAGGTGAGCCGGTATTTTGTTCTTTCAATGCACCGGGGTACCGACTGAGAAAGGTCTTTTAGTTCTCCAACTGGGCGGAAAGTCTACGAGCCAGATTAGAGAAAGGGAGTCTTTTTATTCTTTGGGTGGATGGAAAGTCCGGGCTGAGGTGACAGGGATATGTCTATTCTCTAACCAGACTGGTGGTTTGAACCAAAGTGAAAGGAATCTTTTTATTTTCTAGCTGGGCGGAAGGTCCGATCTAGAGTGGAGAGAGTTTTTTTGTTTTCTGGCTGGGTAACAGGCTCGAACCAAAGTGAAAGGAATCTTTTTATTCTCTAGCTGGACGAAAGGTCCGATCTTGAGTGAAAGGATCTTTTTGTTCTCTAACCGGACGGAAGGTCTGATCTAGAGTGAAATGATCTTTTTGTTATCTAGCCAGACGGAAAGTCTGATCTAGAGTGGAGAGAATCTCTTCGTTCTCTAGCTGGACGGTAGGTCCGAACCAAAGTGAAAGGAATCTTTTTATTTTCTAGCCAGGCGGAAGGATCCGAACCAAAGCGAAAGGTCTTTTTGTTCTCTAGCCAGACGGAATGTCCGATCAAGAGTGAAGAGAATTTCTTTGTTCTCTGGCTGGACGGCAGGTCCAAACCAAAGTGAAAGGAATCTTTTTATTCTCTAGCCGGGCGGAAGGCCCGATCTAGAGTGGAGAGAGTCTTTTTTTTCTCTGGCTGGGCGACCGGCCCGAACCAAAGTGAAAGGAATCTTTTTATTCTCTAGTCGAGCAGAAGGTCCGATCTAGAGTGAAAGGATCTTTTTGTTCTCTAGCCGGACGGAAGGTCCGATCTAGAGTGGAAGGGCCTTTTTGTTCTCTAGCCGGACGGAAGGTCTGATCTAGAGTGGAGAGGTCTATTTATTCTCTGGTTGGGCGACATGCCCGAACTAAAGTGAAAGGATTTCATTTTGTTCTCTATCCGGACAAAAGGTCTGAACCAAAGTGAAAGGATTTGATGTTCTTCAATGCGCCAGGAGTACTAGCTGTGAAATTTAAACCCGGGAAAGTGGACTGTAAGGGCCAGAATCGGTGTTGCGGAAGTAGGTCATGAAGGCTGAAATCGGGGCAGGGAACTACAAAGGCCACAATTGGGAAGCTGGCTACAAGAGTCAAAATTGGGGGGCAGGCTATGAGAGCCTAAAGGTATTAGGAAGCGGGCTGCAAGAGCCGAAGTTATGGGAAGCGGGCCGTGAAGGCCGAATTCTAGGAAGCAGGCTACAAGAGCCCAAATTTAGGAAGCGGACTACGAGAGCTGCAATTGGGAAGCTGGCTACAAAAGCCGAAATTGGGGAGCAGGCTATGAGAGCCCCAAATTGAGGAAGCAGACTACAGAACCCAAAGTTAGGAGATTAGCAAGCCGCAAGGGCAGGAAGTAGGCCGTGAGGACCAAGATTGGGTTGTACGAGCCAGAACTGGGAAAGCCGGCTGCGATAGCCGAAATTGAGTTTATTTTTATTATTATTATTTTTTATTCAAGCATGCAGGCATTCGTCAGCAGGTATAACATAAATATAAATAAGGCAGCTCCCTCTATACGGGATGGGATAGGGACATCGCCCATGATTCGCAGACATTGTGCAGGCCGGAAGGCACAGCTAAGGGGTAGTGCACCCGTCAAGAGGATATCACATGTCTTGCATGCATAGCTTAAATTCATGAATTTCACCTAAGACAACTCTTTGTGGAGTGGAGGAGCAAACGTGTGAGCAAAAGGCCCTAAATATAGGGATATGCAGGTTTTCTAAGCAACACTCGAGGATTACTCTATCACCTACACATGGGTTTTAGGCCCTCGATTTTGGTAGTTTCGCACAGCCCCCATCTATTTATTTTGGTAGCAGATTTCACCGTTCGACGTGAGTATCCTCATTTGTTTCAGTGGGGATTCCCGACTACTAGGATTCGTCATTGTTATAATTCTATTACGTATTCCACCATTTGACGCGAGTTTCCTCATGTGTCTCAATGGACATTCCCAGCTACTAGGCTTCATCCTTATTGAAATTCGCTTCACCATTTCGCGCGAGTCTCCTCATTTGTTTCAGTGGGGATTCCCGGCTACTTGGATCTGCATTCGACTAATTCATCATTTCTCTTTTTTTTTGCATCTTCTTTTTTTTCTTTTTTTTAAGTGGGGGTAGGTAGCTCTTTCCTCACGATTACCTTTCACGCGAGTGTAGACATTCAAGCATCCGTAGAGTGCTAAGAAGAAAGTCGGGCAATCCTTATGGTTGAAGACCGTTGAACACATTAAGTGCGAAGTGTGAAAGTGTTGCCTCAGATGTATCCCGTGAGTTGGGCTTAGCAATTTAGCCATGACTCTTCGCCTTGACGTGTGCACCCGCCATAATTGGGTTCCCTTCGAGTGTATGTCGTGACACATGTGCATCCGGAATCGGGGCAACATTATTTACAAGGAAACACGATCCTAGAAAATTCCAAGGATGTGTATTATTCTATATTATAAGCAAGCATGCAAGCAGGGCAGCCAAGCATTTTTTGTCTCTTTTGTTTTGCTTCCTTTTTTTTTCTTTCTTTTTTTGCGTAAGAACATATAGTTGTTACGTATAAGCGTCGTGATAGTAAATGTATTAGGGAAGCGGACCACAAAGGGCTGAAAGGATATTAGGGAAGCGGGATATAGAAGCCAAGAGACATTAGGGGAGCGGGCCATATGGCCCAAAAGATGTTGGGAAGTAGGCCAGAAAAGCCGAGGGGCATTAGGGAAGCAGGCCGTAGAAGCCGGGAGATGCTGGGAAGCGGCCTACAAAGGCCAAAGGTTGGGGGAGCTGGCATTGAGAGCCAAAAGTATTGGGATGCAGGCTACAAGGGAAGAAATTGGGAAAGTGGGCTACGAGGGCCAAAAATTGGAAAGCGGGCTCTGAGAGCCAAAGTTGGGAAGCAAGCTACAACAGCCGAAGCTGAGAAGCGGGCTGTCAAGAGCCGAAGTTGGGGTATTGAAAAGTAGGCTAAAAAGCCAAGAGATATTGGGAGCGGGCTAACAAGCCGAGAGCTATTAGAAGCCGGCTATAAAGTCGAAAGATATTGGAGAGCGCAGTGGGACGGATGGGTTAATCCTGATAGTGGGCCTTGGCCAAAATGGCTGAGCCGAAGGGCGTTGGGTAGCGGGATGCGAGAGCCGAAGAGAAGGGTCTCCTTTTTGTTCTCTGGCCGGGGAGGGGTCCGGACCAAAGTTAAAGGTCTATTCTTTTGTTCCCGGGCTGGGGAAGGATCCGAACCAAAGTGGAAGGCCTCTTTTTAATTCTCTGGGCGGGGAAGGATCCGAACCAAAGTGGATGGGTTTCTTCTTTAATTTTCTGGCCGAGGAAGGATCTGAACCAAAGTGAATGTGTTTCTTCTTTAATTCTTTGGCTGGGGAAGGATCCGAACCAAAGTGGATGGTCTCTTTTTAATTCTCTGGCCGGGGAAGGATCCGAACCAAAGTGAATGGGTTTCTTCTTTAATTCTCTGGGCGGGGAAAGATCCGAACCAAAGTGAAAGGTCTCTTTTTAATTCTCTGGCCAGAGACGGATCCGAACCAAAGTGAAAGGTTTATTCTTTGATTCTCTGGCCGGGAAAGGATCTGAACCAAAGTGAAAGGTTGATTCTTTGATTCTCTGGCCGGGAAAGGATCCGAACCAAAGAGAAAGGTTGATTCTTTAATTCTCTGGTCGGGAAAGGCTCCGAACCAAAGTGAAAGGTTGATTTTTTAATTCTCTAGCCGAGAAAGGATCCAAACCAAAGTGAAGGGTTGATTCTTTAATTCTCTGGCCGGGAAAGGATCCGAACCAATGTGAAAGGTTGATTCTTTAATTCTCTGGCCGAGGAAAGGATACGAACCAAAGTGAAGGGTTGATTCTTTAATTCTCTGGCCGGGAAAGGATCTGAACCAAAGTGAAATGTTGATTCTTTAATTCTCTGGCCAGGGAAAGGATCCGAACCAAAGTGAAGGGTTGATTCTTTAATTCTCTGGCCTAGGAAAGGATCCGAACCAAAGTGAAGGGATGATTCTTTAATTCTCTGGCCGGGAAAGGATCCGAACCAAAGTGAAGGGTTGATTCTTTAATTCTTTGGCCGGGAAAGGATCCAAACCAAAGTGAAGGGTTGATTCTTTAATTCTCTGGCCGGGAAAGGATTTAATTCTCTGGCCAGGAAAGGATTTAATTCTCTGGCCGGGAAAGGATCCGAACCTAAGTGAAAGGTTGATTCTTTAATTCTCTGGCCGGGGAAAGGATCCGAACCAAAGTGAAGGGTTGATTCTTTAATTCTCTGACCGGGGAAAGGATCTGAACCAAAGTGAAGGGTTGATTCTTTAATTCTCTGGTCGAGAAAGGATCCGAACCAAAGTGAAGGGTTGATTCTTTAATTCTCTGGCCGGGAAAGGATCCGAACCAAAGTGAAGGGTTGATTCTTTAATTCTCTGGCCAGGAAAGGATCCGAACCAAAGTGAAAGGTTGATTCTTTAATTCTCTGGCCGGGGAAAGGATCCGAACCAAAGTGAAGGGCTGATTCTTTCATTCTCTGGCAGGGGAAAGGATCCAAACTAAAGTGAAGGGTTGATTCTTTAATTCTCTAGTCCGGAAAGGATCCAAACCAAAGTGAAGGGTTGATTCTTTAATTCTCTGGTCGGGAAAGGATCCGAACCAACGTGAAAGGTTGATTCTTTAATTCTCTTGAGATGGTCGTCCTGGCCGAAGGGAAGACGTTTGTCGGCTTAGACGAATGGTCATGATGCTGACCACATGAGAGGTCTCTCGTTTTGTATATTTTTGGGTGGTCAAAGGCCGAAGGTGGAGTTGCTTATTGGCTTTACATCTGTCAGCTTGAAGCACCAATGGCTGAGTATCTGTCAGTTTGAAGCCCCGATGGCTGAACATATGTCGGATTGAAGCCTCGATGGCTGAATATTCCTTGGTTTAACGCCCCGATGGAGGAATATCTGTCAGATTGAAGCCCCGATAGTAGAATATCTATCGGATTAAAGCCCCGATGGCTGAATATCTGTCGGCTTAAAGCCCCGATGGCTGAATATCTATCGGATTAAAGCCCCGATGACTGATTATCTGTCGACTTGAAGCCCCGATGGCTGAATGCTTTGTCAGTTTAACGCTCCATTGGCGGAATGCTTTGTCGGTTTAACGCCTTGTTGGCGGAATGCTTTTTCGGTTTAACGCCCCGTTGGCAGAATGCTTTGTCGGTTTAGCCCTGTTGGCGGAATGCTTTGTCGGTTTAACGCCCCGTTGGCAGAATACTTTGTCGATTTAATGCCCCGTTGGCGGAATGCTTTGTCGGTTTAATGCCCCATTGGAAGAATGCTTTGTCAGTTTAACGCCATGTTGCCGGAATATCTGTCGGATTGACAAAAGGTCATAACACCGACCCCATGAGAAGTCTATTTGTTGGATGGCTGAAGCTAGAGGGTGAAAGACCATGTCTGCCTCAAGGCTCACTTTCTTTTCTTATCTTCTTCTTTTATGTGGAGGGGCGAGTGGAAAGACCACGTCTGCCTGATGGATGTTCTTTTCTTTTTTGCTCTTCTTTTTATTATGAAGAGGTGGGTTCAAAGACAACGTCCACCTCATGACTGTTCTTTTGTTCTGCTCTTCCTTTCTCATTAATGCCCCCGGACTGGGGTGTATTTCTCTTAATACGCCCCCAGGTTGGGGTATAACTTTTCTTTTGTGCCCCAGGTGGGGTGTATCTTTGATGACTTCCAGGCCCCCTGACGGGGTGTAACTTCTGCCTCTTATCCCCCGGAGCGGGGTATGTTTCTCTTCGAATGCCCCTAAGCAGGGTATAGTCTTTGCTTCTCATGCCCCCATCGCGGGGTGTAGTTCTTCCTCAAATGTCCCTAAACCGGGGCAGATTCTTTTATGGCTTCTATGCCCCCAAGGCAGGGTGTATGTTTCTTCTTCAAAAGTTCCTTGAGCGGGGGTGTATTCTTTTATGGCTTCTATGCCCCCCAGGCGAGGTGTATGTTTCCTCTTCAAATGCCCCTTGGGCGGGGTATACCTTTCTTCATATGCTCCCAGGTCGAGATGTATGTCTCTTTGCTTCTGTACCCCCCGATCGGGGTGTATTATTGCTCTCTTTTCTTTTATACTCCCCTATGGCGAGATATATTTCTCTTTATGTGCCCCTATATCAGGGTGTAACTCTGTTGCTTGTTGTGCCCCTAGGTCGGGGTAGATTCTTCTGCTTTTTCTGCCCAGTGTGGGATAATTTCTCTTCGTATTCCCCTAGGCCGGGGTGTATTCTTTTTGTTCTATATGCCCCCATACGGGGTAGAGTCTTTGTTTCTTACGCCCCCATGGCGGGGTGTGTCTTTTGATTCATGTGCCCCCATATCAGGGTATATTTCTTCCTCAAATACCCCTAAGTCGGGGTGTATTCTTTGTCTCATATGTCCCCCGAGTCGGGGTGTGTTTTGCTTCTCGTGCACCCCGGGCGGAGTGTGCTTCCTTCTTTGTATGCCCCTAGGCCGGGGTGAGTTTCTTTCTTTGTGTGCCCCTAGGAGCAGGGCATAGTCTTTGCTTCTCATGCCCCCAGGTGGGGGTGTAGTTCTTCTTCAAGTGCCCCTAAATCGTGGTAAATTTTTCTTCGAATACCCCTAAGCCGGGGTGAATTCTTCATAGCTTCCATGCCCCCCATGGTGGGGTATGTTGCTTCTTATGTCCCGAGAGTGGGATATACTTCTCTTCATATGCCCCTAAGCCGGGGTGTGTCTTATGCTTCTTATGCCCCGTGGCGGGGCATGTTTCTTCTTCAAAAGCCCCTAAGCCAGGGTGTATTCTTTTTGTTTCATATGTCTCCATACGGGGTAGAGTCTTTGCTTTTTATGCCCCCATGGCGGGGTGTGTCTTTTACTTCTTATGCCCCCATATCAGGGTATATTTCTTCCTCAAATACTCCTAAGCCAGGGTGTATTCTTTATCTCATTTGTCCCCCGAGTCGGGGTGTGTTTTGCTTCTCATGCACCCCGGGCGGACTGTGTTTCTTTATTTGTATGCCCCTAGGCCAGGGTGTATTTTTTTATTTGTGTGCCCCCAAGTCGGGGTGAGTTCTTCTGCTTCTTGCGCCCCCCCCCCCCCCCCCCCGGGCGGGGTGTGTTGCTTCTTATGCCCCCATGGCGGGGGTGGATTCTGCTGCTTCTTATGCCCCGGAGCGGGGTATACTTCTCTTCATATGCCCCTAAGCTGGGGTGTGTCTTCTGCTTCTTATAACCCCATGGCGGGGTATGTTTCTTCTTCAAAAGCCCCTAAGCTAGGGTGTATTCTTTTGCTCTTTATGCCCCTAGATCAGAGAGAAACTCCGTTGCTTCTTATGCCCCCATGGCAGGGATATACTTCTCTTCATATGCCCATAAGCTGGGGTGCGTCTTCTGCTTCTTATGCCCTCATGGCGGGGTATGTTTCTTTTTCAAAAGCCTTTAAGCCAGGGTGTATTCTTTTGCTCTTTATGCCCCTAGATCGGGGTGAAACTCTGTTGCTTCTTATGCCCCCATGGTAGGGGTACATTTCTTCGTCGAATGCCCCTGAGCCAGGGTGTAACTTTTGCTTTATGTGCCCTCGAGTCGGGGTGGATTCTCTTCATGTGCCCCCATGGCGAGGGTATATCCTTTATGTATACTATGCTCCCAGGCGGGGTGTAACTTCTTATTTTCATGCCCCCCATGCAGGGCGTGTTTCTTTTGCTTCATACGCCCCCATGGCGGGGTACATTTCTTCTTCAAATGCCCCTAAGCCGGGGTGCAACTCTGTTTCTTCTTATGCCCCCAGGTCGGGGTAGATTCTTCCTACGCGCCCTCGAGTCGGGGTGTATTCTCTTCATGTGCCCCCAAGAGTGGGGTGTATTCTTTCTTGCCTCTTATGCCCCCATGGCGGGTTATATTTCTTCTTCTTATCGCCCATGGCGGGGTATATGCATGCTCTCTTCAGGAGTGGTGGTCGTGCTTGGCCTCATTGCTAAAAGCATCCCCCATAGCGAACAGGAATTCATCAAGCTACAGTTGCGGCTTGTTGGATCTTCTAACAGTCACTCGAGAGACCGTCTTGTGCTGGATAGAGGCAGCAGGAAGGTGGAACGGACCGGGGCATTGCACCCCGGACTTGGACCCTCCCTGAGTCGGGCGGGATGCCAACCTTCTTCTTGTCCTTTTGGTCGGCGATGTTTGCCAACTTTCCTTTTGTCATTTTTTTCTTCTCTTCTTTTTTCTGTAGAATAAACCATGGTGGGTGCACAGGAGAGCACCCACCCCCTCAGGGAGGGGATGAGTGGTCCGCTCCACCGCATCAGTCCCACAGTGGTAATCTTCGTTCAGCACGGGTGTCGACGGATATGACCGTAGAACCCTCTCTCGTGAATTCTCTCTCTTCTCTTTTTTTTGCTTCTTTCTTTTCTTCTTTTCTTCTTTTTCTTCTTAGGGAAAGGGGGTTCGATTCCCCCTCCCTTCTTCTCCCTTTCTCTTCCCTTTTTTTTAGCGGCCTTCATGCTTCCTGGAAGATGCATGTGCCTCGGAGTAGCGTCCTCGAGGTCACAAAGACAATTGCGTCTAGTCCGGCTTTTCTCCCTATAGGGTTGGCGAAGACAACACCTGTAATTCATCAAAGTAGGCAAACATCGTTTATTAGGAGGCCATGAGGCCCTGAATCTCGGCGAAGAGATGAAGGGTGGTTTACGTCCCACCGGCCATACCAGACTTTTGGATGCACTAAAATTCACTTATTATGTTGTTCATTTATTTAGGTGCGTGGGCGTGTCAGTCATAAAGTGACGATTTATTGTGAACTCGATCTGACTAATTAGACGATTGTGTAGTTCATGTCGGGACCAAAACCCGCCGCGCCATAAAGGTCACGGCGTTATTTACATCCCCTCGAAGAGGGGAACACCTTTGATTAATCACCGGGAATACGGGACTCATGGCCAAAAAGTTAACATTAATTGTAAGAAGATAGGGGACGTCGAATCATTCTAAACCCGTATCGAGGGTGGGAGAATTCAAGTCATGTCGGTCACTCATTGTCACGTCCCAAGCGCGGAAGATACTCGGATGCGTGACGCGTCTATATAGATCGTGTCATTAGAGCGATAACTTTTGACATACATAATTACAGAGTGCGCAAAAGATTAATAAAAACTTAATAATCCCAATAGTCCAAGTGATGATTATTTGATTTGTTGGGTCCCACAATGTAGTGGCACGGATCTAGAGGGGGTGAATAGATTCCTCTAAAAATTGAGACCAATTAAAATTAACTTGAAAGGCTCCTCAATCAAACCTCACCGAACATGCAAGTGACAAGATCACACATGGAGAGATGGCAATTTGAACTAGCATTATACGTTAACAAATTTTGCATCAATGCACAAGATAATCAATAATCCATCCTGTGAATGGTGGTAGAAGATAAGGAACAAGCACTCAACCAATCACACATGCACATGGATTTTTTAGGTGGTTCGGGACCACGACGGGTGCCCTACGTCCACCCCTCACCACCTCGGTGAGGCTTCACTAAAACGCTACATGAGGTAGCACACGGGGACTAACCCTAATACACCACACGCTACTCGACGGCAGCAAACCACACACACACGAGGTCGACGCTCAACACGCTACAGAGCAGCATTGACACGAGGGTGAACCCTCAACACAGTGCTCAGCACCACACACACACACACCAAGATGGGGAACGCACCCCAACAGTCAATGCAGACTCGGAGACACCGCTCCGAACACACACACAGTTTTCTCATTTTAAGAAGTTATCACAGATATACAAGCAAGCTCAATGAACATGAACTAGACAAGGGATAACCACAAGCAGGGACAGAAAATGGTTCAGAAGACTCCTTATCAAAATGATGGAACTAGATTCTTGGGCAACTAGGTTTCTTCTTCTCTTCAGTCAGACTTTGGTTGAAGAACGCAGTTTAATCATCAATAGGTTCGTTGTTGTTGCAGCTTGAAAGACCAGTGATCGCGGCTCTTCTTCTATTCAATCCCGCTTTAGCTCATTGATCGTTTGGAGGAGATATAGCCATGGAGCTTCAGCAAGGCACCTTCAACTAGGTGGGATTTCATCATCTTCAGCCTTGAATCGCACCCAGCTCACCCTCGAGACGAAGGAGATGAAGCTTCGTCTTCTACTAGCTTTCTCCCTGCAAAACCCAAAAACATATATCACATTAGATGCTTTCCCCTTCATTTCTTTTCAATGAACCCTATCTCTTCCAATATATACCACAAGGGAATGAAGGGCCACGTAGAGGATATTATCCCCCAAGGACCAATCACAGTCAGGCACTAAAAGGATAGATCGAGCTAGGGCACCCGCCGCCGCGCGAATCGGCAATTTTTCCGGTGGCCGGAAAGGGTTGACCTTAGCGGTCGACACTCGCGAATGGGCAAGACAGAACAAAGGCTCGAACAGAACCCAGCGTAGAAAGTGTCGACCCTTGGTGTCGACACTTTCTACCAGTGGCATGGAAACAAGCCACGGCAGAAAGTCCCGGAATAAGTGTCGACCTTGTGGGTCGACACTTATGTCCAGGGTTCTGAAAAACGAACCCCAAACAAAACCTAGTGATAAAAAGGTCGACCCCGTGGGTCAACTTTTTATCCCCAAGTTTGAAGACATAAGAGGGCCGACTAAGAATACCAGACCCTTGGACAAAGTGTCGACCCATGGGGTCGACACTTTTCCTGACATAATGCAAACTGAATAAAACAAGCACAGGGGAATTTCAAAAGGGATGAAGCATTAAAGATGAATGCATGCAAGAGAGAAATGGGTATTAAGTACCCCAAATCATAGATATACAAAGTAGAGATTGTTAGGAAATTACCTTGAGAGATGTCCATCCATTTTTCACAATTAAACCTCCTCCTACCATTTCACAATTACCTTGAGTTAAACTTGCCATTTGAGTTCAAATTGGAGTGATTCCTCTAGTTTTTGGGTGAGAGACCCTAGGGGAGAGATTCCCCACCCATTCCCCTCTTAATCTCTCCATTTCACCCCTCTTTCTCTCTCCTCCAACCCCAAATCCGAATTTCCTTCTCTCTCCTCCCTCCTCCCATCCACTTCCAACCTCCAACCACCTCCTTTAATGCCCTCCACTTCCCCATGGCCTCCATTACTCCACTCCCTAGTTCCTAGGTAGAAGTCTCCCCATTCCAACACCTTCCTCCACCTTCCAACCAAATCTACCCCATTCCAATGCAAGCACTCCACTTCCCAACATAATCACCCACCTTCCAAGACCTTTTGAATTTGAAATCCACCCTTCCCTCCACTCACTTGTGCCCCCCTCACCTTCTCCTCTCACCCACCTTCCCCAAATTCGTAGCTCTTCCTCCTCCACCTGCTAGCACTTGCTTCCAGCCATTCTTCACCTCATTCCCCATCACCATTAGCTCCCTTCTCCACCCCACAAGAGCCCCCACTCTCCCTTAGGTCATTCCTACCATTTCCCTCCACCAAAGAAGCCATATCTCCCTCTCATTTCTTCTAGTAGGTTGGAGCTGTGCAGATCTGCAGAACAGCCCTTGTTGCAGCATCAACCACGGATTCATACTAGTTCTTCAGAAAGCGTGGCCTACCTTTCTGGAAAGGCCTTCCAGTCTACTTCGCAGACGAGGTGGAATCAACACGATCGGAGCTCGGAGCTGCCAGATAGAGCCATTCTCCCAACAGTGCGCAGAGAGGTCTTCATCCTGGACCAGAGCGTGGAAGATCCTTCTGCCACGACAAACCCCAGCGGATTCAGGCTGAAGCCCCTTCATCAAAGTTCTTCCTCTACCGGTCATCTTTCAAGATTAAGAAATGGAACCCCGTTCGGCCACCGGAGGAAGAAGTTACGAATTTTCTCCCCCGATCTATCTAGTTCTGTTTTCTGCTGTCTACTCCGACCAGTACCCACTCTTCTGGGTGCCCCGGCCATCCTCGACCTCTGAATGCATCTCCGTCACCTCCTGCTGAAAGCTACCTCGACCACGAAGATGATGCCGCTGGTTTCGTGCTGATCGGAGCTCGGGAGGGGGCTCAGTCACTTCTGCAACTTGCTGTTACAGTCCAGACAGTACCTGCGGCCAGACAGAGGAGGCTACTTCCTGTTGCTGGTGCAGCTACCTCCGACCGTCTGAGCTTCCCCAAAAATTCTGGAGTCCACCTCTTCCAGTCAGGAAGCTTCATTAGATGGTTTCGATCAATTTGGAGTCCGGACAAGCCCGGCATAGCCATCACAGCGACCCCCTGTCCAGAATTCCAGATTGAAGCTGCAACTTCCCTAGTTCTCATTTCTCTTCGTTTCGGTCCACCAACCCCTCCCCGCTTGGCCGGCTGAAGGCCCCACCCTGCGTGGTGGTAGTGTTTGAATGTATCATATTAACCCCTACCCCAAGATCCCCCCTCCTGCGAGAGGAGTAGTTTTGTAAGTGGTTTGGCAGGTCAAGCGACACCGCCGCGGCGTGTGGGGAACCACCGCCTCCCCGCTCGCCCTCGTCTCCGACCGGGACCGGTTTCTTCAAACCGGTCGAGTAAGTGTCTCTTCCTTGCTCACCTAGTGTAGCTCTCTCAATATTTGATTCATGCACCGCTGAATTCGTGAGGAGCGCCCGATCCTCAAGTCCATGACTTAGAGTGATCGCCGTGGGTTAGTATGACCCGGTGCCCGAGTGCACTTTGTCGGCCCCAATCGAATTGGGCAACCAACCTTGGGGAATCAATTCTTGGCCTTGCTGGCCCTCTACCAGCAAGGGTCCATTCCCATAAGTCACCCTTGGTATCACATAGTCACCTCGGGAATAGAGTGCAACGAAGAGAGCGGTGGCCCATTAAGGCCCATTTGGATGCTTAGATGTGCTTGTTTGACTAAGTCCGAGGTTGTGTCACATCAGTACAGATGTCGACATCCTTAATTGGATGACTGACCTGCTGACTCATGTCAATATGTAAGGACTGAAAAATTGGTGTTAAAGCCGCTCCATAAGGTAAATTTTAGTTCTTGGACATCCTGCAGCTGGTTATGTACTCCATCATCACTACTGGAAAGTTAACCGGTTCACCACTCATGATTTGTACAAATAGGAATTTGTGCATGTCAGTTACTTGTTCCCTAGACCCTGATCTTGGCAATAGAATAGTGGTCATCATGTGATGCAGAATTCTCTGAAGGGATGGGAATTCATTTGCATTGAGCTTGGGTACACACCCTGGTGTTGCTACTTTATCTGTCATGAGTTCATTTGCAAGTTCTTCAGAATAGATGGCTTCTTCGTATATCATCCCACTATCCCAAGGCAGATTCAGGGCTTTTCCTATCAATTGAGGAGTTAAAGGAACATAATGCCCATTTATCTCAGTGTACAGTTCATCATTTTTGACAACCATATTTCCATAGAACTGATGAACTAGGGAATGATAAACTCTCTGGTGATCTGACATGAAGGAAATTAAATTTGGTTGCTTCCTTAAGAGTTCGACTAACCTTGGCAGATTCTTTTCTATGCTCCTGAAATCAACCGCACGAGGGCGTAATACTTTCCTTTCAGCCAGCATTTTCATCTCAGGGGCTCTTTTCCATCTTTCAACCTGGGCTTCCTTGTCTTTGCGCCGTACCTCTTTTAGGATGTGGGCTTCCTCCCTTTCTAACACCGATCTCTTCTTGGGTGCCATATGTGCAGCTTGGATAGCAGATGGAGGATGTAGATGCAGCAGTGAGATCCTCGAGCAGCTGGAAGGCTACCTTTGAACGGCTTGAGTTCACACCACAAGCAGCTCCTTCTTCAACCAGCTGTGCTTCAAGGAGGGCGCCGTGATAGCTTCAAGAGGAAGAAGGAGGGGCGAATGCCGCCGCTTGTCGGAGGATGCTCTTGAAGAGATGGGGTGGACGGAGAGAAACTAGGGCTGGAGGAGGAATGGAGAGGAAGAGTCGCGGAGGCTTGGGAAGTGGGGGATCGTCCGTGGGTGAGCGGATGGAACGATAGGGCAGGAGAGGATGGGTGATGAAAGGGTTTAAGGAGAAGAGTAAGGGGGTTTGGTTCGATGGGGTTCGACCAAAAGAGAGCAGGGCCAAAATGGGTTCGTTCCAATAGAGAAAGGGCGTGAGAAGTGAGTCCTTCGGTCTGGTTCACAAGCCGGGTTCCGAAACAAAAGTGTCGACCTTGTGGGTCGACACATTTTGGAGACGATTATGTTTCGTGAGAAATAGAGGGACACACAATAAGGTCGACCCTGGGAGTCGACACTTCTTCTGCACTTTGAAAAAAATAAGAGAAATGCAGTGAATTGAAGGATACTTGAACCAAACATGATATCCACTAATTGATAAACATAAAATGGGGAATATGTGGGTTGCTCAGCTGAGAGAAGTTGATTTTGGACAAGGGAAATTAAATACCCACACTTGGATGATCAATTCAATTAAACACGCAAGCTTTCATTTCTAATAACCAACACAAATCATTGAAACTGAATTGTTGCACAGAATAGCCCAAATTTCAATTGAGCACACTTCATCCTCATGAATAGCAGTAAAGCCAGGATTGGTTACCTCATCTCCTTCCTTCTGAGCACTTCACTGAACTGAAGATTGAAACATGTTAGGGTCACCAAATGCAATCTAATAACCCTGTGCATCAGAACTCGTGGTCAATGAATTATGAGACAAAATCTGAGGAATGGACACAATGTCAGAGTAGTAACTCAATGCACAAAATAATTCAATCAGTATTTGTATTCCTTTCAGTCATCACAATTTTCATCTTGACACACGAGAGTACTTCTTACCAGCTCAGTTCCACAATCAACCAGTCATGGCTGTATTCTTATAAAAATTCATTTTTGAATTTGTTCAAAGTGAGTTGCATGCTTCATTTATGGGGGTTCAACAATCAAGTTCTCATTATGCATTCTAAGCAAGCAGGCAGACAAGCAAGCATATTTAGGTATAAGATCAAGCATGAAGGTCCCTTAAGGACGGGTATGAGAAGAATGCAATAGATTTAAGCAATTATGTCTATGAACCATATTAACATGGTTGTGCTTACAAGTAGACATACTGCTCAACCATTGATGATCAGCTAATTCAGGAAATACATTCAAACAATCAAGCTCATATTCAACATGAGAACAATGAATAATGACTTTCAAAGCAATATGGATGATCATATGTTCTAAGTAACACTAACAGGAATCTCTCCTCCCTACATTTCAATGCAAAATGCTCAGCTTTTGGTAGCTTCGCACAGTCCCTTATAGTTTTGTATTTATTTTAAATAGCAACATGACTAGCCTTTTGACACGAGGCATGCCCTTTGTTTCAGGGGCAATTCCCGGTTACTCGGTATCGTCATTTATGATAATGTGGATAAGACACTTTCCGATGCGAGTTTCCTCCTTTATTTCAGGGGGGATTCCCGATGTACTCGATGTCAAATCTGTTGTGTCTCTGAGGTCATTTGAGTCATTCTGTGGTCTCTTGGGTCATTCGACATCATCTTATAGTCATATGAGTTCTGTGGTATTCTTGATTTTGATAATGGCTTAACACTATTAGTCATTGTTGTTTATCACTCTCCATGTATTTGGTTTCATGATGCCCATTCACAACTTGCCTTATATGTTCTCACATTGCATTAATACCAAGGAACATGTGGTTCTTGAATGCTCACATCAATCTTGAAACTTTGGGTTACTTGATGATCATCCATTCGTTTAAATTCATTGTCATATGAACTTGCTCTTTTGATATGGATGGTTAATTTGGGAATGAGCTTTTCTATCCTTCTTGTTATTGAAATTCCATGAGTGTGTTTCATGGATATTTTACTTGGGGTGGTTGAGCTCTTATTTCTTGATCTTTAGCTCAGAACACTTGTGATTCAAAGTGTTCACATATAACTAATTCATGAGATTTCATATGTGTATTTCATACATTTATTATATGGATCATTGAGCTAAAGTTCTAATCATTTTATATGATTTTGCAGACCAAAACACTCAATATATATTTCCCAAGATCAAAGGAGTTTGATGCCACAGAGTTCGGAAGGGTTACAATGACATTTGGGGCTGAATTGTGTTAATCTGGAATTTACTGTAGCTTTAGGTCGACCGGCTGCACTATAGCTAGGTCGACCGAATTTCCCAGAACGAAAAGGTTCGGGGTCTGTGACATTCCGGTCGACCGCCCCATGAATTCCGGTCGACTGGTTTTGCCAGAGCCGAAAAGTTCTGGCTGCAGCAGGTTCCGGTCGACCGGCCCATGAATTCTGGTTGACCGCCAGCCCCGATGCAGCCATGTTTGACTTCGAAATCCACCTCGTGGCCAGCCCCTTTCCATGGATTTGTTTAATCAAACCTTACCTAACTTCCCATGATTTGTGGATCTGGTCTGGAGGGTGTCCAAGGACCATTCCAAGGGTTATAAAACCAACATGAGAGGGTTAGAGACCCTAGTTGATGGAGTTGATGAAGTGAATCAAGGGAGGCCATTTCGAGAGCACTGTAGCACCTCCGTGAACAGTGTTTCGGGCAGGAGTTCTTCATCCTTCCAAGGTGATTCAAGGTGAGATCTGAAGCCAAGCAACCTCCAATCAAGCAAGAAGCATTCAAGGCTTGCAAAGGTGATCAAAGCTACATCCATACACCTCTTCATCAACTCAAGGAGATTCAAAGAAGATCAAAGCTACATCCAACAATCTCTCCATCAACTCAAGGTGATTCAAGCTCATATCTCAATCCAGCAACCTCCAAGGAAGAGTAGAAGAAAGCAAGGCTAACAAGGGAAATCAAAGGAGGCTGCAAGGGTGTGTTCAAGGAAGAGGAGTTCGAGTTACTGTAGCTGTGAACAGTACTCCGGGAAGAAGTTCTTCATCAAATCCTCAAGAGATTCAAGCTCCAACAAACCTCAGACAAGATCTTTTCTCTTAAGCATATTCTATATCTTGTTTGAGTGATTTCATATTTGTTCGTTTTCCATTTCATTCAAACATTTGGAATTGAGAATCGTCCCTACCGGTGGTTAGTAGGAAGGCAATCGGGAGTTCTCCGATTTACGGTGTAGCCATCCCTGTCGACTTTGTGTGTAGGAAGATAGAAAGAGGGGTTTCTCTGTTCTGTGGTTTGGGGCGTGTCCCCGGGTCAAGCTGTGTGTCAGCAAGGAAACCTCATCGGGTTTTGGTGAGGGGTGGATGTAGGTTGCGGGGTTGCAACCGAACCACCTTAAAAATCCTTGTGTTGTGGGTTGTTTATCGTGTGTGATTGATCTATATCTTCTAACCCCATTCACAGGTTCGTGTGCTTTCATACTTGGTTATATTGTTCACACACATATGTACTTTGAATGATCATCATAGCACACACACACACAAGCACGGTTGTTGCAAGCTATTGCATGTTTTAGTGTTATGCTTTATGATCCCTGCACTACAAGGCTTATTTCTTTCAAGATCATAAATGTGCTTAAAGAAGTGTGGACGTTTCATAGCTTGTAATTCAAGTCTTTTCATTTGAGTCACTCTACTTAATTCCGCTGTGCATTGTGTCTAAGTGATTCATTCACTTTATAAGAGTGGTTTAAGCTTCCGCTGCTAAGAGTTTTTAAATAGGCCAAAGCTTGTGAAAGGATCTATTCAACCCCCCCTTCTAGATCCGTTTACACCTCGCGGGACCCAACAAGTGGTATCAGAGCGAGGCTCTGTCATTCCCAGATCCAACGATCTGCAGGGAAAGATCCGGTGTTTTTTATTTAGATGGATTCACATGCTACACTTACTTCGATGGCTTCTCCACCCATTTATGATGGTTCAAATTTTTCTACATGGGTTGGAAGAATGTTCATCTATGTTAGCTCCATAGATCCACAATTGTGGACTCTCATATACAATGGTCCTCATGAGCTGTCATCAAATTCAATTGATTGGCTAGCCGAACATGAGACCATACATAATGATAATCGTCTTGCATATAACTTAATTACAGCTGCAGTTGATCTAAGACTAACTCATCTTGTGTCCTCTTGCAGCACAGCCAAGCAAATATTGGACACGTTGGTTAAAATCCATGAAGGGAAGGAACAAGAACAAGAATGCTTCATGGCCGACCGTATAGAACAGTCTAGCAATGCATCTTCATCACAGGTAAACTCTGACTCTGAGGAATTCACTTTTGAAGAGCTTATGGAAGCCTATGGTGAGTTGATTACTCAATACAAAAAGGTCAAATCAGAAAATAAAAATTTGAAAAAGGATCTCAAGAAAATCAACCAAAATGAAAGCTTGTTTTGTAAAAAGTGTTCTATTGTTAAAGAGCTTAACAATACTCTCTCAGTTGATCTAGATACGCATAAACAAAGCATTGCATGTCTAAGGGAAGAAAATGAAAATCTTCATGATGAAATCACTAGGTTGGAAGAAATTGTAACAAAACTTCAAAACGAACCTAAGTCAATCTCTAATGATCAAACTCTGGCCGATGGGCTAATCCAGGATGAGAGGTTGATTGAAGAAAATAAAAATTCTGCTTCATGCTCTGCTAATTTTGTATGTGAAAAATGTTCATTCTTGAGAAACATAAATGTTGGTCTTCATGATGATATTGAATGGCAACAAAATCTGATTGATTCTCTGAAAGAAGAGAATAGAGAGTTGTTGGAAAAGAAAATTGAACTTGAACAAGCTGAAGAAGAGTTGCATGATAAACTAGCTGCACATGAAAAAGGCAAATCTGTCATTGATGATCACTCTGAAACTTTGCATGCTTTAGAACAACAAAATCAAAATCTTAAAGCAGTAAATGCCATGCTCAATGAGCAATTGGCAGCATGCGAAGAGGGCCTTGTTGAATCTAAATAGCACATTTTCTCACTTGAAAATGAAATTCAAGGTTTGAATGATTTCCTGTCAATGTTTACCCAAATCAAAGATTCTGGATCACCGGAAGCCACCACTTCCTATGGTCACCAAAAGGGGCATACTGCTCGAAAGATAAGCAAAATTCAGCATGCTCATCCAAACATGCACCATAACATGCCCAATGCCAAATACCATGTCTTCCACAAAATGAATGCCAATTGTTATTATTGTGGTAAACATGGTCACACTATGCATGATTGTTTGATCTTGAGAAATGATGAGCTTAGAGCAGGACAGCAAGTGAAAGGGCAAAGAAAAGAACAGGTCAACACTGGCAGAGGGCTTGCTCAACAAAATTCTATACGGAACCACATGGAGAATCAGAAGTGTCGACATTCCTATCTAGACAGGTCGACACTCCCCATGGCCTTTAATAGAAATGCTTCTCTTTGCTGCTCTCATTGTGGTAAGTCTGGCCATACTATCCAAGAGTGCTGGCATTTGAAGGGAAAGCATCACCTTCATGCCATGAAAGGTAAATCCCATGCTCACTCACAAAAGCATAATCCACATGCACACGCACATGAACATAAAAAGAAAAATCAATCCTTTGTGTGTTGTTTCTATTGTGGGAAAAATGGGCATGAGATATATGATTGCCTTACAATGAAGGAGGATGATGTGATTGCCCTGAAAAAGGTGGGCCAAGATGCTAAACATGTTGCTAACCCACAAGGACCCAAGCAATCTTGGGTACCTAAAAATTTCAAATGAGAATTTTGGGTGCAGGATGCCTTGGAGCTGAACAAAGGATCATAAGGTAAATAAAAGCTCAAGGCACAGGTATGTACATAAACCTCTTAAGTTTAGTCATCTTGCATGTTCAGTCTTGACATGTAGATAGTGCATCATACGTCTGCCCAATGTCATTAGATTCTGCAAACTGAACTGCTCTTTGAAATACAAAACCCCCAAGGTGTGAGATGAACTTTTGAGCTTGATAACTTGTTTACACCATGCTTGATTTCAGCTATTTAACTCATGAAAAATTTGTTATACTGATGAAGTTAATGTGATGATGAGTTGCATAAGTCTATCAGCCACATGAAATTCTTAGACTTTGGTTTTGATGATGCATGTCATGGCTGCATTTTCAACTCGTTATTCATGTTAGCATTATTCAAAAGGGGGAGTCTAGCAATTGGCATCATCATGTTGCATTCAGTTCAAAATCAATTGTGAATGATTTGTGTTTGCATCATCTTGTAATCACACATACCTTAATGCACATCATCTTTAGAAGATAAATGATAATGCACAATCATTTTGCAGCATCTTCATTGCATTGTGCATTCACATAACTCTTAGGCTGTATAGTTCATTGCCAACCCTTGCATGTACTCAGGGGGAGTCAACATCAATCTAGCTTGAATCATTTTACATCATATTATTCTTGCATGGCCATGGTATATCAAATGTTGATGTATGGAAAGGCAGGCTATGCTTGTCTGGAAGCACTCAATATGCATGAGGTTTCACCTCCGTCAAGTACCATGCGTCACTTTCGCATATAGGCCATATAGCTAGGGGGAGCTGTCTCTTTGCAGCATTCATGCATATGTTTCATATTCATTATGTTACATTTCATAAGTGCAAAATCATGCATTATGTTGGTTAAAGCATTTCATATTTCATAAGGTCAACCCCTGCATGGGTCAAGTAAACCTCTCATTGAAATTCGTCATTCTATGTGACTGCAAACATCACTCCTTGCATGCTTTCATTACATATTCATAGGGGGAGTCGTGTTGTTCTTCTTGGTTCATTCGTCCTTTTTGCATCTGAACCTGAATGGTCTCCAGTGTGATAATAAGTTCAAGAGACAGACATCACTACAGTGTAAGAGCTTTCTATTATATGAACTGATGATTTCCCATTCAATGAAAAATGGTTCAGATTTAATGATTTCCTTGCAGTTCTGATATTTCTTTTGAAATCATCTATGTTCTGTGGATTTAATAGCCCTTAACTAGAGATTGCATATTATGCTTTGAATGACTATCGTGATATCTGAAACTCCAGACATCATGACACTCTTGGTGATACTCTAGAGCTTAGTATTGTTTCTAAACATCTTGATGAGCTGGAATTCTTGAAAATCAATTTGCAGAGCAATGATAGTGTTGCACGGAGAAATAAATCACGTCATCAAATCAAGTGACGAATGATATGTCATGATGTGCCTCTGTTATCTCTGTCTTAATTACTTTTGGACTCTAGGCAGAGCACTAACATAATTGCTGAGAAAAATATCTTCTCATCACCGAAATGAGATTGGATATGTCATGACGCGACTTTGCTATCTCTGTTCATTCTGAAGCATTACAGTCAGTCTTGCCAAACACCTAGGGATACTAGCGTCTAAACAACGTGTATTCTAATGGCTAGGAGGCCTGTACTAGACTTGATTGCTCGTAAAATATGAGTCATGTGCCTTCAAATACTAAAGATATTGAAAATCAAAATATGAAACCTCTTGCTTCTATTTTAAAATTCCATGCTTTAGTCATGCTTGTTTAGCCTCAATACTAGTTTTGTGCTATTTCCTTTGTGGTTCTTGATTATGGATGCATAAGACAAGGGAAGGTTAAACATTGTCATGATATGCGCTTCTGGTTCATTTCTATTAAATCATGGATGTCGATGCCTTTTGAACTCTATTGATGATCTTTGTTTTCATTAGCTTTGAACCATATATGTTGCTCACAGTCTGTTTTAGGTTTGCATATAATGGCTTGCTCTTCCACTACCATTCCACTCTGATCTCTAGGACTTTTGTCAGTCACTGTACCGTATCCCTCCTTTTGCTATTGGCAAAGGGGGAGAACGTCTTGTTGTGAATCCTTGCTGTAGACTTGGGAGAAAGGGGGAGATGTTGTCTAATGTTGCTTTTGAGCACTGTCAAAGGGGGAGAGTGCATTGTGGATATGGGAGAATCCAAGGGGGAGAGAACCTTCATTTATGATGAGGGTTATGCATAGCATTCATACACTTTACTTCTCCATGCATACATATTTTGCCTTCATCTGCCACATCTATATAAATCATTCAGGCTGCCATGATTACATCACCATACTACACAAGTGGTATATTCCAACAAGTGGTATCATCTTGATGCACCTTTCAAGTCGTCTCCAAAATCATTGGTGTCCTCTGTCAAATGATATCACATTGCTTTCTCATTCATTGGCATATGGCATGAGTCCTAGCATCATTGGCATCATGTTTTCATGCAATAGGGTGGCATGCATGTATTGACTTCATACAATTGTATATTGCATCTATCATTTCCATGCATTGCTTAGCAAATCCAAAAAATCTGAAAACTAGAAAACCACTAAAAATCTACAAAATTTGAAATCAAAATTTGCTCCTTGGCTACTCTATCCATCTCCTATTTGAGGAATTGAATCATGCTGTTGTGGCTCCACCTCTCACACTTACTTTGTCTTTGCCAAGTCACGGGACACCACCATGTTCGATACCTCCATATCATTCATTGGTCTCAGTCCTATAACTGGCTTTCCACAATTGGTTGTTCTCATTGTTTATTTTGTCAATCTTAATAAGTGTACATCCATTGGCATGTATTTTCACATGATTTTGTGTGCGTCATTAATGTGCGTCTCTCTTTCTCTTTTCTAGATCTTTTGATGTTGTCAAAGGGGGAGAAGATTATGTGAGTCATTCATCAAAGAAGATTATGTGAGTTATTCATCAAAGGATGTGGTAAGGTAAGAAGGTAAGATTATGTGAAGTCATTACTCAATGCATGTGGTGAATGTGGTAAGATTCCTCTTCTTATTCTTCAGACTCATAGTTGCCCTGTGAGTTTATAATGACTCATAGTTCAGAATGACTCATAGTTGCCATCATCAAAAAGGGGGAGAATGTTGTGTCTCTGAGGTCATTTGAGTCATTCTGTTGTCTCTTGGGTCATTCGACATCATTCTATAGTCATATGAGTTCTGTGGTATTCTTGGTTTTGATAATAGCTTAACAGTATTAGTCATTGTTGTTTATCACTCTCCATGTATTTGATTTCATGATGCCCATTCACAACTTGCCTTATATGTTCTCACATTACATTAATACCAAGGAACATGTGGTTCTTGAATGCTCACATCAATCTTGAAACTTTGGGTTACTTGATGATCATCCATTCGTTTAAATTCATTGTCATATGAACTTGCTCTTTTGATATGGATGGTTAATTTGGGAATGAGCTTTTCTATCCTTCTTGTTATTGAAATTCCATGTGTGTGTTTCATAGATATTTTACTTGGGGTGGTTGAGCTCTTATTTCTTGATCTTTAGCTCAGAACACTTGTGATTCAAAGTGTTCACATATAACTAATTCATGAGATTTCATATGTGTATTTCATACATTTATTATATGGATCATTGAGCTAAAGTTCTAATCCTTTTTATATGATTTTACAGGCCAAAACACTCAATATATATTCCTCAAGATCAAAGGAGTTGGATGCCACAGAGTTCGGAAGGGTTACAATGACATTTGGGGCTGAATTGTGTTAATCTGGAATTTACTGTAGCTTTAGGTCGACCGGCGGCATTGTAGCTAGGTCTACCGAATTTCCCAGAACCAAAAGGTTCGGGGTCTGTGACATTCCGATCGACCGCCGCATGAATTCCGGTCGACCGGTTTTGCCAGAGCCGAAAAGTTCTGGCTGCAGCAGGTTCCGGTCGACCGGCCCATGAATTCTGGTCGACAGTCAGCCCCGATGCAGCCATGTTTGACTTCGAAATTCACCTCGTGGCTAGCCCCTTTCCATGGATTTGTTTAATCAAACCTTACCTAACTTCCCATGATTTGTGGATCTGGTCTGGAGGGTGTCCAAGGACCATTCCAAGGGTTATAAAACCAACATGAGAGGGTTAGAGACCCTAGTTGATGGAGTTGATGAAGTGAATCAAGGGAGGCCATTTCGAGAGCACTGTAGCACCTCCGTGAACAGTGTTTCGGGCAGGAGTTCTTCATCATTCCAAGATGATTCAAGGTGAGATCTGAAGCCAAGCAACCTCCAATCAAGCAAGAAGCATTCAAGGCTTGCAAAGGTGATCAAAGCTACATCCATACACCTCTTCATCAACTCAAGGAGATTCAAAGAAGATCAAAGCTACATCCAACAATGTCTCCATCAACTCAAGGTGTTTCAAGCTCATATCTCAATCCAGCAACCTCCAAGGAAGAGTAGAAGAAAGCAAGGCTAACAAGAGAAATCAAAGGAGGCTGCAAGGGTGTGTTCATGGAAGAGGAGTTCGAGTTACTGTGGCTGTGAACAGTACTCCGGGAAGAAGTTATTCATCAAATCCTCAAGAGATTCAAGCTCCAACAAACCTCAGACAAGATCTTTTCTCATAAGCATATTCTATATCTTGTTTGAGTGATTTCATATTTGTTCATTTTCCATTTCATTCAAACATTTGGAATTGAGAATCGTCCCTACCGGTGGTTGGTAGGAAGGCAATCGGGAGTTCTCCGATTTGCGGTGTAGCCGTCCCTGCCGACTTTGTGTGTAGGAAGATAGAAAGAGGGGTTTATCTGTTATGTGGTTTGGGGCGTGTCCCCGGGTCAAGCTATGTGTCAGCAAGGAAGCCTCACCGGGTTTTGGTGAGGGGTGGACGTAGGTTACGGGGTTGCAACCGAACAACCTTAAAAATCCCTGTGTTGTGGGTTGTTTATCGTGTGTGATTGATCTATATCTTCTAGCCCCATTCACAGGTTCGTGTGCTTTCATACTTGGTTATATTGTTCACACACATATGTACTTTGAATGATCATCATAGCACACACACACACAAGCACGGTTGTTGCAAGCTATTGCATATTTTAGTGTTATGCTTTATGATCTCGGCACTACAAGGCTTATTTCTTTCAAGATCACAAATGTGCTTAAAGAAGTGTGGACGTTTCATAGCTTGTAATTCAAGTCTTTTCATTTGCGTCAATCTACTCAATTCCGCTGTGCATTGTGTCTAAGTGATTCATTCACTTTATAAGAGTGGTTTAAGCTTCCGCCAGCTAAGAGTTTTTAAATAGGCCAAAGCTTGTGAAAGGATCTATTCAACCCCCCCTTCTAGATCCGTTTACACCTCACAGGACCCAACAAAATCACACTTATTCAATTTTTGGAGGGACTAACAGCTTTTTCCTCATGAGTCACTTGACTTTAATGTAGGGGTTTAAGAATCCTTAAAAGTGTTTAGTGGAATAACATATATCCTTATTGAATGAAGTCAGTTGTATCAAGGTTCCATATGAAGTGAGTGATTGAACAGATAGTAGAACATGAATTAGCCTTTTCAAGGTTTTGTCTCCCCCTAAGTGTATGCACGGTTTGTTGACACCCATTTTTTACCGATAAGTCGAGTCGTTCCTCGTACTCCCATTTGTTAATGCCTCGAGTTGTCCATCACTCGTTGGGGCTATTTTCAGGCATGCTTTGGGCAAGTTTTATGGGTAGCCTCCCTCCTTGGTCAGGTCCAAGTTGATTCAGGGCTTAATGGGCCTTGGTTTTGGTTAATCAAGATTTTCTATAAATTCCAAGCACCCATTTACATGTGCGGTCAACCCTCAGCCGTATAACCTATTGTGCGGTTGATACTGCGCCATTCATATATTTATGGGATATTTAGCTAATTTTCTGATTTAACACCGACAGGTATATATACGGCCTAGACATAGCCGCATAATATTATGGTGTGGTAGCATCTGAGCCGTCTATCCCTCCAGAGTCCTAACGTCGCTGGTTTTCAGATAATTATCTAATTATCTTATGTATTTTGATTTTCCACCGACAGGGATAGAATGGTTACTCTTTGGCCGCTCTACCTTTGAACGGTCGAATATGAGCCGTTCATCTCTGAGAGTCCAATGGCGAAGGTTTCGGTCAGTTCAACGGATAATTTGGATTATTGATGATTTATTTTGAAATTCCACCGACAAGGTTGGACGGCCAATAGATGGCCGCCCATCCAGTTGAGCGGTCTATCGTAAGACCGTTCATCCCGTCGATTGTTGAATTTCAACCGATTTTTATCCCTTTTATCCGTGGTTAAACCCTCAACTTTGTCCTCACTTTTCTCCGTGGATTCTCAACCAAATCAGATGAGATTTGATCCTAACGAAAGCTAAGGATATAATCTTTATCTTTTGATATCTCGGATTAATACCCATTGGAAACCCTAATTTCGAGCTAGGCTTTCTAGGCTCTATAAATAGACCCTAAAGGCCGGGTTGGAAAAGGGGAGAGATTTTGGTCGACGGTGAAGCCCTGCCGCATTCTTGAGCGACCTAACACATAGGAGGGAGGCTTTCTACGTCCATACAAGCCTCCGGTTCAGGGAGTAGTTGAGTTTTGAGTCTTTTGCATTTGATTGGTTTTGTTCTCTTTGTCATTGCATGCATTGCTTTCGCTACTTTCTCCCCACGTTTTTCTTCATCCTCATTACCATGCACACATCCACCCACGTTTTTTGACACCCTAAAGGTTTAAAATCCCCTAGGTATCCCCCTTTCCACTTAGTCACGTTCATTCCTCATTATTTTGACATTTACTACACCATTCAGTTCTAATCTAGGTTGTTTCTTTGTGTTTTCACGTTGTTTTTGCAGGTCAGCAATCCCTAGCACGAGGCCCATCCCCTCTAGTCGGCTGGAGAGGGTGGAGGTTGGACCCCTTTACGACTTCTGACTCAGTGGTCTTGCGCGATGCTCTACGGTCCGTTCGAGAGGACGTGCGGTGCCGATTGGACCGTCCATCGTCTTCCTGCGGTCGTGACTAAGCCGTTCAACAGCCAGGAGTCCTTCATCCCGCACCTCCTGCAGCGTACTTAAGCGGTCTATCGTAAGACCGTGCAAGTTATAGGCGGTTCTACTTGGACCGCTCATCTTCCTAGCACTGCATCTAGGCGAGTGTCTCTCCCTCTTTCCAAGGCACGGCATGTTCATCACGTCCGGCGCTTTGGTGGCGATCACGGTTTGTTACACTTCCCCTTTTCCTTCTGTCTTCATATGTTTCTCATGTCGGATATGGTAGAATAGACATTGGGAAGACATTAGGAAGGAACGGATCGGGAGGAGAAAATATATCTACACCCTTCTTTTGTGGCGATCATGGTCGGACACCTAGTGCCCATCGTGCTTGTGAGTTGCTGACCCCCCTTTCGTTGTTTAGTTTTCTTCTTGGAGTGATTGCAGGTCGAGTGCGTTTTCTGCCTCCTGGAACGTGAGCGGTTCTCCCAGAGCCGTTCACCATTTGGGCGGCTGATCATCCACCGTCCTTCCCTGCGAATAGCGCCAGCGTCCTGTCATAGACGGCGTCCTATCAACCGTCCACCCTTCTGAATGGCCTATCCCTGGCCGTCCATCGCTCTGGCATAGGTACGGTTCTGGATGTTCTGACTGTAGATACATGGTTTGTGGGGATCCGTTCCAGGGCTTACGTGGCTATATACAGACCTCTCTTCTTGGTACATTTCTCATCATTACCATCCTTCATTTCCAGCACTCTATCAGTCTTTTACAGTTATTCTGTCATTCAGTTGCTCTCTGGTGTATACGGTTCTGTCCAGACCGTCTATCTGTTTGAGCAGTCGCATATAGACCATCCTTGTGGTGCTACAATGCACTTGTAGTTCATTTTAGATTACCAGATTCCATCATATTCATGATCTTTGGTGCCAGTTATTGATCTCCCCCTGCTCCCATATCATTGTTGCATGATCATTGCTTGATAGTTGCTAGGCTAGATTTTGCATGCACTCCGGTGCACATAGGAGCATCCACCTCTTTCATAGTAGTTACATTCCTACCGAGGTAGGGTTTCCTCTTGACTCCATATTCCTTGGAGCCGACTAGGGACCTTGCTGAGGACCTCCGTATGCCCCCGTGAGCCGTGGATTCCCACACGGACGCCAGGCAGGTTGTACCGTATCCACCCCCCAGTCTAGGGTTTGCATCTACGACTGAGAGATCCCTGTAGAGTCACCCAGTTCCTCATTTCCCTTCTTGGGTAGGTACCTTGTGGTTGAGCGGATTCATGTACTAATTAACCCACTAAGGTCCTACCAGAGGAACATAAAAATTGTTGCACATCATTTGACAACTTGGTCGCTCATGTGCTTGATTCTCTTCTCGTCTCTCCTCTTTATTTGGATGCTTGTTTGTTTGAGGTTGCCTTAGTTAGGATTGTTTGCCCTAGTCCTAGGTGTTTAGTGTATGTGGGGTTGTTTCTTTCCCTCAGGATCATCTCCTACGGTTAGTTCTCATTTCCATTCATACTTTTTTTTATATATAAATGAGACCAAAGGCAGCTAATGTTGAGCCACACAAGGAGTGATAGCATCAACAAGAGTGCCCGGCCCTATTTTTTTCCTCATTAATTGAATTACAAAAAAACCACGGGGCATTCCCCTGAAAGGAAAATGAAGATTGAAGTGAATACACAGCAAAAGACCACGGGGAAACCTGCTCTAAAATTACATCCTCCAGTTAGGGAGACCGGCCGCGTCAACGGTAAGAAGCCCTCGAACCTTAAGTGGGAGCTCCTTCCCACACCTGAAATCTTTATTGGATTGATTGTAGCAAGCAAGGCTGGCTAAGGCATCCGCCACTGAATTTCCTTCCCTGTAAATGTGTTGAATGTTCCACTTATTTTTAGCAATCAAATCTTTCATTTCTTCCCACCATTTATAGGTTGTCCATGGGGGTGGGTTGTTTGAGAGGAGCATGTTTGTGAGTGTCCTGGAGTCAGAGTAGATGACCTCCGTTTGAATACCACTATTTGCCAAGAATCTCATACCATCAAGCATTGCTCTGGCCTCTGCTGTCATGTTTGATCCTATCCCATAGTAGTATGAGAAACCAAAAACAAACTCACCTCTGGTCCCCCTTATGCACCCTCCTCCACCCGAGTGTCCAGGGTTTCCCTTAGCTGCACCGTCGACATTGAGAGCTTCAATCCTTTGTTTGATTCATCATCTCCTATGTCGTCATACGACTTCTCTCAGTCTCACGAGGATTCCCTTCCTCGCAACCTTCTTGAGGACCCGCCTAGGGTCACCCATATGCCGGGAGGAGAGGGGACTGCCCCTCTGCTCCTGACCATTCTTGGTGAGGGTTCCTAACCCTCTCTTTAAAATCCATCCATTCAGAATCTGGCCAATCAGATTCTTAACATGATGGCCCAGCTGGACCCAACCCAGCTCCATCTCATCCGGCAAGCCTTGCAGGGGACCGATGCCCCAACTTCAGCTCCTTCTCGTGGCATGACTGTTGTTGCCACTACATCTTCTGTTGCTGGGACCACCTCTATGGCCCCTATTGACCTTACTCCCACCTGTCCTCAAGTCCTTCGGTACTCCAGCATGGAAATAGGCCAGGCTTCCACCTCGGCCCATCAGCCGCTCGATAGGGGGAAGTCTCAAATCCCCTCTGTTCCTTACCTTGATCCATATCTCACTGTTTCTCCATCACCGCAGACCCTTGTGGCCCCGACAGACTTTGCTCGATTGCAATCAGGGGCCGCCCAGCTGGCTCATGCAGATGTGGGCCCTTCCCTGGCCCATTATCCATCATACGGGCCGCCCCCTCAGTCAGCTTTTCCTTTGGCTACGTATCCAGGTACTACTCCTGCTTCTTCTCCTCCATCCCAGGAACGGGAAATTCTCGATAAATGGGCTGCTATGCAGCAACAAATTGACCTCCTCCACAAGCGGGTTGGCCCGCAATCTTTGGCTGACATCCCTATTCCTGACTTCAGGGACATTCATTTTTCTCCTCAATCCGAGCTCCCCGTGTACCGAAAATATGACGGGAACGGCAACCCGTTCATTCATGTTCGGGAGTTTCTTTACGAGTCAGCACAGTTCCAGCACGATGACCGCCTGATGGCTTACTTGTTCCGCCGATCATTGGAAGGGGTCACCCTGGAATGGTTTTATACTTTGCCTATGGAGGAGGCCGAGAATTTCAAGACGGTCAAGGATAGGTTCATCCAGAGGTTCCAAGATCGGGTCGGTCCCGAGTATTCCTTCACCGACCTGGTAGCAGAAAAGATGAAGCCAGAAGAAGACTTTGCAACCTATGCAGATCGATGGAGGCAGATGGCCTCACATGTGCCCGGACAAATCCCGGAGGAAGAAAAGGTCAAGTTGTTGATATCCAATGCCACCTCGACATTCAGAAATATCTTGGCAATGAATGACATTTCGAATATGCACCAGTTATACAGTAGAGCTCGGTTCATACAAACCCAGTTCAAAGACTCCCCTATTCATTCACTATTTGAGGCCTAGAAACCCAAAACTGCCAGGAAGTCCCAGGGCCCCGTCACTAAGGGAGTGCAGATCAATGAGTAGGTCCAGGCTGTTCAGTTTCCCAACCAAGCAGCTCCACCTCGCTTCCCCCAGCCTCCACGTAACCCCCAGTTCGCCACTCCACAAGTTCCCCAACCCACTTTCCAGGTCCCTCAATACCCGCAACAACAACCACCACCACCCCAACAGCCTCAGCGGCCGCCACAATACAATAATGTTCCTCCACCTGCCGCTTATGGACCTGCTCGATCGAGCCCAAAGAGGACCCATTACCCTCCTCTTCCTGAAACTTTGCCTGATATTTTCTCTGATTTGCTGTATACTAGTGATACTCAATTGCCTCTAGAGCGTCAAAATTGGAATCCGGCCGTCGATCAGTCCCGATATTGCATATATCATAGGCAGCCCGGGCATACGATAGAACGGTGCTATCAGTTTAGAGATCTAGTGTATGATTTACATGAGGGCCAGAGGGTTGATTGGGCCGAGATGCACCAGCTGATCGAGGATATCAAGCAGAGGCAGAGACAAGCCAAGCCGCAGCAGGCGGCGCCCCAGCAACTGCAGCAACAGCAACCCCCACAGCAACAACAACCCCCACAGCAACAGCAACCCCAGCAGTAGCAGCAGAAACAGGACCTTGGGATCCATCAGAATCCCATGCCGATGCATCAACCCGCTCCTCAGCAACAACAACAGCCGCCAGCACCAGCACAAGTGAACATTGTCCAGCACCCGGCCCCCAACGCTGGGTGGACCTTTGATGATGAAACCCCCGCACACCTCTTGGCCTTCCACCATAACCATTCCCTCGCACCTGCTATCCCCTCCGTTCTCAGGCCTGCCATTCTGACCACCCCTCCACCCATTACTCCCTCCGCGTCACCCATCAGACCCACCGCATTCCCCTCCATATCGCCAGTCCTTTCACCATCACCCACCATACCCTCCATCATCAATCCTCCACTTAACCCCTCGCCCATTTCCCCTTCACCAGGGCCCATCAGGCCAGCCTCCGCCATCCTCACCCCCATTTCTACCCCTTCCACTTACTCCACCGGGCCAAGCGGGGGTCCATCTCAGGCCGTGCCGGTACCACATTGCACCCTTCGGAGCGGGAACCCATTTCACAGAGTTTACCCTTCTCCTCGTGCATCCGCACCTACCCCTCAGCCTTCTTCCTCCACAGATGAAGATATAGACCCCGTGCCAGGCACGAAGTATGACTTGTTACAGCACTTGGACCGGATGCCGGCCAAAATTTTAGTTTTGGAATTGATCAACAGGTCGCCGCTACATCAAGATGTTTTGAAGACGTTTTTGTAGAAAGTGATGGTGAATGAAGATGTGGCGGTGGACAGTTTACCATCAGTGTTGGCAACCATCACAAGGGGGCCCTCTATTTCATTCTCTGAGTCGGAACTTGCTCCCCTAGAGGCACGGCAGATGCCACTTTGCATTACCATTTCTTTGAATAAAGTGGCTGTTGAATCTGCCCTCGTAGACACAGGAGCATCGATAAACGTGTGTCTATTAAGTACACTCCGTGCCTGTAACATTTCAGAGGATATGCTTAAGCCAACACCCACCATAATAGCAGCATACGATAATTCCAGGCGTGCTTGTCACGGGGTCGTGACTGTATAGGCCGAGCTAGGGCCATTGGTTATGGACGTGGAGTTTTATGTGTTGGACATTGACCCGATGTTCAAAGCCATTCTGGGTCGTCCATGGATAAACCGTTTAAATGTCGTACCTTTGACTGCCCACCAATGCCTGAAATTCCCCTTCCAGGGCCGGGTGGTTAAAGTAAAAGCATCTCCACCGTCCAATCTGTTGATGCCATCACAGATAAGATTCTCCCTACCTTGTGGCCAAGCAATAGGCCAGTTCTATCAGTAATGAACTTGAATTATCCATGGGCATATGCGTCACGCAAGCCCGCTACTGCACCAATAAATGTCAAGATCAAGTCCAACATAAGAGATTCCAAAGGATGGCACATGATTCTGAAACTGGGGTATCAGCCGGGCCTGGGTCTCGGCGCACAATTACAGGGACGGACCAACCTCATCCCTAAAGGCAGGAAGATGGGCCGCCGAGGCCTTGGCTATCGTGATTTGGCAATGTCGATACTTGGAGACTCCGGGCCATTGACGTGGGACTATCGACAGCATTTTGTGAAAGGCCGCTGCAGCCCGGCACTTTGAAGAAGCCGCCACCCAGTTCCGAAGAGAAGGCCGATGATGCCTGTGATGATTCTGACCCACCACCGCCGCTGAAGGGGTTGGTGGGTGATATGGAAGATTTTGCCGGTTGTTTTGAGAAGTTGTTCAATAAGAGAGAAGACCGTCCGAAAAAGAAGGAGATGTAGCTGGTGAAGCATTCTCCGATGCAGCTGGTCCGCCGGGGGCCACAGGAAGTGGGGAGCTCTATCACCAGCTTTTCTCTGTCCCCGTCCCGTTTTGCCTCTTTGTTCCAACAATTGGGGTTTGTTCCCCGTTCCCCTCCAATTCTGGTCGACCCGTACTTCATGGAGAGACCGTTAGAAATTCTATTTGTTCCATGTGCTTGCGAGCGCTGCCCGCCTATTGATCTGTCAACCTTATTTACTCCTTCTCCCCCCGATGCTCAACTCCACGAGATGTGATTTCGATCTTCCGATCCCTTCTTTGATTGCATATTCCCCGAGTTGTTCCCCATGCAGCTACCTCCTCCTCCGTCTTCTTCCTTCTCTTGTTGCGTGCTCTCCTCCAGCCTCCAAAAAAAATGCCAATTTCAAAACGGAGGTTTCAACGGAAGATTACGCTATGTTCTGCTCAGATTCCTAGGGGCACGAGACCCCTGTTCCTTTTCTAGTAGATTTCCTATCTCCTAGGTTAGATGTACAGTGTGCAGAGTCTCCTAGGTTAGTAGAGTCAGTTGGGGTAGAGTCTTGTTTGAGTTTAGTCAGCCCATCCTCATCTACAGTGCACCCTGTGACGCGTCGTCCTAAATCCATCCCTGATAGGTTTTTGCAAGATATGGTCGAGAGGTGCCATGCCATCCTTAGGTGCCCGGAGTTTGTAGAGACCGCGATTCTTTTAGAAGAAGATGAGGAATTGGATGGGGAGTGGAGCAATGACGGATTGGGGGTATATGAAATTGTAAATGAGAAGGACCCAGCTGACGATGAGGAAAGCGAGGTGGACGACGCTGCCGATTTGTACGCGCACGGTTTGAAAAGGTTTGATGAACCGTCCTCGGCAGTGGATGAACCCATTAAGGAAATTAATCTTGGAACGGAAGAGGACCCTAGGCCCATACTTATTTCTACTAATCTCCCTCCTCAGGTTGAAGAGGAGCTCATCATGGTTTTGAGGGAGTATAGCGATTCTTTTGCTTGGTCCTACGAGGACATGCCAGGTCTTGACCCCACATTGGTAGAACATCGATTGATTCTTAAACCAGGGGCAACACCCGTTAAGCAGAAAGTGTTGCATCCCTACGGTTTTAATGATGTCTCACACTATAAATCAATCTATTTCTATCTCTAGATTAATTCATGCTTCATCACTAAGGACAGTACAGTTCATGTGGTTGTCATATAGACATGCATTACTTGATCAACTCTATACACTGCTAGCATACTTGTTCAAAGTCTCTACATTGTAGTCTGTACATTGGCCATGTCTGTACAGAGTCGTTTGCATCAAGTCTACACATCCTGTTTGCACGCAAGACTTCAGAGTCTATACATCGCACAGCATGCAGTCCTAGAAGTCTATACATTGCATCATGTCTAAAGTCCATACATTGTCTCAGTGTCTCATACTTCGTCTACACTGTCTAGCACACACACTGCGTATAGGCAAAGTCTGCACATTGGTAGAGTCTATACATCGGCCTAGCGCTCGCTAAGTCAACTCATCGCTCAAAGTCTGTACAGCCCAAGTTTGTACATCCATCGTCTCACTCAGTGTCTCATTCAAGTCTATACATCGCAGAGTCTGTACAAAGTTTGCACAAGTCTGCATGCTTCTAAGTCAATACATCGTTTATGAAGTCTGTACAGCAGTGCATTCCTTGAAAGCAAGTCTACACATTGCGTTGGTGTCAAGTCTTTACATTGGGCTGTAGCTTGCACGAAGTGAAGTCTATACATTGGTTCAGGGTTTCCAAGTCTGTACACTGGTCCTCAAGCGTTGTAAGTCTGTACATTGGTGCTTTGCCAAAGTCTATACATTGTGAACCTTCAAGTCTGTATGGACTTTGCTTCGCTCAAGTCTGTACATCGTCCAGTTGTCTTTGGCAAGTCTTCACATCGTGAAGTATATACTTTCAATTGCCTTGCTGTGCTCAAGTCTATACAACCTTTCCCTTGCAAGTCTTTACATCAGATTCGCATGTCTATACATCTCATAAGTAGTTCAGATGGCGTCAACCCATTGAGCCCACGAGGTTGACGCAACCTTGAAATGCCTCAGATGTCTTTGAAGATAAGGCTGGAGGCATTGACGCATGGGGTCATTGCGTCGACCCACTGAACTGACCCAGATCTAACTTCTCTTCAAGGGGTAAGTCTATACATTGGATATGGGTGTGCATCGTGAAGTCTATACACTGCTTGTGTAACTCAAGCCTTTACATCAAAGTCTATACACTTGTTAGGCTTGTTCATGCATAGTTCTTCTCAAGTCTGTACACTGCTTTCCCATGCACGCATTCATCAAGTCTATACACTCGCTCGTCTCTCCAAGTCTTTACATCGGCGCACTGTTCATGCATCAGTTCTTCAAGTCTATGCATCGGCGCACTGTTCATGCATCAGTTCTCCAAGTCTATACATCGGTGCACTATTCATGCATCGGTTAACTCTATACACTGGCTATGGCTTGTTCATGCATCTTACCCACGCAAGTCTGTACACTGAGGTCGCTTGAAGGGCTTCAAGTCTACACACTCTCACAATGTACACACTTGCTTATTTGCTGCGTCTAAAGTCTATTCACGTTGTGTTAAGAGCCTGAACTAACTAATTACATTTCTTTATCTCTGCCTGCAGATGAGTCAGGTTGATGATTGGGCACGTGAACCGGGGATGATGCCTGGTATGTGATCCGAGGATACTCTGGAAAAGGAGGGAACGAGCCCCACTCGTGTGAAGTCCTGGAATTCAGGTCTGATGCCATATAAAAGGAAGCCTTCTGTGAACAGGAGAAATGAACTGCAGGAAAAAGCTGAGCAGAAGAATCCCTGAGCAGAAGAAGAAAAGAGAGAGCCTCCACATTCCAGAGAGAAGATAGAGAGAAAAGATTTGAGAGTATTGTTCTGAGAGAAAAGTCTGAGTGAGAGAGTAGTGTTTAATTTGCTTCTTCGGAAGCTACATTGTTTTGGTTTTTAGAAATGATTGTCTTCACCGATTGTCTTGTTTTTGTTTCTTTCTTCATATTTCTGATTTTGAATTGTTACCCTCCAGTGTTTGGAGGAAGGGAGAGTTACTCCGGTTTCCCTCTGGGCTACAGAGGAAGAGAGATCTGTGATCTCTGGTTTTGCTAGTGACAGGTTGTCATTAGCAGGTTCCCTCCGAGTTGGAGGAAGGGAGATCTATCTCCGGTTCTGGTCTTGCGGGTAGCAGGTCCAGGTGTCAAGCTCTTTGGGTAGCAGAGTTTGGGTTGAGGGATTTGTTTCCCTTGGTTGGTCAAGCTGTGTGGCAGCATTTTGTTCGCAGACTGAGTCTGCTATTTCTAGCCGTGGCCAGTGGAATCCTCACTCTGGTTTGGAGTGAGGGGTGGATGTAGATTGTGGACTACAATCGAACCACCTTAAAATTTCTTGACTCTTCTGTGGTTTGCTTGCTATTGTTGTGTTGCATTTCCTCTGCTCGTCAAATTGCTTCTCTGTGAACAGACATTTCAATCGCACACTTATTCTGTCTCGGTTATTGATTGCTTTAGCTATACTCTTTCGCTGCATCTGAAGGGTTGTGAAACTGTAGAACTGATTTTCCGCTGAAGTTTTAAAATCGGGAGTGATCTATTCATCCCCCCCTTCTATATCACTCTACGCTGCGCATATCAATTGGTATCAGAGCAGGTTTGCATCATGTGGGCAAACGGTCAGGGAAATGCTAATGGTCCTCGAAGTTTCATGCCTGAAGGTCAATCCATTAGTCGCCATCCATACTTTGATGGTAATAACTATCTCTTTTGGAAAAACAGGATGGAGGTGTTCATCAGGGCATAGAGCCACAAGCTGTGGAGGGTAATCACTACTGGGCCGTATGATCTACCACCGAACGAGGACGCGTGGACAGATGAGCATGTCAAGCTATCCTCACTCAACTGGACGGCGCTGAACATCATCCAGTGTGCTATTCACCCAGATGAATATGCCTGCATATCTGCCTACAAGACTGCCAAGCAAATGTGGGACGAGCTGCAACTAATCTACGAAGGTACAGCTCAAGTGAGAGCCTCGAAGGTAAATCTCTACACCTCTGAATATTAATTGTTTAAGATGAAACCAGAGGAGAACATCACTGAAATGTATGCCAGATTGTCTTTGATCACGAATACTCTTAAGGAGCTAGGGAAAGAGATGGCTGAAGCAGATATAGTCAGGAAGATTCTTAGATCTCTATCCCCAGCATGGCACACTAAGGCCATCGTGATAGAGGAGTCAAAGGATCTGACGACTTTGACAGTAAATGAACTCATAGGATCCCTCATGACCTATGAGATGAATTTCAAAGGAGGTGGTGAAGGAAGTGACAGGAAGGGTAAGAATGTAGCTCTCAAGGCATCCCGCAACAAAAGTAGCAGTAGCAGCAGCAGCAGCAGTAGCGGTGAGTCTGATGGTTTTTCCGATCTCGACCAGAAGGAGCAGGCAATGTTCACTCGACAGTTCAGTAAATTTTTAAGCAAAAATGGGAAGACCTTTAGGAGGAAGAAGCCATACTCCTTTAGTAAGAATATTGAATCTAGCAATCATAAGGACAGAAATAATAAGAGACTGACTTGTTTTCATTGTAACAAATAGGGACACATGAAAGGGGAATGCCCAGATCTCCAGAAGAAGGGTCCCTACTTTCAGAAGAAGAGCTCAAAGGTGCAGAAAAAAAAGAAGCCACAGGCAATGGTCTGCACGTGGAGCGATGAGGAAGAAGATCCGGAAAGCACTTCCTCAGTGGAATATGAAGAAGGAATTTGCCTAATGGCAAACAGCGAAGAGGAGGTAACAAATGTTTTTGAAAATTTTTCTATTGATGACTGGGAAGATGCCTATGCTGAATTATTAGATAAGTTCAATTCACTTAGTAAAGAGCATAGGGTTCTGAAAAGAAAATTCAATACCACTGTTGAAGAACAAACCCAAATTTGTGTAGAAAATCAGAAACTAAAAGAAGAATTGGAAGAAGTAACTTCCCGAAGAAAAGAAAATGAAAAGCCCATGGGAGAAAACCAGGACAGTCAAAACCAGCTCAATAAACTCAAAATCAAAATTGAAGAAAACCTGAATGAAAGTTGAGTGAACTTAGAAAAATATGAAGCTGTTAAGAAAGTCAATGTTGAACTTCTAAAAAACTCTGAGTCTCTTCAAAAAGAGCTGGAAGACAAACAGAAAGTTTTGGAAAAATTTGTCCAAGGAAAAACTAGTCTGGATGCTATACTAGGGACTAGGGTTAACTTCAATAAGGAGGGTCTAGGCTATGACCCAACTAACAAGAGACCCTTACAATTCAAAATCATTACCTTCTGCCCACAGAAGGGAAAAGAGAAGCTGGACACACCATCCAGCTCAAATAGCAGTCAAGGAGCTCAATGTCAGAAGGAAAGTTCTAAAAACAGTGCTGGTCAACCATTTAAAATGGGAATGAATTTTGTGAAGAACTTCACTAAGCCCACTCATCAGAACATAAATGGTAGATGGACCAAGCAAGTGGATTAGAAGAAAAGCTGGAATTACTACAATCAGATGGGTCCACATAGGACCTACTGGAGAAATAACTATCATCTTCAAAAATCTGTTAATCAACAAGCTTACATGAGATATCCTAGGAATGGGAAGCTTAATGAATGGAATAGAACTTACTTCTCCAGACCAGCTGGACATAACCCCGGCTATAATTTCAATAAACCAGAAGTAAAGGTGCCAGAGAAAACCATGTTGAAGCAAATCTGGATTCCTAAACATTTGATCACAGATTTGAACAATGTCTTTGGACCCAACGCATCTTGGGTTCCAAATCACTTTGCTTGATGTTATTTGTGTAGGTCAGCCTCGCAGCTGAAGACAACAAGTGGTATCTCGATAGTGGCTGCTCCAGGCACATGATAGGAGACCGATCCAAGTTCAGCAAGATAGAGATGAAGGTAGGGGGTCTGGTCAAGTTTGGAGGAAAGAACAGAGGTAAGATAATTGGAGTTGGCACAGTAGGTAAGTCTTCCACAAACTCCATTGAAAAAGTTCTACTTGTGGAAGGTCTTCAACACAACCTGATCAGCATTAGTCAGTTATGTGACAAGGGTCATAGGGTTGTGTTTGATGATAATTCATGCAAAATCTTTGAAATAAATTCTGATGTGGTTAAATTTGTAGCCAACAGGATTAATAATGTCTACATGGTAGACTTAGATGCAGAATCTGAATCAAATCTTTGTTTATCTGCTAATTCTGAAAATGATGCTTTTGAATGGCATAGACGTCTAGGTCATTCTAGCTTCTCTACCTTAAATAAATTGGTCAAGCATGATTTAGTTAGAGGCATGCCTAGAATTAAATTCAATTCTATTTCAAAATCATGTGATGCCTGTGCTCTAGGCAAATAGACTAGGAATTCCTTCAAGCTAAGATCTGAGCCATTGTCCACTAGACCAATGGAACTTCTCCATATGGACCTCTTTGGTCCTACTAGACCTCAGAGTCTTAATGGGAATAGGTTTGGCTATGTGATTATTGATGACCATTCTAGACATTCATGGATCTTTTTCTTAGCTAATAAAAGCGATGCTTTTCAAAAGTTTAATCAGTTTTTCAATAAGGTCAAACAAGAAGGAAAACACAAAATTTGCTCTATTCAATCTGACCATGGAGGTGAGTTTGAAAACTCCATGTTTTCTAATCTTTGTGAAAGAGAGGGACTAACACACATGTTTTATTCTCCTAGGACACCTGAACAGAATGGAATTATGGAGAGAAGAAATAGAACTATTGTGGAGATGGCCTGAACCATGCTGATTGAAAGTCAATTACCAATGAGGTTTTGGGCAGAGGCGGCCAATACAGCAACTTACATAATCAACAGGGCCCTGGTAAGACCTATTCACAAGAAAACACCCTATGAGCTACTAAAAGGTAAGAAACCAAACTTGTTTCATTTCAGAACTTTTGGAGCTAAATGCTTTATTCATAACAATGACAAGAAAGATTTAGATAAGTTTGAAGCTAAAAGCTCCCCTGGAATATTTTTAGGATACTCTGAAGTGTCAAGGGCATATAGGGTCTTTAACATAACAGACCAGAAAGTTGAAGAGTCTCTACACATCCTTTTTAGTGATAAGAAAGGTGTTTCTAACATTGAAAATTTTGACAGGGATTCCAAGCATGATGGGGAATTCCTAGAAGACCAAGAAGAAGAAATGACTCATCCGAGTGGAACATCAAATCCTCCCAACCAGGAAGAGCCAAGAGAAACAGGCGAGTCTTCAATAAATGTCAGATTTCTTAAAGATCATCCGATAGATAATATCATAGGCAATCCTGAAGATCCTCTTCGGACTAGGTCTCATTTTAGGAATGTGAATAATGAAGACCTAATTGCTTTAGTCTCACAAATTGAACCCAAATCTGTAGAAGAGGCATTGGCTAATCAAGCTTGGGTCAATGCTATGTGTGAGGAATTAGGCCAGTTCGAAAGAAATAATGTTTGGGAGCTTGTTCCAAGACCAGATAATGTTAATATCATAGGAACTAAGTGGGTGTTCAAAAATAAAATGAATGAAGATGGAATCATATCTAGGAATAAGGCCAGACTAGTAGCCAAGGGCTACTATCAGGAATTTGGTGTGGATTTCGATGAATCCTATGCACCTGTTGCTAGGATGGAAGCAATAAGAATGTTGCTTACTTTTGCATGTTCAAAGAATATAAAACTCTAACAAATGGATGTTAAAAGTGCCTTTTAAAATGGAGTCATTAAGGAAGAGGTTTTTGTTGAACAACCCCCTGGATTTCAATTCTCTCCTCAACCTAACCAAGTTTTCAGGTTAAACAAAGCCATGTATGGTTTAAAGCAGGCTCCTCGAGCATGGTATGAAAGATTGACTGAATTTCTGATCAGCAAGGGCTACAAAAGAGGTAAAGTTGATCAAACCTTATTTACCAAGGGTAAAAATAAAGATCTCATCATAGTTCAGGTATATGTAGATGACATTGTGTTTGGATCAACTAAGTATGAACTATGTGATGAATTCTCTAAAATGATATCTGCTGAATTTGAGATGAGTTTGGTCGGTGAACTAAAGTATTTTCTTGGCTTGCAGGTACAACAGTCAGAGGATGGATGCTTCATCAACCAGACCAAATACACAATGGAACTATTCAAGAGGTTTGATATGGAAAACTTGAAGCATATTACAACACCCATGGGTACCAATACCACACTGGATGCAGATGAGACAGGTAAAGAAGTAAATGCCAAGCTCTATCGAGGTATGATTGGATCTCTTCTTTACTTCACAGCTTCTAGACCTGATATACAGTTCAGTGTAGGAATGTGTGCAAGGTATCAGTCTAGACCCACTGAATTACACTTAGCTGCAGTGAAAAGAATTTTCAGATATTTGTCAGCTACTCATTCTCTTGGTTTATGGTTTCCTGCATCACACACACTTAACTTAGTTGCATACACAGATGCTGATTATGCAGAATGTAAACTAGACAGGAAAAGCACTAGTGGTCACTGTAAATTTTTGGGTGGGTGTTTAGTGTCTTGGGGTTCCAAGAAACATCATTCTATGGCCCTCTCCACTGCAGAAGCTGAATATGTGGCTGCAGGGAGTTGTGGTACACAAGTCATTTGGATTAAACACCAGCTTCAGGACTACCAAGTAGACCTGGGGTGCACACCTATCTATTGTGATAATACCAGTGCCATTAATCTTGCCAAGAATCCTGTTTTGCATTCACACACCAAACACATAGAAATAAGGCACCATTTCATAAGAGATGAGGTTTCTAAGAACAATTTTGAACTGATTCATGTAGGCACTGAAAATCAGATTGCTGACATCTTCACTAAACCTCTAGATAATGAAAAATTCACTACATTGAAAAGAGAATTAGGCTTATATAAATTGTCTTAAATGTGAAGTCTGTTCTTTTTGTGAGGGGGAGTTCTGTAAGTCTGATGGTTAGCTTTTTGTAATGCTATGTTTGAGGGGGAGCTGGTTGAGCTATGAGAGGGAGAGTTCTTTGACAGATTCAAAAAGATTGACCAGAAGTGTGTCATTGCTGGTTTTCATGACTAATCTAGTGTGGTTCTCTTAGACAGTAGAATCTCACTCATCTCTTAAGTCTATAAGTCTGTGATACTAAAGTCCAGCAAGAATCTTCCCTCTGGTAGTCTATCAGAGATTCGAATTAATTGTTAAAGTTTATCTTCCTACATTGTCAGTGATTTCAGTTCAGGCCAAAACTTGTATGTCTTGATATCTGACCAAAACAACTTGAAATCTAGACTTCAAGATTCACTTCAAGAAATAGACCTTCTGGTATTGTTTTCAATCATTCCATCTCCTCAAAACAAGGGCTTAACTGAATAAACATGTTTTGTTTTGGTCATTGAGAAACTGGGAGCTTCATCAATGAAATGAAGTTTTCTCCTATGTCGTGAGGTGTCAAATGCTTGAAATGAATGAAAAGATGTGACAGAGCAATGGTGGCTAGCTGGTGAGTGACTGGGGACTCTGGCCTCTAATCAAGGTGTTTCCTCATGTCAAAAACTATAGTTACTAACTCTGTTCCTTTAAAAAAAGGGGAGGAGGTAATGAGGTACTCACACTGAGTAACTGGGGATTCAGGCCTCTAATCAAGGTGTCTCCCTAATGTCAAAAGAGTGAATTACCAACTTACTCATTGATCTTCTTGAAAGTCATCTCAAAACTCCCTTGTTGTTATGCACTAATGGATTGTTTGTCCTCAATACCTTGAGAACACCTTCTCTGACTTTGTCTCTTGTTGTCTTTTGGGATAGTTGCCAGTTCAGCTAAATCATGCCATACTTGTTAACTCCTGCTCTAAATCATACACTATATATGTTGATAAACTTGTCTATCATTCTATTTCTCTATTGTTTACTGGAGTTCAAGAATCTTCACTTGAGTTTAGCACCTCACTTATTCTCTTAAGACTTGCTCGTGCCTTTCTGCATTAAGAAGTTACTGTACTTCTTCTTCATGTCTCCAGCACTTTCATATATTCTGCATTTCCTTTTGCTGATGTCAAAGGGGGAGAGAAGCTCTGCAATATCATTAGATCATGAGTTGTGAGGGAGAGAATAGTTTGATGTCATGAGCTGTGGGGGAGAATAGCTTGTCATGGAAATACCTGAGAGTGTGTTGTGGGGGAGTGGTTTTGGAGAAAGAAGTGTTTCAGTAGTAGTGTTTAATTTGGCTCTGCATGCATTTGCTTTGAATTTGCCTTGAGTGTTAAAGCTGCTGTTAATTTCTTGTGAAGCCTTGATATTGCTTGATTCATAGTGTTGCCATCATCAAAAAGGGGGAGATTGTTGCATCCCTACGGTTTTGATGATGTCTCACACTATAAATCAATATGTTTCTATCTCTAGATTAATTCATGCTTCATCACTAAGGATAATACAGTTCATGTGGTTGTCATATAGACATGCATTACTTGATCAACTCTATACACTGCCAACATACTTGTTCAAAGTCTATACATTGTAGTCTGTACATTGGCCATGTCTGTACAGAGTCGTTTGCATCAAGTCTACACATCCTGTTTGCACGCAAGACTTCAGAGTCTATACATCGCACAGCATGCAGTCCTAGAAGTCTATACATTGCATCATGTCTAAAGTCCATACATTGTCTCAGCGTCTCATACTTCATCTACATTGTCTAGCACACACACTGCATATAGGCAAAGTCTGCACATTGGTAGAGTCTATACATCGGCCTGGCGCTCGCTAAGTCAACTCATCGCTCAAAGTCTGTACAGCCCAAGTCTGTACACCCATCGTCTCACTCAGCGTCTCATTCAAGTCTATACATCGCAGAGTCTGTACAGAGTTTGCACAAGTCTGCATGCTTCTAAGTCTATACATCGTTTATGAAGTCTGTACAGTAGTGCATTCCTTGAAAGCAAGTCTATACATTGCGTTGGTGGCAAGTCTATACATTGGGCTGTAGCTTGCACGAAGTGAAGTCTATGCATTGGTTCAGAGTTTCCAAGTCTATACACTGGTCCTCAAGCATTGTAAGTCTGTACATTGGTGCTTTGCCAAAGTCTGTACATTGTGAACCTTCAAGTCTGTACAGACTTTGCTTCGCTCAAGTCTGCACATCGTCCAGTTGTCTTTGGCAAGTCTTCACATCGTGAAGTATATACTTTCAATTGCCTTGCTGTGCTCAAATATGTACAGCCTTTCCCTTGCAAGTCTTTACATCAGATTCGCATGTCTATACATCTCATAAGTAGTTCAGATGGCATCAACCCATTGAGCCCACGAGGTTGACGCAGCCTTGAAATGCCTCAGATATCTTTGAAGATAAGGCTGGAGGCGTTGACGCATGGGGTCATTACGTTGACCCACTGAACTGACCCAGATCTAACTTCTCTTCAAGGGGTAAGTCTATACATTGGATATGGGTGTGCATCGTGAAGTCTATACACTGCTTGTGTAACTCAAGCCTTTACATCAAAGTCTATACACTTGTTAGGCTTGTTCATGCATAGTTCTTCTCAAGTCTGTACACTGCTTTCCCATGCACGCATTCATCAAGTCTATACACTCACTCGTCTCTCCAAGTCTTTACATCGGCGCACTGTTCATGCATCAGTTCTTCAAGTCTATGCATCGGCGCACTGTTCATGCATCAGTTCTCCAAGTCTATACATCGGCGCACTATTCTTGCATCGGTTAACTCTATACACTGGCTATGGCTTGTTCATGCATCTTACCCACGCAAGTCTATACACTGAGGTCGCTTGAAGGGCTTCAAGTCTACACACTCTCACATTGTACACACTTGCTTATTTGCTGCTTCTAAAGTCTATACACGTTGTGTTAAGAGCCTGAACTAACTAATTGCATTTCTTTGTCTCTGCCTGCAGATGAGTCAGGTTGATGATTGGGCACGTGAACCGAGGATGATGCCTGGCACGTGATCTGAGGATACTCTGGAAAAGGAGGGAACGAGCCCCACTCGTGTAAAGTCCTGGAATTCAAGTCTGATGCCATATAAAAGGAATCCTTCTGCGAACATGAGAAATGAACTGCAGGAAAAAGCTGAGCAGAAGAATCCCTGAGCAGAAGAAGAAAAGAGAGAGCCTCCACGTTCCAGAGAGAAGATATAGATAAAAGATTTGAGAGTATTATTCTGAGAGAAAAGTCTGAGTGAGAGAGTAGTGTTTAATTTGCTTCTTCGGAAGCTACATTGTTTTGGTTTTCAGAAACGATTATCTTCACCGATTGTCTTGTTTTTTTTTTCTTTCTTCATATTTCTGATTTCGAATTGTTACCCTCCAGTGTTTGGAGGAAGGGAGAGTTACTCCGGTTTCCCTCTGGGCTGCAGAGGAAGAGAGATCTGTGATCTCTGGTTTTGCCAGTGACGGGTTGTCACTAGCAGGTTCCCTCCGGGTTGGAGGAAGGGAGATCCATCTCCGGTTCTGGTCTTGCGGGTAGCAGGTCCAGGTGTCAAGCTCTGTGGGTAGCAGAGTTTGGGTTGAGGGATTTGTTTCCCTTGGTTGGTCAAGCTGTGTGGCAACATTTTGTTCGCAGACTGAGTCTGCTATTTCTAGCCGTGGCTAGTGGAATCCTCACTCTGGTTTGGAGTGAGGGGTGGATGTAGATTGTGGACTACAATCGAACCACCTTAAAATTTCTTGTCTCTTCTGTGGTTTGCTTGCTATTGTTGTGTTGCATTTCCTCTGCTCGTCAAATTACTTCTCTGTGAATAGACCTTTAAATCGCACACTTATTCTATCCCGGTTATTGATTGCTTTAGCTATACTCTTTCACTGCATCTGAAGGGTTGTGAAACTGTAGAACAGATTTTTCGCTGAAGTTTTAAAATCGGGAGTGATCTATTCATCCCCCCCTTCTATATCACTCTACGCTGCGCATATCAGAAAGCGAGAAGATTCCACCCACAGATGGCCTTGAGAATTAAGGAAGAAGTCGACAAATTGCATAAGGCCCAGTTTATTAGAGTTATTTTATATCCACAATGAGTGGCAAACATAGTCCCAGTAATGAAAAAGAATGGCAAAATTCGGATTTGTATCGATTTCAGGGACTTAAATAAGGCATGTCCGAAAGATGATTTCCCGCTTCCTCACATTGATGTATTGGTTGATAATACAGCTGGATGTGAAGCCCTCTCGTTTATGGATGGTTATTCTGGATATACCCAAATCCGTATGGCTCTTGAGGATCAAGAGAAGACCTCGTTCACTACGCCCTGGGGCACATACTGCTATGTTGTTATGCCATTTGGATTAAAGAACGCAGGTGCTACTTATCAGAGGGCAATGATGGCTATCTTTCACGACATGATGCATGTCTACTTAGAAGCTTATGTGGATGCTATTTTGGTAAAGGTGAGGTCTTAAGAAGAACACCCCGCCATTCTAGCCAAAGTATTGCAAAGGGCTAGGGAATATAAGTTGAAGATGAATCCAAAGAAATGCGTGTTTGGAGTTGCATCAGGGAAGTTACTCGGGTTTATAGTTAGTAAACGGGGGATTCAGATAGACCCGAATAAAACAAAGGCCGTTATAGAGATGCCACCACCTAAGAACATCACTGAACTCTGAGGTTTGATTGGGCGTCTACAATTCATTAGGAGATTCATATCTCAACACTCGCAAAGATGCCGCCCATTCTATGAATTGTTAAAGGCGGGAGCGAAATTTGAATGGAATGAACAATGCCAAAAGGCCTATGAGGAGCTTAAGGTTTATCTTTCTAATCCCCAGGTTCTGCAACCACCCGTCCCTGTGAAACCTCTGATCCTATACATTTCTGTGATTGAGGACTCCCTAGGAGCTGTTCTGGCTTAGGTAGATAATGAAGGAAGGGAAAGGGCAGCATACTACCTTTCGAGGTTGTTAAATCCCGCTGAATCCAAGTATACTGCCATGGAGAAGACCTGTGCAGCGTTAGTGTGGGTAGCTCAGAAGCTCAAACATTATTTTCTTGCCCACGAGGTTAGGCTGATCTCTAGAATGGACCCCATTTGTTATCTTTTAGAAAAGCCTGTCCTTTCTAGCCGATTAGCTCGCTGGCAGAGCTTTCTTTCCCAATTCGACATCACCTTCATTGTCCAAAAAGTGATCAAGGGGTATGCCATTACCGAGCACCTTGCTCATTCTCTTATCCCTCGCACTGATTCCATCCAGCACGAGTTCCCCAATGAACACTTGGCAGTAATCACTCGTCTTCCTTTTTGGTCTCTCCATTTCGATGGTGCTCTCAATTCCCAGGGCAGTGGAATCGGCGCCGTTCTCCTTACTCGAGAAGGGGTAACCATCCCTATCGCTTATCAGCTCTCATTTCCTGCCACCAATAATATAGCCGAGTATGAGGCTCTCCTTGCCGATCTGAAGCACGCCTACCTTATGGGCGCGTGATACCTTAACATCATAGGAGACTCTAAGTTGGTGCTGCGTCAAGTTCTGTCAACTTACCGCTCCCGTGACCCTAAGCTTAAGCCCTATAAAGATCTGGTCACGCTCTTGGCTAGGCAATTCCGGAAGCTTATCTATATTCACACTCCTCGTTCTCAGAACATTCTGGCTGATGCCCTTGCATCATTAGCTTCTTCTCTTTCATTTCCCCTCAGTCGTGCCACTGAGACCATTATGGTCCAGCGTTTAGACGCTCCCTCTCTTCAAGATCCCTGGTTCGACAACCTTAGAAAATCTGTAGAAAGGAAGGCAGAAAGGGAGGAGGTGAAAGAAGTTTCGTTAACTGAGCTCGAGGAGATCATAGAGGAAGAAGAGTTGTCGTGGTATTATGAAATTGAGCAGTATTGTAAGGATGGTTCATTATCGGAGGCGGCAAATGCCGAGCAGCGAAAGGCCATTAGAAGAGTCGCCGCAAGATACACGATTGTTGCTGGAGAATTGTATAGGCGAGCTCTCAATGGAGTTCTAATGAGGTGTCTAGATGACGATAAGGCTTGGAAGGTGGTAGAAGCAGCTCACTCCAGTGAGTGTGGAGGGCATGTAAATGGGCAGGTGTTGGCGAAGAAGATTCTTAGGCAGGGCTATTACTGGCCAACCCTAGAAGAAGACTGTTCCACCTATGTCCGTAGGTGTCTTCAGTGCCAGCTCCATGCTGACAAGATCCATGTTCCTGCTTCTTCTCTTCATCCTCTCTCTGCTCCTTGGCCGTTTTTCATGTGGGCCTTTGATATCATCGGACCTCTCGGTGACCCGAATTCCACACTCAAGCAGAAGTCTTTCATCCTGACGGCTACGAAGTACTTCACCAAGTGGGTGGAAGCTGAAGCCTATGCAAAAATCAAAGCCACCATAGTATGCCGCTTCATCCTGAAGAATATCATCTCGCGGTTTGGAGTGCCAAGTGATATCGTGACCGACAATGGGCCTCAGTTCGTTTCTCAAGAACTCCGGGACCCCTGTAAGAAGTTTAATATATCATTACATCATTCATCACCATACTACCCCCAAGGTAATGGCCAGGCTGAGGCCACGAACAAAACCCTTCTCAAAATCATCAAGAAAACATGTGAGTCACACAAATTTGCTGATTGGGCCGATAAACTGGTAGAAGCTCTATGGGCTTATCGCACCTCCATCCGTACTCCCATGGGGCAGACTCCTTTTGCTCTCACCTATGGGATGGAGGCGGTACTCCCGTACGAGATCCTGATCCCTTCCTTAAGGGTGCAGTTGGACAAAGAACTTAATCTCGACGAGCGTCGAGAGGCGTTTCTAGTCCAACTGGAACTCTTAGACGAGAAGCGGCTTAACGCGGCCAATCATGTCTCGGTTTATCAAAAGTGTGTCTCGCGGTATTTTCAAAAGAAGGTTATCGAACGAAAATTCCAAGTGGGTAATATGGTTTTGAAACGCAAATTTTTCAGATCAGCAGGTCCCAGGTCTAAGTTGCAACCCAACTGGGAAGGGCCGTTTGTAATTAAAGAAGTCTATCCGGGTAATGCGTATCATTTAATCAACACAGAGGGCGAAGAATTACCAAATCCGTAGAACGGGCTATATTTAAAATGCTTTTATTCATAGAGTCGAACCAGCAACGACTTGGTGGCGGGAGTGCGCCTTCACTTGATCACGAAAGGAAATCCCCGATTCAACATCTCACACACTACACGACCGCCTGTGGTTCAGTTTTCTTCTTTCGCGCAACAACGTTTCTCCTTTGGCCATGCTTCAGGAAGGGTGAAAGTCCTTGTTTTTCCTTCTCTCTCAACAGAAAATAGGGGCAAAAGGTGAATAAGGGGGCGAGAACTGATCTAGACCCTCCCTAATAAAAGAGGTCTCAAATAGGGGCAGCCCATTATGACCTTATTCCGCAAAAGAACAAGAAAGAAAAGAAAGAAAGGGATGAAAAAAAGGGGCAAAAATCAAGGCTAAAAGCTCACCCAAAGCTCGTAGCTCTCAAAAAGTTTGAAAATCCCCAAACAATAAAACTAGGCACGACAAGAGTGACAGTACGGTTTCCCCGCGGGACGTTATGAGCCCGGTCGTATGCGTGCCTAGAACGGAAGTAGGTTCGATAATGGACACAAAGCCCTGGCGCAACAGCCCAAACTCTCTAAAAAGGGGGCGTCGTGAGAAGAACTCAAGCCCTAAAAATGTATATACCTATCGCCAGCTTTTCTATTAAAATCTATTTTATTTTCCAAGGCATGGATCCTGCCTCGGGTATGGCCTCGGCAGAGGCACCGTTAAAGCAAAGATAGCACCGGCCACGGGCGGTCCTTTATATCGCACATTGAGTCCAGGAGGCCCCTAGTGAGATAGGAGGTTCCCTGTCGCCAGGTCTAAGCTGGTTTCAAAATCCAAAAAAAAATATTATTCCCGAACCCAAAAAAAATATTTCAAAACTCAAAGAAATCAAATATTTCAAAGCTCCAAAAAATCAAATATTTTTAAAACTAAAAAAATCAAATATGTTGAAATCCAAAAAAAATCAAATATTTCAAAATAAAAAAAAATCAAATATTTCAAAATCCAAAAAAATCAAATAGTTCCAAATCCAAGAAAAAAAATCAAATATTTCAAAATCCAAAACAAAATCAAATACTTTGGAAATCCAAACAAAAATCAGATATTTTCAAAACTTCAAAAAAGAGATTTTCTTGATTTGCATTCATAGCATCCATTGCATTCATTTGACATTTGTTATTCGCCTATTTAATAAGGCTTACCCCCTTGACCAGAAATCAAGAAATAGTCATTTCCTAACTTTCTATAGGCAAGGGGTTAATCCTAAAATAGATTTAATCGGTTTTACTATATTTGTATGTGCGCAGGGGCAGGTTGAAGCTAAAAGTTCAGTGGGCTCGTGACCGTGTGAATGTTAAAGTCTTATCCCAACCTACGCAATCAAACATCAAGCCCAAAAGTCCAAAACTAAAACTCAACCTAATCATCAGTCTTATTCATTTCATGTATCAAACCTTCTAAACACAAGTCCTATCCATCATCATGAAAATCACTCAGTCCTCCGCTGGGCATCTCCACGGGGACGTATCTCTCTCAGCTCTCTAACATAGGCCTGGCACGCCGCCGGGATCTCTGCAACCTCTGCTGGTAGGGTAAGCACCCTGCTCACCTCCCACATGATCAGGGCACTCCTGACCGCCTACTCATCCTCCTCCGTGCCAATCCTCCTCGCCTGTAGCGCGGAAAGGTGGGGTAGTGCTGGTAGAACAGTCTGGGGTAGTCCAACCTGTAGGTAGCACCGGTGCGGGCTGTACATCGCCAGTGCGGTGTCAGTCACGAGCCTCAAGTCCAAGCCCGGCCTCCTGGGAACTCTGACAGTGGTATCACGGAGGAAGCCCGGGCACATCACGAACCGATCTAGGGGCAATCTGTTGATGTACAGTCGCCACTCATCTCTGGTCTTCATCTCAGCTGTCCTACACTCTACCTGCGGAGAGAATCCGAACGCGCCACCTATGAAGAAGAGAGGGTGGCTCCCAAAGATCCTGCTAGCCGAAGTGACATCCTCCCTATAGATGAATTTCACCCTAACACCCATCCAACACTCTAGGAGGATCATAGTACCAAACAGAGGACCTCCTAAGGCTGCTGAAGTAAGGCCCTCGTACAAGTAAGCTAGGATGGCCTGGGAGATGGAAAGTCCCTGTCAAAGGCCGCTAATGGTACTAAGAAGGGGCATCTCTAGTACATGGTCGATTGAAGGAAACAAGATGGCACCGCACAAGCAAATGGACACAGCCTCAGCTATGGCTTCATCCCACCCACAACTTTTCTTGCAATGCTCCACTACCCACTGGCTAAGAGGAAGAAGGTGAATCTGACGCGGGCCTACGAAAGTGTGGACATCCCTGCTGTCTGGTATGAACCCTCCCAAGATAAGCCTAGGATCTATAGGGGCAACTGTATGACACACTAATTCTTCCCCTCCCACCTGGGACCTGGGTAAAGAGAAGTAGGTCTCTACTTCCTCCAATAGGATAGTGGCCTCGAATGATGGGAAAATGAATGTATGGGTCTGAGGATGCCAAATTCCAACTAGGGATGAGATGCTGTGCCAATCAAAAGAAAGCTTTGGGTAGTTCTGACCCAGCACTAGGAGAGGTTGTAAGTGCCAAGATCTCAGGATAGAGGTCACTCCTAGGGGCAAGGCGCGGACCATGGGAGCCAACCACTTCAAGGTGGAATACCGCCTGGGGCCAGGGAGAAGCTGAGGTGGAAAGAAAGGAGATGGAAGAAAAGAAAGGAAAAGAAAAGCATGTAAGTAAATGAGAGAATTGAATTGAATGAAATCATGACTAACTTACCTCTCTCAGAGGACTTGAGCTGAGATGTCGTGGGATCGCGGTTAGCCGTTAAAGCACTTCCCGCTCTTTCCTGGCCAGCTTTGGCCCTTCAAAAGATGCTCCCTTAATGGTACTACCCTCTAGGGCCCTCTTCATGATGATTTGGTGATGAGTAGCAAAGGTTTCAAGGCTTAGAAGGAGGAGGATGCGTGAATCATGAATTTAGGCTGCCCTCGTACTTATAGGTCTTGTTAGGAAGCCTAGGCCTCTTAAGATTGGGTTGGTTAAGTCTAGGACCAGTTAAGATGAGGCTTGGATAGGTTTGAGGCAACTTACCCTCGCGTTAGGGACTCTCCAGGAGAGTCCCCTTCTAGTTCGCAGGATGACCCTTTGGACGGTCTTACGATAGACCGCCCATCATATTACGCAGCCCGTTACGGACCGTTTATCACCCTCTAAAGAATTCAAGGGTAGGATTTCAAGCGGCCTTATTTAGACTGTTCTTCTTCGTACGCGGCTTATGGTGAACCGCTCAACCCAAACGGTTAATATCAAACCGTTCTATTCTCCTTGGAACGGTCTATTACAGACCGTGTGTTTCTTTGAGCGGCCCACTGAGAACCGTTCTTATGATCTGAAGCCCATTGTGCACCTTCCAACTAGTAGTCGTGGCATCCCTCATCTCACTCATTTGGCGTCACTCATCTCACTCATTTGGCGTCACTCATCTCACTCGTTTGGCGCCCTCATCTCACTCATTTGACGTCACTCACTCTCTCACTCGGAGTCGGTGTCCCTCTATCTCACTCGTGGTCGTGTCGCGTCACACCCGTAGTCGTGTCTCACCCATAGTCGTCGTCTCTCACTCACGCTCTCGTGTCAAGTCAATAGTCGCATTCATCCATTCACTCATTCATACATCCACAAAATAAAAAAACAAAAAACAAAAGCATGCATATCACTATCATATCATATCATGTGTACAAAAGTCAGGCCAAGTACAGAAAGTCAAGCCTGTCCCTCTCCCTGGCCCCCGTCACTGTCCCCGGATCCCTCGTGCCTCTTTGGTGGAGGCATCGCTGAAACCGCCTCGTTACACTAACGTCGCCGGCGTCTCTCCTCCTCCTCATTCCTCCGGTGGCCGAAGGAACCTGTGAAGTAACTCCTAATAGAGCCATGAGTGGCGTGACTGCCGCTCGGAGTCGCTCGGCTGCGCTCTCGACTCACCTCTCTCATGCCTTCCACCTTGCCCTCCAACATGGCAACCTGTAACCGGGCCTGTTCAGCCTCAGCCCGGTAGCGCTCCGCCTCGGTTGCGCTGACTCGAAATCGCTCCGTCTCAGCCCGGTAGCGCTCTGCCTCGGCCGCACTGGCTCGAAGTCGCTCCAACTCAGCCCGAAGAAGCGCCGTCTCCAGCGCGTCTGCTGGTCGGCTCTGTGCTGCCTCCTCCTGCACACGGGCCACCTCCTCCCGAGCCGCTGCCCGGCTCTGCTCTAGCTCAGTCCTAAGGCGTGTCAGCTCGGACGTCTGCATGCACATATCATTGTCAGTCAATTGCATTTCATACGTATCATAAGCATAAATAACAAGGGTGTTGGGTCCCGTAGTGCAGGAACACGGATCTAGAGGAGGGGGTGAATAGATCCTTCTACTCAAATAAAGTCCAATTGAAGCTTTAAGCTAGCTCACAGCGGGATTAGCAAGATTAGCAAGAGTGAGGAATTTAAACTAATTAGAATAGACTTGATTCTCTCAATCTCACCGTACTTACTCGAACAGAAATTAGATATGAATAACAAGGCAAAACACCACAACACAAACCACAATGCACGGGGATTTTTAAGGTGGTTCGGGACCACGACGGGCTCCCTACGTCCACCCCTCACCAAACCGGTGAGGCTTCACTCGGGGAAAAATCCCCAACACGGAGACGACGCTCCAAACACACACGGGGATAAATCCCCACACACACACACACGGGGACGTGCCCCAATGCACACACACACACACACACACACACACACACGCACGGAGACGAAGTCTCCAACATGATCCAACAAGTGGATCAACAAAGCGCACACACGCTGCGACAAGTGCAGCAAACTTTACACACACGTAGATCTTAGGAAGACCTACACACACATATGAATCAAGTACGACACACACACAAATGACCACGGATCCAACAACGATCCAAACACACACAAGTATGCAGTTTATAAGAAACACAAATCTGACACTTAAAACACAATAAGGCACAGTTGAGAAAAACTCCTGATTCGGCTCCCCTTTGAATGTATGTTGTTGATCTTGAATGTGGCATCAATCTACACTTGAACGGAGGTTTAATCTGTGCTTGCTTGGCTCTTCTTTTCCTTGGACAGCACTCTCTTTATCTCCCTTGGATCTTTCTTGACTCCCCTTAGATCGTTCTTGAAGGATGATGAAGGATTCTTGCACAAATGATGTTGTAGCTTGATTCTCTATGCAACTTCTGGTTGGAGATCGATTAGAAACTTGTTTGCAGCTTCTTCCCTTCACATTCACGCTCAAAACCTGGTGGAAGAACCCCTGGAGCTGCTACCTGCGACCTGCACACACAAAGTTGAAGAAAAGAATAGTTTTCAGGTTCATCCCTTAGGGTTTTCAATCCAATAAGATGTTTTATAGACTTAGGACGGTAAGAGATAGCCTAGGGACCAGATCCTGATATCCTGGAGTGATTTGGGGCTTTTGGACCGGATTGGGAGGACTTTTGACGCACTTATATGAAGGTCAAATATGACGGCGTCACCACGTACCGGAATGGGTCGACCCTTGGGGTCGAGGGTCGACCCTCGGGCAAACAGAACACAAACCAGAATGATTTCTGGTTCAGTTTTACTGGGGTCTACCCTCGGGCTAAACAGAACCCAAAACAGAACCAAATCTTGGTTCTGGTTTACAGGGGTCGACCCTTGGGGTCGACCCTTCAATGGGTCGACCCCAGGGGTCGACCCTTTCAGGTAGGGTGCAAAAAACTAGTTTCTGTCTAGAACAGAAACACTGAGGGTCGACCCATGGGGTCGACCCTTGCAAGTAAGTGATGAAAAAATGGTTTTTAGCCCCTTTAAGCTATGCAAAACCAATGGAATAAATATGACCAAAGTCCCTTGATTCCGGATAATTAGTTCTAATGATTTGAACTTGAATAACCATAGAAAAACTAAATTAGTATCGATTTGAAAATCAAATGAACTTATCTGTTGAAACTAGCTTTTCTAGAATGAATATGAACATAATGGCATCCAAATGAACCCGAAACATTATCATCTCAAAGGCCATGATCTCAAGAGTGAAAATGTGAGTTCAACACAAGAATCTATCAAGTTAGCATTTCAACCAAGCCATGTACACCAACTTGTATAGTCAAAAACAAGGATTTGAAGTTGTTATGCTTTCATAAAAAACCCAATCAAGCAATTTTCACACAACCCAACTTCTAGAGGTTATTTCACACATTTCAAATGAAGCTCAATGAAATATACTAGAAACATGATGATGCTCATATTCAACTCTCCACAACCATGCAATCAAGCATTAACACTTAGAACTTGTTCTCATCAAGATATATCATTGAACTAACTCAACCAAGTATTTGGCTTCTCAAATCAATCAACAAAAATACATTCCACCAAATGACAAGATTTTGTTATGATAAACATGGACCTCTCAATTAATCAAAAACAATGACATGGGAGCTCAACCATTCAATCACAAGGCAACCAAATCTTCAACAACAAAATGCTTCATCACACAAGTGTTAACAATTATGTCAATTGTAAAACTTGCATAATATCATGGAACCACATTCATTTAAATGGCATTCTTGTTGATTAAAAACTAACATTAATGAAGCATTATCTCAAAAGGAGCATTGATATAAACTTTCCAAATTAAATTACCATGAGTCCAAGAAACGAGCAAGCATCATTAAAAGCACATCCATCAAATTTCAAGTTACAAGGTTGAGGATATTTTAAGCTCAAAAATCTTATGAGGAAAACGCATGAAAATACCCAACCAAGACTTTGAAAAGTTATTTGATGAAATGCATGAAATATAGAAGAGTTAACGCAATGCAATGAGTGAGTCAACTCCCTTTTTCAGTAAGATCTTCATTGATGCAATCCTTTGAGTTTCAAACATGAATCATGGACTTTTATCCTGCAAATCAAAATATTCAATGCATGAGATCCTTAAATACAAATCATTCATATAACTTTCAAACATGAACAAAGTTAACTCCCTTTAAGAAGAAGAGCTTCAATGATGGACTCCTTTAGATTCCAAGTATGAGCCATGAAGTTGTGTTCCTACAAACCAACATAAATATAACATTAGTTCATTAAACACCGAGAGTTCACATGGCTTGCAAGAGTAAACATTGACTCCATCTTTCAACTTATCAAATCAAGATATAAAACATGTTGCTCAATGAAACACATACACACACAAACACAATCATTTTGATATCATTGAAACCAAACACGAACTAGGGGATGCAACAAAGGGGAAGTGTAGTGCTTTGCGTACCCTCTCGGTGAGCGCCACCTCGGCCGCCTTGGCCCGCGCTACCATCCTAGTGAAGTCGGCCTCCCGCTTAGCCCGATCTGCAGGAGTCTGGGTAGAGGAAGAAGAAGGAGCATCAGCCCCCTGTCGCTGGTCCCCCTCAGCGCGCTGCATCCAAAACTCCAGGTTAGTCACATGCATAATCATAATCATAAGCATTTGCATAATTTAGAGAGTTTAGGGTTTAGAAAACTCACCAATAAGGCCAGGGCCTGACGGGCCTCGTCCCGCTCCCTGATCGTGGAGTGCAGGAGCCCCTGCAACTCCATCAGTCATCCCTCAGGGTCAATCTACATTTAGAAGTTCATGTGTCAGTGCATCATCATATAGGAGTCATAAGCATAACAGATAGAGTTTGAGTTTAGAAGTCGTACCGGTCGGGGGGCACCCCGGAACACCTGGTCCCAGTAGTGTCTGGCGTACGCGGTGTAGTACGCTAAGTCGCTCTCTGCTCAGGCGGTCACCACTCGCCCCTGAGCTATCCAGTCGGCCACCTGTGCAGCATTCTTCGTCGACCAATCAAATGCTGTGGTAAGCCCCGAGTAGTCCTCGTCACTCGCTCCCCCGCCTTCTCAGGCGCCGGGAACTCCACAGCGGGCTGATAGACCCTGATGGTCCTCATCACCAACCTGTAGTACAGTGGCTCCACCACATTCACGCAGTGAAGCCACACATCTCGTCCGGTGAAGGCAAGGGCGCCGACCACCCAAGGCTGACCCTCCTGGCCCTCCTCAGTGTAAGGTGTCCACCGTACCTGCAAGAAATAGAAAGTCGCATCAGCATCATCATCATATAAAAATTGCATTTAATTAAAGAGTCTGATTTTAGAAGCATACCGAGGTGAATGGTAGAGCGTCCAGGTCGTCCTGTATCTCTCGGACCTGCCATCTCAAGGCTACGATCTCCCGAGGTGCTGTCCACCTCCGTGCAATCGGCAGGAGCCTAGGATGGGTCTCCTCGCCTCTGCCCAACCCACATAGGCATACGTAGACCCACACCTGCATCACAGCATCGTGTCAGCATTTAGGAAACATATAAGGTTGCATAATGAAGTCTAGGTTAAGAGTCGTACATGGAGTAAGGGGGAGAAGCCCCCGAGCATCATCCGACGGGCCGTTGAACTCAGCATGTCAAAGAGGAAGGCGAGGACCGTTGCTCCCCACGCGTAGTCACCTACGTGGCTCAGCTCCTCGAGGAAGGGAAGGAACCGGTAGCTCATCACGTACGCTCTGGTGGAGAAGATGAGTCGCCCGAACATCAGCATCAAGAACCGCCTCAGCACTCTGTCCGCCTTTGCAGCTATCCACGGCCGCGCCAGCTCCACTAACCGCTGTAAGTGCTCCTCCGGCTGCTCGCCAACTGCAACTCCCGCCCATCGTAATTCGAGGCTGTCCGGGAGACTAGCCCGAGGTAGGAGGGTCGACTGCCTCTCAGGGCGCCGCAGCTCTAAGCCCAGCAATCCCCGAGCCATCGCCCGATAGTCGAGAAAAGTGGTCCCGCTAACCGGTGCCCCGTGCACTCGAAGGCTAGTGAGCCTGGCCACGTCCTCCAGCATGGGGACCATATCGCCCCATGGGAAAAGGAACATCCGACTCATTGGGCCCCAGCGGTAGTGCAGGGCGTAGAGCAGAGCTGCGTCGAATCGACATACCTCAATGCTCAGGAATGGGGCGAACCCCATGGTAGCCAACCGCTCCCTCTTGAAGTCCGGCAGTGCTAAGTACACTGAACAGACCTGCAGTAACGAGGTGCGGGTCCTGCACTTTCCCTGCATTCATTCATTCATTTTAGATGCATTTTAGTAATTAGTTTAAGCATTTTATTTCATTTTTAAATAAAATCATCAAGGTTAATTCTCTGTCATAAGAGCGATTCCCCACAGGCCGCTCGTCCATTTAAACGGTACTATGCGCACCATTTTACTCCCCAGGTTCTGTGTTTCGAACGGGCTGGACTGGGCCGTTCCTATCTTGAACGGGTGCGTTTGCACCGTTCTTATCTCGGGCTTCTTAGGTTCGAACGGCCGCTCCTGGGCCGCAGGAAGGTTGGGTGGTTCTATGGGAACCGCATCGTTCTTTATTGACAAGGTAGTGAACGGACCAATATCGCCCGTTTGTTGTTTGAATGGTGAGCCTCTCACCATCCTTGCTTGGTTCGGTTCTATTATTGTGTGAGTTTGAACGGCTACCCCTGGGTCGTATGGATGTTGGGCGGCTCGATGTGAGCCACATGTTTTTGTTTGTGCGGTTTTGACTAAACCGCCCTACCATCGTCTTCCCCGATGACGGTGATGGTTCCCCACCGGCAGGGAGGCCGCCGTGGCCCCCCAAACCGGCCCTTAAGCCCTCTAATCCCCCCAAGACCTCCCTAAAACTAACATGCGTGGCTTGAAATTGAAGAAAAATGGAAATGGGGAGGGTTAGAGCACCTACCTCGGGGTCCCTTGGCTTCTTCACCGGTTTCACTACCGGTGGCCCCTCTCCGGCGTCCTCGTCTTGGGGCATGTCTGTCCTTGGCCCTTATCTGGCGTCGGGCGGTGGCGGGGGTGTGTCTCCCTTGGCCGTGGACGTCGTCGGCACCTCTGTCGGCGGTGGTCCGTCGGTACTCGCGGTCGGCGGCGAGGTCCCTCCTTCTTCGTCCATCTCGGGGCGTCGGGCTTGGTGCTTATGGCGCATGGAGGACGAGAGGGAGGTTGAGTGATGAGAAGAGAGCTTGGAGGTGAGAGAGGGAGTGTGAGAGGTTAGAATAGGCTCGGTGCCCTTCGTTCTCTCCCCCACCGTCGGTTACGGTGGAGGGAGATGAAGAGTTTAGCATTTCGAGGTTGCAGAGGATGTGCGGTCTAGCGATAAACCATCCTTGGTTTGTGCGGTTGATCTGTGGCCGTTCATCATCAACAATAGTGAAGAGGCGAAATCTCGCGCTGGTTCCTGAGCGGGCTGGTAATCACCAAGTTTGTGAACTGTAAGACAAGAAAATGGGTCAGAGGGCCCAAGGGGATTCCCTGGGGTGAAACCCTCCGATGCTCAAGTCAGTAGAGCAATGGTGAGAGCAGCGATAGGGAGGAGAAGGTGAAGGCGCGAGATCCCTCTCCACCATTGGGGTGAAGTGATCCGTGCTCAGGAATTGGGGGTGGATCAATGCCCTTTCGGACTTCCCTTTCGCCGGAGGGTATCCCAGGTTTAAATAGTGTGCCGCCCTCTGGAGTCCTGCAAGCCGAGGGGTCTTTGGTGGAGGTTACATCCTCATCGTGGGCTTTTTTGGCCTCATCGTGGGGGCGTTATCCTTGCGGGGAAGCTGGAGCTCCTGGACTTCTTAGCGTCCGGCCCGCTGTGGACTCTAACGGCTACAATGATAAACAATTTATCGGTCGTACCAAGCTTAGGGGGGCCGGCCTTATCCGGCAATAGGCCTAGCTTGGTGAGGAGATGGGTCAGACAGACCGGCTAGCGCTTCCCCCCCTTCGTGCGGAGGGATAGCTCGTGCGCGAGTCTTCCTGTGACCTGACCGAAGCTCGGGCTCTCCGAGCCTTGGGGCCGCCTAGGAGAGTTGTTTCCTCGAGTATTGTTTTATTGGGCTTTTCCAAGTGGGCCCTGTGAGCTGTCACTTGGACGAGCTTGCCTCGTTGGGCCCTGTTGGGCCTAGTTGGGTCTGCTCTTTGAGTGGGCTGCAGGAATCCCCCTCTCCACTTGTCCCCCTCCTACTCCCGAGCCAAGGGGGCTCGGTTGAGTAGTTTTTCGAGGCTTTGGACCGGCGTGGCTAAGGTGGGTGGAATCCTGTCGGCGTTATGAAGCCACATATAGTGGTCGCCTGGGCCCGTAGTAATAATGATCCTGACTGATTTGAAATGAAGGGGCCCCCTTTTTCTCGGAGGTTGAAATGGCGCGCCGCCTCCCGCGAGGGCTTATAGGCGTAGGGCGCTGCTCGTCCTCCTAGCCTTTCTAGGGTTTTTGACCTTTCCTCCATTTCTTTGCTTCTGGGGCTCCTTGATGCGTCGTGAAGATACAACGGGGGAGCAAGCTCTTGCGGCGACATTTGAGGAGTTGGCGCGTATAACCGCGGAGGCGATCCGGCAGCTTCCTTCTCCCCCGGAGTCTTCGGGCTCTAGTGAAGGTTCTTCTTCTAGCTCGATGGAGGATCTGCGCTCAGAAATCGAGCAGGTGAGGCGGGAGCCCGTCCCCAATCGCAGCGAGTTGGGGGAGACTGATGTGAAGAAACTGGAGCATCAGTTTCGCCTGCCTCTCTGATATAGCTTTGTAGCCGCTGCCCCATACGAGACGAGCTTGGATAGCCGCACGAGCTATATTTGTACTTTTCTCCTGGCGTGGAAGAGCGGATTCTGCCTCCCCTTCGAGCCTTTCATTCTGAAGCTTCTCAATTTTTTCGTGTTGGCACCTGTTCAGCTGGTGGCCAACTCGTATCTCCTGCTGTATGCCTTTCGGATCCTCTGCCTCCTACAGGGGGTTCCCCCGTCCCTTGATCTTTTTTATTATTTCTTCGAGCTGAAGGCACATCCATCGGCGGGGAAAGGCTTCTACTTTATTCAGGAGCGCAGGAATCGGAGTTGTATTCCGCTAGCGGCGAAGGATTCTTCGCACAAAGGGTGGAAGAGGCAATTTTTCTGGGTAAAGGCGGAAGCAGTGGATGAATCCTGGAGGTGCCAGGTTATGCCCAACTTCCATCCGAATCTTGCCCCGCGGCAGGAGGAGTTCCCCGCCGACGTGGAGGAATACGCCGCTCGCTTGTTGACAAATCGCCGGTCGACTGAGGAGCTGGTGACACTGGAGAACGTGGAGCAGTATCTGCTTACACAGCTCAAGCCATTAGGTATCATCCTTTGGATCCTTCTGCGAGGTCGGAGGGGCGCCTTTTCGCTTCTTAACCGATTCTTCTTCTTCATTGCAGACATCCGACGGGAACCTTTGGAAGAGATCACCGAGGTCATCAACCTTGGGGATGACTCGGTGGCTGATGAGTCTGTCATTCCCGCGGGTCGTTCCCAAGCCCGGGATAAGGGCAAGGGGGTGGCCTCCGAGGGATCTTCGCGGCCAAGCGGGGCGAAGCGCAAGAATCCCATGGAGGGAAAATTGCGGGAAGCCATAAAGGCCAAGAAGCGGGCCAAGAAGGCTGGCATTCCTACCGCTGCCGGGGGCGACTCTGGCTCAGCGGCGCTCCCCTCTCGGGGGCAAGATGGGGCCGACCCTTCCGGGCCAGCTCCCCCACCTACCAGGCGAGAGGGGGCCGAGGAGACCAGGGGCCCTTCAGAGGGCGGAGATTGGTCGGTTCTCCCCTCCCCGGGGATGGAGGGGACCGGTGCTGAAGTAGCCAACGTCGAGACCGGGAGACCGGTTGAGGTCGGCGATGTCTCGGGCGGCGAGGCACGGGCCGAGATAGATAGGGATGGGGGTTCACCCGCGAGGGCGTCGCAGTCCCAAGTGCTCGAAGTTCCCGGTGCGGTCGATCCCGTGGCATCAGTCGAGGCTGGGGGTTCGCCCGAGGAGGCGTCGTAACCCCAACCGACCGCGGCGCACGGGGCGGTCGGCCCCGTTGCTCGAGTCGAACCTTCTGGCGGGGCATCCGGTGGGGAGCGGATCTCCATGCCGGAGGCCTTGGCAAGGCTCAGTGTTTCGGGTGACCTGTATCGGGTTTGCCAAGAGGTTGCCGCAAAGACGAGGGGGGGAGACAAGCGCCACTCCCCCTCCGGAGTCCTCGACATCCTCATGGAGGGCGGCTTAGTCATGGCTCGGTCGGCGGCCTTGATGGTGGAGATGTACGCTCGGACGGAGGCGGAGCGGTCGAATCTCGCCTGGGCCCTCGGGTGGTGCGAGAGGAAACTGGCCCGCCTCAGCGAGGAGCATGAGGGGCTTCGATGGGAGTTCTCCGTGATCAGGGATTTGGCACGGTCAAGCCGGCTAGAAATCGAGGTGCTGACCGAGCAGTTGGCTAAGGCCTGAGAGTCACTTGAGAGGAAGGGCAAACTCTTGGAGGAGGAGCGTCTGCGTCACCTCGAGTTGGATGGTCGCTGGGAGCTCGAACGTGCCAAGCTACTGGACCGGGCGGAGGTAGCGGAGCGCCTTCGTTCTATGGCCGAGGCGGACCGAGCCGGGGCGGAGAGGCGGTCGAGCGAAGCCGAGCGAGGGAGGGTCGAGGCAGAGGAAAGCCTGGCGGGGGCAGAGGAGCGTGCGGCCAAGGCGGAGCGGGCTTGGGTCGAGCTCGTTGGGAGGATGGAGCAGATCGAGGCGGAGGCGATCGAGCGGTACAGGAGCTCGGACGCCTATTCAACCGACCTGGAGAGAACCGCCCGACCATATTACGAGGTAGCGCTTCGCCGGGGAGCCCGAAAGGGGTTTAAGCAGGGTTATCGTCGGGCGGTGGACTACGCCTACGATGAAGACTCTGGGATCGAGTTCCCTTTGGGCCAGAGCTATGACTCGGATGAGTCGGTTTCTTGCTCTTCTACGTCGAGCGGGGAAGATCTAGAGGGGTCTCCTCTGGCGGGGTCACCAACTCCGGACGTCTCGGGAGGGCTCGCGATCGAGACAGTTCTCGCACAGGCGAGGTCAGTGCCCGGGTCGGCCGTCACCGAGGGTGTTGGGGGTGACGCACCCACTTCCGTCGCTCCCGAGCTTCAAAGTGGGCCCGAGGCCTGATGTATTTTACCTTATTTTGCCCCTTTCTCTTGTTTGTCTCTCTTTCCTCCTTTAGAGAGTTTCCTCTTTATGAGATAATGAATGACTTACTTGTTTGATCGCCATCCTTGCCGTGATTTGGTTGGCGTATCTGAAGTAGTTGGAGAGTGCCGATATGTCCTACGTGGTTTTCGCATGCTGATTTGGTAGGCTTCTGACGGGGCGTCCTTTCGTTCCCTTACGCATTGAATGCCAGGCCGCTCCGTGAATCCCGCTAGGGCGGGAAACGAGGAGTTGGAGGTGACTGTTCAGGGGAGAAATCCTTTGGCGTGTTTTCGAGGGGGGAGTCATTTAAGGCGTGTAGCCTCCTTTGGCCTATAAGAAGGACCGAAAGGTGCCCTTTCCTCTTTACCGCTTAGGATTTTCTCTAACAGTCTTTCCTCACTCCTTCTTTACTCTACGTTGTGCCGTTGCATTCGGAGCATGGAGGATCCTTCGGAGGGCGACGCCGCCGCCGCCGGGGAGCAGAGAGCTCTTGCCGTCCCAGCTTGTTGGACGAGTCCCACGGTCGCCACGCGGGTTTGAGACGGGTCCGATGGTCGCCGTGCGGATCTGGGGAGGGCTTCGACGTGTGAGGGCACGGCTCTTGCCCTTTCTCAGTTCTGGCGTGGCTTTCGGGCGGGCGCCGAGGCGGAGGAAGGATGGGGGTATCAGGGATGCCTGTCGTCACTCCCCCTCTGCATGGGGGGGGAGGCACATCAAGTTCCCTCCTCAGCGAAGCCTTCCTCCGTCTGCAGCCTCTTTCTCCCTCTTCTGCTCTTCATTTCTTTTACTCTTCGGAGGCAGCTTGCTCTCTGTTCCCTTCCAGGGAATTGGTAGGTTGGGAAAGAGGAGGTCTTCACGGCGCTCCTTCTCCCTGGCCTCTATCAACTTGGAAGGTAGCCTTCTCCAACCTTAGAAGGTGGTTACCTTCTCTGCAATCCCTCTGTCACCTTTGTTAGGGGTCATCTGAGCCAACTGGATCGGCCCCCTCTTGTCCGAGCCAGTTTCTACGCGAGGCAGAGTCAGTGGCTGGACGCTAGGAGATCGAGATCGAGTCAACCGAGCGATGACCCCTTGCAGTGGTGTTAGATGGATTTTCTTGCTTTTTGTCATGCAATGTACTGGCCTTTGCTTTTATGATGTATCAATAGTTTTGAATGAAAAGAAAAGGGATTTATTTCAGCCATCTTGTTGTACAATTTCAAAAATAGAATTTGCGTAGTGCGGCTGCGTTCCATGTTCGAGGAATGGGATCCCCTTCCATTGTTGCTAACATGTACGCACCTTTCCTGAGCATCTCGACCACTAGGTAGGGGCCTTCCCAGTTAGGGGACAGCTTGCCCGCCGCCTCTAGTGGTCGAGAGGCTTCGACCTTTCTGAGGATGAAGTCTCCCGGTTGGAAGTGTCTGCTTCAGACTCTGGAGTTGTAGTATCGAGTGAGGCGTCGCTGGTATTCTGTCGCTCGGATGCTGGCAATATCCCGGAGTTCATCGGCTAGGTCGAGGTTCTTGAGTAACTTTTGGTTGTTTTCCTCGAGCGAGTAGTAGATGACTCGGAGAGACCGGTTGGCGATCTCTAATGGAATGATGGCCTCAGTGCCGTACACCAACTGAAAAGGACTTTCACCGATTGCCGTCTTGGGAGTCGTTTGGTGCGACCACAGTACGCAAGTCAATTCCTCAAGCCAACTACCCTTGGCTTTGCCGAGTCTTGTCTTTATGCCTTTCAAGATAGTCTTATTGGCATTTTCGGCCAGCCCGTTGGCCTGAGGGTGGGCGACCGAAGTGAAGTGGTTGCGGATTTTTAGGTCGGCGCATCTGTCTCGGAAATATCGAGAATCGAATTGTCGACCGTTATCGCTCACTATCACTCGGGGGATGCCGAAGCGACAAATGATCGATTTCCAGACAAAACTCCAGACGACTGTCTCGGTGATCCTTGCAGTGGCTTCGGCCTCGATCCATTTAGTGAAGTAGTCGATGGCGACGATAATGAACTTTTTCTGGGACTGAGCCATGGGGAATGGCCCGAGAATGTCGATCCCCCACCGAGCAAAGGGATAAGGCTCGGCGAGGGTGATGAGTTCTATAGCCGGCTGATGGACCAAGTGGTCGAACCGCTGGCATCGGTCGCATTGTTGAGCATAGGCCGAGCAGTCGCGCTGCAGGGTGGGCCACCAGCACCCCTGTCGTAACAGGATCCTGGCTAGTGACCTTGCCCCTGAGTGCACTCTGCACAGGCCTTCATGAACCTCTTGGATGGCTCGGCTGGCTTCATCGGGGCCGAGGCACTTCAGGAGAGGGCCGGCGAAAGACCATCGGTAGAGTGTGTTGTCCAGGACGACGAAGCGCCGGGCTTGGTACTTCATTCGGCGTGCTTCCCGAGGGTCGGAGGGCTCTTGGGAGTCTCAGAGCCAAGACAGGTAGGGGACGCGCCAGTCGCTCGGGACGGCTAAGTCAACAGCGAGGAGCTCCGAGTCAATGCTCGGGCATTCTACCTCTTCGAGGAGTACCGATCGGGTACCTTCTGGGTCTAGGGAGGAGGCCAACCGAGAGAGGGCGTCCGCTCGTGAGTTTTCTTCCCGGGCTATTCGAACTACCTCGAATCCCTCGAATTGTTGGGCCAGACTCCTGACCAGCTGGAGGTATTTGATCATGGGTGCATGTGGGGATGGGTCTATCTGATTTATTTTAATTTTGATTTTTATTTATTTTTATTTGACTTATTTATTTGTTTTGTTTATTAGGCGTGCCAGTCACGTGTGTGACAATTTCATTGTGCGCTCGATCTGACTTGGTCAGTCGATTGTGAGGTCCGAGTCGGAAGCAGAAGTCCGTCATACCATAAAGGCTATGACGTTAATTACGTCCTTCCAAGGAAGGACAACCCTTGATTAAACGCCAAAAGAGGAGGCCTCATAAGGCAAACAGATATTCATATACATAACTTTGAACTTCGTACCAGGCCCGGAAGGCGAGTAAGAGAATAACATTAACCACAGAAACAAACTATCTCGCTGAATCGGTGGTTCAAAAACAATCAGACTCAGGGGAAAAGGTGAAACAGAGGATATCAATCGCAGACAGGATGAGCCGCGATCATGACGGAGGTTTAAAACATCGGTTAATATTTCGGCGGCACTTCCCCATAGCCTGGATCATACCCAGAGGGAAATAGGCTATCACCCACGGAGTGCCGGGGTGAAAGCCGAGAGAAAGAGAGAGGTCGGGCCTCTCCACGTTACACATGTATGCCCTAAGGCAATGTTTGATTCTTCCCTGACAGGAGCTGGTGGCACTCATGCATTGGCATGGCTCACCGGGGCTAAGAGGGAGGCGCGTCGTTGTGAATTCGACACGAATCGATGGAACATAAGGGAGTCTGCCTCCCTTTAACTTTATCCTCGGGGCACATCTGGTGATCCACGAATATCTCTGTGTAGGTTAGCTTTGGGCATTTGGGCTCACAGAGTGGCAACTTAGGCTCTCGGTATGACCACAGATGGGAGGCTAAGGCTCCCGGCGTGAGTGGCAAGAAGGTGGAGGTTCCCGGCGTGGCCGAAGGGAAGAGTCCAGGAAGCTCCCGGCGCCGACTTCCCGGCACCCTGAAGATTCTCCAAGGGGGTTCTCGGCGTAGGCTAAAAGGGGGAAGAGGAGCTCTAGGCGTGGGGTTTCCCGGCGCGCTCAAGGCCGTGCCGGGAGCTGGTGGCGCCGAGAGGTAGGTGCCGAGAAGGCGGGTGTTTGGGCGCCGTGAGGAGTTTAGGATTTTACGGTACCCTATTTTTAGGATTTTGAGAGTTTTCTGGGAATTATATCAAAGTAGATTGGCTCTGGGGACTAGAGATGGGGTTCAACTTGTTTTAGTTGTATATGCTTCAAAGGAGGCCGGAGCAGAGAGGGATTGGAGGGGAAGAGCCCCACACAGAGGTCCTTTTCACCATTACCATGCGGGGTTCAGAGGACAGCTTCAGTATTATCTCTCATCGGCCTGGGAGGATTTCAGCAGCACCTCCCCCGTACCTAGCATATTCCAGGGAGTGATAGACGATCACCCACTGAGTGCCGGGATGAAAGCCAGAATAAGGGGGGTATGGGACCCCTAGCCCGTGTATGTGATCACAGCACCAACTTAATATCCCTTTGAGGCCATTGAAACTTATGCAGTGGCATAGTTTCTCTAGCTCGTAAGGTTATGTAGGGGAGTTATCCCCAATGATGTTTATCCCTTAGGTACATATGATGATCTGGGGTATCCTTCGACGGGATGCAAAGCTTGGTTGATCGGACTTCAAAGGGCATCTGCGTGGTTCCTTGGCCTGTAGAAGGAAGACTTTCATCCGGGGTTCAAGGAATTGAGGATTCACAGCGTAAAGAAAGGATGGCAGGAAGTGTAGTTCCCGGCGTAGGTTTCATTGGCCAAAAAGGGGGGAGCTCTCGGCGCAGGGGTTCTCGGCGCGGTAATGACCGCGCCGGGAACCCGGCGCCGGGAGGCCCCCGGGCCGGGAAGGCTGTATTGTAAGAGGCTTTGTCTGGCTTGCTAAAGGGGCTAAAGCAAGGGGGATATCTCGGCGGAGTAGTTCTCGGCGGGGAAATGACCACGCCGGGAAGGGGCTAAAGGGTTTATGGCTTAGTTGCGATACTCTGCTCAGGAGATTTCTGGGATTTCTGGCTCGGATTGAGGCAAGATCTGGGCTGCAGGAGGGGATTACATGGGGGTTAGCATCAGTCGAAGGGTAGATCATCCATTATTGAATCCTCGTGGGACGTATGGCATTTCCTCTACTCACCTGCTGCTCAGACGGTCAAGAGGTTGATGGCTCTGACCCTGAACGAGATGGGAGCTCGACAGACATCTATAATATTCAGGAGAATCATGATCCGAGGGGAAGGAAGAGGGGGGACAGAGCCCAATAACCCATTAAACGAGGGTTGAGGTTCCATCTTCATCCTTCACCAGAGAACAGGCTAGGGAGGGGGCGGTCGAAACTATTACCGGAAAGCTGTAACATCTGGGCAAACCGATATTCAGAAGAACAACCGATGCAAGAAGGGGAGAAAGACAGCAGACATTCCAATCGATCGAATGCTCAAACGAGCCATGTTGATCCTTCATTTCATTGCATCATCCCAAACCTATACAGATCGTAGAAGGTAAATGAAAGACAGAGATATGGAAATCGAGACCGGAATCCTCCGGCTACATTGATACATCGAGAAAGCCTCGCCAGATTACATCAGAAGAAAAGAAAAAAAAAAGAAAGCATGGGGGAGGGCGGAGCATTGAATCCTCTCCCTCCCCGGCTACCCATCTGAATCTCCCTTTCGGTCTCTCTTCTGGCTTTTTTTTCAATCTGGTTTTGTTTCTACTGTTCCTCCTCCTTCTTCGTCTCCCTTGAGTTCTTCGAAGGGAAGGGGCTTTATAGCCGTCCCTTTTTTGCCTTCTCGCTAGGCACCTCACGGCGCGCCTCAGCTGAGGGCTTCCCGGAACGCAGGCCCCAGCCTCTTGGTGCAGCCATTGGGCTTTGACAAGGTGGCTCCCGGCGCCACTATTACAGGCCCATTTAGGTCTCTTTGACTAGGCCTTTCATAGGCCCCTCACATACTTCAGTACCCAAGAGGGTCCTGTTGACACCTGGAAAATGAACAAGGGTGGAAGCACAATTGAAAAGAGGGTCTGACCAATAGTGAAATACCAATGATGAAGCTCGTCAACCATTCACCCGGCTAAAGCCCTTGTCGGCCAAAGCTGATGCCCGGTGCCGATGTCATTCAGACGGCAGCGCCGATAAAGCCGCAGTCACTCGACTGATGAGACCTCCCAGCCCTTTAAGAAGAGCTGTACTACTGCTTCGTTCAAGAATCCACAGATGATATGTCAGGATAAGCCAGATGTCAACTTACTGATGGATGTAATATGAGATAAAGATGAAGCCAGCACCGGCAGATAAAGATTGTTAGGGCTCCTACAAAGTCAGAACAGAAGAGCAATCCTCTCCACAGATTACACACCCGGCCGAAGTCTGTCAGACTGAAGCTGATGCCCGGTCTTGTCACCGCTCAGATGACAATGCCGATAAAACATACCCAGTTTTGTCGTCATTCAGACGGCAATACTGATTAAACCTCAGTGAGTTCACTCATCAAGCCTCAAGACGATCTCAACAAAGTCATGTCTCTACTAAAGGTGGGCCTTATTCGGTTCTGATGAAGATTAATTCAAAAGAAAGCATAACGAGAAGCCTAAGGCACGTATGAGGCCTGAAGGCACTAGATGGGCCGGCCATTTGGGCTCCTGTTAATGGCGCCGGGAGCCTCAACAGGGGGCGACTTACCGCGCTGGGAGATGTCTCGAATGGAACAAGCCACACCGACTGCCCTCCACCGAGAGGACAGAGGGATGAGAGCTATAAAAGCAAACCCTCTTTGAAATGGGGAGGAGATCGAAGCCGGGCCATCGATCGAAAAGAAAGAAAAGAGAAGAAACCAGAGAGAGAGAGAGCCTCCTCCGCTAAAAAGAAAGAAAGAGAGAAGAGACCGATCAAAAGGGAAGAAGCTCCAGGTGGGCATCCGGGGAGGGAGAGGAGTCAATGCTCCGCCCTCCCCTTTGTTTTCTTTTCTTCTATTTCATGTAATCGTTTCAAGTCTTATCTTGATTCATGCAATGTAGCCGAGACATCTCGGCATCTGTTTGTCCCCCTTTCCCTCACTCTCTCCCTGTAATCGGTTTGAGTATTGGAATGGTGTATCGTCTGGGTTTTCTCACCATGTGTCTTCCCTGATGGACATCATCAAACGAATGGATATATATGTATGATGGGCTATAGCTTAAGCCTGATTTTGCTTCCTCTGAAGCCCTATTGCCATTCCCCGTGTTATCTGTAAACCAGTAGCATGATGATCCGATTTGTTTGTTTCTTTTCTCTGCTTCATAGCACCATTAGTGCTCACCTCAGAGCCCGGGACAGACTATCCCTTGGCTGCTGGGATGAAGCCGTGCTGTGCAATGATCGAAGCTTGAGAAACTCCGGGGTTCTAAGCGTACGTGCTTCATCCGTTGATGTCATCGAAGTCGCCTCTGGGGCCAGAGACAGCCATCTCTTGGCTCCCAGGGCGACGAATGACCATATCAAGCTTGTCCCCAGGCCCTGCGTGATAATGGCGATAGACAGGGGCATTCAGACCTCGGCCTCCCAGATGCCTCTTGAACCCTGATACTCCTGTGAAACCCAGACCTGATCCAGCTTATAGTGGATGCCTTGAGCAGTTTAGAGCCCATAGAATCCGTCAGTTCTGGCCCGAATCACCATTAAACCCAAAAATAGAGCACCGTAGAACCCTAAACCTATCTCGGTGCCCTCACCATTTCGGCCTCCAGAACATTGAAATAGGTGAACAACCCTCGGCGCGGGTCTTCCCGTGCCGATAACCCCATTCTACCCACGCCGAGAGCTTCCCTTTGGCCGATTACCAGCGCCCAGCCCCCATGAAGCAGCCTTCCTGGCGCGCCTAACAGTAGCCCACTAGGACTCTTCCCGGCGCGAGGCTCCAGGCGCCGAGAGCCCTAGTGTGTGCTCCCGGCGCGCCCAACAGTTGCTCTGAAGGACTCTTCCCGGCACGACGGTTTTGGCGCCGGGAACCCCCTTTTTGCAAGCCAAAAACCTGCCTCAAGCCGTAAAACCCTTGCTACCATTGATAAACCCTAGAAATATCCTTGTGAGCTGCTCAACATAATCCCACCTTCTGTCAAGGGATGCCTTGGGTCGTCACATGCACCTCGGGGACGACAACTAGTGGGAGCAACTCCCCTTTTTCTATGTGGTTTCTCGAACTCGATCGGCCTTTTAACCTTAAGACCAAGGAAGCTCTGCCACTGCATAAGCTTCTACGGTCTCAAAAGGGATATCAAGATATTGCTCCGAGCACATACGGGCACCAGGGGTTCCATACCCCTCTATTTTGGCTTTCACCCCGGCACTCCGTGGGTGATCGTCTATCATTCCCTGGCAAATGTTAAGTCCAGGGGAGATGCTGTCAAAATTCTCCCAGGATGCCAGAGATGACATGAAACCTATCCCCGGGACCTTATCCATCAGTGGTGACAGAGGCTCCTTGTACCTTATTGTCCCCCTCCCAATCTTTCTATATTCCTGGCCTTCCTTGGGAACCTATACCAAAACAGATCGAAGCCCAACGAGTTGACCTATTTTAATTCCCTAGGGCCCATTTGCCTCAACCCTAACCAACATGAAACCCAAAACAGAGTATCGTAGGCTCTGTTTCTTATCCCGGCGCCCTCATACCTCTCGGCCCGGCCCACAGCGAACCAAATGAACAGCTCCCGGCGTCACTTCTTCAGGCGCCGAGAACCACCACGCATATCTCCTCCCCTGCGCGCCGGGAGCCCCTATACCTTGGCCTTCTTCCCTGCGCGCCGGGAACCCCCTTTGCACTCTCATGCGCCGAGAATCTAACCCCCCTTTGCATCCTCATGCGCCGAGAATCTAACCCATTGGCATTCTTCTGGTGCCAGGAACCTACATGCACACCCAATCTGCCCCAGGAGCCTACTTCTCCATACAATTGAACCCCCCCATCACTTTAACTCAGCCCATCCGGGGATGCCCATGAGTCATCATATCTGTCCCGGGGATAAATTTAAAAAAAGAAGAAGCTAGATTCCCTTATCCTCCGTCATCGGATTTATGAACAACCCCTTTTGCTCGTGCGGATCCTGTCACTGCATGAGTCCCGCTAGCTTTCCGAAGGGGAGATCATACATTACCCCATATAGTCCGTATATATATATATGGGTCGAGAGGCTTGAACTCTCAGCTTTCACCTCGACACTCCGTGAGTGATACCCTATTCCCTCTGGGCATAACCCAGATTAAGAGGAGAATGCTGTCGAAATATCGATCGAAGCTTCAAACCTACATCATGGTCATGACTCTGCCTTTCCATGGTGGACATCTTCTATCTCCTTGTTCCCACTAAGCATAACTATTTTGAACCGCCAATCACATGATATAGTCTGTTTCCGTGGTTGATGTTATTATCTTACCCGCCTCCCTGGCCCTGGTATGAAGTTTAAAATTAAGCATGTGAACACCTGTTCGCCTTACGAGGCCTCCTATTCTGGCGTTTAATCAAGGGTTGTCCTTCCTTGGAAGGGCGTAATTAACGTCATAACGTTTATGGTATGACAGACTTCTGGTCCCGACTTGGACTTCACAATCAACTGACCAAGTCAGATCGAGCACACAATGAAATCGTCACACATGTGACTGGCACGCCTAATAAACCAACCAATAAATCAATAAACCAACAAAATCAAATAAAAAAAGAAATTAAGAAAAAATCCGCGTCCACAAGTCTGGCACGCCTGGTGGGACCGAGTCTCCCTTCATCTTTACACCAAAATAGGAGGCCCCACGGGCCCCCCCTCAAAATTCTGATTCCGTGTGCTTCGTTACTTCCAGGAAACTACGATGACAACACAAATCACGTCTGTATGCTTCGACAAGCAACCGGTGGACATGCATGTCCAGGAGGGGTACCTGGCGGTACCACTAGCATTCGATTCATTTCCCCCAGCTATCGGGCTGCCCAACTGCTTGGGCGTTGTCTACACCGACCTTCTACAGGTCGATAACGATGAGCAAGGCACTGCTGCAAGCGCCCCGGTGAAGACCGCTGACTGCAAGGATGGCTTACCGAAGAAAACGGCCCCCACGGCCGTCGCCTGCTACGTCCATCATGTCCAGAAAAGGGACATGGTCCCCACTGCTGCCCAGAAGGGGAAGAAAACCAACCGGAGGAGCCGGTCTATTGCTGTTGATCATCGCCTTTCCAATTCCGAAAAGACGATAATGATGGGTGCTATTAGGGCAAGCCTTGACGGTCGTCCCAGGGGAGTCCGGCCGGACAGAATTGTCCCAACCATCCCAACTGACAACAAATTCCAGGTTTTGGCCACTAGGAGGGCCAACTGGGAGGCTAATGAAAAGAAGCCGCTGGCGCCCAAGCCAGCAAAATGCAAACAGGTCTGGCGACCGAAGAAGATCCAAGGCTGGGCCCCAGTTGAAGACAGAAAGAACCTTACTGATGTCACTATCGCCCGCCTCAGAGCAGGGGGCAGAAGGGAAATGAAGAGAGATGAAGGAAATGCTACTGCTGTCTACCCCAGGACCCGGGGAAGGAGAGATGAGATTGAGGGTCAAGAAAGAAATATGACCGTTGTTCGCCCCTTGTTGAGGGGCAGAAGATATGAAACAAAATAAAACTTCACTACCACCCATCCCATGGCCAGGGGCAAGAGATGGGAAGAGAAGATCCACAATGTTGCTGCCAACCGCTGTCATGTTGGCAATGTGAGAAGAAGTGAACCAGTCACTATGATTACTGCAAGAAGATCAGGAGCCTGTGCCAGACAGGCTGATATCTTCAAATATCCTAGGGCCGAGCATCTGAATGCTCGGGTGACGAGACTGGCCTGGCAACAAAAGAGCCAGGACAGACTGATGCTCCAACCTGAGCCGCAAAGGCGCGACCCAGAGGAGACAAAGCAAGGAGTCCAAGACTACTTCCACTACCTAGGGAGCTCTGCCCTAGGTCAACAAAGACTATCCCGTGCCTTGGGCACCAGGGATGATGAAGAAGAAGAAACCTTCCAAGAAATGATGATCGGAGCCTCCTCCTCCGATTCGAATGACTATGAAGAAGGCCTCAGGGCCAGATATAATGAAGAGGACCTGCACGGGGAAGAAGACAAAGAAAGAATATCGGTCTTTGACCGGCTCAGATATCCTAGCCAAATAAAAAGAAAGGTCTACAGGCGAAAAAGAAAGATGTAAATCTTCGCCTGCAACATGGCTGGACTGGCCAGGGGGCAAGATATACTACCAACTCAGCCAGATGAATTGCTCAGGCTGGCAACTAGACCTGGTCCTGTCACAAGAAGAGGCCAGGCCGCAAAGGATAAAATGAAAATTGATGATGAAGCCCGCAGGATTACCACTATGACAGTTAATGTGGTAACAACAGAAGATAGAGATAACCCCTTCGTTGATGATGCTGAAGGGACTTCTGAAGATATACAAATCCCATCAACCATGGATCCCATGATCCAGATGATGTTCAGAAGATACCAACAGGAGATCAATGCTCTCCGAAGACAGCTCAATGAGAGACAGGAAGCTACATCAGTCTCAAAGCAAGCTGAACCTGTGGGGCAGACATCCAGCTCAGCAGAGACGGCTATTCCAGCTAACCCCCTCCTAGCTGATAAGGGCAAAGCACCAAGCCAACCTGTTCCACAGCAGACAGTGACTCAGCCCTCCGTGTCCCAGACACAGCCTACCGCGCCCATCTTGCGCGCCACTGTGATGACAACTCCTCACAGCCAGCAACAAGCCCACTTCTTTCTAGAAGATATAGATCCAGCTGTAGCCCACAAGCAGATGATTGAAAGAATTGTGGAAATGAAGCTTTCAGAAAAAACTGGAGATGATACTAGTGCCTATGATGTGTACATGGTACCATATCCTCCCCAGTATGCTGCCAAAAGACTGCCTCCAGGCATCAGTAAGCCGCCAAAGTTTGAGAAATTCAATGGCCAGGGCTCCCCTAGGGAGCATATAGCCTACTACACTACAATTATGGGCGACCTAGCAGTCGATGAAGCTTATCTGCTCAAGTTCTTTGGCTCATCCCTCACTGGGTTGGCCTTTGAATGGTACTCAAGCCTGCCAGCTGGGTCAGTGGCTGATTGGCCTGATATGCAGAGAAAATTCTGCGACAGATTTCATGTCACGGAAAGGGAAATCACGATAGCAGAACTATATGCAACTAGGCAGAAACAAGATGAGACTGCACTGGACTACATCAAAAGGTGGAGGAACTTAGGCATGAGATGCCGAAGGCCTCCTCATCAGGAAGATGCGGTGCAGATATGCAAGCAGAGCCTCAGGAGGGAGGTGCTAGAAAAGATGATCGGTACAGATGTCAGAACATTTGACCAATTGAAAAATATAGTGGCCGAGGTCGAGACGTTCTTGTCCAAGCGTCCGACCGCCAATGCTCCCACTATGCTGAAGGGAAAATCCAATGAGCGACGGCCATCACACTCCGAGGCCAACACCGTCGATTTCAGAACCTTCGAGCAACAGAAGGGGAAGAAAGGGGCAGATGAAGCTCCCCCGCTGGCAGATACAGCAGAAAGGAAGGATAAAGTCTCTCTGAGAGACAAGATGAGAAAAGCATATTCCTTCCTGAAAGATAAGACGGCCGCACTATTCAACTGGGCATATAAGTTCAATAAGGTAACATTGCCTGAACCCAAAAGGCCAGCAGATGCAGCAAAGAAAGATGATCCGCTGTTCTGTCCATTTCACCGCGCGCTGGGCACGCAATTGAAGATTGTTATGTCTTTAAAGATATCATGGAAGGAATGGTCAAGAAAGGTGAGCTGCAGCTGGGAGATTATCAGGTAAAGTCGCCCCATCCACATGAGCCTCCACCCAGGAGAATGGCTGCCAATATGATCTCAGTCTACCAACAGCTGCCTAAGGAGGCCGTTGAAGAATGCACCAAGAATACCTATGAAGCTTGCTTCCTCACCCCACAGAAAGATCAGGAAGGATGGCAGATGATACCCATAAAAAGTAGAAAGAAGACTCCTGCAGCCAGTACCAGTGGAGCAGTTATTCGGGGTGTTACACCAAGGCCTGAACCGCCTCTGATAAAGCCAATATGGCATACAACTGAGACTGGACCAGTCATCCGGATCCCTACTCACAATCGGAGGAGACAAACTCCCCTCCCTACACATAAAGAAGTAAGCCCTGCAGCCAGGCGTCTGCAGCAATATATTAATGAGCTCGATGAGTACGAGCAGAAGAAGCCCAAGCATCTGCTGATGAAAGACTGTATACTCTGGGAACAGCTCGAAGAATTGAAAATTAAAGAGCAGCCAGAGGCAGAACAAGAAAAAGCTAAAAATGAGCCCTTCTGGGGGCAGGAGCCAGCAAAGCCAAATTCCCAAAAGAAGAAGAAACGGCCCAAATCCAAGAAAGGAAAGAAGGTCACGACAGTACAATGTAACACTCTGTCAGTACTCTTCTCCTTGCCCGGGGAGGATGATGAGCTGGAAGCATCCAACGCTCCGCTAGAAGCTAACCATGCCGAAGCCTCTACCTCGGCCCATGCAACACGTTCTGGGAGAAGATGGGGGCGCCCACCACCAGCCAACCATAATATCATGTTCAGAGGGGAGAAACCCTATCAAATCCCGGAACCAGAGATATGAGGTGTCCAGGTTCCTCCCCCTGCCAGTCTGTACCAGGACAAAAAGAAGGCAGATGAAGCCCCTTCATTCCTGGAGTTCCTGTCCAGCTTAGAAAATGAGCAACCGGCTCATACTGCTCCAGATAAAAGCAATAAGTGCCAGCAGACAGCGGCTGGAAAGCAGAAACAGCATGAAGAAGATGAAGAAGGTAACCCTCTAGCAAAACCAGGGGCAGTCGCTACAGAAGAAGCCTTCCGGGAGACCGATGAAGAAGATAAAATTGAAAATGGGCAGCAAAGGCCACAGGCACCACATGAACCTCCAAGACCCCGATGGGCAGAGGAGATGAGACTATCTAATGTCCGGGTGGGCAGTAGAGTCATGAAAATGCTGAAGAAGCTCCCTACCAGATTCTCCATCTGGGAAATTCTCTCTCTGAGTGAAGAAGCTCGCAAAGCAATCGTGGATGCCCTGCAGTCCCCGGCACAATGTGAAGCACTCCTGGCAGAAGTGAATGCTGGGCCATCAGTCACGTTCACGGAGGATGATATGCTAATCCCAAATTCCGGCCATAATAGACCGCTGTATATGAGGGGTTCCCTGAACTGTCAGCTGATAAGCAGAATACTAATAGATCCAGGGGCTGCTGTGAATATTCTCCCATACCGCATCTATCAGAAATATTACTTTGATGTGCAGCTCACCAAGGTCAGAGATATGAAGATTGCAGGATTCAACCAAAAATGTGAAACACCTCTCGGGGTAGCTGATTTCAACCTCACACTGGGCGACCTCACTACCGTGGTACGATTCTATGTAATCAACTCCAACACCACATATAAGGCCCTGCTGGGAAGACCGTGGCTGCACGAATATCAGATAGTGCCATCCACGCTACACCAATGCATAAAATATTGCCATGAAGGAAAAGAGGAAAGGGTGTTTGCAGACCTACATCCCTTCAAAGTGTTCGAGTGCCATATGCTCGATGCATCCTATTACACCGAGGTGTCACAAAGGGATAAAGGAAATGAAACTGTGGTCAGCCAAGAAAAGTCGGCGACGAAAGTAAGAAATTGGTCTCCGCCGCCGCCAAAGGGCTACATTAAAAAGCATGGGGTGTCTCACATCTCTTATGCTGGTGATTTTGCTCGGATCACTCCTCCTGGCATACACCCAGATGATACTGAAGAAAAGATGAAAGAAAAATACACACAGGTGGAAGTTCCTCAGGGTCTAGTCAAGCCCATAGCCAGCACAGAATACCAGACAGTGCTGCCCCTAAAGACTATGGAAATCCCTCGCTTCGGCGAACCCCCTATCATATTCTACACCGGGGAGGCAGTCGAAGAAGATGATCAAGATTACATGGCCCCTGAAGAAGCTGCAAACCTGATGGTACCAATTACGGGCCTGGATTATACTACCCAACGGGTTTCACAAATGTTCTCCAAGATGCAAATGCCATCGATACAGTCTGCTGCTCAGAAGAAAGCATTCAAGGAGTTATGGGATCCGCCTCGAGATAGCAAGGAGCTGAGGAAGATCACACAGCACCCGGGACTGGGTTATACCCTGCAAGAATACTATGAAGCCGAGGTGGATGTCATCTCAGCCTTCTACCCGAATGAAGATTCCCCAGAAGAAGGGTATGATCAATACCCCTTTGAAGATGAAGAGATTATGTATCAATCCATAACAGACAATGAAGCCCAAGACAACCAGCCGGAGGCAAGGATGTCTGATGAGACCAAGAAGGGTTGGTGCTGGGAGAATCCATCTTGCAAAGAGGATCTGTTCCAGGCCGAAGCACAATTTGACACGGGAACCCCGGATGAAGACCAAGTAGCCAGAGAGCTGCAAGAGTGCCTGGAGTTTGGGCGCATTCTAGAAGAGTTCCGAGCTCTACATAATGATAACATCTCAGGGGAGCCCACATCAGAAGAGCCTCTAAGCACGGAAGACTCCACTTCGAAGTTTTCCGCTGAGCCAGTCACGTCCTCGGGGCAGACTGGACAGAATCCGGCCATATTGGCCTTATACTATGCACCAGCATCTGCGGATGATCGGTGTGATGAAACAGAAAATCATGAGAATGAAGAAGATTATATCCCGGGAGGCTTTATTGATTTGCAAGAAGCCCCACCCGAAGTTGAGGACAGAGGCCAGGCCACCGTCGATGAGCTGATAGAAGTGAATCTGGGGTCAGCAGATGAGCCAAGGCCTACGTTCCTCAGTGCATTGCTGGAGCCAGCTGTCAAAGAACAGTATATTCAGTTTCTGAAAGAATTCCGAGACTACTTCGCATGGACATATGATGAGATGCCGGGACTGAGTTCTGATGTGGCACAACACCGATTGGCGATAAACCCAGAGGCAAGCCCTGTCAAGCAGCCTGCCAGGAGAATGCGTCCCGAATTGATAAATCAGATCAACAAAGAAGTCGACAAGCTGATCGATGTGGGCTTTGTTGAAGAGAACCAATATACTACATGGCTGGCCAATATAGTGCCCGTGAAGAAGAAAAATGGGCAGATCAGAATATGTGTAGATTTCAGGGACCTGAATAAGGCTTGTCGGAAAGTTGATTTCCCAGTGCCAATCACTGAAGTAATGATCGATGCAACCACTGGCCATGAAGCCCTGTCATTCATGGATGGATCATCCGGATACAACCAGATCTGGATTGCTGAAGAAGACAGAGTGCATACTGCATTCCGCACCCCGAAGGGGATATTTCACTACAAAAGGATGCCGTTCGGCCTCAAGAATGCTGGCGCTACTTATCAAAGAGCTATGACAAAGATCTTTGATGATTTACTCTTCAAGAAAGTGGAGTGCTACATCGATGACCTGGTGGTGAAAACCAGCAGAAGAGAAGATCATCTGCAAGATCTGAGGATAGTGTTCCAGAGGCTGCGCAGATATGAACTCAAGATGAATCCTATGAAATGTGCCTTCGGCGTGTCCAGTGGAAAATTCCTTGGGTTCATTGTCCGTCATAGGGGCATTGAGATCGACCCATCCTAGATTAAAGCTATCCAGGAGCTCCCTCCACCAAGGAATCTCCACGAGCTGAGATCTCTACAAGGGCGTTTGGCCTACATCCGACGATTCATATCAAATCTGTCGGGGAGATGCCACCCTTTTCACAAGCTCATGATGAAAGATGTACCGTTCCTCTGGGACGATGGCTGTCAGGAAGCTTTTGAGAAGCTGAAAGAATATCTCAAGACCCCTCCAGTACTGGGGGCACCTATTAAGGGCAAGCCCCTGATACTATACATTGCAGCCACACACTGTTCCCTGGGGGCAATGCTAGCACAGATAAATGAAGAAGGCAAAGAGCAGGCTCTATACTACCTGAGTCGGAGGCTGATTAGAACTGAAGAAAGCTACACCTATATAGAAAAGACATGCTTGGCACTAGTCTTTGCCGTTAAAAAGCTTCGGCACTATATGCTGTCACACGAAATCAGATTGATATCTGCAGCAGATCCGCTCAAATACATATTGACTCAGCCAGTACTGAAAGGCCGGATGGGCAAATGGGTAGTAATTCTGATGGAATTCGATATCACATATATACCCCAGAGGGCAATAAAAGGACAGGCCGTGGCCGATTTCTTCGCAGAGCACCCTGTGCCAGAGAATGATATGTTGGGGACTGAGTTACCCGATGATGAAACATTAGAAGCCTGCCAGGCTCAGTCAACTATGTGGCAGCTATTCTTTGATGGAGCATCTAGAACAGAGACGGACTCCGACGGAAAGACCAGAATACGGGCTGGAGCCGGTATTGTGCTAAGATCGCCAGAGGGGGAGGTTGTGCATACTTCATGTTCTATAAACAAGCCCTGCACTAATAATGAAGCCGAGTATGAAGCTCTGATAATCGGGTTGCACATCAGCCTCAACATGGGCATCCAGATGCTTCAGGTATTCGGGGATTCAATGTTGATAATAAAGCAAATCCAAGGTGAGTTCGAAGTGCGAAAGCCGGAGTTGAACCCCTACCACCAAAAAGCTGTGCGCCTCATGGCGAAATTCTATTATATTGAGCTCAAGCATGTGGGCCGTGCACATAATGCCCAGGCTGATGCATTGGCAAAGCTAGCCAGCTCAATAGCAGTCCCACCGGATGAGACACTGAACATTGTTGTTATAAATCGGCGGCAAGTCCCCAGTATGCTAGAAGGCTGCCCCGAAGAAAATGAAGTCGCCACGATCAGTACAGAACAAGCATCTGATTGGAGACAACACCTGCTACAATGGTTTTTACACCAACAGCTGCCACAGAAAAGAGAAGAAAAGATGAAACTTCTAAGGATCAAAGATTCTTATGAATTCAGAAATGGAACTCTGTTCCGAATAATGGCAGATGCACGCAAGAAGATTTTGCTCCGCTGTCTGTCCACTGAGGAAGCTTGGCAAGCAATGAAAGAAATACATGCTGGGACGGCAGGTGCTCACCAAGCTGGCCCTAAGATGAAGATAGAAATCAAGAAGCTGGGCTACTATTGGCCCACTATGTTTGAAGATTGCTGCAAGTTTGTGAAGTCATGTCAGAAATGTCAGGAGCATGCTGTTGTGCCTAGAAGGTCACCTGCCGTTCTGCACCCTACAGTCCCTAGCTGGCCGTTTGCACAATGGGGAACCGATGTAGTCGGCCCACTACCGACCTCCTCAGCCGGACATAAGTACATACTGGCAATAACAGATTACTTCTCTCGATGGGCGGAAGCTATAGCATTACAAGAAGTGACTGGTGAGCTGGTTACCAGATTCATCAAACAGAACATTATCTTCCGGTTTGGGATCCCCAGCTGAATAATATATGATAATGGAAGTCATTTCAAAAATCAAAAGATCTATCGGCTTGCCGAGAAGTATAAGATTGAGTGGAGGACTTCCACTCCTTACAATCCACAGGCAAATGGATTGGCAGAAGCCTTCAACAAAACGTTATGCACCTTATTGGCTAAAGTCATCAGTTCTCATAAGAACGACTGGGAAGAAAAGATGTATGAAGCTCTATGGGCATACCGCACTGTCTTCAAGACACCTACAGGGTGCTCGTCATACTCACTGGTATACGGCTCAGAGGCAGTAGTTCCACTGGAGCTGGAAGTCCCGTCACTCAGGGTGGCAGTCCAATATGACCTGGCCCGTGGCGAACAAACCAATGCAGAAAGAAGATTACAAGAATTGGCTGAATTGGAAGGGAAGCGCCTCCAAGCTCAGAAGAATATCCAGATGTACCAGGCCCGCATGGCCACTGCATTCAACAAACTCGTAAAAGGACGAGAATTTAAGAAAGGTGACCTCGTCATGGTCAAGAAAAGAGAAGTTATGGCGTCCAACCCAAAAGGAAAGCTGAATCCTAATTGGGAAGGTCCTTATGTGATATATAGGGTCTACGAAGGAGGGGCCTACATGGTTGTTAACCACCGAGGGGAAATCCAATTCTCACCACTCAACGGTAGACACCTAAAGCTGTATCATGCTGCCCAACCAATATTCCCCGAGTAATCAGGCTAAAAGTCACCCATTTCCTTGGTCTAGCGACACTCTGTCCTAACCAAGCTACCCTTTTCCTTGGTCTAGTGGCACTCCGCCCTAACCGAGCTACCCTTTTCCTTGGTCTAGCGGCACTCCATCCTAACCAAGCTACAATTTTCCTTGGTCTAGCAGCGCTCCGCCGTGACCGAGCTACCCTGCTCCCTTGGTCTAGTGGCACTCCGCCCTAACCAAGCTACCCTTTTCCTTGGTCTAGCGGCACTCCGCCCTAACTGAGCTACCCTTTTTCTTGGTCTAGCGGCGCTCCGCCCTAACCAAGCTACCCTTCTTTCTTGGTCTAGCGGCGCTCCGCCCTAACCAAGCTACCCTTCTTTCTTGGTCTAGCGGCACTCCGCCCTAACCAAGCTACCCTTTTCCTTTGTCTAGCGGTACTCCGCCCTAACCAAGCTACCCTTTTCCTTGGTCTAGCGGCGCTCCGCCCTGACCAAGCTACCCTGCTCCCTTGGTCTAGTGGCACTCCGCCCTAACCAAGCTACCCTTTTCCTTGGTCTAGCGGCACTCCGCCCTAACCGAGCTACCCTTTTCCTTGGTCTAGCGGCACTCCGCCCTAACCAAGCTACCCTTCTTCCTTGGTCTAGCGGCACTCTGCCCTAACCGAGCTACCCTTTTCCTTGGTCTAGCGGCACTCCGCCCTAACCAAGCTACCCTTCTTCCTTGGTCTAGCGGCACTCTGCCCTAACCGAGCTACCCTCTTCCTTAGTCTAGCGGCACTCTACCCTAACCGAGCTAACCTTGTCCTTGGTCTAGCGGCACTCCGCCCTAACCGAGCTACCCTTCCTCCTTGGTCTAGCGGCACTCTGCCCTAACCGAGCTACCCTTTTCCTTGGTCTAGCGGCACTCCGCCCTAACCGAGCTACCCTTCCTCCTTGGTCCAGCGGCACTCCGCCCTAACCGAGCTACCTTGCTCCCTTGGTCTAGCGGCACTCCGCCCTAGCCGAGCCATCCCTTATCATGATCTAATGACAGTCCGACTCGCTACCCTCCTAAAAAGAGGGGAAGAGAGAATAAAAGAATGAAAATAAATAAAAATGGGGTTAAAAAATAGAGATACCCTGCCGGTCTTGTTCAGGTTTTCCGAGCAAGGGCAAAAATGGCTAAAACCCAGCTGTGGTGAAACACTGCAGGCAAAATCGGGTACCCCGCCACGTGAAAACCCAGAAGGGCGCGTGGGCAAAAGCAAGAGGGGGCTGGCTCCGGTGAAAACCCGAAAGGGCGCTTGGGCCAGTAATATGGTGATCCTAAAGAAACCTCACCTCCCGTCATAAACTTCTCGTCGATCGGCTGGTACCTTGTCCGATCAACGATCAAATCCACCCAGTACGGACCCTACGTCTGTCCTGATAAAAGCCCTCGTACCTTGTCCCAGGTCCCACCGTGAGGAAACCTGCTGCTGATCAATGGGCACACTCACCCGATCAGCAATGAAACCTGTCCGGCTTAGACCTTACGTCTATGCCGATAAAACTTATGAAATCCTTTGCACCGATATAAACCCAATATCGATGATGAAACCTGCTGTTGATCGATTGGTACACTGCCCGATCAATGATGAAACCTGTCCGGCTTAGACCTTACGTCTATGCCGATGAAACCTATGAAATCTTTTGCACCGATATAAACCCAATATCGATGATGAAACTTGCTGTTGATCGATTGGTACACTGCCCGATCAATGATGAAACCTATCCAGGCCAGACCTTTCGTCTATCCTGACGAAACCTATAAAAATCCTTGCATTGGTATAAACCCAATACCGATGATGAAACCCGTTGCTGATTGATTGGCGCACTGCCCGATCAGTGATGAAACCTACCCAGTTTAGACTTTTCGTCTACTCTGATGAAACCTATAAAAATCCTTGCATTGGTATAAACCCAATACCGACGATGAAACCCACCTTTGATCAATGGGCACCCTGCCCGATCGACAAAGAAACCCGTCCTATCAAATTTTGCATATCCCTTTACGTCCCGCCGTGATGAAACCTACCATTGGTCGATCGACACCCTACCCGATCAATGATAAAACCAGCCCAGTGTAGACCTTACGTCTACCCTGATGAAACCTATAAAATCCTTGCGTCGGTATATACCCAATACCGATGATAAGAATATGCACTAATGAAGCAGCACATCGCCTGATCCGTGCTGAAGTCCCAATTCAGGAAACATATGCATATATATAAAAAAATAGGGTTAAAAATAGAGATACCCCGCCAGACTTGTTCGGACATCCCGGATAAGGGCAAAAATGGCCAAAAAACCCAGCTGTGGTGAAAACCCGAAAGGGCACCTCAGGCAAAATCGGGTACCCCGCCACGTGAAAACCCGAAAGGGCGCGTGGGCAAAAGCAAGAGGGGGGCTGGCTCCGGTGAAAACTCGGAAGGGCACTTGGGTCAGTAATGTGATAATTTAAAAGTTCCATGCCAACCGGCACGCTACCTTTACCTCCCTTCTATTGATGAAGCCTTCCGTCGGTCAACTGGTTCCACGCCCCACCGATGATAAAACCTTTCCAGGATAGACCTTACGTCTGTCCTGATGAAATCTACGCACCCTCTTTCAAACGTCCCACCAACAATGAAACCCATCACCATTCTGATGAAACCTATGCATTCTTGGCAAAGCCCCACCAATGATGAAACCCTGCCAGTTTAGACCTTTCGTCTATTCTGATAAAACTTAAACTCTTCTTTGCTTCGATATAAACCCAATATCGATGATGAAACCAACTGTTGATCGACCGGCACCTCGCCCGATCAATGATGAAACCCCGCCAGTTTAGACCTTTCGTCTATTCTGATAAAGCTTAAACTCTTCTTTGCTTCGATATAAACCCAATATCGATGATGAAACCAACTATTGATCGACTGGCATTTCGCCCGATCAATGATAAAACCCTGCCCAGTTCAGACCCTACGTCTGTTCTGATGAAAACTATGCCCCCTTCAAATGTCCCACCTGCCATAACCTCTACCCAATCTAGACTTTCCGTCTATTCTGATGAAACCCCTTCTTTCACATTCCTGCAAATTGTCTCCCTCATAGCACATATTGCCAAGAGGGACATTTGCTGATACCAACACAATCCGGTTTAGGCACCTCTTCGGATGCCCGTCACGCGGTGGAGCGAGTTCCCCATCCTTTCTCTGAAGGGGTGGACGCTCTCCTGCTAGATACGAGCCATTCACATGAGGGGTTGCTAAAACCACTACCCCACTTCCCCGAAGTGATGAAACCACATGGTAAACAAGATGGATACACATGAAGCCAAAAGATTTCTTTTCATTACGAAGTAAGTACATAAGGGGCCCCGAGGGGACGCTGTGTCACAAAAAAAAGGGAGAGAAAGAGATGGGAAGAGAAGAAAGAAAAGAAAAGAAAGTGAAGATAATTCATGGCCGCCGAAAGATATCTTCAAAGGCCAGAAGACCAACATAGGGGGCGGCTCCAAACTCATGAAGGCGCGCTTCCTCCTCCTGAAGCCTCATGGACAGGTCCTGGAAAGACATCACCCGGCCCTCCAGTAAAGCCACCTCCTCGGTGCACTGTGGCCGAATAGAAGATAATTGCTGCAGCTCGGCCCGAAGTTCAGTGAGTTCCGCCTCCAAAACGGCTACCCGTTTCTGGATAGCCTCCTCCCGCTGAATAATGCTTTGTAGCTCGGCCTGGCGTTCATCAAGTGTCAGCGTCAACTTTTCCACCTCAGATTTGCATTCTGACCTCTGCAACTTCAACGCCGTCAGCCTGTCAACCATGGTCCGTGCTAGGAAGTCTCTCCGATGCACGAATTTCAACAAAAGCAAGACCCGCTGAGCCCATGTGTCCAAAGGGCAGCCCATGGCTTGCAGGCCAGCGGTGAGGCGATTGGCGATTTCCTTCAGCTGTAGATATGTCAAGCCAGGCTGAGACTCTACTAGCTGGCGTAACATGTCCAGATGCTGCCAGACGAAGCTGTCAGGAGAAGTAAAGCCAAAGGAAGCAGATGCGATGACTTCAAAGGTCACCTCTCCGTCAATATCTGCCCATAGTCCAATGCCCGCTTGGGAGGACGAAGAAGGCAAATCTGCCAAAAGAGCTAGCCGGCATCTCTCGGTACTCCCCTGCTGGGCTGAAGACTCCTCCTCTGTTGCTGCCTTGGGAGCTACACCTTGAACATCCGCGGGAGGAGAATCAATGAATAATGGGGTTATCTCTGCAATGGAGGCTGCACCTTCAGCTGCTCTTTCTGGTGATGGGGACAGAGGTGCCTTAGACTGTGCAGGCAGGAATTTGGACTCTGTAGCCACTATGGTAGGAATTGCTAACTCGGGCGCAATTGACATTACTGCGGCCGGTATGAAAGCGGAGCTCCTGGCCGGATCTGCTTCGGCTCTAAGATCTGAAGCCCTGGCAGGGATGACACTTTCTTCTGCAGCCCCCAAGTCTAATGATGCCAAGTCTGTCGAGGACTGTATCCTCACTGGCACAGGGCGAATGATCTCAGGAGCCCCCGTGCAAGTTAAAGGCAGAAAAGGAACAATAGCCCAATCTACAAGAGAAATGTCCATGAAGGATGTGGAGGTGACCAAGGTAGCAGCGACAATACTCTGAGACCAAAGCAAAGCGACCTTCAGCACTAAATAAAAGAAACAAATGAAGCAGCATACATGAAGAACAACCCACCTTTGAAGCAGGGTCCGCACCCTCGAAATGGGGTGAAAGAGAAGAAAGCTCCGTGGCCGAAATGGCGAGTGGTGGAGTTATGTCAATCTCAGTATCGAGCCCGGCAAACTCCTCCTGAAATTCTTCCTCAGAGGATAACACTGATAGTTTGGCGGGTCGAAGAGACGGAACTCCTTTCGCAAGTACAGGAGGGGCTTCTGACTTGGAAATACCTTCCCCTTCGCTGCCGCTGAAATCTACTTCCTCCTCATGGGAGACGACCTGGGAGCTGCCCGAAGATATTTCCACACTAGCTATATGCTGGGCCGGCACCTCTAAAGCATGGCGGGATGTAGATCGAGTGATTATGCATCTAGCCGAATAGTACCCTGCTTTGGTCGGGTCTTGTGACCCTCCTGTAGTCGAGGCAGCTCTTCCGTCATCATCATGGCCTCGGCTTGCTCCCCGACTGCCACTGCTACAAGAAAAGAAAACTTCTGAGAAGTATAGCAAAGAAAACAACGGAAGTATGAAACAAATGGAAAAAGCACATTCACCCTCCTCCTCGCTAACCGGGGTGGGAGAAGGCAGTCTTGTGTCCGTCTCCACAGGCGCTTCAACCTGCTCCTGGGCTGTATCAGATAAAAAGAAGTTTAGCCTCAAAGAACTCCCTAGGAGATTGGTCAAGACGACAAAGGAAGTTCCAGCTACAAGCTATCACCGTCACCTTCTATAGATTCTAAGAAATCCACTTAGAACAATTAAAAGGGAAAAAGAAAAAATGAATAGAAGAAGAATGGGAAAAGAGGGAGAAAAGGGGAGCATGCGAGGATGCTAAGGGGAATGTGATCGCCAGAGACGCGAGGGCCTCAAAGGATATAACAAATAATCAATGGAGGGATCGCGATATAAATACCTTAAATGTGGGGGAGATTGTGAGTGCACCTTCTCTTTCTATCGGCCGGCCGATGAAGAGAGTTTTCCTTGATTGATTACCCTTGCAAAATTAACAAACACCAATAAACAAACATGGATTAGAAACCAAGATGTGTAGCATCAAATCCAAATGTAAATATGGACATAGAAAGCATGGATATGAACACACCTTATTGGTGTTTGGCCTTTAAACCCCTATGCAAAAGGGTATGGGAGATATGATGAATGATATGCAAATAGGGAGGTGTGCAAGTGTTGCACTAAGGAGATCTCAACATGGAGATAAAAAGAAATAAAAGGAAGAGATGGAAAAATGATGCATGCAATTAACTAAAGAAAAATAAGAGATAGGAGGGGGAAAGCTTAGTGGTTTCTCCAATTGGCTTCAAGATCTTCAATAGAGGAAGAAGAGGATGTAGAATTCCATGGATGTAGAGGCTCCAAATCTTCAATAGAGGAAGAAGAACTCCATGGATGAAGCTTTTAGGTGCATGGGAGTCTTCCTCCTTAAGCCTTTGGTCCGGCAGCACCTCCCCTTGAATTGATCTTTATCTCTTTTTTCACAAGGGAGAGAGAGGTCCTATTTATAGGGTTGAAATTCAGAATTAATTCCAAGGGAAATTAGGAAAACATGTTTTAGTGGGATTTGGAATGAGATAAACATTAGGCAAGTGTCCCTTCAACCTTGGAAAGTCATAGGAACTCTTTCCCAAGTGGAAAAAGAGATTAAATGAGGAAAGGAAGTGAAATTCGGAATTAAATCAAGAGAAAATAAGAAAACATGTTTTAGTTGGAATTTGGTAGAGATAAACATTAGGCAAGTGTCCCTTCAACCTTGGAAAGTCATAGGAACCCTTTCCCAAGTGGAAAAAGAGATTAAATGAGGAAAGGAAGTGAAATTCGGAATTAATTCCAAGAGAAAATAAGAAAACATGTTTTAGTTGGATTTGGAAGAGATAAACCTTAGGCAAGTGTCCCTTCAACCTTGGAAAGTCATAGGAACCCTTTCCCAAGTGGAAAAGGAGGTTAAATGAGGAAAGGAAGGGAAATTTGGAATTAATTCCATAAAAAATTAGAAAACTTAGTTTTGGTAGGATGGAAAGGGGGATCCTTCCTCCAAGTGTCCTTTCAATATTAGGAAGCCATATGAACTCTTTCCCAAGTGAAAAAGGAGTGTAAGTGAGGAAAGGAAGGGGTGCTTCTGGAGTTCGGAATTGAACAAGAATTGACGACCGAACAGACGGTCGCTAATTAAAGAAATGACGCCCCCTGACGGGGCGTTACTTAAATGACGCCCGGGTCCCTTCCCCCATTTGATTTAAGGCCCGAAAAAATGGAGAAATGGCTCAGAAAAAAACTGGAGAAAAATGGAAAAACATGTGGAAAGCTTGGGGAAGTTGGATATTCAATAAAAAGGAGGAAAATCACTCAAATAAGTCGATTTGAGGGTCAAATGGGGCATCACAGTGCGATAGGAGATATGCTCAAAATGATATCAATTTTAGTGTGTCTACAGCTGCCCCGCCTTGGCATCTGCTTTGCAAGGGAGTGACACGGAATGAAATAGAATAGAATGAAGTGAAGCAACATGGAATGGAATGGAATGGAATGGAATGAAGTGAGAGCGAACTGAAAAGTAGATGCCAAGGTGTGATGAGACACGCAATCAACATCACTTGATGAGAATGAAATCAAAAGCTCGAGATGAAGTAAATCTCGGGAAATCCAACGAAATCAACAATGTTTGGATAAAAGGGGAGATGTGCACGCGGTGCACGAAGGAGATAAAATAAAATGATCAACTTCCAGCGCGGTGGAAGTACCCCAGGTCACAAACCTGTAGATTTCACCATTGGGGAGCGGTTACCAGCCAATGTGGACGTGCTGCAGCCAAGGTGGATCAAGGGGAATGATTGAAAAAATAAGATGATAAAAATCCAAACAAGGAGTTCTCGAGAAAAGACCCAAAATAGCGATAAAACGAACTGAGGATCCAATTCGGCAATGAAAATCTCATATCGAGAAAGATTAAGATCAATTCAACTCTCAATATCAGCTTATCAGAATGATTTTTCAACATTAATTCAAAGTCCTACATGAATGCATGCTGGGCTAAAGGGAAAATAACAAATGAAAATATAATATAATCAAGGATAATATTGTTAAACTGCCCAGACTGGGTCAAGAAACCAATTCTGCGAGCTGATACTAAGCCGAAGCCCGTTTATCCACGCACCAACTCGTAAAAAGGGAACCATCGTCCCCAGTCTTGGACGGCTCAACGGCCTATCCGTGTGACTAAGACTTCTCTGGAATCATCATTGTTTTTGATGAAGGGGAACTCAAATCCCAGATTTACCAAAGCCACAAGGTCCTTGATATAATCTAGTAACATATGTAACATATAGTAGAATGCATACAGGGAGATGGTGATATCAATAAGCATGGGAACTGAGAAATGAGCTGCAAGCACCGTGGGACTTTGATGATGATGCCCAGTCGGCGGGACCAAGAGCTTCTTATCCTGCGCTCAAAAATTCATTAGCCAAGATATAAAAGATAACAAACAATGAAGAAGGCATTTAAGCATAGCAATCATCAAAGCATCAATTATAGCATGTATATGGCATGAATAGCATAAGTCAAATCATAGCATTGTTTGTTGTTTTATCATGAGGAGATAATCTGGCTAATCAAGATTTGGAGATGAATGATCAAGATTTGATATAATGCCCATCGGCGGAGTGATCAGATGAAATTAGCAGAAGTTGATTAAAAAAGATTTGGAGATGAATAATCATGAGATATGATAATCAGAATGATATAGGGAGATGATAATCAAAAAAAAATGCCCCTGGTGGCATGTCATGGAAATATCGGGAAAGAATCAATAGATTGATAGCAATAAGTAGAGAGAGGACCCATCCCGTGCTTTTGGTCTCTGCAAAGCTGTTCCTGCAAAACACCATCAGAAAATACAATGCAAATTTTTGGATTTTGGAAATATGTAAATTTTTATGAGTTTTGAAAAATATATGAATTTTTATGTGGATTTTGAAAATATTTTGATTTTTTATGAATTTTTGAAAATATTCAATTTTTGTTAGATTTTGATCAGGAAATATTCAATTTTTGTTTGATTTTGGCTTAGACATTGTTAATGCAGCATCAAAGGGTGTTTTGAACCACTGGCTAGGGGTCCTTGTTCCTTCCCTTTTCGCCAAAAACTGCCCAAAGCTGGACGTGCATTGAAAGTGGCATCCTATAACCGACCGTCTTTGATCAACGGTGCCCCTACCAAGGCCATACCCGAGAAACATTCGGTCTTGGTGGGAGAAGAGAAGAATAATTGAGGATAAACTTTGTGCAGGATGGGAGATATCGGGACTTGAATTCCTTCCAATGTGTTCCCTTCAAAGAGGTAGTCTGTTGTGCCGGGGCTTTGTGCCTTTAATTTTTAGACCCTTGACATGCATACGACCAGGGTTTTCCCTGCGGGGACTTTGCCACTCTTGACATGCCATAATTCATACTTTTGCTTTTATCAAAATTTTGACTTGATTTTCATAATAGCCCTTTTGGCGAAATATATATCATGAAAACTCATTTAATTTGGGTCAAGACTGCCCCTATTTGAGACTCCTCTCGTATTGGGGATTACCAAGGTTGGTCATCTCATCCGTCAACCTCTTGCCCCTGCATGCGGCCGAGTAAAGAAGAGAAAAGACTTTCAGATATACTCATGGCATGGCCAAGGTAGCAACGGTGTTTAACCAAAGGAGCCGGCTAAGGACGCCGTGAAGTGTGTGAAATGCCCAGCTAAGGGTTACTCTTAACAAGCGGGGAAAGAATGTTGAATTCCCAGCACGGATTTTTATTAACCAGAGGTGCTGCAAAAAAAATAAGCCTAAAGGACTCTTTTGAGAATGATTTCAATTAAACAAAAGCTTAAGATAAAGGTTTAAAACACCACTCTTAATCTTGTTAAGAAGCACTTGATTTTGAAAATCATGTGTGAAGTAATGAGAAAATGATATCATTAAAATGCGTACTTACGCCAATATGTTACCTTGCAACCTTTGTAGAAGCAGCTGTCAGAGGCGAGGTTGATCATCATGGGATATGTCCTCTTTGGCAGTCAAAAGGATTGGAAGCAAAAGATTTTGGGAGTGGCTTAACAAGAATGAGTGGTGCTCAAACCAGACTCAGACGAATAAGGAGAAAAGAAAAAGAGGCGAGGGCTAGAACTCCCTCACTAAGGCGCGGAGACCCTGATCACATGGAACAGTCTACAGAAGAAGCGGAAAATCAAGAAGAGGGGTGAGGACTAAAGCCTCGGAAGCAATGGGAGAAAGGGCAGATGCCCAAGGCAGTGGATATGGAAGAAGTTGGGTCAGACCCAGAATTAGGAGGAATCAGAAGAAGAAATTGGTAGATGGAAAGAGGTGGATCCGGAGGGTCCGGAGGCAGAGGAGGAGAATCATGATAGGAGGAATCCGGAGGCTCCGGAGGAATATTGAAAGAAGGGATGCGATGCCCGGGGGAGAAATAGGGAAAAAGATGATGGAAAAGGAAGAAGAAAATGAAGGATGTGATGTCCCGGAGGAGTAGAAAGATGAATCGGAAGAAAGATGGAGGGTCCGGAGGTTCCGGGGGAATGAAATCAGGAGGGTCACGATGCCCTGGAAGATGATAGAGAGAATAAGACGGAGAATTCGGAGGTTCCGGAGGAAGCAAATGGAAAGGGGCACGATGCTCGGGGAAAAGATGGAGACAATCAGGTGGAGGATCCGGAGGTTCCGGAGGAAGAATATAGAAAGGGACGCGATACCCAAGAGAGAGAAATGAAGGAGGATCAGGAGGAAAATCCGGAGGTTCCGAAGGTAGCAAATGAGAAGAGGCGTGATGCCCAAGGGGAAAATCTGGAGGTTCCGGAGGAGGAAGGTGGAAAGGGGCGCGATGCCCGAGAGAAAGGTCCGGAGGTTCCGGAGGAGGAGAATGGAAAGGGGCGCGATGCCCGAGGGGAAAGTCCCGAGGTTCCGGAGGAAGAAGATGAAAAGGGGCGCGATGCCCGAGGGGAAAGTTCGGAGGTTCCGGAGGAGGAAAGTGGAAAGGGGCGCGATGCCCGAGAGAAAGGTCCGGAGGTTCCGGAGGAGGAGAATGGAAAGGGGCGCGATGCCCGAGGGGAAAGTCCGGAGGTTCCGGAGGAAGAAGATAAAAAGGGGTGCGATGCCCAAAGAGGAGGGATAAAATTCCTGGAGGTTCCAGGGAGATAGCAGGAAAAGGGACGCGATGCCCCAGGGATAGTGGATAAAAAGATGAAGATGAATAAGATGGGAAGTGCGGAATATCCGGAGGTGCCGGAAAGCGGGGAAGATACGGGTTTGGAAACCCGGGAAGCAGGAGGTGCAAATGCATGCAATGGGATGGATGCGATGAATGCAATGAATGCGCGAATGCAATGAGATGCAAAGAATATGGAGAATATGAAGGGCGAGAGGACGAGATCCTCCTCCTAACCCTGGGAATGGCCCATGGAAAAGATGTGATAGACAAGAAGGTGGATGAAATAGCGGAAGGCCTTTCGGCACCAAGATAACTGCCCCTCCACGGCAGTGAAAGAATACAGCCAAATGGCCTAATGGATGAAATACAAGCCCATGACGAAGCTTCAATAGTAAACGACAACTCCCTTGGAGGGTGAAAAGTAATGGTGTGAGGGAGTTGGAAAGTAGGGCTCAGAAGCATCATGTTGCCCGGGGGTTCAAGATTTGGAAGTTGGAACAGAGGGTGCCCTGCCTGGCCCTTACACAGCATCAGTGCTTGGCATGACGGTGACTTGGCCTCTTCAATCATGCCTGGCACAATAACCCGGATTGGCATCCGGCAAATGAACTCTTGCATTTTGAATAGCGCGGCCATGGCCAAATTCTTCTTTCGCAGCTCTTGATCATCCTCGGCACAAGTGTTTGTAGAAGCACTCCCCTTCCGAGTAGTAGAGGGAGGTGAAGCAGAGGCGGAAGGCTCCATGAATGGTGGGGGCGTAATGAAAGGCTTTGGAGAAAGGATAAGTGGAGGCGGAGGTATAAACACGTCGAGTTTCTCCCTTTGCTCGGAAGCAGTTGGGATTGGCTCGAGTGCAAAAAAGGGTGAATCCTGCTCAGGATTAGCCACGGGTAAAGGTGAAGGGTTATGTGGTGGAATAGGTGTTATAGGCATAGTGGAGGGTTTTGAGGTTAAAGGGGTAATGGAGGGTTGAAGTGGTGGGATGTTAATTGGGGAAGGTTTAATGGTGGGTTCAATGGAGGCCGATGGTGTGAAGGTTAATGGTTTAATGGGTGGAGGTGTCATTGGTGGAGGTTTGATGGAAGGTTCAAGGGAGGGTGATGATATGAAGGTTGATGTAACTGGGGGAGGTATAACTGGTGGAGGTTTGGTACGGGGAAAACTCCGGACGGGGCGAGCGGTGTTAGGAGTGGGAGGAGACTCAAGATGCGCCGGTGTGGGTGATTGGAGTATCGACCCATCATCGTAACACCAAGAGGTCTCGGAAACGGGGGTTGGATCAGGGATGGTAGCTTCGTCCTGAGCAGGGGGTTCATCAAATGATAGTGGAGGAAGTGGGAAGTTAAGGAAACTCGGAAGGGGTGCCTGCATAGCTTCATCATCATACATTGCTTCAGATTCTTCAATTGCCGGCTCTTGATTGCTTGAAGTGCCAAAGTCATAATCATCTCTCCTATCTTTCCATTCACTCTCCATCTTGGTAATGTCATCCAGGAAAGCGTGAAGAGAATTAACTGGAGTAGGAGGAGCGGGCCGCGGGCTCGTAACCCTCTTTAATTGTTCCTCCATAAGAGTGATTTTGTCAAGGAGAGTTTGCTGGAGGGGTGTGACCTGTGCAACCGAAGGTTGATAGGGCCTTGAAGGAGGAGGAGCCGTATAAAAAGGCCGTGGAGAAGAATTAACGGGCCGGCCCATGGAAGAACCCGGATGGGCCGGATTGCAAGGAATAAATGGGCCTTGGGGCCGTGATGGAGGAGGAATAGAAGGAGGCGGGTGATGGGCCACCCGAGTAGAATGAATAGGAGGAGATGGGTGATGGGCCACCCGTGTAGGAATAAAAGAGGGAGGTGGGTGATGGGCCACCCGTGTAGGATTAGAAGGAGGAGGAGAGGAATGAGATGCACCCTCAATGGCGGCCTTAAGGGCTTGGATCTGTTGAGGGGTGAGATGATCTAATGCATGAATTATTTGGGAAACCTTCTCATCATTGGGAGGAGACGGTCCCGAGGGAATAGTGGCTCGCAATTGGATTAAAAGACCATTGGATTGGACATTGCCCATGGGTCGGGCAACACCATAAGAGTGAGGACGTGGTCCTTTGAAAGAATTATGGTGAGAATTATGTTGAACATGCTGGAATTGAGGGGAATAAGATGTGCTAGGTTGATCACCCTCATGAACATTAATTGAATTGAACATGTTATTTTGTCTATCAAAGTAAGCCATTATGTAAGCAATTTAATGTGCAAATAATTTGCAAAGAAGCACACAAGTTGGAATGGTTACCTTGATTTTTTTTATGTTTGAACCTTGGTGAATTAATGATTTTTTACAAAGATTTGGAATGATTCACACGAGGGAGGAACCTAGTTTCAATATGATTAATTCAATGCCAACTAGGAACACTCTCTCACCACGTATAGGCCAACTAAACTCGGGAACTTCAAGGGTACAACCTGCCCGGCGTCCGTGAGGGAATCCACGGGTGCGGGGACTTATGGAGGCTTGGTTTAGGAATTCTCAATCCAAAGAGACGGAATGCTCAATGGAGGGTCCTTCCTTCACCAAGGGGGTGTGTGAAATCCTAATATAGAGAGAGGAGGTCTCCCAAGCCAAATGCCCTAAATGCAAGTCCTAATGCAAAAGACAAAGAAAAGAAAGTATGAACCATGATATGAGCCAAACCAAAGAAAGATAAGGTAAAACACTCACATGGCCATACAAATCATAGCAATCAACATAATATGAAGCATGGCATCCAAAATTTTTTTTTTAAAAAGATGGAGAGATAAGAAAGTGGAATTTTTCAAAAACCAACAAGTTAGCAATCACATAAGGGGAGGGGGATGTGCACGCGATGCACAAGTGATAAAACAAAAAGGAAAGTGCTATGTGGAGCACAAAGGGAGTTGCACCGAGGGTGCAAAGGGGGAAGGGTAATCAAAGAAAAACAATTAACGTCCCACCGTGATCGCCAATTTGTAGATTCTAAGAAATCCACTTAGAACAATTAAAAGGGAAAAAGAAAAAATGAATAGAAGAAGAATGGGAAAAGAGGGAGAAAAGGGGAGCATGCGAGGATGCTAAGGGGAATGTGATCGCCAGAGACGCGAGGGCCTCAAAGGATATAACAAATAATCAATGGAGGGATCGCGATATAAATACCTTAAATGTGGGGGAGATTGTGAGTGCACCTTCTCTTTCTATCGGCCGGCCGATGAAGAGAGTTTTCCTTGATTGATTACCCTTGCAAAATTAACAAACACCAATAAACAAACATGGATTAGAAACCAAGATGTGTAGCATCAAATCCAAATGTAAATATGGACATAGAAAGCATGGATATGAACACACCTTATTGGTGTTTGGCCTTTAAACCCCTATGCAAAAGGGTATGGGAGATATGATGAATGATATGCAAATAGGGAGGTGTGCAAGTGTTGCACTAAGGAGATCTCAACATGGAGATAAAAAGAAATAAAAGGAAGAGATGGAAAAATGATGCATGCAATTAACTAAAGAAAAATAAGAGATAGGAGGGGGAAAGCTTAGTGGTTTCTCCAATTGGCTTCAAGATCTTCAATAGAGGAAGAAGAGGATGTAGAATTCCATGGATGTAGAGGCTCCAAATCTTCAATAGAGGAAGAAGAACTCCATGGATGAAGCTTTTAGGTGCATGGGAGTCTTCCTCCTTAAGCCTTTGGTCCGACAGCACCTCCCCTTGAATTGATCTTTATCTCTTTTTTCACAAGGGAGAGAGAGGTCCTATTTATAGGGTTGAAATTCAGAATTAATTCCAAGGGAAATTAGGAAAACATGTTTTAGTGGGATTTGGAATGAGATAAACATTAGGCAAGTGTCCCTTCAACCTTGGAAAGTCATAGGAACTCTTTCCCAAGTGGAAAAAGAGATTAAATGAGGAAAGGAAGTGAAATTCGGAATTAAATCAAGAGAAAATAAGAAAACATGTTTTAGTTGGAATTTGGTAGAGATAAACATTAGGCAAGTGTCCCTTCAACCTTGGAAAGTCATAGGAACCCTTTCCCAAGTGGAAAAAGAGATTAAATGAGGAAAGGAAGTGAAATTCGGAATTAATTCCATGAGAAAATAAGAAAACATGTTTTAGTTGGATTTGGAAAAGATAAACCTTAGGCAAGTGTCCCTTCAACCTTGGAAAGTCATAGGAACCCTTTCCCAAGTGGAAAAGGAGGTTAAATGAGGAAAGGAAGGGAAATTTGGAATTAATTCCATAAAAAATTAGAAAACTTAGTTTTGGTAGGATGGAAAGGGGGATCCTTCCTCCAAGTGTCCTTTCAATATTAGGAAGCCATATGAACTCTTTCCCAAGTGAAAAAGGAGTGTAAGTGAGGAAAGGAAGGGGTGCTTCTGGAGTTCGGAATTGAACAAGAATTGACGACCGAACAGACGGTCGCTAATTAAAGAAATGACGCCCCCTGACGGGGCGTTACTTAAATGACGCCCGGGTCCCTTCCCCCATTTGATTTAAGGCCCGAAAAAATGGAGAAATGGCTCAGAAAAAAACTGGAGAAAAATGGAAAAACATGTGGAAAGCTTGGGGAAGTTGGATATTCAATAAAAAGGAGGAAAATCACTCAAATAAGTCGATTTGAGGGTCAAATGGGGCATCACAGTGCGATAGGAGATATGCTCAAAATGATATCAATTTTAGTGTGTCTACACCTTCGGCAGATGCCTGTGCGGCCACCCTCTGAGATGCGAATGCGTCAAATGAAGGGATATCCGGAAGAGGGGTTCCAGCTTCCTTCGCAGTCGAAACTGACTTCCGGGTCCGAGCAACCTTGGCCTTCTTGGCCTTGGCGACTGCAACCTTCACCACAGAAGGCTTCCTCTTCTTGCCCGGAGGCAGGGGAGTGGTCGTAGGTGCTGCTTCAGGAATTTCAAAGTGGGCAGGTTTCTCAGCTTGAGCAATTATCTTCCTGTAAAGCCCCTGCCGCTTTATGTCTGGTCTATCTGTGCGAGACACGAGAAAGACAGTCATAGTCAACATATGCAAAACATGACAATAAGAAGAAAGAAGCCATGATCAAACAAACAAGGAGCACACCTGTTGGGCCGTCGTAAAATGTGGAAAGCGGCCAATACATATAAGCTACCTCCTTTGATCGGGAGGCGGCCTCCTTCACCAGCCAGCATACATCGCCAATAGTCTGACACTTCTCCGTCAGGGCGGCCAAGTCCTTATGGCCATGGAAATCAAGGCAATGAAATAGGCCGAGGTAATCTATGCACCAGGCGTCAACATAATGGAAAGAAACAAAAAGCTGCTTATTCAGAATGACAGCTACCGGGCTCTCCACTGTCAGCCCGTGGACATTTAACAGTACAAAAAGACAGGAGGTGTGCTGATAATATGACTGGGTGCGGTCCTCCCTCTGCACAAAGGCCCTGTAAGGATGAAACCTGTCTGTCGGACCCCTCCAAGAAGTAGCCTTCGAGAGTGGTTCCTCCGGGGGGAATGGATACTGCACCTCCAAATGAGTGTCCCCTATGTGGCCCAGCTGTCTCAAGTCTTTGGTGAAAGTGTCTACATCAACTTCAGAAAAGACAGGAGTGGGTAGTTCCGCACCCGCCTCCTTCAAAGACCGACGGGCAGCGATATAAGCTTCTGCCTCCCTCTGGTGCTGGGAATAAAGCCTCCTCAGATGGACCTCGTCAATGTCAAATACAGGCCCTGATTGTCGCTTCAAAAAGGAGCGCTCGGCCACATCCCAGAAAGCGCCTCTGCCATCTTTATAAAAATTGGTGCGTATGTTCCACCACTTGATATAGTCTGATGAGACCCGAGGGAGACGATTGGAGACAGTCGGGACCCTGAAAGTTGTGTCTTCCCGACGATGAAAGAAATCCCACCATATCCGACCGTCGCCAGCAATACTAGACCCGTGCTTGGCCCGGCTCTCCAGAGGAAACTGAGCAGCCGATGGAGGGATATGCTGGTCGTAACCAAAATTTCTGCCAAAGCGGAAGGGATAATAGGGCTCCAAAATGAGCAGGCCCCCCTTCCTGAAAACTAATACACTGGGCCGTATGGCCATGGCCCACCTCACCAATTCTGGTTCTAAAAGAGGCCGGGTGGCGGTGACCCCCGAAACAGGATGGACATAGGCCTCCACCTCCTCCATTTTGCAATCCCTCTGAGGGTCCACCAAGGGAGCTGAACCTGCTGCCAAGCTCCAAAAGTGAATGCCGCCAGGTGCGTCTACAGGCACTCTTATTAGCCTACCCCTCATCTTGAATAGCTGTTCTGAGAAAGGACCAGGTTTAGCGCTAGCAAACTCAATCATACGAGGGAGCAGTGTGTCTGACTGCAAAGTTCTCGGGGCCAGCTCAGGGAAAATGCTGCAAACCCAGGCATTGAAGAAATGAAAGGGACCCACGGTCCTCGAAGAGCGGGGGGTCCGATGTCTATGCAAGTCCCCCAAGGATTTGTAAACTAAACACAGAGCCACTGGGCACAGAGACAATCGCATCCCCCAAGCCATCTGGCAGGCCGGATATATAGCCTCTGGTCTAATAATCGTCTCGTCCCCTTGAGGGTGAGCGAAAGTGCATAGCCAGAAAGTCAAATAGGCTGCACAATGGGTGATGGGATCAACCCCTGCTGGGTTCGGGCCATCCGCGTCGGTCCGGCGCAATGAAGCTGGCAGTGTTGACTTGTAACGGGGGGCCCTGACCTGTTTACCGGAAGTCAGCCCTACGGAAGGAAAGTCTGCGTACCTCAAGGGACCCCCGAAGAAATATTGTATCCACTGCCCCACACGGACTCTCAGTCGGCTGCTCTTTTCCCGGGCTTGATAGCCTTTGGAGGACCCCCTACTGTAGGCCAAACAGATGGACCGGTAAGCTTTCATCAGATACCGGTATGCATAACCGAAAGAATAGCTGCCCTCTCCATTAGAGGCGTCCTTGATGGAATCGTCTAGGCAGACCTCCTCATATGGCTCCCCGTCCATGGGTTGGCCAGAAAGCTGCGATAAACTCCAGAGGTTGAGGGATGTCTCGCCTTCCGCTGTATAGAATGTATTGAACTGCGGGCAGAACACTTCAAGCATGCCGCAACACAATCCCGGACAGACGGGATAGCGAAACCTGGAGGCAAATACACTGTGGTATACCCCAGCTCTAACCAATAGAGGGGCATACTCCTTCAAAACATATCCTGTGAACTCCACTGCTCCAACCCTAAAAAGATGGGCGTCTGTCAACTTGGCATCTCCAAACCAGCCGGCAGCCAGCTGATATTTAAACTGAACGGCCAGGCAGTTAAGAACAAATGGCTCGTCTCTATAACCCCACTTCGCAGGAGCCAAAAAGAGTCCGAATGAGGTCTTCTCTCGGTGGACACGGCCGGTGGTATGGTCCCACCTTGCAGGGGTGAACTCTGGGGCCCGGGTCAACATCTTCTTCTCGGGTTCTAAATCGGAGATGCCCAGCACAACATTCCAGTCCCTCTGTTCACCTGGGAGATATATGGCTCGGGCTCGATAGACAGAGCCCTTCATGCTGTCTCTATCGGCAAGTATTGCCGCTTCCACGGAACGGGCAATAAGAACATCCCGCATTCCGCGTATGGTGAAAGTCCGAACAAACGGCAGCAAATGACGATCCTTCGGCAAGTTTCGGGCGGTAGTCAGCAGCTCTCCTGAATTCAGCACCTTCCAGGGAAGAATAAACTTCAGCGGTCGATACGGTGTCAGTTTCAAAATCGAAAGATTCGTCGACACTAGCAATCTGGTCATAGCCAAAGCTCAGGCTGTATACGTTCAACCAGTTGACTTTGGCCCGAGATATGTCCGGCTGAGCCGATGAACTTGTTCCAACAGCTCCGGAAGATGCAATAGCAGAACTGGAAGCCATGTCAGCACCTGCAGTCAGAGAAAGACAAGAAAGGAAACATCAGAAAGATGAATGGGCACGAAACAATAAGATAAACAAATTCTCAACAAATTTCGGCAGCATCTCCTCTTGTCCGAGGTATGCCCAAGAAGAATAGGGAGTCACCCACCAAGAGGGAGTGATCCCGAGCATAAAATGGGACTCAATCCCATATATATAGCGGACCTGCCCCGAAAAATCGGCAAAAAGGGGGGGAAATGACGCTCCCGGCGGGGGGGGAAGCTCACAGCTCACCGCCACCGCTGAAGTGAAGAAAGAGAAAGAAGAGGAGAGAATGAGGAAGAGCAGGGCTTTCGGCGCCTTAAGTAGGGCCCAAAGCCGAGGGACTCTCGGCGCGGCCAAATGCGCGCCGAGAACTCCCCGGCCGAGAGCTCCCGTCGGCAAAAGGGCCCGCCGAGAACTCCCCGGCCGAGAGCTCCCGTCGGCAAAAGGGCGCGTCGAGAACTCCCCGGCCGAGAACCCCCGTCGGCCAAAAGGCACGCCGACAGCTCCCAGGCCGATAGCCCCTATCGGCCGTAAAGCGCGCCGAGAACCCAAGGACGAAGCCCATGCGCCTGTCCGCGCCGAGAAGCTCCGAAATGCTGAAAATAAAGAAAATACAAAGATGAAAACATCAAAATGAAAGATGGATATGCCTAAGGTTACTACAGCGACATGATTAAGCTGAAAGACAAATTGAGGAAGATACCCTCAAATGATGAAAGTCACCCGCAGGCCCCGTGCCGCTTATTCTGCGCTTACGCCGCCTGCAGGTGGGGGGCATTTGTTGACACCTGGAAAATGAACAAGGGTGGAAGCACAATTGAAAAGAGGGTCTGACCAACAGTGAAAGACCAACGATGAAGCTCGTCAACCATTCACCCGGCTAAAGCCCTTGTCGGCCAAAGCTGATGCCCGGTGCCGATGTCATTCAGACGGCAGCGCCGATAAAGCCGCAGTCACTCGACTGATGAGACCTCCCAGCCCTTTAAGAAGAGCTGTACTACTGCTTCGTCCAAGAATCCACGGATGATATGTCAGGATAAGCCAGATGTCAGCTTACTGATGGATGTAATATGAGATAAAGATGAAGCCGGCACCGGCAGATAAAGATTGTCAGGGCTCCTACAAAGTCAGAACAGAAGAGCAATCCTCTCCACAGATTACACACCCGGCCGAAGTCTGTCAGACTGAAGCTGATGCCCGGTCTTGTCACCGCTCAGATGATAATGCCGATAAAACATACCCAGTTTTGTCGTCATTCAGACGGCAATACTGATTAAACCTCAGTGAGTTCACTGATCAAGCCTCAAGACGATCTCAACAAAGTCATGTCTCTACTAAAGGTGGGCCTTATTCGGTTCTGATGAAGATTAATTCAAAAGAAAGCATAAAGAGAAGCCTAAGGCACGTATGAGGCCTGAAGGCACTAGATGGGCCGGCCATTTGGGCTCCTGTTAATGGCACCGGGAGCCTCAACAGGGGGCGACTTACCGCGCCGGGAGATGTCTCGAATGGAACAAGCCTTACCGACTGCCCTTCACCGAGAGGACAGAGGGATGAGAGCTATAAAAGCAAACCCTCTTTGAAATGGGGAGGAGATCGAAGCCGGGCCATCGATCGAAAAGAAAGAAAAGAGAAGAAACCAGAGAGAGAGAGAGCCTCCTCCGCTAAAAAGAAAGAAAGAGAGAAGAGACCGATCAAATGGGAAGAAGCTCCAGGTGGGCATCCGGGGAGGGAGAGGAGTCAATGCTCCGCCCTCCCCCTTGTTTTCTTTTCTTCTATTTCATGTAATCATTTCAAGTCTTATCTTGATTCATGCAATGTAGCCGAGACATCTCGGCATCTGTTTGTCCCCCTTTCCCTCACTCTCTCCCTGTAATCGGTTTGAGTATTGGAATGGTGTATCGTCTGGGTTTTCTCACCATGTGTCTTCCCTGATGGACATCATCAAACGAATGGATATATATGTATGATGTGCTATAGCTTAAGCCTGATTTTTGCTTCCTCTGAAGCCCTATTGCCATTCCCCGTGTTATCTGTAAACCAGTAGCATGATGATCCGATTTGTTTGTTTCTTTTCTCTGCTTCGTAGCACCATTAGTGCTCACCTCAGAGCCCGGGATAGACTATCCCTTGGCTGCTGGGATGAAGCCGTGCTGTGCAATGATCGAAGCTTGAGAAACTCCGGGGTTCTAAGCGTACGTGCTTCATCCGTTGATGTCATCGAAGTCGCCTCTGGGGCCAGAGACAGCCATCTCTTGGCTCCCAGGGCGACGAATGACCATATCAAGCTTGTCCCCAGGCCCTGCGTGATAATGGCGATAGACAGGGGCATTCAAACCTCGGCCTCCCAGATGCCTCTTGAACCCTAATACTCCTATGAAACCCAGACCTGATCCAGCTTATAGTGGATGCCTTGAGCAGTTTAGAGCCCATAGAATCTGTCAGTTCTGGCCCGAATCACCATTAAACCCAAAAACAGAGCACCGTAGAACCCTAAACCTATCTCGGTGCCCTCACCATTTCGGCCTCCAGAACAGTGAAATAGGTGAACAGCCCTCGGCGCGGGTCTTCCCGTGCCGATAACCCCATTCTACCCACGCCTAGAGCTTCCCTTTGGCCGGTTACCAGCGCCCAGCCCCCATGAAGCAGCCTTTCCGGCGCGCCTAATAGTAGCCCACTAGGACTCTTCCCGGCGCGAGGCTCCAGGCGCCGAGAACCCTAGTGTGTGCTCCCGGTGCGCCCAACAGTTGCTCTGAAGGACTCTTCCCGGCACGACGGTTTTGGCGCCGGGAACCCCCTTTTTGCAAGCCAAAAACCTGCCTCAAGCCGTAAAACCCTTGCTACCATTGATAAACCCTACAAATATCCTTGTGAGCTGCTCAACATAATCCCACCTTCTGTCAAGGGATGCCTTGGGTCGTCACATGCACCTCGGGGACGACAACTAGTGGGAGCAACTCCCATTTTTCTATGTGGTTTCTCGAACTCGATCGGCCTTTTAACCTTAAGACCAAGGAAGCTCTGCCACTGCATAAGCTTCTACGGTCTCAAAAGGGATATCAAGATATTGCTCCGAGCACATACGGGCGCCAGGGGTTCCATACCCCTCTATTTTGGCTTTCACCCCGGCACTCTGTGGGTGATCGTCTATCATTCCCTGGCAAATGTTAAGTCCAGGGGAGATGCTGTCAAAATTCTCCCAGGATGCCAGAGATGACATGAAACCTATCCCCGGGACCTTATCCATCAGTGGTGACAGAGGCTCCTTGTACCTTATTGTCCCCCTCCCAATCTTTCTATATTCCTGGCCTTCCTTGGGAACCTATACCAAAACAGATCGAAGCCCAGCGAGTTGACCTATTTTAATTCCATAGGGCCCATTTGCCTCAACCCTAACCAACATGAAACCCAAAACAGAGTATCGTAGGCTCTGTTTCTTATCCCGGCGCCCTCATACCTCTCGGCCCAGCCCACAGCGAACCAAATGAACAGCTCCCGGTGTCACTTCTTCAGGCGCCGAGAACCACCACGCATATCTCCTCCCCTGCGCGCCGGGAGCCCCTATACCTTGGCCTTCTTCCCTGCGCGCCGGGAACCCCCTTTGCACTCTCATGCGCCGAGAATCTAACCCCCCTTTGCATCCTCATGCGCCGAGAATCTAACCCATTGGCATTCTTCTGGTGCCAGGAACCTACATGCACACCTAATCTGCCCCAGGAGCCTACTTCTCCATACAATTGAACCCCCCCCATCACTTTAACTCAGCCCATCCGGGGATGCCCATGAGTCATCATATCTGTCCCGGGGATAAATTTAAAAAAAGTAGAAGCTAGATTCCCTTATCCTCCGTCATCAGATTTATGAACAACCCCTTTTGCTCGTGCGGATCCTGTCACTGCATGAGTCCCGCTAGCTTTCCGAAGGGGAGATCATACATTACCCCATATAGTCCGTATATATATATATGGGTCGAGAGGCTTGAACTCTCAGCTTTCACCTCGACACTCCGTGAGTGATACCCTATTTCCCTCTGGGCATAACCCAGATTAAGAGGAGAATGCTGTCGAAATATCGATCGAAGCTTCAAACCTACATCATGGTCATGGCTCTGCCTTTCCATGGTGGACATCTTCTATCTCCTTGTTCCCACTAAGCATAACTGTTTTGAACCGCCAATCACATTATATAGTCTGTTTCCGTGGTTGATGTTATTATCTTACCCGCCTCCCTGGCCCTGGTATGAAGTTTAAAATTAAGCATGTGAACACCTGTTCGCCTTACGAGGCCTCCTATTTTGGCGTTTAATCAAGGGTTGTCCTTCTTTGGAAGGGCGTAATTAACGTCATAACGTTTATGGTATGACGGACTTCTGGTCCCGACTCGGACTTCACAATCGACTGACCAAGTCAGATCGAGCACACAATGAAATCGTCACACATGTGACTGGCACGCCTAATAAACCAACCAATAAATCTATAAACCAACAAAATCAAATAAAAAAAGAAATTAAGAAAAAATCCGTGTCCACAGGTCCCCCATTGGTAATATATTTTGTATTGAGATCATTAGTAGGGTTTTCATCAGTCCGCAGACAGGGGTTTCATCAGTATTGCCATCTGAATGATGACAAAATTGGGCATCATTTTATCGATATCAGCACCTGAATGGTGACGAGATCGGACATCAGCTTTAGTCTGGGAAGACTTCAGCCGGGTGTATAATCTGTGGAGACGATTCTTCTTGTGTTCTGACTTTGCAAAAGCCTTTACAATCTTCATCTGCCGGTACCGGCTTCATCTTTATCTTACATCACATCTGTTACTAAGCCGACATCTGACTTGCCCTGACATGTCATCTGTGGATTCTTGGATGAGGCATCAACACAGTTCCTATTAAAGTGTGCTAGGAAGTCTCATTAGTCAAGCGACTACTGCTTTTTTAGTGCTGCCATCTGAGTGACATCGGCACCGGACATCAGCTCGGCCGACAAAGGCTTCAGCCGGGTAAATGGTTGACGAGCTTCATCATTGGTCTTTCACTGTGGGTATGATCTGCTTCCACCCTTGTTCATTTTCAAGGTGTCAACAAATGCCCCCCACCTGCGGGCGGCGTAAGCGCAGAATAAGCGGCACGGGGCCTGCAGGTGACTTTCATTATTCGAGGGTATCTTCCTCAATTTCTTTTCAATCCGGTCCTTAGACCTGATCATCTCGTTGCAACAATATTCTGCACACGTATCTTTCTTTTCTATCTTCATATTGTTTGACTTTATTTTCAGCTTTTTGGAGCTTCTCAGCACGAGGCCATAGGCTTCTCGGCGCGTGAAGACCTCTCAGCGTGGAGACGGGGTCTCGGTGCGCCTAGCTTCCCGGCGCGGAGGGCTTCTTGGCGCGGAGGGCTTCTCGGCGCGCATTTTGGCCAAAGGGGGGGCTCTCAGCCTGGGGGTTCTCGACGCGCGTTTTACCGCGTCGAGAACCCTTCGCTTCGGGCTTCTATTTGAGGCGTCGAAAGCCTCTTGGCTTCTCATTATTCACAGCTCCTTCTCTCTCTTCACTTTCTTTTCTCTCTCGGCGGTGGCGGCGAGCTCCTCCCCTCCGACCGTCCGGCTTCTTCCCGTCTTACTAGATTTCACCCCGGGTAGGACGCTCTTCGGGGATTTAATCCCCTTTTGCTTCGGGATCACCCCCTCTTGGTTGGTGACTCCCTATTCTCCTTGGGCAGACCCCGAATAAGGGGAGATGCTGCCGAAATTTTCAAGGGCTTCATATTACAATGTTTAAAAGACTACCCATTGTTCTAGGACTTTTAATTGACTTTTCTTCTTTGATTGCAGACACTGCAATGGCTTCAGGCTCTGCTGCGACATCCCCTGGAGGTGTCGGGGCCAGTTAGTCGGCCCAGCCAGATATATCACGGGCCACAGTAAACTGGCTGAATGTGCACAGCCTCGACTTCGGATACGACAAGATCGCTTCCGTTGATGAATCATCCGATTCTGATACCGATACAGTGTCAACATCCCGGGTATACTCCACTGCCATGGAAACATGCTTTAGACGGGGCACTGATTATCGCCCGGATTTCGCGAAGGACAAACACTTGCTGCCGTTTATCCGGACCTTCACCGTGGGTGGAATGCGGAACTACCGAATAGCTCGTATAGTTGAAGCCGCAATTCTGGTTGAGGAGACAGCCTGAAAGATTCAGTATATCGCAGAAAGGCTATATATCTTCCCGGGGAGAAGCGTGACTGGGATGCAATCCTTGGCATATCGGAGCTGGAGTCGGAAAAGAAAATGCTGACCCGGGCCCCGGAGTTCACACCTGCTCGGTGGGATAATGCCAGTGGCCGAGTCAATAGGGAGAAGCCCGGCTATGGTCTCTTCCTGGCGCCAGTGAAGTGGGGGTACCGCGAAGAGCCTTTTGTGCTGAATTGTTCGGCCATTTAGTTCAAGTATCATTTGGCCGCTGGTTGGTTTGGGGATACCAAGATCACTGACGCCCACCTATTTCGAGCAGGAGCCGTGGAATGTACTGAGTTTGTTCTGAAGGAATATGCCCCTCTGCTGATCAGAGCCGGGGTATATCATAGTGTCTTTGCTTCCAGATTTCGATATCCCATATCCCGAGGGTTATGCTGTGGGATGTTCGAGGTCTTCTACCCCTTATTCAACATATTTTATACAGCAGAGGGTGAGACATCTCTTGACCTCTGGAGTCTGTCACAGCTTTCCAGACTGCCTATTGACGGCGAGCCATATGAAGAAGTCTGCTTGGCAGATTCTGAGAAGGATAGCTCCGATGGTGAAGGCAGATATTCCATTGGCTTCTCGTACCGGTACCTGATGAAGGCATATCGCTCCATCTGTCTGGCGTACAGTAGAGGGTCCTCCAAAGGTTATCATCCCCGGGAGAAAGGCAGTAAGCTGAGGGTCCGGATAGGGCAGTGGATTCAATATTTCTTTGACGGGCCCTTGAAATATGCCGACTTCCCTTCCGTGGGTCCGACTGCTAGCAAGCAGGTAAGGGCTCCTCGTTATAAGTCAGCGATGCCATCTTCATTGCACCGTGCAGGCAGCGGTGGTCCCAACCCAGCAGGCGTAGACCCCATCACACATTGTGCGGCTTACTTCACATTCTGGCTGTGCACTTTCGCTCTCCCTCAAGGGGACGAGACAATCATCCGGCCAGAAGCTATATATCCGGCCTGTCAGATGGCCTGGGGAATGAGGCTGTCGCTCTGCCCAGTGGCCCTGTGTTTGATATACAAGTCTTTGGGGGATCTGTACAAGCATCGACTCCCCGTTCTTTGAGGACTGTGGGTCCTTTTCATTTCTTCAACGCCTGGGTCTGCAGTTTATTTCCTGAGTTGGCTCCCAGAACTTTGCAGGCAGATACAGTACTGCCCAGAATGATTGAGTTTGCCAGTGCTGAACCTGGTCCTTTCTATGATCAGCTGTTCAAAATAAGGGGTTGACTGATAAAGGTGCCGGTGGATGCCCCTGGCAGTATTCATTTCTGGAGCTTGGCGGCAGGTTCAGCTCCTTTGATTCATTCTTAGAGAGAGTGCAAGCTGGAAGAGGTAGAGACCTATATTCATCCTGTCTCAGGGGTTAACACTGCTCGGCCAATCCTGGAGCCGGAGCTGGTCAGATGGGCCATGGCCATTCGGCCTAGTGTCTTAGTTTTCAGAAAGGGTGGCCTGCTCCTTCTGGAACCATACTATCCATTCCGCTTTGGGCGGAACTTTGGTTACGACCAGCATATCCCCACAACGGTTGCTCAATTTCCCCTGGATAGCCGGGCTAAGCATGGGTCCACCATTGTCGGCAATGGCCGGTTGTGGTGGGATTTTTACCATCGCCAGGATGGTGCATTTTTCAGAGTTCCCACAGTTTCTAACCGTGTTCCCCGGGTAACATTAGAATATATCAAATGGTGGAACATTCAAACCAGCTTTTACATGGATAGTAGAGGTGCATTCTGGGACGTGGCCGAGCATTCCTTTCTGAAACAACAGCCCGGGCCAGTGTTTGACATCCCCGAGGCCCACCTGAAAAGGCTTTATTCACAACACCAGAGGGAGGCGGAGAACTATCTGGCCCAGCGTCGGGCTTTGAAGGAAAAGAATTCTGACCTGCCTGCTCCTGTTTTCGTTGCTATCAACGAGGACACTTTCATACAGAGCTTGAAACATCTGAGCCATGTAGGGGGCGCTCGTTTGGAGGCACAACAATACCCATTTCCTGTTGAAGAGCCGCTCCTAGCAGTAGTCCCTTGGAGGGGTCCGGTAGATAGATTTCATCCCTATAGGACGTTTGTGTGCCGGGAAGATAGAACCCAGACGTACTACAAGCAAACGTCTTGGTTGTTTATTCTGCTGAATTTACATGGGTTATCTGCAGAAAGCCCGATAGCCGGCATATTGAACAAGCCGTTGTTTATCTCTTTTCATTATGTCGACGGCTGGGGTATGTTGTGCCTCTTAGGCACAAGCATGTGATATGTCGCCTTGATGATAGCAATGCTATTTGGTTTTGATGATAGCAAGGCAGTGAGTGCATTTGAGTGCATTTGATATTGTATTTTGATGATAGCAATGTTATTATGTTTTGATGATTACAATAAACAAAGTGCATTTCTATGCATTCTTATTCTTGAGCATTCTGCATATTGATAGCAACATGAATGATGATGTTTAGCATTGATGGCATTTGCTCTTTATATATGTGCATTGCATTATGTCAGATATCATGTCTCTGCATATATCATGTCTGGGTAGCAAAGTCTATACACTGGATTGTGTATTTGTGCATCATGCAAGTCTATACATTGGTGTGGGTCATCCAAGTCTGTACACTTGCTGCACTGTTCAAGCTCATACACTGGCAGCTCTGCTTAAGTCTATACATTCGCTGCAGAGATCACTGTCAAGTCTGCACATTGGTCTTCGATTTCAAGTCTATACACTGGCTTATTCTCCAAGTCTATACAGCCTTTTGCTTCGCCAAAGTCTGTACATTGGTCTGCATAGGCTAAGTGTTTACATCGTCTGCTGTGAGGACATCAAGTCTGTACACTGGCCTTCTTTCATGATAAACTACAAGTCTACACATTCAACACTGTTCTTCAAGTCTGTACATCAGATTTGACTCAATCTTCGTGCTGTTTCTGTACTTGAGCTTTCGTGTTGTTTCCCCTCACTAACACGAAAAGATCTCGTGTCGTATGAGCTTACAACACTTCGTGTTGATTTCCATGTGTGACAGGAAAGCTTGTATGAGGTTAGACTTCGTGTCGTTTCCCTTGTCTCATTTGTCTTCGTGTTGTTTTTTGCTTTATTGTCTTCATGTTGTTTTTATTTTGATTGTCTTCGTGTTGGTTCAGTGTCTACGTCTTCGTGTTGTTTTAGTGTTCTGTCTTCGTATTGGTCTTACGTAATCAAGTCGAGTCTATTTGTGTTGTCCGCGTGTCGTTCGTAAGTTCGTGCAATTTTCTCTTCGAGTCGTTTTCACTCCGTGTCGATTTCAGTTTTTGACTTCGTGTTGATTTCAACCCATGTCAATTCTGTTTTGTCTTTGTGTCGTTTTCACTCCGTGTCGAAACCTGTGTTTCGTCTTCGTGTTGTCTTCACCCCGTGTCATTTTTTTTAGACTTCGTCTCCGTGTTGTTTTCATAACTTCGTGTCGTGTTTGTTACACCTCGTGTCGTTTTCCGTTTTGTGTCTTCGTGTCGTTTTTGTTCTTCCTAGACCTTGTGTCTTTCTTGTGTTGAAACCACACTTCGTGTTGGTTTCTGTTTTGTCTCCATGTATCTCGTGTCGTTCTTCTTTTTACCTCGTGTTGTTTTATAACTTCACTTCGTGTCGTTCTCGCTTTAACCACACTTCGTGTTGCTTTACGTAGACCTTGTGTCTTACTTTGTTTGCAAACACTTCGTGTCGGTTTCTGCTGTCACCCCGTGTTGTTCTCGTGTTATCGTTTATGTCTGTGTGGTCTTACTTCGTGTTACTTACTGTTGTACATCGAGTCCTTACTGACTTCGTGTCGTTTTCCCTATTGTGTCCTCGCGTTGTCTCCGTGTCGTTGCTATTTGTCACTTCGTGTTGTTTCGTTTTAACCTCGTTCAAGTTTCTTCTAAAGTACTGTTCTTCTGATAATCTATACAGAGGTGTTCCTTAAATTGATTACTTATTCGATACTCTGTTTTACAGGTGCTCTAATCGTGAAGCAGTACGTGATACAAGGCTGCATCTGGCACGTGATCCAAGATACAGAGGAGCCTCCACGTGGTCCGAAATATTAGGGCAGGAAACGTGGGAGGCACACGCATTTTGTGCCCTATCCACCTACTGCTGCTGCTATATATAGGAGCCTTCGTCCACAGATGGAGGGTGATCGAGTTGGCGAGCAGAAAACTCAATACAGAGAGCCACGATCCAGACAGAAAAGAAGAAAAAGAAAAGAAGAAGGGAAAGAGAGTGAGAAAGAGAAAGAAAGAGAGATTGAGTAAGAGATCGAGATAGCAGAGTGTGAAGAAAGGAAGAGGAAGAAGAATAGAGAAGAAGAGAGAGCTAGAGTGATAGAAGCTTCAACAGAAGATCTGTTCCTGCTGTACCGTGGATCAAATCCAGGCCAGCCAGCTCCTGCGAGAGCCACATTTGTTTTTATCTTTTCAGCCTTCTGTTGCTGGTTTCGTTTTTGTTTTTATCCATTTACTGTATTTCCGATCCTCTGTAGAGAGGTCGGGGTTCCTCCTGTGGGTTCAGGAGAAGGGAGACTTTGTGTCTTCGGTTTGCAAGTAGCTGGGTGCTACTTGTGGTTGGTACCCTCCCGTGTGGAGGAAGAGAGACTTGCGTCTCTGGTTGCCTTTGACAGGGTGTCATCGGTTGTTTCCCTCCGGGTTGGAGGAAGGGAGATTTATCTCCGACTGTGCTTCCCTCTGGGGTTCAGAGGAAGAGAGACTTGGGTCTCTAGGTTCCCCTCCGGGTTGGAGGAAGGGAGGCTTGTTCCTCTGGCTCTGGGCTTGTGAGTAGCAAGCCCGGTGGTTCCCTCCGTGTGTGGAGGAAGAGAGACCGTGTGTCTCTGGTTTCCAAGTGGCTGGAGTCACTTGTGGGTTCCTCCTGTTTGTTCAGGAGAAGGGAGATTCCTATCTCCGGTTGCAAGTAGCTGGGTGCTACTTGTTGTTTCCCTCCGGTTTGGAGGAAGGGAGACTTGTCTCCGGTTCTGGGCTTGTGGATTCAAGTCCAGGGGTTCCCTCCAGGTCTGGAGGAAGAGAGACCTTGTGTCTCTGGTTTGCTAGTGACTGGTGTCACTAGTGGTTCCCTCCGGTTGGGAGGAAGAGGGGAGGTTGTTCCCCTGGTCAAGCTGTTTGGCAGCGTTTGTTGCAGACTGAGTCTGCTGTTTCTAGCGTGAGCTAGTGGAAGCCACACTCGGTTTGAGTGTGGGGTGGATGTAGGTCTGGAGGACCGAACCACCTAAAAACCCCTTGTGCATTGTGGTTTGATTTGTTCATTTGTGCTTCCGCTAGATGAATGCATAGGGGCACTCCATGTGTTTGCTAACTGGTAGAACTGAATAGTTGATTAGCTTTCAGATTTGGTAAATCTGTCTAGTTAGCATCATAGTTCTAGTTTGGGCGAAATTTTATATTGAGTGAAAGTCTTGTTAGTATTCTAGTTTTAAATTGGGTGAAAGTTTTTAAAGGGTTATATTCATTCACCCCCCCCCTCTGAATACTGCATCGAACCCAACAATTGGTATCAGAGCAGGTCTCTGATCTATCAGATCTAACAATCTGCAGAGGATCCTGCTGGTTTGTTTGGTGTTTTTTTTTTCGGAGTGTGCTTTCAATGCTCGATATTTTGTTTTATCGACTTGTGCATTGCTTTGCTCATCTGTTTCTGCTGCATTCCCTGTCATCTGGTCTACTGCGCTGTATCTGGTTGCCTCTTACTTAAATGGGACGACCTCCAGTTTATGACGGTTCTAACTTTGATATTTGGCTAGGAGGCCTATGTGTGTACGTTGATTCCATAGATCCCAAACTATGGAGCCTACTATCTAAAGGCCCACACAAACTGCCTCATGATGAGACCAAGTGGTCTAAAGAGGACAGTATAAAGAACCGTGACAATGTCATAATCCTTAACATCTTAAGAGCTACAATCAACATTGATATGTACCCTTTAGCTCTCAGGTGCACATCTGGAAAGGAGATATATGACGGAGTCATTTCGGCGCATAATCAGCAAGGTGATAGCTGCTTGATGGCCAACCGGGATGATGAAGATGAGATCTCATCTCAGGTAAGCTCTGAATCAGATGGATACACTTTTGATGAATTGATAGTAATGTATGAAGATCTGTTCAAAGTATCCAAGAAATTAAAATCTGAAAATAGAAGGTTGAAAAAGAGATGTGAACAGATTAGCTTTAATGTTTCCTGTGAAAACTGTCAAAGACTAAAAACATCTCATGATATGTGCTTAGCTGATCTGAATGTGAGTAAGAAACAAATCTTTCTATTGGAAAATAAAAATGATGAACTTACTGCCAAGATTTCTGAACTAGAAGACAAGCTGAATTCATTAGGAAATGATCAAATCTTAACTAATGAACTAGTTCAGAATGAACAAATAAGAAAGGAAAATGAAGAATTAAGGTTGCTAAATTCTGCCATGTCTGAGAGACTCTTAATGCTTGAAAAAGGGAAGAATTCAGTTGAAAATGAATGTGAGAGAGTGAGCACATTGATAAAAGAGATTGATAGCTACAAAGCCATTAATGTCTTACTTAATAAAAAGATCACAGATTCTGAAATGATCATTTCTTCTCTCAAAAATGAAATAACTGAATTGAACAATTCTCTATCTAAGTCATTTGAAAACAAAGAAAATTTAAAGGCTGCTTCTAAGAAGAAGGTCTCTGATGAAGGCAGTAAACAGGAAGAGAGAAAAAGAATGTATACAACCTTTGTGCGTAGCTCTGAGTTAGCTAGCACTTCAGCTCTTTCTTCTAATATGCATGCTAATCAGGAAAATAAGAAAACAAAGGAGAAAAGAAAAGTTTTGAAAAAGAATGATAGCGATTAGCATGCTAAGAAAGTTCAGCCCAACAAATCTAGTACCAAAAATGTCAAATGCCTTTACTGTGGAAAGTTTGGCCATGAGATGGCTGATTGTTTTGTGATGAAGAAGGAAGAATTGAAGTATGATAGAATTCATGCTAGGAAGTCTTCTGTGAAGAAACCTTCTTCTGCTCACACCCAAAGGCATCAATGTTTTTATTGTCATAAAATAGGTCATCTCATGCATGATTGTAGACAAATGAAATTAGATGATCTATCTGCTGTTAAAATGCATGATAAACTGTTCCATGCTAAAAATCATGCATTTCATAAAAAGAACATTCAATGTTTTCATTGTGGAAAATTGGGCCACATGGTTAAAAATTGATGGCATACTCAGGGAAAGAGATTCAATTCTAAACCTGTTAATTTCTATGTCAACAAAAATATTCTTGATAGAAATGACATTGGCTCCAAAGGCAAGCACCCAAGGTGCATTGAATGTGGCAAGTATGGGCATGCAGTCAATGACTGCTGGTTTGTTCAGGGAAATCATTTTAATTCCAAATTTGTAAGATTCCCTCCAAACAAAAATTTTTTGGGCAGAAATAAAGCTGGTCTTAAAGAAAAGACTCTTGGTTGTTATGAATGTGGAAAACCTGGCCACCGAGCTTCTGAATGCTGGTGGGCAGGTAATGGTAAATCAAAAATTCATGCTTACAACAGAACAATTCATGCTCATTATCATAGGTCTCATGCTGCTGTTGATATGCATCATAGGACCAGAAAATCTGATGTTTCATGTAGATATTGTGGTAAACTTGGTCACTCTATGGACAATTGTTTTCTGATGAAATTTGATGACCATGTTGCTAAGAAACTGTTTAGAATACCTGATAGGGGTAGTGCAGGACCCAAGACTGCTTGGGTCTCTGCAGGATCAACTTGATTGACTTGCTGCAGGTGTGCCTTGGAAGGAGAAATAAAAGGGGTCAACCAAGGCACTCAAAAGGAAAACCCCATGATTCAATTAAGGTCAGTTCTGAAATCTGTTTTAAATTCCATTATCTGAAATTGTGAGCATGAAAATTATGAGTTTCATGTTGATTTGCTTGGTTGATTTTTTTTTTAACTCTTCATGTCTAGCTGATCAGTCTGCATTCCAGACTCAACTATTGAATTCAATTCTGCATATCTGATGCTCTTCTCTTGCTATATGTTGAACTGAATTTGAATGCTTCTTTAGTGTATACAGTTGATGCACTATATAGACTCTGTGTCCATGCATGTGTTTTGTGTTAATGCATTGCATGCTTGTTATTGAATGCATACTTGGACTGATTGTGTATAGACTGATTGTCATTGCATGTGTCAATGATGCTGTTCAATGCATGAAGGACTGCTTTATGTTGCATTGTCCTTGTTAACCCTGGTATATCAAATGGTATGTTACTAAAAGGCAGGGAAATCTGCCCGGAGGTTCCTACCATGTGTGAGATGGTCTTTGAGACCAGGTCCTCCGCCTAGTACCATGGGTCTAGTTTTCATGTAGAACAGTGTACTGCATCATATGTTGAAAAATCTGAAAATTTAAAATGAAGATGATGCATTTGATAAATTCTCTCTCTGATTGAACAAAGCATGAATTCTTCTTGAGAATATTCTAAAATTATGAGCAGTTCATTAATTCTATTTCATGCACTTTGTCAGGAGGAGTTTGACTAATGTTGCATAGTCTGCATGTAGAACAGTCTAATGCATAGCATATTTTTGCATCATGGTGTCAGGGGGAGCTGAGAGTTCTATTCAATTCATTGAATCCTTAGTACTTCTCATTGTCCCCTTACAACTCATTCATATTCACTGTCATCAGATGCTATGGATCATAATGCTTATTGCTATCCTTTCCCCATTTCTTCACTAAACAACAGCTTTGCATCTGGTTTAGTACATTGATTGGTGATTATTGCAACTGTTCACTTATAAGAATCACATTTACAAATTGAAAAGAACTAAAAGTTTAACCTTTATAAATTGAAGAGTTAAGTGTCTGCACTTCAGAATTTGAGATAAAAGAAAACTTTTATAGCTCTTAATCTTTGTCTCATAGCTAAAATAGAAAAAGTTTTTTTTTAATGCCTAAATGTGTTGAACTGGATATGTCTAGAACAGGCTAATAAGAGTGTGTACTGATTTTTTAAACAATCACTCTAAAAGAATTAAGGGCAGCAGTAAATAAGTTCATTAATGTTAAGAACTGAACATAGTGACAGAGCAATGGCTGATTGCACTGAGAAACTGTGAACTCCTCCAAAGAAGTAGAAAAATTCACATGTCATGAAGTGCTTTAGACTATCTCTGTTCATAGGGTCAAATCTATAGGGGGAGTCCTCACCAAGTAACTGAGGGTACTGGCCTCTAATCAAGGTGTACCCTTAATGTCAAAAGTGAAGACTATTCTTTGTGGGTTTTGATCTGAAATAGGTCTAGTAGTTTATGCCTAGTAACTGGGGGTACTTACCTCTGATCAAGGTGTACACCTAATGTCAACAGCATAAATGCCACTGATCTATTTACTCAGTTCAGGTTCAGAAATTGAAAAATGAAAATCACACTGCTGTAACCCTTTGAAAATCAAAAGTCTATGAGTGGAAATTATTTTTATTAATACATATTCAAGTTGCCTCTCTTGAATTTCCTTGTTTAATCATAAAAGGGTATTATGTCTGACTTATCTATTAATACCATGTGCCCTAGATTCATTGCTATAAATGGAATCTAAAACTCTTTTTCAGGGATCAGGTGTTTTACTCTAGAATTATAACTGTTAAACCTGAATCTTTGTCAAAATTGTATGTTGCTGATTTTTAAACTTTAACAGTTGCTTATAATCATGCTTCCTTTCTGAACCTATGATTCAGCTGTTGTCAAGTGACCCTCCTACTTTCTCTACCTTGTTTATCTGTTCATATTCCTTCTCAAAGGGGGAGCTTCTATTTAGGGGGAGAAATAATTCAGGGGAGTCTTACTTTCAAGGGAAAAATGTTCTAGAGGAATTTGCATGCATATTGCACTTTGCACTCATATTTTTACTGTTTTTCTCTTTTTGATCATGTCAAAGGGGGAGGAAATCTTGTGTGTGACTCACTGTCACATTGTGTTGCCATCATCAAAAAGGGTGAGAATGTTGTGCCTCTTAGGCACAAGCATGTGCTATGTCGCCTTGATGATAGCAATGCTATTTGGTTTTGATGATAGCAAGGCAGTGAGTGCATTTGAGTGCATTTGATATTGTATTTTGATGATAACAATGTTATTATGTTTTGATGATTACAATAAACAAAGTGCATTTCTATGCATTCTTATTCTTGAGCATTCTGCATATTGATAGCAACATGAATGATGATGTTTAGCATTGATGGCATTTGCTCTTTATATATGTGCATTGCATTATGTCAGATATCATGTCTCTGCATATATCATGTCTGGGTAGCAAAGTCTATACACTGGATTGTGTATTTGTGCATCATGCAAGTCTATACATTGGTGTGGGTCATCCAAGTCTGTACACTTGCTGCACTGTTCAAGCTCATACACTGGCAGCTCTGCTTAAGTCTATACATTCGCTGCAGAGATCACTGTCAAGTCTGCACATTGGTCTTCGATTTCAAGTCTATACACTGGCTTATTCTCCAAGTCTATACAGCCTTTTGCTTCGCCAAAGTCTGTACATTGGTCTGCATAGGCTAAGTGTTTACATCGTCTGCTGTGAGGACAGCAAGTCTGTATACTGGCCTTCTTTCATGATAAACTACAAGTCTACACATTCAACACTGTTCTTCAAGTCTGTACATCAGATTTGACTCAATCTTCGTGCTGTTTCTGTACTTGAGCTTTCGTGTTGTTTCCCCTCACTAACACGAAAAGATCTCGTGTCGTATGAGCTTACAACACTTCGTGTTGATTTCCATGCGTGACAGGAAAGCTTGTATGAGGTTAGACTTCGTGTCGTTTCCCTTGTCTCATTTGTCTTCGTGTTGTTTTTTGCTTTATTGTCTTCATGTTGTTTTTATTTTGATTGTCTTCGTGTTGGTTCAGTGTCTACGTCTTCGTGTTGTTTTAGTGTTCTGTCTTCGTATTGGTCTTACGTAATCAAGTCGAGTCTGTTTGTGTTGTCCGCGTGTCGTTCGTAAGTTCGTGCAATTTTCTCTTCGAGTCGTTTTCACTCCGTGTCGATTTCAGTTTTTGACTTCGTGTTGATTTCAACCCATGTCAATTCTGTTTTGTCTTTGTGTCGTTTTCACTCCGTGTCGAAACCTGTGTTTCGTCTTCGTGTTGTCTTCACCCCGTGTCATTTTTTTTAGACTTCGTCTCCGTGTTGTTTTCATAACTTCGTGTCGTGTTTGTTACACCTCGTGTCGTTTTCCGTTTTGTGTCTTCGTGTCGTTTTTGTTCTTCCTAGACCTTGTGTCTTTCTTGTGTTGAAACCACACTTCGTGTTGGTTTCTGTTTTGTCTCCATGTATCTCGTGTCGTTCTTCTTTTTACCTCGTGTTGTTTTATAACTTCACTTCGTGTCGTTCTCGCTTTAACCACATTTCGTGTTGCTTTACGTAGACCTTGTGTCTTACTTTGTTTGCAAACACTTCGTGTCGGTTTCTGCTGTCACCCCGTGTTGTTCTCGTGTTATCGTTTATGTCTGTGTGGTCTTACTTCGTGTTACTTACTGTTGTACATCGAGTCCTTACTGACTTCGTGTCGTTTTCCCTATTGTGTCCTCGCGTTGTCTCCGTGTCGTTGCTATTTGTCACTTCGTGTTGTTTCGTTTTAACCTCGTTCAAGTTTCTTCTAAAGTACTGTTCTTCTGATAATCTATACAGAGGTGTTCCTTAAATTGATTACTTATCCGATACTCTGTTTTACATGTGCTCTAATCGTGAAGCAGTACATGATACAAGGCTGCATCTGGCACGTGATCCAAGATGCAGAGGAGCCTCCACGTGGTCCGAAATATTAGGGCAGGAAACGTGGGAGGCACACGCGTTTTGTGCCCTATCCACCTACTGCTGCTGCTATATATAGGAGCGTTCATCCACAGATGGAGGGTGATCAAGTTGGCGAGAAGAAAACTCAATACAGAGAGCCACGATCCAGACAGAAAAGAAGAAAAAGAAAAGAAGAAGGGAAAGAGAGTGAGAAAGAGAAAGAAAGAGAGATTGAGTAAGAGATCGAGATAGCAGAGTGTGAAGAAAGGAAGAGGAAAAAGAATAGAGAAGAAGAGAGAGCTAGAGTGATAGAAGCTTCAACAGAAGATCTGTTCCTGCTGTACCGTGGATCAAATCCAGGCCAGCCAGCTCCTGCGAGAGCCACATTTGTTTTTATCTTTTCAGCCTTCTGTTGCTGGTTTCGTTTTTGTTTTTATCCATTTACTGTATTTCCGATCCTCTGTAGAGAGGTCGGGGTTCCTCCTGTGGGTTCAGGAGAAGGGAGACTTTGTGTCTTCGGTTTGCAAGTACCTGGGTGCTACTTGTGGTTGGTACCCTCCCGTGTGGAGGAAGAGAGACTTGCGTCTCTGGTTGCTTTTGACAGGGTGTCATCGGTTGTTTCCCTCCGGGTTGGAGGAAGGGAGATTTATCTCCGATTGTGCTTCCCTCTGGGGTTCAGAGGAAGAGAGACTTGGGTCTCTAGGTTCCCCTCCGGGTTGGAGGAAGGGAGGCTTGTTCCTTTGGCTCTGGGCTTGTGAGTAGCAAGCCCGGTGGTTCCCTCCGTGTGTGGAGGAAGAGAGACCGTGTGTCTCTGGTTTCCAAGTGGCTGGAGTCACTTGTGGGTTCCTCCTGTTTGTTCAGGAGAAGGGAGATTGCTATCTCCGGTTGCAAGTAGCTGGGTGCTACTTGTTGTTTCCCTCCGGTTTGGAGGAAGGGAGACTTGTCTCCGGTTCTGGGCTTGTGGATTCAAGTCCAGGGGTTCCCTCCAGGTCTGGAGGAAGAGAGACCTTGTGTCTCTGGTTTGCTAGTGACTGGTGTCACTAGTGGTTCCCTCCGGTTGGGAGGAAGAGGGGAGGTTGTTCCCCTGGTCAAGCTGTTTGGCAACGTTTGTTGCAGACTGAGTCTGCTGTTTCTAGCGTGAGCTAGTGGAAGCCACACTCGGTTTGAGTGTGGGGTGGATGTAGGTCTGGAGGACCGAACCACCTAAAAACCCCTTGTGCATTGTGGTTTGATTTGTTCATTTGTGCTTCCGCTAGATGAATGCATAGGGGCACTCCATGTGTTTGCTAACTGGTAGAACTGAATAGTTGATTAGCTTTCAGATTTGGTAAATCTGTCTAGTTAGCATCATAGTTCTAGTTTGGGCGAAATTTTATATTGAGTGAAAGTCTTGTTAGTATTCTAGTTTTAAATTGGGTGAAAGTTTTTAAAGGGTTATATTCATTCACCCCCCCCTCTGAATACTGCATCGAACCCAACAGGGTATGGACCACCTCGACTTATTTCGGTGTCTTGACCTTCATGGTCATAGTGACCTGGCAGCTTTAGTGGAGAAGTGACAGGTACTTGGCGATGTATGCTGGCTTATCAAGGAGGCTGCTTCCCTCTCCAAGGAGGTAGCTTATCTGTACTGGCCGCTCTCTGTCTTTTACGACGGCCCAGCAGGTATGATCTCTTCTTTTCTGACTGCGGTGATTTCTGCTCAGTATTCACACTTTACATCCACTGATCACATTACCTCTCTGACATCTTCAACAGACAGGCCTGATATAAAGCGACAGTGGCTTTATAGAAAAATCATTCCGCAAGCTGAGAAGCCTACTTATTTTGAAATCCCTGCAGCAGCACCGACTACTACTCCCCTGCCTCCCAGCAAGAAGAGAAAGGCTTCCGTAGTTAAGGTTGCAGTTGGGAAGGCCAGGAAGGCCAAGAAGACTTATGCTCAACAATCGGCTTTGGTAGCTATGGACACCGGGACCCCTCTCCCTGATATTCCCTTATTTGATGAGTTCGAATCTGAAAGGGAGGCTGCTCAAACATCGGTTCAGGGTAACATCAATAACCTGCAATTGCATTCTTCATCCTCTTTTGCTAGATTTCAAAGAAGTCCTTGAATCTGATCCCTCCCTTTTGCACAGCCCAAGAGCCAGCTGTGGCATCTTCTGTGGTGGAGACCAGGCTGCCTTCTCCCACGCCGGCTAGTGAGGCGGAGGGTAAGCATGCCTTTTTCATCTTTTCCTGTATATTTCAATTACTTTTCATTGTCCCTCTCACAAGCTTTTCCCTATAGTGACGGTCGGTGAGGAGACTGAAATTACGGGAGAGGCTGGCGATATTACTCAGCCACAGGAGGGTCATAAGACCCAGATGAAACGGGGCCTCGTCCCTGTGAGGCGTATAGTTACCCGGTCTTCGTCCAGGCAGACGTTAGAAATGGCGGTCCCGCTCGTGGATAGTGTAGAAATTTCTTCAAGTAGCTCCGCGACCGCTTCTGAGGCGGATGGAGAAGAAGCAGGCTTCAGCGAGAGCGAGACGGAGGGTGTTTCCAAATCAGAGGCCCCATCCGCATGCCCCGCCATTGTCCCATTATTCACCCCCACCAAGTTGCTGGCGCTATCTCCTGAGGAGGAGTTGCAAGAGGAGTTTGCCAGGCTCGTCACCGAGATCGACATAACTCCACCATTTGTTACTCCGACTACGGAGCTTCCTCCTCTTTCACCCCACTTCGAGGGTGTGGACCCTACTTCAAAGGTGGGTTCCTTTTCATATTTGTTGCTCCATCTGTTTCTTTCATCTAGTGCTGAAAGTTGCTTTGCTTTGGTCTTAGGGCACTGTCACTGCTAGCTCAGACACAACCGCAGCTATCACGGACATTTCTTCTACGAACTGGGATATTGTCCCTTTTCTGCCTTTAACTTGCATGGGAGTTCCTGAGATCATTCGCCCTGTGCCAGTGCGGATACAGTCTTCGACAGATTTAGCATCGTTGGACTTAGGGGCCTCAGGAGAGAGTTGCATTCCTATCAGGGCTTCAGATTTCAGAGCCGAAGTCGATCCATCTCGAAGCTCCGCTTTTATACCGGCCGCAGTAATGTCAATTGCGCCCGAGTCAGCAGTCCCTGCCATAGTGGCTATAGAGACTGGACTTCTACCTTTTTCGACTATAGCAGCTCCTTCCCTGTCACCAGAAAGAGCAGCTGAAGATGAAGCCCCTATTCAAGAGACTCATGAAGAGGCAGCTCCATCCTTCATCGATTCTCCCCATGTGGATGTTCAAGCTATAGTGATGGGGCATCAAAGGTGATTTCCATACACGGGTGAAATGTATTTGTGTGTTATGGCTTGTATGAGATTGTAATTGTGTAATTTCTTTCATTTGGGCTCCTTGTAAGGCTTATATCAAGCCAATGGGCCATTTGTAATATAGAGTCCATTAAGGAGCTTATGCCATATTGGGTCATTAGGTTTCTAATGGGTCATTAATGCACTTAAGGCCCAAATTGGGTTACACTCCCTCATGGGCCAACTAAGTTGGAAGGGTCCAAGTCTAGCATGGGCTTGTGGATGGTTCTTGCCCCATGAATGGCCCTTGGCCCATGAAGGGGGGCGCCCCCTCTTTTGGCTCCATTAGGCTAGGTTGTTTAGTTTTTTTTCTTTCCTTCCTTTCTTTGACCACATGTTGTAAAAATTAGGAATTGGCTTCCTTTAAATATGTTATTTTTGTGGTTGGTCACATCCAATCCCAGCCATCTTTTCCACCATACCTAGATCTAAGGGTGGATATTGGCTTTGGCATGTAACCTATAAAGAGTTGTAATTTCTCATTTTAGTAGAATTAATGCATAAAAAATCAGAAAATTTGTGAGTCTCTTGGAGCTTGGTGCGCCCCCTTCCTCTCTCCCCCTGGTTTCCTCTTCCCCAAACCCCAGATCTAGAGTGTATCCCCCTTCTATCATCCCCTCTCAACCTCCGGTGATCGTTTGTGCCGCCGCCGTTCGTGCCGCCTTCGAGCCGCCACGGGATCGTCTTCAGTTTTCTGTTCTGCTAGATAGAGGTGTAGTTCGTGAATTCCTGAAGCCAGCCACGAGCTCAGATCGATTTGAAATTTTGAGCGTTGGTTCCTATCTTCTATCCCATTCTCCAAAAAAAAATCCAGGTTCAAAAGCCACTGTTGCATATTTTTACCATTTCGTTCAACTCTCAATCTCAGATGTGTTCTGTCACTGTCTACAGTGCTAGTAGCCTTGAGTTTCATGTCTTAGGTCCACTTTTTGATTTGTTTTGGTTCGTCCAATTTTACTGGAGGTTACACTCATCCACCCCTTCATCTACAATTTTTCTCAATGTTTGGTTCGTCCATTTCATATTTTCTAAAAATCGTTCTCAGTCCCAGCTATAGTTCTGTCCCCCTGATCCCAGATCCGACCTTCGTCCACTTAAAAAATCACAGAAAATCATAGATACATCCAAACGGGTCCAAACTACTTTTGATGTCTTCGCAGCTCAAATTCCAACAACGTTTCTGAAGAACACAACCCCTGATTCGTACGTCTCCCTCACGGTCAAAGGCAATCCACAGGGAAGTTTTCTGCTGACCTATGATTTCAGGAACTGTACAACAGAAGATTGAAAATTCCATAAGTCAAGATCCAAGCAGATCCAGGCCCGATATTTAGTCCTAGGTTGAAGAAATTCAAGATAGTTTTCCAATGGCGCCAGTCTCGTGTCGATCCGACGTCGGGGCTGATCGCAGCGTCCATTCTTGCTGGAGCGCGCGCTGCAAAATAGCAACCACCAATCCGTGGACAGCAAACCCAACGGGTGCCGATCGGAGCCGCCCGACCCCCGGGCGACGTTCCGGTGTGCCGCCAGCCCAGGGAACACTTCCCTAAGTGTCCACACTACAGCGGTGCCACCGGGTCCCACACGGCCCCTCCAGACAGCACGTGGGCCCCACGGTCGTGATCGCGCGTGTAGCCGAATCAACACACGAAGCTGCCCGTCAACCCGAATTCGGTCCTCCCGGACCCCATTGTGTAGCCCTTTACCTCCCTACGTGGAGTGGGCAGCGGCTTGCATTTCTGTAATATTGTGTAATATTGTTCTGGGAGTACGAGTTTCGGCCGGGCCCGTCGTCCCCACGCCGAGCGCGTGGAGGTATCGCATTCGCTCCCTTACTTGGCATTTTGCTTAATTTTCATATATACTTGCTTATGCCACTGCTAGAGAGCATGATAGGGTAATTAGCTCACTTTCTATTTATATCACCGCTGCTGCGAGAGAGAGCGTTACCGTCCCGTGACCCGATCTAGGCACAAGTGAGAGCCGACCACCCTAGCTCACAGTCGGTTTCTCAACCGCGCACATCCGACGCTTCCCTTGTTAAGGGGTAGTCACGAGCTTATCGTGTTCGTGGTCTCGTCCCGCATCAATTTGGTATCAGAGCGAGTTTGAGTCTAGGGTGTCAAAAAAAAGACTGTCATTTACATCGAGTCATTAGTCGGTTTAAGTCGAGTCTAGGATCATCATTGTTTTAAAACAAACAAAAAAAGTGTCTTTTTGCATCGCATCCCTTTACTCGATATATCAAAAGGTGTTGTCCAAACGTTAGGCTACGCCTATCGGGAAGGCCGCACACTTGCGCGAGTGATCTTCGAATCGCTTATCTCCGCCACGTACCGAGTCTTGGTTGTGTCTAGGTTCTCGTCGAGTCACATTCCAACTTTGCATTACTTAGGGTCGTGTCTTGTGTTTTATCCAAATGGTCTTGCATATCCATTCCTAGGGGACCCAACCCCATCTTGGCCACCATGGCCACATCCCGAGCCTATAGTCCAGATGAAGTGGGCGCAATGTTCGAAGCCATGCTGGGAAAAGTGCAAAGGTTTAGTACAAGCCTAGATCGGTTTAGTACTAGCCTAGATCGGTATATCGGGGTAGATTGGTTGTTCCCGGAACCACCCCAAGGACCACTTCACCATGAGAGGGACATTCCTTCCTCACCTATGAGAGCTCCAATGTCATCACTCTCTATTTCCGAACTTGATTCGGAACTATCCCATTTGGAGCCACTAAGACCCGAGCCACCCGTGTTTCTTACGGGAACACTTTACATAGCCGAGCCACTTTTTAGTTGGCTCAAGGAGGGCTTGGTCCCACATCCCTTTCCATCCATGGACCCCACCTTACCTTTAGTGCCGGTCAACTCATTTCATACCACATTTCGATCTAGTCACCATGTTGATACGTTGGACGATCTTATCATGGGATTAGATTCACAATGGAAGTTGACGCACCTACTGGCCCGAGGCTTTGACCAACCCGTTAGTCTTAGCTTCACCCTTCCGGCCTTAGGGTCCATTACCTCCGAGTGCACCGTGGGTTGTGTCACCACGGAGGTCCTCTTACTCCTTCCCTTACCGGACGAGCCCGAATTCATACCCTTTTGTCCGAGGGAGGAATCATACTTCTTGCCTACGATCCCCGTCCCACCCGTTACAACTCAAGAAGGTGACTACCCACACCTTCAAAACTTCTACATGTGGGACCGTGACTTGTGGGAACCCACCACAAGGGGTCATACCTTCTTTGACCCTTTTGACCCCTTCACTATTAGGCTTCCCGAGTTACCACCCGTACTCCCCTTCTTCAAGGAAGCCCACTTTTATGCCCTTTCCCCTCGGGATGGTCCATCTACATCCACCAATCCCGACCCACCTACACCCGGCCCTTCTAAACCACCCGAGTCACCCACATACAAAAGACCATCCACGCATAACCCCACTCGACGTATAGGTGTTCCCCATGCCATCCATTCCCAGTTGCATAACATGAATGCATGGCACATATTCGGGTGTCCTGGTCCGCCGTCACCCATGTCCGGGTCGGACTAACATTAGGTGTGTCTAGGGTCATAGGTGAGTCCGTGTGTTTTTATCTGTGTGGTTTGCATACGTGTGTGTAGTTTGTTTGTCTGTATGTGTCTTGTGCAAGCTCGTCGATGTCAGTCCCTTCTGAGGGTGAAGCGAGTCGACTCACTCGATGAGTATGGGAGCGGTTCTATATCTATACCCGGATCTAGTCACCTACAGGGACTCAGCGGTGATTCCTAGTGAGTCTTCGAGCTGTTTTCTTCCCTTTTGAGAGTGCCCCTTAGGAGTGATCACCTTTAGCCCATAGCAGTTCGCATATCGAGTATATATGGAATGAGCAGGTGACGATCACTTGGAGTGGAGCATACCCGCGCTACTTGGCACGGTGACGGATCTGTCGGAGTACCGGAGCAGCCATACCCCTACACGACGGGGTCGAGTTCCTCCCACCCGGGGAGAATTGATGGAACATCAAAGGTGATTTCCATACACGGGTGAAGTGTATTTGTGTGTTATGGCTTGTATGAGATTGTAATTGTGTAATTTCTTTCATTTGGGCTCCTTGTAAGGCTTATATCAAGCCAATGGGCCATTTGTAATGTAGAGTCCATGGCTAGGTTGCCATTAGTAGAGTCCATTAAGGAGCTTATGCCATATTGGGTCATTAGGTTTCTAATGGGTCATTAATGCACTTAAGGCCCAAATTGGGTTACACTCCCTCATGGGCCAACTAAGTTGGAAGGGTCCAAGTCTAGCATGGGCTTGTGGATGGTTCATGGCCCATGAATGGCCCTTGGCCCATGAAGGGGGGCGCCCCCTCTTTTGGCTCCATTAGGCTAGGTTGTTTAGTTTTTTTTCTTTCCTTCCTTTCTTTGACAACATGTTGTAAAAATTAGGAATTGGCTTCCTTTAAATATGTTATTTTTGTGGTTGGTCACATCCAATCCCAGCCATCCTTTCCACCATACCTAGATCTAAGGGTGGATATTGGCTTTGGCATTTAACCTATAAAGAGTTGTAATTTCTCATTTTAGTAGAATTAATGCATGAAAAATTAAAAAATTTGTGAGTCTCTTGGAGCTTGGTGCGCCCCCTTCCTCTCTCCCCCTGGTTTCCTCTTCCCCAACCCCAGATCTAGAGTGTATCCCCCTTCTATCATCCCCTCTCAACCTCCGGTGATCGTTTGTGCCGCCGCTGCCGCCGTTCGTGCCGCCTTCGAGTCGCCACGGGATCGTCTTCGGTTTTCTGTCCTGCTAGACAGAGGTGTAGTTCGTGAATTCCCGAAGCCAGCCACGAGCTCAGATCGATTTGAAATTTTGAGGGTTGGTTTTTATCTTCTATCCCATTCTCCACAAATAAATCCAGGTTCAAAAGCCACCGTTTCATATTTTTACCATTTCGTTCAACTCTCAATCTCAGATCTGTTCTGTCACTGTCTACAGTGATAGTAGCCCTGAGTTTCATGTCTTAGATCCACTTTTTGATTTATTTTGGTTCGCCCAATTTTACTACAGGTTACACCCATCCACCCCTTCATCCAAATTTTTTTTTAAATTTTTGGTTCGTCCATTTCATATTTTCTAAAAATCGTTCTCAGTCCCAGCTACAGTTCTGTCCCCCTGATCGCAGATCCGACCTTCGTCCACTAAAAAAATCACAGAAAATCATAGATACATCCAAACGGGTCCAAACGACTTTTGCTGTCTTTCCCGCTCAAATTCCAACAACTTTTCTGAAGAACACAACCCCTGATTCGAACGTCTCCCTCGTGGTCAAAGGCAATCCACAGGGAAGTTTTCTGCTGACCTGTGATTTCAAGAACTGTACAACGGAAGATTGAAAATTCCATAAGTCAAGATCTTAGCAGATCCAGGCCATATATATAGACCTAGGTTGAAGAACTTCAAGAGAGCTTTCCAACGGCGCTAGTCTCGTGTCGATCCGCCGTCGGGGCTGATTGCAGCGTCCATTCTTGCCGGAGCGCGCGCTGTAAAACAGCAACCACCAATCTGTGGACAGCAAACCCGACGGGTGCCGATCGGAGCCGCCCGACCCCCGGGCGACGTTCCGGTGTGCCGCCAGCCCAGGGAACACTTCCCTAAGTGTCCACACTACAGCGGTGCCATCGGGTCCCACACGGCCCCTCCAGACAGCACGTGGGCCCCACGGTCGTGATCGCGCGTGTAGCCGAATCAACACACGAAGCTGCCCGTCAACCCGAATTCGGTCCTCCCGGACCCCATTGTGTAGCCCTTTACCTCCCTACGTGGAGTGGACAGCGGCTTGCATTTCTGTAATATTGTGTAATATTGTTCCGGGAGTACGAGTTTCGGCCGGGCCCGTCGTCCCCACGCCGAGCGCGTGGAGGTATCGCATTCGCTCCCTTACTTGGCATTTTGCTTAATTTTCATATATACTTGCTTTTGCCACTGCTAGAGAGCATGATAGGGTAATTAGCTCGCTTTCTATTTATATCACCGCTGCTGTGAGAGAGAGCGTTACCGTCCCGTGACCCGATCCAGGCACAAGTGAGAGCCGACCACCCTAGCTCACAGCCGGTTTCTCAACCGCGCACATCCGACGCTTCCCTCGTTAAGGGGCAGTCACGAGCTTATCGTGTCCGTGGTCTCGTCCCGCATCATATAGCTTCCGATACAGCGATAGGGGAGGAATCTTCAGCTCAGCAGGAGAGCACAGAGAAGGACTGGCCAGCCCTTACAGCAGATCTGCCGTCTTCGTCCTCTCAGCCGGACGTTGCATTGTGGGAAGATATCAATGGCGAGGTGACCTTTGAAGTCGTCCCCTCTGCCTCCTTCGGCTTCGCTTCCTCTGACAACTTTGTCTGGCAGCATCTGGACATGCTACGTCAGCTGGTAGAATCCCAGCCTGGCTTGACGTATCTGCAACTAAAGGAAATCGCCAATGGCTTCACCGCTGGCTTGCAGGCCATGGGCTGCCCTTTGGACATATGGGTTCAGCGGGTGCTGCTTCTACTGAAATTCGTGCATCAGAGAGACTTCCTATGATGTGGACATCACCTTCCATGCCCACATTCATAGCTCGTCTCCTCGCCCCGGTTGCATCCGGCATGGTTTAGTCATTTAATTTTGAGTCCTATGTAATTTTACTTGAGTCATTTGATGTAATTTGAATTTTATTTGAGTCATGTCCCTAGGTCATGCATTTATTTTCCTATGTTTGAGTGTCATTAGAATGTGTAATGTGCTAATTGGGTCCATTTCTTCAGGCTTGGCCCAATGAGCTCCCCTACCCCTTCGGTTATTTGTCAATGAGTCTTTTGTCAGGGTCTTATTGTAAAATGTGGGTTTCCTATATATAGGGCCCCATTTCCTTCATTGGAGGTAATGAATGAATCAATGAAAAATGCCATTTGAGTATCCAAAGCTTAGTTTAGTGGAGTGATTCCAACAATTTTTGGGTGAGAAACCCTAGGGGAGAGATTCCCCACCCTTCCCTCTCCTAATCCCACTTTTTCACTCCACTTTCTCTCTCCTCAACACCCAATTTTGAATTTTCTTCTCTCTCCTCCCTTCCCAACCACCTCAACCCCCACCTACCATCATTAAAGCCCTCCACTTCCCCATGGCCTCCATTACTCCACCCCCCTAGTCCCAAGAAGATCCCTCACCATTCCAACACCATCTTCCACATTCCAACACCACTTTCCCCATTCCAACACAATCAACCCCTTCCCCACACAACCCCACAACTTCCAATGCCATTTCAAATTTGAAATCCACCCTTCTCTCCACTCACTTGTGCCCCCCCTCACTTTCTCCTCTCACCCACCTTCCCAAATTCGTAGCTCCTCCTCCCACCACCTGTTAGACCCCCTTCCAGACCCCATTCTTCCCTTCCCCCACCTTAGAACACCCCCTCCTAGACCCCCTCACAGCCCAGGCTTTCCCCACACTCATCCACCCCCATTTCCCCTCCCATATACCCCATTCCCCCCCATCATCATCAACCTACAGCTCTCAACTGAAGATCTACAGCAGACCAGCAACTTGCAGTGGCCACCACGACCTCCTCCGGATGAGTTTGAAGACCCAAGAGCCATCGTCGGAAGCGTCTGCCAGTCGCCTTCGTAACCGAAGTAGTTTCGTCTTTTTCCGATCTCCGAGTCATCCAGGAAGTCCATTCTCCCATAGCTGCGCGGTTCTACCTCGGTTGAGGACCTGAGCCAGATTAGAAGCTCTGCCACGACGAACCCCGAATGAATCAGTCCTCAAGTTCTTCTTCAAAGTTCTTCATCGGCCTGTCTACTTTCATAATCAAGAAGCGGAAGCCCATTCAGCATTCGGGAACAGAAGTTACCAATTTTCTTTCACGGTCGCCCGGCTCTTCCTTCCCCAGTCTGCATCAACACCTCCTCACTCTTCTGGCTCCACAGATCGTCTCTGTTATCTTCTGGCGTCCCCGTTTCTTTTGCTGCAAAGAGGTCTCACCCACGGTTCTAACCCTCACGGCATCAAATTTGGAGTTCGGGAGCGGCCAGGACAGCCCCTGCATCCTACTGTTGGTGACCTGCCCCTGCTAGTCCGAGAAATAGAGGCCCTGTTCAAGCTCCTGCCCCGACCTGCAGCGACTCCAGAAGAATTTACAAAAATTCTGAGGCATTCCCCTTCCTGTTACGAAGATTTATCTGCCGGTCTCGCCATCAGCGAAATTCCTGAGCAAGATATACAACAGCAACACCGACCCTCTGTCCTGGTTTGTAAATAGCAGGCAGATTCAGCGTCCACCCTTGTTCCTCGTTCTTTGCTTTGGTTTCCCACCCCGCTTGGCCGGCTGAAGGCCCCTCCCTGCGTGGAGGTAGTATTGATGTAATATCATTAACCCCCACCCCAAGTTCCCCCTCCTGCGAGAGGTGTAGTGGTGTAATTTATTTGGGCAGGTCAAGCGACACCGCCGCGGTGTGTGGGGATCCACTCGCCTCCCCGCTCGCCCTCGTCTCCGACCGGGACAGGTTTCTTCAAACCGGTCGAGTAAGTGCTCAAACCTTCACTCCACTTAGTGCTTGTCTTTAAATATTAGTTCTAATTCTGCTGGTTATGCGAGTGAGAGCCCGATCCTCAAGCCCCATTGCCTTGAGTGATCACCGTGGGAAGAGTGCAACCGGTGCCTTTGGCACTTCATCGGCCCCGTTGAATTGGGCTTCCACATCCATTAGGAATCAAGTCTTGGCCTTGCTGGCCCTCTACCAGCAAGGGCCCAACCCCTCAACCTCACCTTGGCATTGCCAAGTTACCCCGGGCTTGGGTGAGCGACGAGAGAGCGGCGGCCCAAATTGGCCCATTTAGATTGCGAATGTGCTTGCTTGCTTAAGTCCAAGGTCGTGTCACATCAAGTGGTATCAGAGCAAGTCTTTGATTTGTTCTCACAAGTCAAGTCCATGGGCACGCTTGCATTAGAGTTCTCATCGGATCGTTCTATGCATTATCCACCTCCCATTGTCATTGAGTCTACATACCAAAAGGCCCCAATTCCCATCATATCCCAAGCATACCTACCTAATGGGAGCCCCACAGAAATTGACTTCATCGACATGGAAGAAGATAATTGGGTATCCCCCGAAATTGTAGCCACCCTCTCTACGACTGGACAAATTGTGCACAACGGAGACCTAGTCTTCGTTGAATTCCATAAATGGTTCGGGAAGACTAAGTATTTGGATGGGACTTGGTGTCAAAAGGGAACATTGGCGGGCCCATGTATAATCCTAGGTAAGAAATGGTTAGATGAAAGGAATGCCGACATCGACCCAACACGTCGGACTTGCCTAGTGCATCCGCCACACCTTTCGGGAACCTTTAAATTCAACAACCTTTTATTCTCCCACCAGCGGGAATCCCACCCATGTTCACCACCACGGGTGCACCATACTCCGGCCATCATCACCCCACCATCAAAGAACCTTCCCACTCCATTAGTTTTGGAAGAAGTAGTCCACCCGCTTTGCCACATGAAGACAAATATCCCTCGGGAACCTATCCCCTCCATAGAGAGCTCCCATGTCCCAATTGAAGAGGAAGCCTCGTACAAGGATCTTCACCCTACACCACCCCCTCTAGATAAGGCTGAATTCATCTTAGAAGAGTCCCTTGTTAGGTGGCTAAGGGAGAGCCTAATTAGAGAGACCTCGACCCATGTTTGCCCTCCCATAGAATAAAATTTTTCCCTAGTGTCCATCTTCTCCTATCACACCACAATCCAAGCATCCTATCAAGTGGAGACCTTAGAGGATTTTCTTAGGAGCTTAGCATGGTAAATTGAGTTCACTAGCATGTTGACCCCTATGGCCGAACAACCTAGGAGCCTTAGCCTCCTACACCTATGCATAGGGTCTATCACCTCGATTTGCACCAATGGTTGCTACACTAGCGACCTCCTTCTATTCCTCCCTACACCCGATGAGCCCAACCTTCTCCTCGATTTAGAGCTTCTTATCTCGGGTAGAAAGCCAAGCCCTCCACTCATGGCCAACCCACTTGTCAAGAACATTGGCCCAACTATCATGGAGAAGGATGACTTAGCACCTTTTAAGGATCTTGAGGACATGGAGTTCCTCCCCCTAGATGACCCATTTTATGATCCATATGATCCATTCCAATGGGAGTCAAGGGACTCATATCACCCAACCATCTTACCAACCACCCACCCTTTCCTACCCTCACCCACCATATTGGGCCAAACCCACCTCATCCATGACCCGGGTTACACCTTGGGAGCCATGACCTTGGGCCATATATCCCTAGGTAATAAGGTAGTGCCCCACCCCATGATAACCACCTTCTTAGATCCATTCGATCCTTTCCAATGGGAGTTCAAAGGTTGTCCCACACCTCTACACATGGAAGTCACCTTTGGGAAAGGCATGCATGTGCCTAGGCTTACCACACCCCTTGGCATGAACACTATGTTGGGTCCTTTCATTCATATCACCCACATGTCAAGTAGAAAGTATGAGTGGTCTATATTCGGATGTCATGGTCCACCTTCATTCATCATAGGTCTTAAGCATGACAAAAGCATCTACGGATGTCCGAGTCCCCCGACATTCATCACCACTTTGCATGATAGGTTCACATATGGTTGCCCCGGCCCACTTAGGCCCACCAAAGTCTACATGACAACATTACACGATAAGTCCACATATGGTTGCACCGGCCCACCAAGGTTCATCATGGTCCATATGACATCATGGCATGATAGGTCCATCTATGGTTGTCCAGGTTCACCCCTAACCACTAAAAGGATAGCATTCACAAAATTGCATGAAAACCTTTGCAAGCACATCAGCAAAAAGAATGAGGCTTATAAAAGGCTGGCCGACTCTCATCGGCGTCACCAAGAATTCTAAGTGGGTGACTTTGTGATGGTAAGGATGGAGAGGCTCTCCCCGGGAGCCAACTCTAAACTGAGGCCACGTGGGGCTGGTCCCTTCCAGGTCTTGAGGCGCATAGGTGCAATTGCCTACGAGTTAGATCTCCCTGAGGAGTATGGAATAAGTCCCATATTCATTGTTGCCGACCTAGTGCCATATAAGCGACCCACGGTGGTACCTAGTGAGGAGATTGAGCCTACTTCTTCCTTTGAGAGAGCACCCACCCATGATGATAAACCACCAGCCAAGAGAGTCCAGCGTGAACAAATTGAACAAATATTAGATGAACAAGTCATTACCATTCGGAGCAAGGTATATGAGCGCTATCTCGGCAGGTGGATAGATCGGTCTCGTTCGGAAGACTTGAAGGCAGTACCACTTCTACACCTTCCAAGGAGGGAAGGATACTTACTCCACGGAGTCGAGTTCTCCGCACCCGGGAGTATGATGTGGACATCACCTTCCATGCCCACATTCATAGCTCGTCTCCTCACCCCGGTTGCATCCGGCATGGTTTAGTCATTTAATTTTGAGTCCTATGTAATTTTACTTGAGTCATTTGATGTAATTTACATTTTATTTGAGTCATGTCCCTAGGTCTTATATTTATTTTCCTATGTTTGAGTGTCATTAGAATGTGTAATGTGCTAATTGGGCCCATTTCTTCGGGCTTGGCCCAATGAGCTCCCCTACCCCTTCGGTTATTTGTCAATGAGTCTTTTGTCAGGGTCTTATTGTAAAATGTGGGCTTCTTATATATAGGGCCCCATTTCCTTCATTTGGAGGTAATGAATGAATCAATGAAAAATGCCATTTGAGTATCCAAAGCTTAGTTTAGTGGAGTGATTCCAACAATTTTTGGGTGAGAAACCCTAGGGGAGAGATTCCCCACCCTTCCCTCTCCTAATCCCACTTTTTCACTCCACTTTCTCTCTCCTCAACACCCAATTTTGAATTTTCTTCTCTCTCCTCCCTTCCCAACCACCTCAACCCCCACCTACCATCATTAAAGCCCTCCACTTCCCCATGGCCTCCATTACTCCACCCCCCTAGTCCCAAGAAGATCCCTCACCATTCCAACACCATCTTCCACATTCCAACACCACTTTCCCCATTCCAACACAATCAACCCCTTCCCCACACAACCCCACAACTTCCAAGGCCATTTCAAATTTGAAATCCACCCTTCCCTCCACTCACTTGTGCCCCCCCCCTCACTTTCTCCTCCCACCCACCTTCCCAAATTCGTAGCTCCTCCTCCCACCACCTGTTAAACCCCCTTCCAGACCCCATTCTTCCCTTCCCCCACCTTAGAACACCCCCTCCTAGACCCCCTCACAGCCCGGGCTTTCCCCACACTCATCCACCCCCATTTCCCCTCCCATATACCCCATTCCCCCCATCATCATCAACCTACAGCTCTCAACTGAAGATCTACAATAGAGCAACAATTTACAGCGGCCACCACAACCTCCTCCAGACGAGTTTGAAGACCCAAGAGCCATCGTCGGAAGCGTCTGCCAGTCTCCTTCGTAACCAAAGTGGTTTTGTCTTCTTCCGATCTCCGAGTCGTCTAGGAGGTCCATTCTCCCACAGCTGCGCGGTTCTGCCTCGGCTGAGGACCTGAGCCAGATTAGAAGCTCTGCCACGACGAACCCCGAAGGAATCAGTCCTCAAGTTCTTCTTCAAAGTTCTTCATCGGCCTGTCTACTTTCAGAATCAAGAAGCGGAAGCCCATTCAGCATCCGGGAACAGAAGTTACCAATTTTCTTCCACGGTCGCCTGGCTCTACCTTTCCCAGTCTGCATCGACACCTCCTCACTCTTCTGGCTTCAAAGATCGTCTCTCTTCTCTTCTGGCGTCCCCGTTTCTTTTGCTCCAAAGAGGACTCACCCATGGTTCTAACGGCGCTGACGGCATCAAATTTGGAGTTCAGGAGCGGCCAGGACAGCCCATGCATCCTACTGTTGGTGACCTGCCCCTGCTAGTCCGAGAAACAGAGGCCTGTTCATGCTCCTGCCCCGACCTGCAGAACTCTAGAAGAATTTACAAAAATTCTGAGGCATTCCCCTTCCTGTTACGAAGATTTCTCCACCAGTCTCGCCATCACAGAAATTCCTGAGCAAGATCTACAATAGCAACACCGACCCTCTGTCCTAGTTCACAGATAGCAGGCAGATTCGGCGTCCACCCTTGTTCCTCGTTCTTTGCTTTGGTTTCCCACCCCGCTTGGCCGGCTGAAGGCCCCTCCCTGCGTGGAGGTAGTATTGATGTAATATCATTAACCCCCACCCCAACTTCCCCCTCCTGCGAGAGGTGTAGTGGTGTAATTTGTTTGGGCAGGTCAAGCGACACCGCCGCGGCGTGTGGGGATCCACTCGCCTCCCCGCTCGCCCACGTCTCCGACCGGGACCGGTTTCTTCAAACCGGTTGAGTAAGTGCTCAAACCTTCACTCCACTTAGTGCTTGTCTTTCAATATTTGTTCTAATTCCGCTGGTTATGCGAGTGAGAGCCCGATCCTCAAGCCCCATTGCCTTGAGTGATCACCGTGGGAAGAGTGCAACCGGTGCCTTCGGCACTTCGTCGGCCTCGTTGAATTGGGCTTCCACATCCATTGGGAATCAAGTCTTGGCCTTGCTGGCCCTCTACCAGCAAGGGCCCAACCCCTCAACCTCACCTTGGCATTGCCAAGTTACCCTGGGCTTGGGTGAGCGACGAGAGAGCGGCGGCCCAAATTGGCCCATTTAGATTGCGAATGTGCTTGCTTGCTTAAGTCCAAGGTCGTGTCACATCATCCTAGCACGGACTATGGTTGATAAGATAACGGCGTTGAAGTTGCAGAGGTCAGAATATAAATCTGAGCTGGGGAAGTTGACGCTTATGCTTGATGGACGCCGAGCCGAGCTACAAGGTGCTATTCAGCGGGAAGAGGCTGTGCGGGACCGGATGGCCATCCTGGAGACGGAGCTCTCTGGACTTCGAGCCGAACTGCAGCAATTATCCTCTATCCGGCCGCGGCCCGAAGAGGAGGTATCCTCGCTGGAGGGACGAGTGATGTCTCTCCAGGACATGTCCATTGGACTTCAGGAGGAGGAGGCGCGCCTTCATGAGCTGGGGGCCGCTCCTTATGTGGGTCTTCTAGCCTTCAAAGATATATTCCAGCGGCCATAAATTGTCTATCCCTTCTTTTTCTTTTTGTTCTCTTTTGTGATATGGTGTCCCCTCGGGGCCCTTTATGTACTCCCTTTTTAATGGAAAGGAATCTCTTGGCTTCATGCGTCTCCATCTTATTCTGCATGTGGTTTTTTCACTTTGGAAGGTGGGGTAGCGGTTTTGACAATCCCTCATGCGAATGGCTCGTACCTTGGCAGGAGAGCGTCCACCCCTTTAGAGAAAGGATGGGGAACTCGCTCCACCGCGTGACGGCATCCGAGGAGGTGCTTGAACCGAATTTTGTTGGTGGCAGCAAACGTCCTATTGGCCATGTGTGCCGTAAGGGAGACGATTTGCCGGAATGCAAATGAGGGGGTCTCATCAGAGTAGATGTATGGTCTAGGCTGGGTAGAGACTATTGCAGGTGGGACATTGAACAGGATATGTTGTTCTCATCAGAACAGACATAAAGTACGAACTGGACAGATTGTATCATTGGCTGGGCGATGTACCGATCAGCCAACGGTTGACTTCATCATCGATATTGAGCTTATATTGATGCAAGGGGCATTTTAGAATAGACGTAAGGTCTAAACTGGGTAGGGTTTCATCATTGATCGGGCAAGGTGCCGGTCGATCAATAACGGGTTTCATCATCGATATTGGGTTTATATCGACGCAAAGGGATTTCATGAGTTTCATCAGAATAGACGTAAGGTCTAAACTGGATAGGGTATTATCATCATTGATCGGGCGAGGTGCCGGTCGATCAATAGCTGGTTTCATCATCGATATTGGGTTGATATCGATGCAAAGAAGAATTGAAGTTTCATCAGAATAGACGAAAGGTCTAAACTGGCAGGGTTTCATCATTGATCGGGCGAGGTGCCGGTCGATCAACAGTTGGTTTCATCATCGATATTGGGTTTATATCGATGCAAAGAATCTCATAGGTTTTATCAATATAGACGTAAGGTATAAACTGGCAGGATTTCATCATTGATCGGGCGAGGTGCCGGTCGATCAACGGTGGGACGTATGTGAAGGTGTAGGTCTGGTCAGGACAGACGTAAGGTCCGAGCTGGACAGGCTTTAGCAGAATGGTGATGGGTTTCATCGTCGGTGGGACGTTTGAAAGAGGGTATGTAGATTTCATCAGGGTAAACGTAAGGTCTACCCCGGAAGGGTTTTATCATCGGTGGGGAATGGAGCCAACTGACCGACGGAAGGTTTCATCAGTGAAGGGGAGGTAATGGCAGCGTGCCGGTTGGCATGGAACTTCGAATTATCACATTACTGACCCAAGCGCCCTTTCGGGTTTTCACAGGAGCCAGCCCCCTCTTGCTTTTGCCCACGCACCCTTTCGGATTTTCACGTGGCGGGGTACCCGATTTTGCCTGCAGTGCCCTTTCGGGTTTTCACCACAGTTGGGTTTTAGCCATTTTTGCCCTTGTTCAGAATGTCCGAACAAGTCTGGCGGGGTATCTCTATTTTTAACCCTGCTTCATCAGTGGCTGCTCTTATCATCGGTATTGCATATATACCGATGCAAGGATTTCATAGGCTTCATCAGGATAGACGTAAGGTCTAAACTGGATAGGTTTCATCATTGATCGGGCAGGATGCCGACCGATCAACAGCAGGTTTCATCATCGGTATTGGGTTTATACCAATGCAAGGATTTCGTAAGTTTCATCAGGATAGACGTAAGGTCTAAACCGGACAGGTTTTATCATTGATCGGGTAGTGCACTAATCGATCAACAGCAGGTTTCATCATCGGTATTGGGTTTATACCAATGCAAAGATTTCATATGTTTCATCAGGATAGACGTAAGGTCTAAACTGGATAGGTTTCATCGTTGATCGGGCAGTGCACCAATCGATCAACAGTAGGTTTCATCATCGGTATTGGGTTTATACTAATGCAAGGATTTCATAGATTTCATCAGGATAGACGTAAGGTCTAAACTGGATAGGTTTCATCGTTGATCGGGCAATGCGCCAATCGATCAACAGCAGGTTTCATCATCGGTATTAGGTTTATACCAATGCAAGGATTTCATAGGTTTCATCGGGATAGACGTAGGGTCTAGCCTGGACAGGTTTCATCGCTGATCGGGCAGTGTGCCAGTCGATCGGCAGCGAGTTTCATCATCGGTATTGGGTTTATACCAATGTAAGGATTTCATAGGTTTCATCAGGCTAGACGTAGGGTCTAAACTGGATAGGTTTCATCGTTGATCGGGCAGTGCGCCAATCGATCAACAGCAAGTTTCATCATCGGTATTGGGTTTATACCAATGCAAGGATTTCATAGGTATCATCGGGATAGACGTAGGGTCTACCCTGGACAGGTTTCATCGCTGATCGGGCAGTGTGCCAGTCGATCGGCAGCGAGTTTCATCATCGGTATTGGGTTTATACCAATGCAAGGATTTCATAGGTTTCATCAGGCTAGACGTAGGGTCTAAACTGGATAGGTTTCATCGTTGATCGGGCAGTGCGCCAATCGATCAACAACAGGTTTCATCATCGGTTTTGGGTTTATACCAATGCAAAGATTTCATAGGTTTCATCGGGATAGATGTAGGGTCTAGCCCGGACAGGTTTCATCACTGATCGGTCAGTGTGCCAATCAACCAGCAGCAGGTTTCATCACGGCGGGACGTAAAGAGATATGCAGATCTAGTCGGAACAGACGTAAGGTCTAAACCGGACCGGTTTCTTTGCCGATCGGACAGCGAGCCCGTCAACCAAAGGTAGGTTTCATCATCGGTATTGGGTTTATACCAATGCAAAGGAATTCATAGGTTTCATCAGGATAGACGTAAGGTCTAAACTGGACAGGTTTCATCGCTGATCGGGCAGTGCGCCAATCGATCAACAGTAGGTTTCATCATCGGTATTGGGTTTATACCAATGCAAAGATTTCATATGTTTCATCAGGATAGACGTAGGGTCTAAACTGGATAGGTTTCATCATTGATTGGGCAGGATGCCGATCGATCAACGGTGAACTTCACCATGGTGGGACTTTGGACAAGGTATGAGGGTTTTATCAGGACAGACGTAGGGTCTATACTGGGTGGGTTTGATCGTTGATCGGGCAAGGTGCCGGTCGATCGACGAGAGGTTTATGGCGGGAGGTGAGGCTTCTTTAGGATCACCATGTTACTAACTCAAGCGCCCTTTCGGGTTTTCGCCGGGGCCAGCCCCCTCTTGCTTTTGCCCACGCGCCCTTTCGGGTTTTCACGTGGCGGGGTACCCGATTTTGCCTGAAGTGCCCTTTCGGGTTTTCACCACAACTGGGTTTTAGCCATTTTTGCCCTTGCTCAGAAAACCTGAACAAGACCGGCGGGGTATCTCTATTTTTAACCCCATCTTTTTTATTTATTTATTTTCATTCTTTTATTCTCTCTTCCCCTCTTTTTTGGGAGGGTGACAAGTCGGAATGCCATTAGATCATGATGAGGGATGGCTTGGCTAGGGCGGAGTGCCGCTATACCAAGAAAGGGTGTAGCTCGGCTAGGGCGGGATGCTGCTAGACCAAGGAAAGGGTAGCTCGGCTAGGGCGGAGTGCCACTAGACCAAGGAAGGGTAGCTCGATCAGGGCGGAGTGCCACTAGACCAAGGAAAGGTAGCTTGGTTAGGGCGGAGTGCCACTAAGCCAAGGAAAGGTAACTTGGTTAGGGCGGAGTGCCACTAATCCAAGGAAAGGGTGTATCTCGGCTAGGGCGGGATGCCACTAAGCCAAGGAAAGGGTGTATCTCGACTAGGGCTGGATGCCGCTAGACCAAGAAAAAGGTGTATCTCGGCTAGGGCTGGATGCCACTAAGCCAAGGAAAGGTAGCTTTTGCCCAATCACTCGGGGAATATTGGTTGTGCAGCATGATATAGCTTGAGGTGTTTACCGTTGAGTGGCGAGAACTGAATTTCCCCTCGATGGTTAACAATTACGTAGGCCCCTCCTTCGTAGGCCCTTTGTATCACATAAGGACCTTCCCAATTAGCATTCAGCTTTCCTTTTGGGTTGGACGCCATGACTTCTTTTTTCTTGACCATGACGAGGTCACCTTTCTTGAATTCTCGTCCTCTTACGAGTTTATTGAATGCAGTGGCCATGCGGGCCTGATACATTTGGATATTCTTCTGAGCTTGGAGGCGCTTCCCTTCCAATTCAGTCAGTTCTTCTAACCTTCTTTCAGGATTTGTTTGTTCGCCACGGGCCAGGCCATATTGGATTGACACTCTGAGTGACGGGACTTCCAGCTCTAGTGGAACCACTGCCTCCGAGCCGTATACCAATGAGTATGGTGAGCACCCTATAGGTGTCTTAAAGACGGTGCGGTATGCCCACAGAGCTTCATACATCTTTTCTTCCCAGTCCTTCTTATTAGAACTGACAACCTTGGCTAGCAAGGTGCACAAAGTCTTGTTAAAAGCTTCTGCCAATCCGTTTGCCTGGGGATTGTAGGGAGTGGAGGTTCTCCATTCAATCTTATACTTCTCGGCAAGCCGATAGATTTTCTGAGTTCTAAAATGACTTCCATTATCAGATATTACTCGGTTGGGTATCCCGAACCGGAAGATAATATTCTGCTTGATAAATCTGGCGACCAGTTCACCAGTCACTTCTCTTAATGCTACAGCTTCCGCCCATCGGGAGAAGTTATCTGTCATGGCCAATATGTACTTATGACCGGCCGAGGAGGTCGGCAGTGGCCCAACTACATCAGTTCCCCATTGTGCAAACGGCCAGCTAGGGACTGTAGGGTGCAGAGTTGTAGGTGGCCTTCTAGGCACGGTAGCATGCTCCTGACACTTCTGGCATGACTTTGCAAATTTACAGCAGTCTTCAAACATGGTAGGCAAATAGTAGCCCGGCTTCTTGATTTCTATCTTCATTTTGGGGCCAGCCTGGTGGGCGCCTACTGTCCCAGCGTGTATTTCTTTCATCGCTTGCCAAGCTTCCTCAGTGGATAGGCAGCAGAGTAGAATCTTTTTGCGTGCATCTGCCATTATTCGGAATAAAATTCCATTTCTGAATTCATAGGAATCTTTGATTCTCAGGAGTTTTATCTTTTCCTCCCTTTTCTGTGGCAGCTGTTGGTGCAGAAACCACTGTAGCAAATGCTGTCTCCAATCAGACGCCTGCACTACGCTGATAGCGGCAACTTCTTCCTCTTCGGGGCACCCTTCTAGCATACTGGGGACTTGCCGCCGGTTCATAACAACAATGTTCAGTGTCTCATTTGGCGGGACTGCTAGTGAGCTGGCTAGCTTTGCCAGTGCATTAGCCTGGGCATTATGTCCACGGCCCACGTGCCTGAGCTCAATATGATAGAATTTCGCCATGAGGTCCATAGCCTTCTGGTGATAGGGATTTAGTTCTGGCTTCCGCACTTCGAACTCCCCTTGGACTTGTTTTATTATCAACATCGAATCCCCGAATACCTGAAGCATTTGGATACCCATGTTGAGGCTGATATTGAGTCCGATTATCAGAGCTTCATATTCGGCTTCATTATTGGTGCATGGCTTGTTTATAGAACAGGAAGTATGCACAATCTCCCCCTCTGGTGATTTCAGCACAATACCGGCTCCAGCCCATATTCTGGTCTTTCCATCAGAATCTGTCTCCGTTCTGGATGCTCCATCAAAGAACAGTTGCCACATAACTGGCTGAGCTTGACAGGTCTCGAGTGTCTCATCATCAGGCAATTCAGTCCCCAACATATCATTCTCTGGCACAGGATGCTCCGCGAAGAAATCAGCCACGGCCTGTCCTTTTATTGCCCTCTGGGGTATATATGTGATATCGAATTCCATCAGAATTACTGCCCATTTGCCCAACCGGCCTTTCAGTACTGGCTGAGTCAATATGTACTTGAGCAGGTTTGCTGCAGATATCAATCTGACTTCATGTGACAACATATAGTGTCGGAGCTTTTTGACAGCAAAGACTAGTGCCAAGTAGGTCTTCTCTATGTAGCTATAGCTTTCTTCAGTTCTCATCAGCCTCCTACTTAGGTAGTACAAGGCTTGTTCTTTGCCTTCCTCATTTATCTGTGCCAGCATTGCCCCCAGGGAACAGTATGCGGCTGCGATATACAGTATCAAGGGCCTGCCCTTAATGGGTGCCCCCAGCACCGGAGGGGTCTTGAGGTATTCTTTCAGCTTCTCAAAGGCTTCCTGACAGCCATCGTCCCAGAGGAACGACACATCTTTCATCATGAGTTTGTGAAAGGGATGACATCGTCCTGATAGATTTGATATAAATCGTCGGACATAAGCCAGGCGCCCTTGCAGAGATCTCAGCTCGTGCAGATTCCTTGGTGGAGGGAGCTCCTGGATAGCTTTAATCTTGGATGGATCAATTTCAATACCCCTATGTCGGACAAGAAATCTGAGGAATTTTCCACTGGACACGCCAAAGGCGCATTTCATAGGATTGATCTTGAGTTCATATTTGCGCAACTTCTGGAATACTATCCTTAGGTCTTGCAAATGATCTTCTCTTTTGCTGGTTTTTACCACCAGATCATCAATGTAGCACTCTACCTTTTTGAAGAGCAGGTCATCAAAGATCTTTGTCATAGCTCTTTGATAAGTAGCGCCGGTGTTCTTAAGGCCAAACGGCATTCTTTTGTAGTGGAATATTCCCTTCGGAGTGCGGAATGCAGTGTGCACTCTGTCTTCTTCAGCAATCCAGATCTGGTTGTATCCAGATGACCCATCCATGAATGACAGGGCTTCATGACCAGTAGTCGCATCGATCATCACTTCAGTGATGGGCACTGGGAAATCATCTTTCGGGCAAGCCTTATTAAGGTCCCGAAAATCAACACATATTCTAATCTGCCCATTCTTCTTCTTTACGGGCACTATATTGGCCAGCCATGTAGTATACTGGTTTTCTTCGACAAAGCCTACCTCGATCAGCTTGTCAACTTCTTTGTTAATCTGGTTTATCAATTCAGGACGCATTCTCCTGGAAGGCTACTTTACGGGGTTAGCCTCTGGGTTTATTGCCAATCGGTGATGTGCCACATCAGAGCTCAGTCCTGGCATTTCATCATATGTCCATGCAAAACAATCTCGGAATTCTATCAAGAACTGTATATATTGTTCCCTGACATCTGGCTCCAACAGTGCGCTGAGGAATGTCGGCCTTGGCTCATCTGCGGATCCCAAATTTATTTCTATCAGCTCATCGACGGTGGCTTGGCCTCCATCTTCGACTTCGGGCGGCGCTTCTTGCAAATCAATAAAGCCTCCCGAGATATAATCTTCTTCATTTTCATGCTTTTCTATTTCATCATATTGGTCATCATCGGTTGCTGGCTCATCATATACGGCCAATATTGCTGGATCCTGTTCAGTCTGCTCCGAGGGCGAGACTGGTTCAGCAGGAAATTCAGAAGTGGACTCTTCCGTCCTTAGAGGCTCTTCTAATGTGGGCTCCCCTAAAAGGTCATCATTCTACAGAGCCCGGAATTCTTCTAGGATGCGCCCGAACTCCAGACACTCCTCCAGCTCTCTGGCTATTTGATCTTCATCCGGGGTTCTCGTATCAAATTTTGCTTCAGCCTAGAACAGATCCTCTTTGGAAGATAGGTCCTCCCAGTACCAAGCTTTCTTTGTCTCATCAGATGTCTCTATTTCTGGCAGGTTGTCTGAGGCTTCATTGCTCATTATGGATTGATAAATGATTTCTTCATCCTCCGAGGGGTATTTGTCATATCCTACCTCTGGAGGATCGTCATGCTGGTAGGAGACAGATATGACGTCTACCTCAGCCTCATAGTATTCTTGGAGGGTATAACCCAATCCTGGGTGTTGAGTGATCTTCCTCATTTCTTTACTATCTCGAGGCGGATCCCACAGTTCCTTGAATGCCTTCTTCTGAGCAGCAGGCTGCATTGATGGCATTTGCATCTTGGAGAACATTTGTGAAACCCGTTGGGTAGTATAATCCAAGCCTGTAATCGGTACCATCCGGTTTGCAGCTTCTTCAGGGGCCATACAGTCTTGATCATCTTATTCGACTGGCTCCCCGGTGTAGAATATAATAGGAGGCTCGCAGAAGCGAGGGATTTGCATAGTCTTCAGTGGTAGCACCGTATGGTACTCAAGGCTGACGATGGGTTTAAATAAACCCTGCGGCACCTCCACCTGAGTGTACTTTTGCTTCATTTCTTCATCGGCATTATCCGGGTGGACGCTAGGAGGGGTAACCCGAGCAAAGTCACCGGCATAAGAGATGTGAGATACATTATGCTTTTTAACATAGCCCTTTGGTGGCGGTGGAGACCAGTTCCTTATCTCTGTCTCAGGCTTTTTCTGGCTGACCACAGCCTCTTTCCTTTCGCACTTTTGCGACACCTCGGTGTAGTAGGATGCATCGAGCATATGGCACTCGAACACTTCGAAGGGATGCAGATCCGCAAACACCCTTTCTTCTTTTCCTTCATGGCAGTATTTAATGCACTGATGTAGCGTGGATGGCACTATTTGATATTCATGCAGCCACGGTCTCCCCAGCAGGGCCTTATACGTGGTGTTGGAGTCGATCACATAGAATCGTACCACTGTAGTGAGGTCTCCCAATGTGAGGTTGAAATCAGCTACCCCAAGAGGTGTCTCACACTTTTGGTTGAATCCTGCAATCTTCATGTCTCTGACCTTGGTGAGCTGCAGATCAAAGTAATATTTCTGATAGATGCGGTATGGGAGAATGTTCACAGCAACCCCGGGATCTATCAGTATTCTGCTTATCGGCTGACAGTTCAGGGAACCCCTCGTATACAGCGGTCTGTTATGGCCGGAATTCGGAATCAGCATGTCATCCTCTGTGAATGTAACTGACGGACCAGAATTCACTTCTATCAAGAGTGCTTCATACTGTGCCGGCAACTGCAAGGCATCAATAATGGCTTGGCGAGCCTCTTCACTCAGAGAGAGGATTTCCCAGATGGAGAACCTGGTAGGGAGCTTCTTTAGCATTTTCATGATCCGGTTGCCCACCCGGACGTTAGACAGTCTCATCTCCTCCACCCAACGGGGTCTTGGAGGTTCATGTTGTGCCTGTGGCCTTTACTGCCCAGTGCCGGTTCTACCCTCTTGATCAGTTTCCTGGGAGGCTTCTTCTGTAGTAACGACCCCTGTTTCTGCTAGAGGATTACTTTCTTTATTTTCTTCATGCTGCTTCTGCTTCCTAACTGCAGTCTGCTGGCATTTATTGTTTTCAGCTGAAGCAGTGTGAGCCAATTGCTCATTCTCCAAACTGGACAAGAATTCCAGGAATGAAGGAGCTTCTTCCTTCTCTTGGTACAAGCTGGCAGGGGGAGGAACCTGGACACCTCGCACCTCTGGTTCTGGGATCTGATAGGGTTGCTCGCCTCTGAATATAATATTATGATTAGCTGGTGGTGGGCGCCCCCATCTTTTCTCAGAACGTGTTGCATGGGCTGAGGTAGAGGCCTCAGCATGGTTGGCTTCTAGCGGGGCATTTGATGCTTCATCCTCATCATTCTCCCCAGGCAAGGAAAAGAGTACCGACAGGGTATTGCATTGTACTGTCGTGACTTTCTTTCCCCTTTTGGACTTGGGCCGTCTCTTCTTCTTCTGGGAATTTGGCTTTGCTGGCTCCTGCCCCCAGAAGGGCTCATTTTCAGCTTTTTCTTGTTCTGCCTCTAGTTGCTCTTTCATTTTCAATTCTTCGAGCTGCTCCCAGAGTATATAGTCTTTTATCAGCAGTTTTTTGGGCTTTTTCTGCTCATATTCATCGAGCTCATTGATATACTGCTGTAGACGCCTGGCTGCAGGAATTACTTCTTTATGCGCAGGTAGGGAAGTTTGTCTCCTCCGGTTGTGAGTAGGGATCCGGATGACTGGCCCGGTCTCAGCTGTACGCCATACTGGCTTTACTAGGGGTGGCTAAGGCCTTGGGGTGACACCCCGGATAGTTGCCCCACTGGTGCTGGCTGCAAGAGTCTTTTTCCTGTTCTTTATGGGCTTCGTCTGCCATCCTTCCTGATCTTTCAGTGGGGTGAGGAGGCAAGCTTCATAAGTATGCCTGGTACATTCTTCAACGGCTTCCTCAAGCAGCTGCTGATAGACTGAAATCACATTGGCGGCCATCCTCCAGGGCGGAGGCTCATGCGGATGAGGTGGCTTCACCTGGTAATCACCCAACTGTAGCTCACCCTTTTTGACCATTCCTTCCATAATATCCTTGAAGACATAACAATCTTCAATTGCGTGCCCCAGCGCACGGTGAAATGGACAGAACAACGGATCATCTTTCTTTGTTGCATCCTCGGGTCTCTTCGGTTCAGGCAATGTTACCTTGTTGAACTCATATGCCCAGTTAAATAGTGCTGATGTCTTATCTTTGGGAAAAGAGTAAGCCCTTCTCATTCTGTCTCTCAGAGAGACCTTATCTTTTCTTTCTGTTGCACCCTCAGGCGGGGGAGCTTCATCTGCCTCCTTTTTCCCTTTCTGTTGCTCGAAGGTTCTAAAATCGACGGCGTTAGCCTCAGTATGTGATGGCCGTCGATCATTGGTTTTACCCTTCGACATAGTGGGAGCATTGGCGGTCGGACGCTTGGACAAGAACGTCTCGACTTCCGCCACTATATTGCTCAGCCGGTCAAATGTTCTGACATCTACACCGATCATCTTTTCTACCACCTCTCTCTTGAGGCTCTGTTTACATATCTTCACTGCATCTTCCTGATGAGGAGGTCTTCGGCATCTCATGGCTAAGTTTCTCCACCTTTTGATGTAATCCAGTGCTGTTTCATCCTGCCTTTGCTTGGTTGCATACAGTTCCGCTATTGTAATTTCTCTTTCCGTGACATGAAATCTGTCGCGGAACTTTCTTTGCATATCAGGCCAATCAATCACTGATCCAGCGAGTAGGCTTGAATACCTTTCAAAGGCTATCCCAGTGAGGGATGAGCCAAAGAACTTAAGCAGATAGGCTTCATCAGCTGCCAGGTCGCCCATAATTGTGGTATAGTAAGCAATGTGCTCCTGGGAGAGCCCTGGTCGTTCAATTTCTCAAATGTCGGCAACTTACTGATGCATGGGGGTAGTCTTTTAGCATCATACTGGGGAGGATACGGTACTTTGTACACATCATAGGTACTTACACCGTCACCGGTCTTCTCAGACAGCTTCATCTCCACAATTCTTTCAATCATTAGCTTGTGGGCTATGGCTGGATCTATCTCTTCTGGGAAGAAGTGAGCTTGTTGTTGGCTGTGAGGAGTTGTCATCACAGTGGCGTGCAAGGTGGGCGCGGTAGGTTGTGTCTGAGATGCAGAGGGCTGAGCTACTGTTTGTTGTGGAACAGGTTGGCTCGGTGCTTTGCCCTTATCAGCCAGGAAAGGATTAGCTGGGATAGCCGTTTCTGTTGAGCTGGAAGTATGCCCGACAGGCTCGGCTTGCTTGGAGACCGGTGTAGCTTCATGTCTCTCATTGAGCTGTCTTCTGAGAGCATTGATCTTCTGCTGGTATCTTCTGAACATCATCTAGATCATGGGATCCAGGGTGGACGGGATCTGTATATCTTCCGAAGTCCCTTCAGCATCATCAATGAAGGGATTATCTTCTTCTTCCGTTGTCACCACATTGACTGTCATGGTGGTGATCTTGCGGGTTTCATCATCAGTTTTCATCTTATCTTTTGCAGCCTGACCTCTTCTTGTGACGGGGCCTGGTCTGGTAGCCAGCCTGAGCAGTTCATCTGGCTGAGTTGGTAGCATATCCTGCCCCCTGGCGATTCTAGCCATGTTACAGGCGAAGATTTGCATTCTTCCCTTCTGCCTGCAAACTTTTCTTTTTGCCTGGTCAGGGTATTTGAGTCGGTCGAAGATCGATACTCTTTCTTCAGCTTCTTCCCTACACAGGTCTTCTTTATCATATCCGGCCTTGCCGCCTTCTTCATAATCATTTGAATCTGAGGAGGAGACTCCGAGCATCACTTCTTGAAGGGCTTCTCCTTCTTCTTCATCCACGGTGCCCAGAGCACGGGATACTCTTTGCTGATCGAGGGCAGAGTTCCCCAGGTAGTGGAAGTAGTCTTGGACCACTTGTTTCATCTCCTCTGGATTGTGCCTTCACGGCTCTGGTCGGAGTATCAATCTTTCCTGGCTTTTCTGCTGATGAGCAAGTCTTGTCATCTGAGCATTCAAATGCTCGGCTTTGGAATATCTGAATATGTCAGCCTGTCTAGCACAGGCTCTTGGTCTTCTTGGAATGGCAACCGTGACTGGTTCGCTCATTCCCATATCGCCATCTTGGCAGCAGTTGGCAGTGTCATCATAGTTCTTCCTTTGCCATCTTTTGCCTTTGGCCCTGGGATGGGTGATAGTAAGGTCTTCCTTCTTCTCATATCTTCTGCCCTTCATCACGGGGCGAGTAGTAATCAGATTCCTTCCTTCATCATTTTTTTCATCTCTCCTCCCCCGAGCCTTGGGGCAAGCAGCAACAGCATCTCTTTTGTAGTTTCTTTCTTCTCTTCTGCTTCTTGCCCTGAAGCGGGCAACAGCATCCCCAGTAGCCTTCTTCTCATATCGAGCTGGGGCCCAGCTCTGAATCTTCTTTGGTCGCCAGACCTGTTTATATTTTGCTGGCTTGGGCGCCAGCGGCTTCCTTTCATCAGCTTCCTAGTTGGCCCTCCTAGCGGCCAGAACGCGGAACCTGTTGTCGGTCTGGACAGTCGGGACAATCCTCTCCTGCCGGACTTCTCTGGGGCGACCGTTGAGGTTCACCCTAACATCTCCCATCATCATTGTCTTCCCAGAATTGGAAAGACGACGCTCAGCAGTAGCATACCGGCTTCTTCGGTTATTTCTCTTTCCCCTCTGGGCAGCAGCGGGAACTGTGTCCCTCCTTTGAACTTGGTGTACATAGCAGGCGACGGCCGTCGAGGTCGTCTTCTCCGGTAAGCCAGCCTTCTTACCAGCAGTCTTGATAGGGGCACCTGCAGCGGTGCCTTGCTCGTCGTTATTGACCTGCAGAAGGTCGGTGAAGACGAGGCCCAGACAGTTGGGCAGCCCGACAGCAGGGGGCATTGCTCCGAATGACAGGGGTACCGCCAGGTAACCCTCTCGCACATGCATATCGATCGGTTGTTGGCCGAAGCGTACAGACATAAGTCCAGTAGTCATTGTAGCTTCCTGAAAAATAAGGAAAGCACACAGGATCAGAAATTTGAGGAGGGCCCGCTGGGCCTCCTATTTTGGCGTAGAGATGAAGGGAGACTATGTCCCACCGGGCGTGCCAACTTGTGGGGATGGGTCTATCTGATTTATTTTAATTTTGATTTTTATTTATTTTTATTTGACTTATTTATTTGTTTTGTTTATTAGGCGTGCCAGTCACGTGTGTGACAATTTTATTGTGCGCTCGATCTGACTTGGTCAGTCGATTGTGAGGTCCGAGTCGGAACCAGAAGTCCGTCATACCATAAAGGCTATGACGTTAATTACGTCCTTCCAAGGAAGGACAACCCTTGATTAAACGCCAAAATAGGAGGCCTCATAAGGCAAACAAATATTCATATACATAACTTTGAACTTCGTACCAGGCCCGGAAGGCGAGTAAGAGAATAACATTAACCACAGAAACAAACTATCTCGCTGAATCGGTGGTTCAAAAACAATCAGACTCAGGGGAAAAGTTGAAACAGAGGATATCAATCGCGGACAGGATGAGCCGCGATCATGACGGAGGTTTAAAACATCGGTTAATATTTCGGCGGCACTTCCCCATAGCTTGGATCATACCCAGAGGGAAATAGGCTATCACCCACGGAGTGCCGGGGTGAAAGCCGAGAGAAAGAGAGAGGTCGGGCCTCTCCACGTTACACATGTATGCACTAAGGCAATGTTTGATTCTTCCCTCACAGGAGCTGGTGGCACTCATGCATTGGCATGGCTCACCGGAGCTAAGAGGGAGGAGCGTCGTTGTGAATTCGACACGAATCGATGGAACATAAGGGAGTCTGCCTCCCTTTAACTTTATCCTCGGGGCACATCTGGTGATCCATGAATATCTCTGTGTAGGTTAGCTCTGGGCATTTGGGCTCACAGGGTGGCAACTTAGGCTCTCGGTATGACCACAGATGGGAGGCTAAGGCTCCCGGCGTGAGTGGCAAGAAGGTGGAGGTTCCCGGCGTGGCCGAAGGGAAGAGTCCAGGAAGCTCCCGGCGCCGACTTCCCAGCGCGTTGAAGATTCTCCAAGGGGGTTCTCGGCGTAGGCTAAAAGGGGGAAGAGGAGCTCTCGGCGTGGGGGTTCCCGGCGCGCTCAAGGCCGCGCCGGGAGCTGGTGGCGCTGAGAGGTAGGTGCCGAGAAGGCGGGTGTTTGGGCACAGTGAGGAGTTTAGGATTTTACGGTACCCTGTTTTTAGGATTTTGAGAGTTTTCTGGGAATTATATCAAAGTAGATTGGCTCTGGGGACTAGAGATGGGGTTCAACTAGTTTTAGTTGTATATGCTTCAAAGGAGGCCGAGAGCTGAGAGGGATTGGAGGGGAAGAGCCCCACACAGAGGTCCTTTTCACCATTACCATGCGGGGTCCAGAGGACAGCTTCAGTATTATCTTTCATCGGCCTGGGAGGATTTCAGCAGCACCTCCCCCGTACCTAGCGTATGCCAGGGAGTGATAGACGATCACCCACTGAGTGCCGGGATGAAAGCCAGAATAAGGGGGGTATGGGACCCCTAGCCCGTTATGTGATCACAGCACCAACTTAATATCCCATTGAGGCCATTGAAACTTATGCAGTGGCAGAGTTTCTCTGGCTCGTAAGGTTATGTAGGGGAGTTATCCCCAATGATGTTTATCCCTTAGGTACATATAATGATCTGGGGTATCCTTCGATGGGATGCAAAGCTTGGTTGATCGGACTTCAAAGGGCATCTGCGTGGTTCCTTGGCCTGTAGCAGGAAGGCTTTCATCCGGGGTTCAAGGAATGGAGGATTCACAGCGTAAAGAAAGGATGGCAGGAAGCGTAGTTCTCGGCGTAGGTTTCATTGGCCAAAAAGGGGGGAGCTCTCGGCGCAAGGGTTCTCGGCGCGGTAATGACTGCGCCGGGAACCTGGCGCCGGGAGGCCCCCGGGCCGGGAAGGCTGTATTGTAAGAGGCTTTGTCTGGCTTGCTAAAGGGGCTAAAGCAAGGGGGATATCTCGGCGGAGTAGTTCTCGGCGGGGAAATGACCACGCCGGGAAGGGGCTAAAGGGTTTATGGCTTAGTTGCGATACTCTGCTCAAGAGATTTCTGGGATTTCTAGCTCGGATTGAGGCAAGATCTGGGCTGCAGGAGGGGATTACATGGGGGTTAGCATCAGTCGAAGGGCAGATCATCCATTATTGAATCCTCGTGGGACGTATGGCATTTCCTCTACTCACCTGCTGCTCAGACGGTCAAGAGATTGATGGCTCTGACCCTGAACGAGATGGGAGCTCGACAGACATCTATAATATCCGGGAAAATCATGATCCGAGGGGAAGAAAGAGGGGGGACAGAGCCCAATAACCCATTGAACGAGGGTTGAGGTTCCGTCTTCATCCTTCACCAGAGAACAGGCTAGGGAGGGGGCGGTCGAAACTATTACCGGAAAGCTGTAACATCTGGGCAAACCGATATTCATAAGAACAACCGATGCAAGAAGGGGAGAAAGACAGCAGACATTCCAATCGATTGAATGCTCAAACGAGCCATGTTGATCCTTCATTTCATTGCATCATCCCAAACCTATACAGATCGTAGAAGCTAAATGAAAGACAGAGATATGGAAATCGAGACCGGAATCCTCCGGCTACATTGATACATCGAGAAAGCCTCGCCAGATTACATCAGAAGAAAAGAAAAAAAAAGAAAGCATGGGGGAGGGCGGAGCATTGACTCCTCTCCCTCCCCGGCTACCCACCTGAATCTCCCTTTCGGTCTCTCTTCTGGCTTTTTTTTATATCTGGTTTTGTTTCTACTGTTACTCCTCCTTCTTCGTCTCCCTTGAGTTCTTCGAAGGGAGGGGGCTTTATAGCCGTCCCTTTTTTGCCTTCTCGCCAGGCACCTCACGGCGCGCCTCAGCTGAGGGCTTCCCGGCGCGCAGGCCCCAGCCGCTTGGTGCAGACATTGGGCTTTGACAAGGTGGCTCCCGACGCCACTATTACAGGCCCATTTAGATCTCTTTGACCAAGCCTTTCATAGGCCCCTCACGTACATCAGTACCCAAGAGGGTCCCCCGTTGGTAATATATTTTGTATTGAGATCATTAGTAGGGTTTTCATCAGTCCGCAGATAGGGGTTTCATCAGTATTGCCATCTGAATGATGACAAAATCGGGCATCATTTTATTGATATCAGCACCTGAATGGTGACGAGATCGGACATCAGCTTTAGTCTGGGAAGACTTCAGCCGGGTGTATAATCTGTGGAGACGATTCTTCTTGTGTTCTGACTTTGCAAAAGCCTTTACAATCTTCATCTGCCGGTACCGGCTTCATCTTTATCTTACATCACATCTGTTAATAAGCCGACGTCTGACTTTTTTTTCAATCAAGCATATTTTCATTAAGAAAAGTAAAGGAAGAAAGAACATCACACGGGAGGGGGAGAGCAGGGCACTCTGCTAGAAGCCGACGTCTGACTTGCCCTGACATGTCATCTGTGGATTCTTGGATGAGGTAGCAACACAGTTCCTATTAAAGTGTGCTAGGAAGTCTCATTAGTCAAGCGACTACTGCTTTGTTAGTGCTGCCATCTGATTGACATCGGCACCGGACATCAGCTCGGCCGACAAAGGCTTCAGCCGGGTAAATGGTTGACGAGCTTCATCATTGGTCTTTCACTGTGGGTATGATCTGCTTCCACCCTTGTTCATTTTCAAGGTGTCAATAGTGCCTCTCGAGCTTCGTACTCGCCGTTGACCTGGCTTGCGAACAGCTGAGAGTCGGTGTGGATCCTGACTCACTCAGCCCCCAACTGCCGAGCCATGCGCGCTCCCGATATAAGGGCCTCGTACTCGGAAGCGTTGTTGGACGCCTGAAAGTTGAATTTCAAGGCGTACTGTAGCTCCACTCCTTCGGGGGATCTTAGGAGGATCCCAGCGCCACTTCCGATCGAGTTGGAAGATCCGTCGACGTACAGTTCCCAGGTTGGCCCGGGCATGGTCGGTAGTCTTCCTTCGATCGGGATGGTGCTTTCGGCGATGAAGTCAGCGAGCGCTTGACCTTTTATAGCTGAGCGCGGGCGATATGAGATGTCGTAGACCCCAAGCATAATGGCCCATTTGACGAGTCGCCCCGAGGCCTCGGGGTGGGCCAAAATCTTCTTCAATGGCTCGCCGGTTAGCACGGTGATGGGGTGACCCTGGAAGTAGGGTCGGAGGCATTTCGCGGAGGTAACCAGCGCTAGCACGAGCTTCTCAGTTGCGGGGTACCTCCTCTTGGCCTCGTTAAGCACCTTGCTAGTGTAGTAGACTGGTCTTTCGATTCCCGAGTCATTTCTGACTAGGACCGAGCTGACCGTTGATGATGTCACCGAGAGATAGAGCAGCAAGACTTCACCCGGCACGGGCTTGGAGAGCACCGGGGGCGAAGCCAGGAACTCCTTGAGCTCGCCGAACGCTTTCTGGCATTCCTCATCCCATGTGAACGTTGCAGATGCCCACTTGGGCCCCCTCAACAATTTAAAAAAGGGCAAGCATCGTTCGGCCGCACGGGACAAGAAACGGCTGAGAGCGGCGACACTCCCCGTCAGACGTTGGACGTCCTTAATGTAGGCGGGCGGGCGCATGTCCAGGATGGCGTGGACCGTGTCGGGGTTGGCTTTGATCCCACGCTGAGTGACCAGGAAACCCAGGAACTTCCAGGATCTTACTCCGAAGGCGCACTTGGTAGGATTGAGCTTCATGTTGTACTTCAGGAGGACGCCGAAGGTTTCAGCGAGGTCGGTGAAGTGGTCCTGGGCCTTGGGGGTCTTGACGAGCATGTCATCAATGTAGGCCTCGACGTTCCGACCTAGCTGCTCCTCGAACATGTGATTGACCAGTCTTTGATATGTGGCTCCGGCGTTCTTCAACCCGAAAGGCATCCGGGTATAGTAGTACACGCCGTAGTCGGTGATGAAGGCGGTCTTCTCGATGTCCTCAGAATTCATTCTGATCTGATGGTAACCTTAATAGGCATCCAGGAAGCTGAGCATCTCGTTGCCCGATGTCGATTCGACCAATTGGTCGATGCTGGGCAAGGGATAGCAGTCCTTAGGGGTCGCCTTATTCAAGTCGGTGAAGTCCACGCACATCCGCCACTTGCCGGAAGCCTTTGGTAGCAGGACGACATTGGCTAGCCACGTCGGGTACAGGACCGGTTTAAAAAGACCAGTCTCTTGCCCCTTGGTGACCTGCGCCTTGATAATCGTCTGCTTCTCGGGTGCATGCTTCCTTCGACGTTGCTGTACGGGCTTCATGGTGGGGTTGAGGTTGAGTTGGTGCATCACGGTCTCCTCTGGTATCCCAGGGAGCTGATCGTCGGACCAAGCGAAGACTCGGATGTACTCAGAAAGAAATTTCTTATATTGCTGCTGTTCCTCGGGTGGTAGGTCGGCTCCGATCCTTACTCCTAGGGTCGGGTCATCGTTTCGGAAAATTGTTAGCAACTCGCCCCCTGGCTCAGTGGTTGCAGATTTTTCCTCGACTTCTCGGGGGCCCTTATCATTCCCGTCCGGCCTCGTGGCCTCCACCGAGATATTATAGCACCTTCGGGCCGTGGCCTGGTTACCTCGGATTTCCCCTACCCCGTTTTTGGTGGGGAACTTCATCTTTTGGTGATAGGTAGATGGTATTGCCTTGCTCCGGCTGAGGATTCCCCGGCCGAAGATGGCGTTGTACGCTATCATCCCTTTGATCACCATGAAGTCTACCATGACCATAACGGTTTTGGGTGGGGTGCCGAGGGTAACCGACAGGCTTAGGGCTCCTTCGGGGAGAGTGGCCAGGCCGTTGAACCCACAGAGGGGCGTTCGGATCGGGCAGAGTTTAGATGGATCCTCTCCCATTTTGAGGAAACAGTCATAAGACAATACATCAGGGGCACTTCCATTGTCTACAAGAATTCGATCTATGTTACAATGGTTTATAGTGGCCGAGATTACGAGGGCTTCATCATGCGGGGTGCTCAGCCCCTCCAGGTCTTGATCGGAGAAGACTATGACCTAGGGCGGGGCCTTGGGTGGCTCTGGGGCTCGGCTCGCCTGCTCGGCATGACGCTTCCTTCCACGGCTGCTGTCGCCTCCTGACGCTATTCCTCCGGAGATGACGTTGATGTGGACCCCTCGGGGGGCGTTGTCGATCTCCTCTGCGGCGCCTTGATCTTCTCTGCGCTCGGCGGTGAACCGAGCCAGGTGCCCCAGGCGGATGAGGCGCTCGATTTCATCTTGGAGCTGGTGGCAATCACCGGTGTGATGCCCATGATTACCGTGGAATAGACAATGTCTGTCTCACTTACGGTTTTTCAACCTCATCGGCTCGGGCCGACAGAGGAGTCCCGAGTCTTTGACGTCTTCATAGATTTCATAGACCGGTGCGGTTAACGGGGTGTACCACTCGTACTTCCGCTTGCGCTCTCCATCTCGGTCTCGCTTCTTTCCTGAGCTAGGATTTGGCTCGGGGCCCCGCTTCTTGTCCCCCTCCCGACCCGAGCCGGTTGTGTCTCGACAAGCACTGAGTACTTCTTCGCACTCGGTGTGGCGTAGAGCCAGAGTCACTAGCTCGGCAAGGGTCGAGGGAGGGTGGAGGACAAGTTCACGGCGGAGGTTCTCGTCCCGGGTACCCCCGGTCAGTGCGGTTGTGGCCGAGGCCATGTCCAGGAGGGGGATTCAGAGGGTTTCTGATTTAAATCGGTGGACGTAAGCCCGGAGCCTTTCCCCTTGCGCCTGTTTGAGGGCCAAGAGCCCCGCTACCGACCTTAGGGGGGCACTTCCGGCAAAGCTCTCCTTGAAGACTCGCTCGAATTGCTTGAAGTCTCGGATGGATCCGGGGGCGAGGGCCCGGAACCACGCTTGAGCGCCCTGGACCAGAGTGGTCACGAAGGCTCGGCACTTGATGGGGTCCGACGCTCCGTGTAGAGTCATCAGGTCCTCAAAGCTATCATAATGGTCTGCCGGGTCGCCCTGGCCATCGTAAAGCTTGAAGGTTGGTATGGGGGCTATGGGAGATACCTCTGCCTTCAAGATATACTCAGAGAACGGGGATTTCTCCTCGTCTTCCGGGGAATAGGCCTTCCGTAGGGCGCGAAGGGCGCGCTCCTGCTCAGCGAAGCTCCTTTCGAAATCTCGTAGCCGGAGGGATAACTCCGGTTGCTGTCGTACCGCGGGGCTGGGGGGAGCATCTTGGCGGTCTCCGGGAACGTCGGCTTCCGGATCTGGCCGTTGCGTCCCCCGCCTTCCTTTCCTCGGCGTGGAGGAGGCCTCTTGCTCCAGAGGTGGAGCTTGCGAGGGTCCTCCAACCCTGTTACAGATGAGCTACTGGCCGCGGAGGGTGAAGCGGCCCCCAGCTGTATGCTAGGACGTACTCCTGCGGGGGGGCTCCCTGACGGGGCACGGGACCTTGCATCCCTGGCCGCCTGGGTCTTCATGAGTTCCACGAGGACATCCAGTTTGGTGTTGAGGGCCTGGAAGGCTTCGGCGCCACCGTAGGGGGGTAGTCCCACCGCCGCAGGGGGGGGCGGTGGTCCGTTGGCGGGGATGCTGGCGTTGGAGGGAGGGTTCTGTGAGGCCCTGGAAGGGCCATCCCCTGCTGCTACCATGGCCTTACCCCTCTCGCCAGCGGACCTCCTCCCTGAGCTCCTTCTCACCATGTTGGCTCTTCGTGCGTTTCCCACAAACGGCGCCAGATGAAGAGGCAAAATCACGCGCTAGTTCCTGAGCGGGCTGGTAATCACCAAGTTTGTGAACTGCAAGACAAGGAAATGGGTCAGAGGGCCCAGGGGGATTCCCTGGGGTGAAACCCTCTGACGCTCAACTCAGTAGAGCAATGGTGAGAGCAGCGATAGGGAGGAGAAGGTGAAGGCGCGAGATCCCTCTCCACCACTGGGGTGAAGTGATCCGTGCTCAGGAATTGGGGGTGGATCAATGCCCTTTCGAACTTCCCTTTCGCCGGAGGGTATCCCAGGTTTAAATAGTGTGCCGCCCTCTGGAGTCCTGCAAGCCGAGGGGTCTCCGGTGGAGATTACGTCCTCATCGTGGGCTTTTATGGCCTCATCGTGGGGGCGTTATCCTCGCGGGGAAGCTGGAGCTCCTGGACTTCTTGGCGTCCGGCCCACTGTGGACTCTAACGACTGCAATGATAAACATTTTATCTGTCGTACCGAGCTTAGGGGGACCGGCCTTATCGGGCAATAGGCCTGGCTTGGTGAGGAGATGGGTCAGACAGACCAGCTAGCGCTTCCCCCCCTTTGTGCGGAGGGATAGCTCATGCGCGGGTCTTCCTGTGACCTGACCGAAGCTCGGGCTCTCCGAGCCTTGGGGCCGCCTAGGAGAGTTGTTTCCTCGAGCATTATTTTATTGGGCTTTTCCAAGTGGGCCTTGTGGGCTGTCACTTGGACGAGCTTGCCTCGTTGGGCCCTTTTGGGCCTAGTTGGGTCTGCTCTTTGAGTGGGCTGCAGGAATCCCCTTCTCCAGGTAGGATGTTTAAGTCGGTTCAAATTCTATGATATGTACGGCTCATACCTAACCGTTCATCGTTGGGCGGTTGGTCCTTAACCGTTCATGTTTGAGGTTGTTTTACCCCCATATCTGCACTTGGTGTTCAATTGATGAATTTTGATATTATTGTAAATCTTGTTAACAATTTCGTGTGCAGCATCCAAACTTTCACTTGCCGTTTCGCCTGCACAGGTAAGTCAGGTATGGCCTCCTATCCTTGTCACCCTTATTGCATTATTATATGGTACTATAAAATATTATCTCAAGAATCAGTTGGTTATCTACGTGTTTCAAGATCTGATTTTCCCCTTCAACAAAAATGATGATGATCTAGGTTCACTTGTTTAATCTTCAGATAGGCCGTTAGGTTGGGATATCATGGAGAGGATGGTTCTATCCTGCACGCTGTGGTTACGGATAGTGTCTTGACTTGAATTCTCCCAGCCTAACAATATTATTCTCGAGTATTTTATATTTTAATCTTTCTTTGCATTCGTTTAAATGATTTCTTTTATTTTTAGCCCAGCACGTATCATACGCATCTTTTGAGCTTTCATGACCCATGGTTTGCTTGAAGAATGTCCCATCAGTGATGGTTAGCTGTGCGTTCAGTATTTTGAGTAAGAGGAACTAATTCCACTCTGAGTTGGAAGGTTCTCTTTGGTCGATTCGCTTGGTTTGGTTGATTGAGAGGTCCCCATCTCGAGCTTTAGCCTGTTTCCTTTACTTTTACTACCTACTTTTGGCCTCCTCATTGGACCGCGGGATTGTGTCTCCCTTGAGGTTGGTCTTGTCGATTTATTTCGTTTAGTTTAGTCCCTCCAGACAGGTGTCGCTTTTGGTTTTATCATTCCTTGCGTGTGATTCAGAGTTTTCCGGAAGATTCTTATCGCTTGTTGGTAAAAACGGGTGTCGTTTTACCTTAACGCCCACTTTTCTGGTCCACTCCGCTACATTTCCGCTTCATCTCCATGTTCCATGTCACTTTCGCTTCACCTCCGCTCGCTCCCCTGCCAAGAGGACGTTAAGGAGGGGCATCTGTTGACACCCGTTTTTTGCCGATAAGTCGAGTCGTTCCTCGTACTCCTATTTGTTGATGCCTCGAGTTGTCCATCACTCGTTGGGGCTATTTTTAGGCATGCTTTGGGCCAGTTTTATGGGTAGCCTCCCTCCTTGGTCAGGTCCAAGTTGATTCAGGGCTTAATGGGCCTTGATTTTGGTTAATCGAGATTTTCTATAAATTCCAAGCACCCATTTACATGTGCGGTCAACCCTCAGCTGTATAACCTATTGTGCGGTTGATACTGGGCCGTTCATATATTTATGGGATATTTATCTAATTTTCTGAATTATCACCGACAGGTATATATACGGCCTAGACATAGCCGCATAATATTATGGTGCGGTAGCATCTGAGCCGTCTATCTCTCTAGAGTCCTAACGTCGCTGGTTTTCAGATAATTATCTAATTATCTTATGTATTTTGATTTTCCACCGACAGGGATAGAACGGTTAGTCTTTGGCCGCTCTACCTTTGAACGGTCGAATATGAGCCGTTCATCTCTGAGAGTCCAATGGCGAAGGTTTCGGTCAGTTCAACGGATAATTTGGATTATTTATGATTTATTTTGAAATTCCACCGATAGGGTTGGACGGCCAATAGATGGCCGCCCATCCAATTGAGCGGTCTATCGTAAGACCATTCATCCCGTCGATTGTTGAATTTCAACCGATTTTTATCCCTTTTATCCGTGGTTAAACCCTCAACTTTGTCCTCGGTTTTCTCCGTGGATTCTCAACCAAATCGGATGAGATTTGATCCTAACGAAAGCTGAGGATATTATCTTTACTTTAACTTTTGATATCTCGAATTAATACCCATTGGAAACCCCAATTTCGACCTAGGCTTTCTAGGCTCTATAAATAGACCCTAAAGGCCGGGTTGGAAAAGGGGGGAGATTTTGGTCGACGGCGAAGCCTTGCCGCATTTTTGAGAGACCTAGCACCAAGGAGGGAGGCTTTCTACGTCCATACAAGCCTCCGGTTCAGGGAGTAGTCAAGTTTTGAGTCTTTTGTGTTTGATTGGTTTTGTCCTCTTTGTCATTGCATGCATTACTTTCGCTACTTTCTCCCCACGTTTTTCTTCATCCTCATTACCATGCACACATCCACCCACATTTTTTGACACCCTAGGGGTTTAAAATCCCCCAGGTATCCCCCTTTCCACTTAGTCACGTTCATTCCTCATTATTTTGACATTTACTACACCATTCAGTTCTAATCTAGGTTGTTTCTTTGTGTTTTCATGTTGTATTTGTAGGTCAGCAATCCCTAGCACGAGGCCCATCCCCTCTGGCCGGCTGGAGAGGGTGGAGGTTGGACCCCTTTGCGACTTCTGACTCGGTGGTCTTGTGCGGTGCTCTACGGTCTGTTCGAGAGGATGTGCGGTGCCGATTGGACCGCCCATCGTCTTCCTGCGATCGTGACTAAGCCGTTCAACAGCCAGGAGTCCTTCATCCCGCACCTCCTGCAGCGTCGTTAGGAAGTCTATCGTAAGATCGTGCAAGTTATAGGTGGTTCTACCTAGACCGCTCATCTTCCCAGCACTGCAGCTAGGCGAGTGTCTCTCCCTCTTTCCAAGGCACGGCGTGTTCATCACGTCCGGCGCTTTGGTGGCGATCACGGTTTATTACACTTCCCCTTTTCCTTCTGTCTTCATCTGTTTCTCATGTCGGATATGGTAGAATAGACATTGGGAAGACATTAGGAAGGAACGGATCGGGAGGAGAAAATATATCTACAAGGTTGAAAAACCAAAATGACCTTGTTAACATGTGTCATGAGGCATTCATGCCTGAATCAATGTAAGTTTATTTAACAAGGGTTGTTTGGTCGTAGAAGAGTTCAAGAAGAAATGGATGTAAATTATATACATTCAAGCATGTCTAAATGATGTATTCAAGTAATTTGATTGCCGGTACGTGACGGAGTACGTAGGTCCGAAGACCACACTCACGCATGATAAAAGCTTCCAGGTGGACTTAATCTACCTTTCCACTGACACCATTTTATATACCGGTTAATCATGGCATTCATGCACATGAATATGAAATGTATGTGAGTCAGTGCAGCAAGATGACAGATGATTAACATTTTTATTTGTATTCACAAGTATGCAAAAAGATGTGATTTGTTTGGATGTAAGATGTGTGTGCTCTGTGTGTAAAATTCAACTTTTATTTACAAAAAGAGACGAGTGTAGCTTGTAAAGACTTTGTGAACAACTACAGAGTTATAGTTATTCACACAAGAAAACATGAGTGGAAGTTAATAAACTCTTTGAACAATTGCAAAAGATTGTTATTCAAACGTGAAAGTGAAAGTTGAATGTATTACCACAATAGCTCATCAAATTTCTTGCCTTGGAGGAATTTTATTCTATTGACAGCTTCTTCCATCACAAGGCATTCCTGCAAGACAAAATCTTCACTTTGATGTTTTGGGAACCCAAGCCATCTTGGGTCCCTGGGGGTTAGGTGCACCACGATTTGTGGTTCTCCACAATTTTCTTGCATTCATATCATCAAGGTGCGATAACGAGCAATCATTCATGACATGTCCCACATAACCACAGTAATGACAATACACACGTGGTTTCAATTTCTTTGGTTGAACATAAGCATTGGGCTTTTGAGCATGTCTGGGGGGTCTATAATTTTGAGTGTGCAATTTAGGTTCGACATTTAACAACCAACAGAATTTCATAGTATGACCCATTTTCCCATAATGAAAGCATTCAACCTTTTTTTTCTGATGAATTTGAGATTTACTATTATGCATCTTACAAGCATTCAAGTCATCTTCTTTCATTAAGCTACAATCATGCATTAAATGTCCAGGCTCACCACAATAGTGACATGAAGTATTGTTGTGTTTTGGAGCTTGGGATTTCACATCAAATTTCTTTGCATGCATAATGGGCTTTTGTTTGACAGATGAAGAGGTATTTGGTGTACTTGAGGAACAAGAAGCATGCACAAACGAAGTTTTTGTTTTCAGATTAAATGCTTCCTTTTTACTAGGATTGTATCCTAGACCTTCCCGTTGGAAGTTCACCTTAGTTCCCAAGAGTTTGTTTAGATTCTCTTCACCACTCACAAACTTGCCCAATGATTTGTTCAGGTCAACGATTTCACTTTGAAGTGAAGTAATTACAAGTTCACAAGACAACATTTTATTTTCACAATAAGTGACCTTTTCATTTAGAGTGGCATTTATCGTCTTGTAAGATTCTATTTCCTGTTCTAGAATACTTACATTCTCACTTTCTTGAGCGACCATGGACTTGCCTTTTTCAAATGTCAAAAGTCTTTCACACATGGTCGAATTTAATTGTTTTAGATTTTCAAGTTCAGATTTCAATAGATCATTTTCTATTTCAGATTTCTCGAGGGACTTCAGTTTTCCCTCTAGCAAGGAGATTTGAATTAGCAAAACATCATTGTCCCCTTTTAGTTTTTCATTTTTATCCAGAAGGGACTTGGCATCTATCTCAGAATCAAGAAGTTTATCAAAGAGTTTATCACCATCTGATAAAGAATTTAACTTACTTTTTAGACTCTCTTCAGTTTCCTTAAGCAATGAAACTTGGCATGTCAGAAATTCATTTTCTTTTTCCAGTTCTTCAATTTTTGAAATTCGATCAATGCATTTCACACACAAGAAAAATTATCATGGATATTTTCATTAGACCTTTTCTTCAGTGCTTTGTTATCATGTTTCATCATTTGATATTTTTCTGACAGTTCTTCATAGGCATCTACTAAATCTTCGAAAGATAATTAATCTTCATCTGATTTAGAGCTTACCTCCTCAGCACTTTCATCACAGGTTTGATAAATATCATCAGCTATTAATCCCTTTAGTCCTTGCTTCTCTTGAGCTAGCATCAATTTGCCCATAATTTCTTTTGCAGTTCTGCAAGAGGTGACAAACGTAAACCTGTTAGTATTGACAGAATTTTTTAGCAATCTCAAAATTGTAGCATTTTCATGACTCTTTAGTCTGTCTTGGTTGGACCACTTGGTCTCATCTCGAGGCAACTTATGAGGACCATCATTAACTAATTTCCACAATTTTGGATCAATTGAGTTTATGGTCCTACACATTCTTCCCAGCCATGAGTTAAAGTCATCACCATTATAAACAGGTATAGAAGTCAAAGAAGCAATATCTGAAGAAGCATTCATCATTCAAAACTACACTAGGATCTCTCTGAAGATCGTTTGATCTAATATAACAGAGCCGGGCTCTGATACCAATTGTTGGGTCCCACAGTGTAGTGGCACGGATCTAGAGGGGGGTGAATAGAGCCCTCTAAAAATTGAGACCAATTGAAATTAACTTGAAAGGGTTCTCAATCAAACCTCACTGAACATGCAAGTGACAAGATTACACACAGAGAGATGGCAATTTGAACTAGCATTATACGTTAACAAATTTAGCATCAATGCGTAAGATAATCAATAATCCATCTGGTGAATGGTGGTAGAAGATAAGGAACAAGCACTCAACCAATCACACATGCACAAGGATTTTTTAGGTGGTTCAGGACCACGACGGGTGCCCTACGTCCATCGCTCACCACGTCGGTGAGGTTTCACTAAAACGCTACACGAGGTAGCACACGGGGACTAACCCCAAAACACCACACGCTGCTCAATGGCAGCAAACCACACATACACGAGCTCGACGCTCAACACGCTGCA